>CAJNDT010005936.1:112816-702816 GCA_905221615.1 Symbiodinium sp. CCMP2592
GTGTAGCTCATATTTCCTTTTGCCATCCTGGACATCAAACATGTGGGTTCATGTCAATGGATGGGTCAAGCTTCCGCCTGGAGCACAGGTCTGGCATGAGGCTGAGTCGAGTGCACGCAACAAGCGGACTTGGGAAGCCCCAAGCCAAAGCAGCGAAGACCCCACACCACATGAGACTACGGATTGGGCAGGTCGTGGCTGGCAGAACTACGATCAAACAGAAGGAGTTGCCATCCAGTCAAGTCAGGACCCTCCAGTGGACATGGAAGAAGACAACGACCGTCCGATTCAGCAAAAGAGCAAACACCAGAAGATGACATATCCTTGCGACTCCTGGGAGGCAAACTCCTGGGATAATCCAAAAGACTCCTGGTGGAAGTGGAAAGGCGGCTGGCATGATTGGAATGAGTCCTACCCGTCTGCGCTGGTTGACTCCACGGCAGAGGCCACCCCGGGTGAGGTCAACCCGAACCCGGAGGCCAACCTGAACGCGGAGGGTGCCAGTTACACAAGTCTTCAAGGAGAGGAGTCAGTGGACGCAAAAATGGCAGGTGCTGTGCAGTCAATGCACTTGAGTTCAGAGATTCCATTGCCTCCATTGCCTTCAGATTCCAATGCAGCTTTGCTCTTGCCGAATCCGAATGTGATCGCTTCTGATGCTCCGGACTTGGTTCTTCCAGCAGCAACATCAGCAGCAGCTGCCTCGAGCTCTTCAGGGGATTTGGCTCTGAGTCCAACCCGGTCTGAATCTCAGTTGCCAATGGCCATTGGCGATGGTGTGCACACTAAATTCAAGTTGCAGCTTCTGAAACATAAGAACAACGAGTCCAAAAAGAGGAAGAGCCAAAGGAATGACAAGCACAAGTGACAAATTTTGAACAACTGTATAAAGGATCAAGCAAGTTGAATTCACTACTTGTGCTGTATTGCAGAATTGCATCAGCACCGTGCTCAATAACAGCTTCTTCCTTTGCCATGTGTATAGATTATGTTGGCTTTTTTTGCATAGGGGCAAGCACGATTGTGACATTCATGTCAAAATTCCAGTGCGGTTCTTTGTGATGTTACTTGTTCAATTGCTTTGCCACCACTGTCAGCGAGGTCAGGCCATGTGATGTCCTCCATGATTTGTGCATATCTTGGCTCAAGGCAGAAACATGACTTTGGCTGAAGAACAGCAAGGGGCTTTGGAAGCAGTGCAGGCTCTACCGCCTACTTGGCCGGAGGTGGAAGGAAACCAAGTCAGTGATTGCTTGTTACATTTGTTGCAGTGTGACCTGCCATTGTCCTGGTCTCATCGATTGCTTCTCTTCAAAGCCAAGACCATGTTGGCGGCTCTCATAGCTCCGTCACCCCATGATGTGCCAGCAAACAATTCTGACGATTATGATACACTTCTGACAGCTGATTCATTTCAATTGAGGTGGCATTGTGTCAGTGCCTTCAGAGCAATCATCCTGATGTGTTTGTCCTTTGAACAAAACCGCTGTGTTGTTTGTTAAATCATAACACATAACCATAATAAAGTGTTGCTGCCCCACTGAGGTCACTACGTGCTGGACGATCTGCAGGTGCTCTGTGACTTGGAGATTGACATTTCCGATTCACGGTCAACATGGCAACAAGTGAGGACTCTCTTGGCTGACTGCTTTCAGTCAAATTCAATTTCGCACTGTTCACACCCGGGCCAGAAAGGGTCGGGCAAAACCAAAAGTGAGATTCGGCAGTGGTACAAGGACAATGTTTACTAGCTCGCTTGTTTCTGCTAATACGGTGTGGACCAACACGGCTCGGAATGGCTGCAACAAATAAGAAGCTCTGTGCTTTTCGGAGCTTTCTGTACTGTAGTCAGCTGTATGTCCTGCAGTGTTGCTTCAACTTTGAATTGTCAATTGTGTTTGCCTGAATTGCTCAAGGGTTCGGTTTGAAGTACCATTGCTACAGGAACACCAATTGCCTGTAGTTGCAGAAGCCATGGCAGGGCTTATTCCCCGACGCCACAAGCGGGCCCGTCTTGCGGATTCCAGGAATGGCAATGGACAGCACATGGTCATGACAGGCCAGATGCAGCCGACCATGCCCCCAATGATGTTTCCAGCTCATCCTTACATGACCATGAACCCCGGCACATTGATGGGCATGAACCCGGGTATGAACATGCCCATGATGCACCCATGCACTGGCATGCAGAATATGTCGATGCCCATGCACGGTTCGGCAAACCCGGCTGCTGCGATGCAGGGCAATCCGATGATGAATGCCCAGATGAATATGATGCCAGGATTCTCCCCCCCCAGGTGAATGAGGTGGATGACGATTCGGAACAGGAAGAGGAGGAGGAATCCGACAGGGCCACAGCACAACATCAGCAGGTGGTTCCGGAAGTTCCATCAGCATCGGGCTCGGGAAATGAAGTGCCTCAGGGCCCTGTGACAGTTCCTGCTCATCCTGTGCAGCCCCTCCCACCACCCACAGTCGGCTATGTTTACAACAAGGGGGAGGATGCCACAATCACAGGGAGCACAACAGTATTGAAAGGTCTTCCAAGGACAAGGCTTGTGGCCAGCTTGGAGAAATTGTACGGTGAGCTGGAGGCGGGACAGGAATTCCCATTTGTGTCACTTGTTTTTGTTTGTGCATTTGACAATTTGTCTAACATGATGAGAAGATGCTATGAACGCTGAGGCTGGGTACCTCAGTCAATTGAGCCAAAGGGGACTCTTGGTACTTCTGTGGATGCTGACGAGGCTCAGGCCAAGTAGCCGGCTCTCTTATCTCCGTGACTTGTCAGATGTTATTGCCAGGACACTATAGAGGAAATGTCATTTTGGGTCAGTGAATGATCATGCCATTACGGGTTGTTCGTCTGGTCGGTTTTTTCAGCTTTATTATTCATAAGAACATTCAATTGAGACTTCATCTTTGGCTGTGCAGGTGTGATATCCTACGAAGACTTGCACATGCGGTTCCAAACGGCATTCAATCGTGTCCGACGGTGCGAACCACAGTTCATGGAACAGTTGGCCTCGAAGCTGCCCCTGAATTTGACAGACGCTGCAATAGAGGAGATTGCTCGCCCTCTGGGCTGGCAGGACTCATTCATGAAGCCTGTCAGCATCTGTTTTGCGAAAGCTCCAACCTCAGGTGACGTTGGCATGATTTTGCAGGCAGGGGCGAAAGCAACAATGCCGCCAGCACGTGCCCGCCCAGCACCTGTGGCAGTAAGTGCAACTGCAAGCCCACCACCTGCACCGGCAAAGGCGCCTCTGCCGGCACATGCCAAGGCTGTCACACCTGCCCCGATCCGGGTCCCACCTGTGCGAGCAACGTCTGGGCCACCTCAGCCCGCAGCCCCTGCAGCACCCCGGGTGCCCCCTCCGCCCAAGCAGGCCGGCCATGCAGCAATGCCAACAATGCCTTCGGCAGAACCATCAACAAACACATCCCCTGCTGTGGCTCCCAAGGCTATGCATACTTTGAGCAAAGCAATGCCAGCGATGCCCCCCGCATCCCCTGATCATGTTGTGCCTCCAGCCAACCCTCCCACAATTGAGCCCGAGACATTGGAGCATGCTGTGGTTGAACCAGTTGTGGCAGCAACACCCCGCGAGCATCCACCCGCTCCCGATGCAGCAGCCGGACCCCCAGCCACCCTTGCAGCTGGAACAGTTCAGCAGGACCAGCAAGAGATCCAAGCAGAGTCAGAGGCCATTGAGCTTCCCATATGTCTCATTTGCCAGGACGGAATGGATCCCACGAGTGTTGCTTGCTTCAGCTCCATCTCCAGTGTAGACCTTGTGAGTGTTGTGATGTCCTCATTTGACAATTTGTTTTGGTTGCCAGGACACCATGGATGAGGGGGAACAAGTCTTGCTCCGGCTCCACTGCGGGCATTGGTTTCACGAAGACTGCATCCTGCGCTGGGCGGAATCGACAAACACCAGACCGGGAAGTCGTTGCCCACTACGTTGCTCGATTCCGGAGCCGATGGACGTGGATGAGGGAAATCGCAATGGTCAGGAGGCCGACCATGGCTTCGAGATCCTGGAGAACACTGAACCCAATACAATTTTTGCTTGAGTGGCAGTAACTCAGTAGATCAATTCAGCAGTTGCACAGCATTTCATTGTCTTGCATGGGTATGGATGGCACATTAAAGTGACAACCAATTCAATCCTAAATACAATTTTCACAGGGAGCCCAAAGCACGCCAATGGCTGTTGCACTGATGACGATTACTGGATGCTGCATTGCCGATTGCGGCTCATTTCAGTTCCGACACAAGGCTGTCTTCAAATCCGTGAGGGGTTCGCGGAACAAGGGCGAAAAAAATTGCAATTGCACTCATGGCCAATAGCTTCACAAGTTCTCATGTGGTTGTTCTCTGTTCGGTGCAGACATTTTGTCATGTTTCTGTAGCTTCAATTTCGCCTGGGATGTTCCACCTAAATAATAAGAGGGACATTTCCCCCCACGTTAAGGCAATGTGTGAACTGTAAAATTACATGGCTCAACATTTGTGCAATAGGACTTTGACATTTCAAATCGCAAAGTTACAGTACACATAATATGTGACCATGGCTGAGCCATGTTTCCAGCATGTGCCCGCAAATGCAGACTCTTTGGTCATGGAAGGTCTTGCTGTGGCTTTTGGCCCGGTGGCATATCGCAATCCTGATGATTCCCAGCTGTACTGGGATCTGCAATATGTCATGGACAAGCTTATGGAGAATGGCGAGCAAAACGCTCTGACGAAACATGCCAAAACACTGAAAGACCTTTGCTTGTCCGAGGATATCCTGACAGAGAAAGATTTGCATTATCGTTCAATGAACCTCAGGCCACGAACCTTAAATTATGAAATCCTTGACAGTACATGTATGCACACACATACTCAAATACTTGGCAAAAGTGGCCCTGGTTCAGGACAAGTATGTTGAATTGCAATTGTGCCAGTACCATGCTGCTGATGATGTTCTTTGCAAAGCTACTGGACAAAAGCCAAACTGCAGCCAAGTCGACCTACCTCTGGGATATGTTCCGGAAAATCTCAGCAGAGGCTACAACCCAGGCATACGCGGCTGGACAGCATGGCTTGAGCATCGATGTGCATGGCACTGCTGGGAACCATGTCCTCATGTTGCAGCCCAATGGAATGGTCTTGGGAGTGCAAGACTTTCTTTCCTCACTACATGCTTCAGTTCTGGAGTCTTGGAGAAAGGTTTGGGGCAACATGTACTCAGAAGCTGTACTGTCAGGCCCTTGGCAGGGAGAACTTCTGTTTTTGGATGTGCTCGCTTTTGTCCTCAATGCTGCGAAGGTCCGTCGATCCAGAAACATGTCACCCTGGAAAAACCATAGCTTGGCTGCTCTGCAACAATTGCGAGCCACTGTCTTCCAGATTTTGCATGGAGCTATGGCCCACAGCATTTTGGAGCATGTAGAGGCAAACCAAGCGTTGGAGAGAGCAGTTCCTTCACGACGACTGTCAGGGCGAGGAAGGAGGTTGGCTGTTGGGTAAGGTTGATTTCTGCATTCAGGAGTCCGGGGGCATCATTTCATTTGAAATCAATTTGTCAAGTGAGTTAAGTTATGAAGTTGCAGTTGCATTGCTCGCAGGTCTGCTGATGATGGAGAAGACCCTCGCCGGAAAATGTCCGTTTACCGGATTTGGGACTTCATTGAACAAGCACGCAACACAAAGGTCTCGATGATGAAGTTGGCTGAGATCAGAGAGACGGACAGAGATGGCGGTGTCAGGCCTGGCTCTGTTTCTCTGTGGCAGCGGAAGATGCTGAGCTTGTACAAGCAAGAAAGCTCCTTGTCATTTCTCAATGTTCGGAAGCTGACCATGGTCACTGATTCTTCCCACCACAGCACGAAAGATTGGCTTGTGAGTCTTTTTTACAACAGTTCTGCCAATTGTTTTGCCCATGCCACTGCTCAATTTGTGAACTCGGCCAAAATCCTTCGCCCGGGACAATATGACCTTATGCCGGAAGTCGAACGTTTGGCGGCACGTCGAGAAATTGAGAGACTTTCGACCCTGAAGTTTTTCCAGGCTGTCAGCAGTCAGTGCTTCAAAATCGCCGGGTTGCAAATAACCGATTTCCAGCCGGACTCTCAGCTGCTGTCCATGTTGGCCCCATTGAACCCGGGAGACCAAGCAACTTTTCGTGGTGCAGAATGGGAAGTCATCCGTACAGAGGATCCAGCCACAGTGCACAGTATGAGTTTTGACGCACAGTCTGCAGACATGATTCCGATGTTGCACATATTGATGGATCAAGGCAGCATCGGGTGTGCCGCCAACGCATTTTCCTTGGACCAGAACTTGCTCGTACATTACAGTTACGACAAAATCCATCGCCTGCATAGGGATATCAAGGGGCCGCTCAGAGGACAACTCCACAAAAATGTCCTCCTAACGACGTTCATGTGGACCCTGAACTACAAGCCCTTCGGCTCTGGCGGCTTCTTTGCAGAGAAACAGGACGCACTCGAAAGTTTTCTGCAGTCCAACAACGAGGCCAGGCTTTTCCAATTCTCAATATTGTACAATTCATATAATAATATAGTCAGTATTTGTTTAACCAATACAATTCTAGTTGTACCTCAGCCAGGAAAGCGAAATCTTCGACAAGTACAAGACTCGCATTGCTTTCGAGTTTAACATGAGGGGAGCCTCAGACCACGATGTCTGGACCGCGCTTCCGGAAAAAATGAGATCCTGGAAAGTCAAGGGGGGATGCACGAAACCGTCTCGGTGGTTTTCGTGGAATGAGGCTGCTGCGGAAAATCTGTCCGAGTTTACGGCCTCCCGAATGGTTTTGGAGTGGTACCTTCGTTCCGAGCAAGGTCCGGATGACATCAACCAACCTCAATTGTGTTTCAAAGAAGCTAAAGGACTGAAACTGGCCTATCTGGGCCATTCATGGGTGACTTGGGAGAACGCACACATTATTGCACGGCTGCAGGAGCCTTGCTGGGACTACTACAGTGCACAACTCCACGAGATCAAAACTGTCGAGGACGCTTTGACCGAGACACAGGTCATGAGCACTAGCTGGAACCAGCACTGGAGTTTGAGAGGAATTGCGGCAATCATGGTTTCCGAAGAGACTTGGGATGATTTGCTGTTTTGGGTCCAGGAGTCTGAAACATTCATAACGAAAGTCATGGATTATGGCTTGGAGATGCTGGCGAATCGGTGTGCAACATTTTCCAAGTATGGCTCCCCTCCGGAGTGTTACACCCAAGTGCTGAGTGGTCCTTCTCCCCATGCCATCAATGCCATGAAACTGATGAAGACAGATTGGCTTTGCTTGCAAAGCCTGGAATGCAGTGGCGCGCCTAAGGCTCGCATGCTGAGTGCAGATCTCAGGTTGACTTTTGATCCTTGCATGCGCTACACTGCCCTTCAGTTTCAGTCAGTTGGCTGGCGTTTGAATTACCAAGCAGGACTAGATTTGTTGCGCTTTCTCACAGCCACATTTCCGGACAGCAAGATCGTCGAGGATTGTCACCAACTCTTACGAACAGCCACAGGTCCGAAAGCACACCAAAAACTCACGGGGACATGTATCCAGCAGCTGCTGACCAACTCCGACATATTGGAGTGTCGGGGCATGGCTCACCCTGCCAAGTTGAGCAGAGAGAAGTTCCTGAGGTACTGGCACAAGGCCAAGGATGATTTCAGAGCCAATCCAGAATTTGTTGCCGCACATCACAAGCTCCCCAAGGAAATGTCGAAAGTCCTAGCAACCAAAACGTGGGACACCATTTCTGAACAACAATTGATTGTTTCTGCAGCATCATGGTCCTTCCTGCGCTACTATTCGCAGAACAACTTGAGCACGCAGAACGTGAAATTGAAGGCCTGGGGTGAATCAGCAAAGTAGCGGTCTGTGATTGAATAGCTCTGTTCTAAGAACAACATGTTCCTGAGGACGGCTTGTGGGCTGTGTTTGCCCAGTTTGGGCAAATCATTACTTTGCGCAATGTGGAAGAGACCTACATTGTTCTGGGATCCTTCAAATGGGCAGTGTTGGCATGGCGGTTGTCCGAAGTTCATGAGGGCGGCAGGTGCTCGGGCTGGCAGTTGCAAGTGGAGGCCGGTTGCTCATGGCAGTTCCTTCACAACCCTGAGGAATGGGAAGCATGTGAAGCCACTCCGAAATTGTCAACACAGGCAGGACTCTATTTCAAAGCCACGTGTGGTTGGGAACCACTTGTGCAAAACACTTTGCGCTCCGGGCACAAAAGGACCTTTGCGGAGTTGACATTGATGGCGGACTACTTGAATGTGACACAACCCCACAAGAATTCCAAGAAGGAGTTGTTGAAACAGTGTCAGGAGTGTTTCGGAGAAGAGTTTGCAGAAGCTTGCCGTGAAGCTGCAGAGTCAGACACTCAGAAGGCTCCTGATGCAGATATGCCTGATGGTTTTCTATCAGCATTGTTGGACAACATGGAGCCCTCAGATAAACAGGATTTCCAGGACTTGGAGAAAGCCCTGATGCGACAGGAACAGCAGGCCGAGCAACAACGTTGGCAAAACATGTGGGATGAGAAGGTTGCAGAACAAAAGGCACCCTGGCAAGACCTTCCAGTGAGTTTCTGAGCTAGGCTTAGACTCAATTGTTGTGATTCAAATGTGACTCAATTGTGACTCAATTGTGATTCGATTGCAGGCCAAAAGAGCGAGGAGAGCTGTGGCAAAAGCCAAAGCAAAGTCAAAACCGTGTGCCAAAGCAAAATGCAAAGGCAAGGGCAAAGGAAAAGGCAAAGGCCGTGGAAAAGGCAATGGGTTTGGAAGAGGCACAGCTTTGGGCTTGCAAGGGCTGGCTCGCAGGCAAGCAGCGTCACGAAAACGCAAGGAGCAGGTGCTCGAACAAATGCCCGGACCAGCAGTGGAAGAAGATCCAGATATCGCTGAACTCAAAGAGGAGTTGGAAAGCCAGCTGTTGGACATGAATGTCATGGACGATCGAACAAATCCTGATTCATTGCCGGCAGAGCCTTGTGTCCATGCTCCCAGTCCAAGAGAGCCCGCCCCCTCACCGGAGCCTTGCGCCCATCCTCCCAGTCCACACACTGGTGAAGGAGAGCCCGCCCCCCCGGCGGAGGAGCCCTGTGTCGATGCTTCCCGTCCACACTCTGTGCTTGGTGGTGCCGGGGTCGCACACGAGGAAACAAAAGTGCAAGCACAGCCATCCAATGGGACCTTGCCGGATCCAATATCCGGGCCAAGGGACAGTGGAATGGCACAGGCCTCGTCCTCGAGCGGATCAGCCCCTGAGCAGGTCCTTGATGATGCTGCACATCGTGGCCAGGCATCGCAACGTGCTCCGCGCGAGCATGGTCCACACTTGAATAACACTCCCGACTTCCTGTCGGAGTTGGATCCACCCGAAGACTTCAAGTTGCGTCTCAGCTTCAACGATCATCGCTTCAAAGCCGAGATCATGACAAAACAGTATGTGTCAAGTGAGGGGAAAAAGTCTTGCAGCAAAAGCTTTGCTAACGACAGATCAGACTGGAAGCAAGCACTGGCTCAAGTGCATCGCTGGGCGTGGACAGAGTGGGAGAAGGCCAAACCTGAAAGGCAACTGCCGCCTCATTGTCAGCCTGGCACTATCCCTGAGGCTGTCCTGGAACGCCTTGCCCCGATTATCGACGCAATGCCTCCGCCCACAAAGTATGCCAAGTAGCCTCTTCAGTTTTTTTTGGTGATAAACACATCACAGGGGAAAACATGTCAGCAGGTTGCAGATTTCTGTCAATGTCATGTATGCAAGTATCGTGTTCTTAGCTTCAAGTCTTCGGTCGATTCAAGAAGTCACAGGGAGTGAGTTCATCCAGCCGAGTCCAATGTGTGTGAATCTGCTCCTGCTGTCATAGCGGCAACATGTTCGATTCACAATTTTGGCTTCAGCTTGTGCGCAGTTGCTGTTCATTCTGTGATTGAGTCTTTACAGTTACGTTGCAATTACAGTTGCTGAATGCCTGAAGTGTGCAATTGAAGATGACATGACATGAATCATGAAGTCTCACCATAGTTATGCTGCAGATTGCTCGGGGAGAAAGCGATCAGCAAAAACAAGCCTTCCTGACATTGTGTCCTGTTAGTTTGTGGAATGTGCTTGATATGCCAGGCAAGCATTGAATCCATTTGTTGCTCAAGTTGGACCAGAGGTATGGTTTAAAGTTATGTGGGACAACAAATCAATGTATTGATGTCAGTGAATCACCAACATGTCCAATTTCCAGTGGCCGTGCCAGCATGTGCTGGGATCATCGCTGGTCTTCAGTGGTAGTGCTGGGCCTGTGAAGCCAGCACGCAAGAAATGCAAAAGGAAAAAGAATGCTGCAGAGTCATTTGAGTTGGGAGGTAGATCAGTGGAGCGCCCGTGTACTCTTCCTGCCTTGAATTTTACCGATACAGTTTCAAGCACAGGAACTGATGAAATTGATGATCGGTTTGACACTTGGGTAGAGGACGTCTTCGAGCAAACATCGCGATTGCAATGTTCGCATTTCCTTCCGTTTGCTTCCTTGTCTTTCTCCCCAAGGCCGGAGTCTGTTCAAGGTGTTATGGGTCACAGATTTTGTTATAATTGAATTTTTCATTAATGTAATACTACATAAACTTATCATCATCCTCAATTGATCTTGCTGGCCAGGTCCACAGAGCCTTGGTGTCACAGGCTCATGGTTGCAAGGATTTTGGTGCAAAATTTCTTGCGCTACGACCAGGACTTCAATGTGGGCAGAGTGGCCATGAAATGGCATGGGCTGATTGGATTGGCTTATCCCGCATTGAAGAACCGAACCATCGAGTGTCAGCTGATGTGCATCATTAGCCGTAGCTATGACAACAGAGCCAAGATTGAAGCAGCTTCAATCGATGTGGGACCCCATCAATGTGCGGGGTTGCTGCAATACATTGAATACTATGCAGGGAGCGCCAAACTTTCGAAGAAATTGATCGAATCCGGTCTCCGTGGGTGCAGCTTTGACATACTCTACAATGACGAACACAACATGTTGCTAGCGAAAGGGTTGCGTTTGTTTCTGGATGCAGCCACAGCGTGTGAGAAGAAGGCTTTGCATTGGTGGGGCACTCCGTGCTCTTCTTTTGTCATTATGTGCTCATTTCGTTCCCAACGTGCTGAAAGCAACGGCTGGGAAGGCGCATGGACTGAGCGGGACTTTGTATTGCAGGGAAATTGTCAGGCCCTTGTTTGCTCACTTGGGATTTTCCTGGGATGGGCATGTGAGTGCTGCCCTGTGGTGGAACAGCCCCTCAGCTCCTGTATGCCGCACCTCGAGTGTGTCAAAACAGTTCTATCCTTTTGTGGCTTCGAAAAGACTTGCACCTACATGGGTGCCTTTAACGGAAAGTCAGTGAAGCCCTTGCAACTGTGGCATTTGCCTGGGTTTCATTTTGAGAACCTGGCCAGGCCCAAACCAGATCATAATGCTTTCATTGGTCTGGTAAACCGAGGCGAAGACGGCCGTTTCACCGGTGTGCCAGCAGATGTACAGGCTAGTGGGGAATACACTTCGATGTTCGGGGAAGCAGTTGCGCAGATTGTCCGGAATCTATTGTGACGATCCGCTTCGTCAGCCAAAATACGTTTCATAGCTTACTGAGCTGCATGCTTTTTATTATTCAAGCCAATCTGCTGTGACTGGTTTTTGGGGTGTGAATGCTGTGACACAACAGCAACAGCAGGCCATGCAGCAACACAGGTAAAACAGTGCGATGACTGATGAGAAGGTTGCATAACAATTGAGACACAAGTCTGATTTGCTTGCAGCCTTATGTCGATGTGGCTGTCTCAGTGAACACACTTGGAGGAACAGAATTGATATGGCTCTTTCAGTGAATGAGTATGCGCCGGCAAATCAGGGCCTTGGACGTCGTTCTTGCCTTCTTTGCCCCACTTGAGGAGGATTCCTCAAGATTTCCTCAATTCGAATCGTCAACCTTGCCAAGCAATGCCATGCTGACTCAAGATTTCCTCAACCTTGCAGCAACCTGTTTAAGTTGACAGGTTGTTCTGAGCAGTGTGAGGAAACAATAGATGCCATCCACTGTGACCTTGCCCGATGTGCCCATGTCGGTGCAAGGGGTCAGTGGCATGGCACAAGTGAACACACTTGAGGAACAATTTCTTGTTGACAATTTGGGAGTCACACCTTTGCAGCTTCTGCCGGCTCTTGCACAGACGTCCTCAGCCTTGCGAAAACCTGTTGGTGTTGCCGGGCTCTCACCCGAAGAGCCATCAAGTTTCCTTGCTTGGGGACACAAAGGCCAGCCATCTAGTGTGACCTTGCCCGACGTGCCAATGTCGGTGCAAGGAGTCACTGGAATGGCACAGCTTCCGGTTGCTCTGTTCACACACCGGCTTGGACAGAAATAATACTACATTTTTTCATGGTTTTCTCAACAATTTTCAGTGTCTGCAAATCTCCAGTTACATTAATTCTGGACAAACCTACCGTGTCGTAACGTATCCAATAAGTCTTTGTTCAGGTTGACTTCTGATTTTGATAACTTTGGTTTTTGCCAAGCCCACTGATCCAGCCCCCGCGGATCCAACCCTACAAACGAGCATATTGATCATGGTTTGGTTTCCACTGGGGGTCGTGGCTGAACTTTCGTGTCCTGCATCAAGCATGTTTGGCCAAGCCTCTGTTGCCAACCACGTTGCTGGGATGTCATTCGGCAGGGGCGCATCTTGCTGAGTTTGGGCAAGTACTTCTGGTAGTAGTTCCGCAGGGATGGTCTCTGTCAGCTGGGCAGATAGAGAGGTCTCCATATCCCAAATTTCCTGCCCCATTGGCTGAGCATGTTCGTCCCAGCAGCTGGCTGCGTGGGCCTGATTGTGCCATGGACTATCATCTTCCCAGACACTGTTCATGTACTCTTGGATTTCAGCCTGAGTCCAAGGTCGTCGTGGGTCCAAGTTAGAAGCATTGGCCGCTGTGGACGAGGTTGCTGTTTGGGGAGTTTGCCAGGAGGACGACGACGAACTCTCGCCCCAACTGGTGGTGGTGGTAGTTCTCGGTGAGGCAAGGAACCCCAAGGATTCCAGCGCATACATATTCGCTTCCATCCCTTGCTCAATTTCCGGCGAGGTCACTGTGGAAGGGCTCATTGACCAGGTTATCACGGGTGAGGCCGGCGAACTGCATGCCGTCCACGAGAAGGTCGCGGTGGATGTTGTGGTCCAAGTGGTCGGTATGGTTGTTGTGGTCAGGTCATCTCCCGAGGGTGTCGGAGGACATGATGTGCTCGTACTCGTTGGGGTTGTTGTACTCGGTGGGGTAGTTGCGCAGGTAATCCAGAACGTACTCGTCGAAGTTGTTGCATAGGTAGTCCACAACGGCGCCAAAGAAGAGCTAGCCGTGCAGATCATCCACAGTGTCCAGGATGTTGTGATCCGGGTATCTCCTGAGTCCCCCAGAGGGCACGATGTACTCGCACTCGTCGAGGTTGTTGTACAGGTAGTCCAGAATGTACACATCGAGGTTGTTGTGCAAGCTGTCCAGAGCGTACTCGTCGAGGTCGTTGTACATGTAGTCCAGAACGGCGCCAACGATGAGCCAACCCTTCTGGTCGTCCACAGTGTCCAAGATGTTGTGATCCAGGCATTACCAGGGGTCCCCAGAAGACATAGTGTGCTCGTACTTGTCGAGGCGGTTGTACAGGTAGTCCAGAGCGTGCTCGTCGAGGCTGTTGTACAAGTAGTCCGGAACGTTCTCGTCGAGGTTGTTGTACAGGTAGTCCAGAACGGCGCCCCAGTCGAGGTTGTTGGACAGGTAGTCCAGAACGTACACGTCGAGGTTGTTGTACAAGGAGTCCAGAACGTGCTCATCGAGGTCGTTGTACAGGTAGTCCAGAACAGTGCCAACGATGATCCGGCCATGCTGGTCGTCCACGGTGTCCAGGATATTGTGATCCAGGCATTCCCATGGGACCCCAAAGGACGCAGTGTGCTCGGACTTTTCGAGGTTGTTGTACAGGTAGTCCAGAACGTACACGTCGAGGTTGTTGTGCAGGTAGTCCAGAACGTGCTCGTCGAGGTTGTTGTACAGGTAGTCCAGAATGGCGCCCCAGGAAAGCCGGCCATGCATCCGCATGTCCAAGATGTCCAGGGAATCGCCCCATGGCCGGGTGTCCGCGGTGTCCATACGGCAGTGCCATTTTCCATGAAGTTCAAGGATGTCGAAGTGACCCATGTGGGAGAGGTGCTTGCTGAACTGGTTGTGCAGGGCGTCCAACAGGTCGAGAACGAGGTCCAAAAGCACATAGAGGTCGACATCGCTAGAGAGGGCCCTAGCGACAGAGCAGCCGGGCCGGTTGTGTCGCAGATCCACTTTGGTGGAGGCGACCTCGTGTCCACAGCGGCGTGGGGTTCGGCTGGCCAGGGCAGGCTCCAAGCGACCACGAGCTTCAGCAGCCATGGGAGCGCCATGCCGGAGGCCATCATGAAGATATCGAGGGAACAAAGGGCTTGATGTTCACCTAGAGCCAGACCACGGGTTACGAGCGGAGTAGGCTGCAAGGGCGATGAGTCGAACATGTCGTGATTCACAGGCTGGAAAGTGCGCGATTCGGAGACTGAAGAGGAAAAACATCTCGAAAGTGCAAATGACAACTTGGTTCGGATCGATACATACATGGTAAGTAAAGAAAGGCGTGATTCACCAGAAATCGTATCATTGTCAGACTGGGATCGTCAGGTCACGGACTTGGCGATTCAGCCACGCTTGCCGGCGGGGCTTCACATCATCCTTATTCATAACCCAACGAAGCACTCAAAATCACCACAGTTAGTTTTGCAATGCCAGTTGACGTCCACGGCACCACTTTGGGTCCCATCTGTTGAGATACTCTTGGCGACAGGCTGTCCATCTTTGCCGATTCTGAGCAAGGTCCGGCCATTCACAGCCATGCGTAGCAGCTAGCATCTGTTCGACGTTCGAGATATAAACTCTGCGAGGATGCCGAACCCCTGTCCGTGGTGTGAGTTGCTGCTGTTTTCGCCACCACGCAGTGCTTCTCCACTGGAATGCTCGCATCGGCAGGCACGGAATGGCGCCTTTGTCGGGGCCTAGTGTTTCCTGCATGCGGGCCCAATGGCCCAACAGTGTATGTTGCAGGGTAAGCAATCGTGCAGACCAACGCGGACGTCCTTGAGCGGCAAGCCACGCTCTGCAGAGTCTCATGCTGCGGGTGTTCCAGTCGGCCCAGGTTTCATCTTTGGTTCTTGCTATCCTGAATGCACTGCGCAGCACATGGAGCTGCAGGGTATTCGCCTGTCGAAGATCTTCCGGCGACCAGTGTAGAGCTCCTCCCGTCCAGGTGAACTGTGATTCAACGAGGGTCCCGATCATGTTCGCCTTTCGCTCCCAGCTAGCTCGCCCTCGAAGAAGTTCTTTGTGGCACATCGCTGCTCCACGGGTACGTTGTAGAATCTCCCTCGCCTGTTGAGACGCTGAGTCTTGCAAGTTAAAGGAGATCCCAAGCACGCGAACGGAGTCATGGCCGTCCGCGACAGAAAAGAATGTTCCTCCCACGAGTGCTCTTCTCGCCCCTCGGTATGAGCTTGATGCCACAATCTTGGTCTTCTCTGGCGCTAAATTCAACCCATGACGAAGAAGACAGCGTTCAAGCACTTTCACCCTTTTCCCCAGTCGCCCCAAATTGGTTTCAATCAGGAAAATATCATCCTGGTAAAAGACCAGTTCAACGTCCAGTCCTGGGAGGGGACGACCAAAGGCCTTCCAGCCCGCGTGTTCAATCAGCTGGGTGAGGATAGCGTCCATGACAAGACCGAAGACTTCCGCGCTTTCTGGAGCCCCTTGTTTTATGCCGATATTAGGGGAAAGAGAGATCTCGCCCCCGCCTGGCACCTTGCCGGTCAGTTTGTAAGTTCTCAACTGTGCCATGAGATATTTGAGTTCATGATCAAGATCTCCCCCTCCAAGCCGTTCCCGAAGTAGTTCGACCACTTTCTGTCTGTCCAGCTTGTCAAACGCGCCCGAGATGTCGAGTTTGCAAAGCAGGATAGGGAGATCCCATTCTTGCGTGAGGTCTCTCAGTCGAGTCATCGTCCCAATGATGTCTGCGGCCTGTCTCCCCTTGCCGCATCCTGAGATGCGCGATCCAATCCTCATGCTGGGGAGCGCCCTCGTGCAGACAAGCTTGTTAATGAGCTTGTGGAACGCTGAGCTTACACAGATAGGGCGCAAGTCACCCGGCTTCTCAGGGTAGTCAACTTTGGCGAGCAAGGCAAGGAAGTTATCTTCCCAGTTGTCAGGCATGTCGACCCATTCAATGATGTTATTGATGAGGTCCAATATCAAAGGGGCGACAATGTCATGGCTCATGGCATGGCGAAGGAAAGAAACACTGATGCCATCTGGCCCAACGGCGCTATTCACCTTCATGTCTTGCAAGACTTCGCGGACTTCAATCATGGTGAAGGGCTGGTAGATGCTGCGTGTCTCGATCGCATCAATTTGCATCTGGAGAAGTTCGTCCCAATCCTTGCCGAACTCATTGACAAGCTTGGAGCTAAGGTGAGCTTTGACTTTCTCAGTGTTGTCAGACGCAGACTGGTTTTGTAGCATCTTTCCCCACCATCCGGTTCGGCGTTTCTTTTCACGCTGGAGTGCCCGATACTGGTGCCAGTCACCGTGCAGGATGTTGCTAAGCCTTTGTTGCTCCCACGCTCGCTTGGCCGTTCTTCTAGCCTTATGAACTCGTTTCCAGTCTTTTTTCTCATTGGTGATGCGGGCCTCCCGAATCATGTCCTTGATCTCATCGGTATCCTCATAGGCCAATGATTTCCTTGGGCAGGTGCAGGCACGAGCTACTTGGGCGAGGTCTGCCGCGGTCTGAATATCTACAGATGGGATGTCGGCACAAAGATAGCGAGGACGAGAATCTCGACCCCATCGATCTTGACTTTTCCCATTGGAGAACAGATCCACGTAGACAAGGGCATGGTCGGTGCCGATAACGTGGCGTCGTTCAGCATCAAGTCTCACTTCATTTGTGTCGAGTAGCCTTGACCAGACTCCATCAATTTGCCTGCCCACTCTTGTCTCATCTCGCGGGAAGTGAGAAGGACACTCCCACTGGGCACGAGTTGGGCCAATTGGGCAGGCCCCAAGGTGAAGCATCTGGTGTGAAAGGAGCTCGAGGTTTGTGGATCCTCGTCGTAGAGAGATTCTGCAATCATCGCCTTCCATCCACTTGAGTTCTTCATTCGCATCGATGCCGCATATCAGCGGGTATTGTCTCCATCGGCCGGGGCATTCTTGTGTGAACTGTAGTACAGCGGCTTGATAAATGGCATTAGTGGCACCAGTATGGCAGTGAAGGGCCCCAATGGCAACTCGTCCCAAGCCTTTAAGGCGAGCGAGCAACCAGATGCCACGAGAGGTGGAAACACGATGGATGACACTGTCGAGCTTGTCATGTGCGATCCCAATCGCTACTCCTCGCCATTGTCGCGGACTCTGATGGTGAACCCAGTGGAACAGTTCGGTGTTCGTAGTGTCCCAACCAACTTCACCCCGTGAAACCTCCTGAGCCAAGACAATGTCAAGATCACGTCCTGCAACATCCAGAAGGTCAATTTTCTGTCCTCCCAGATTCCAGCTCCCACATCGCCCCCATTTGCGTCTTGCACGCACTTGCCGGACTCCGCGGGGAATTTTGTCATGCACATCGCCCAGCTCAAACTCGCCAGGCAACCAATTCGTCCCGCCATCGGGCGGGGTGAAACTCGCCCCTTCTCACAGCTCTTTTTCAAAGGCTGCCTTGGCAGCCTCCACAGTGCATCCTGCAATGAGTCCCACAGCGTCCAAGTTGATCCAGCCGCCCGTCATGGTGATGATTTCGGCATCCTTCGGGCTCCTGTGGGTCGATGAGGCCAATTTGTGTAGTCCGCTCCAGATTGTTCCCGCGTTCCAGTCCATGTCATAGGCGCCGGTGGTTGTGTGCTCGTAGTTTAGAACACCGCCCTCCTCGTTCTTGGACTCTGCCGCTAGGGCCATTGTGACACGCCGCGCCATGCTGATGTGTGCCGATCTCGTCCGTGCCTGCTTGGTTTTTACGAAGGAGCACCAAATCGCCCTGTCCTCGCCCATGTTCTTGGCGCTTTCCAGAGGAATTCGAAGCTGAGAGGCTGCCTTGACAACCTTCCACATCCTGTTCTTCACCTCATCGAGAGATTTTTCACCATCTCGCAAGCAAAACTTTAACATACCTACACTTCTGCGGGGGCCGAAGATCGCCAGCTTCTCCACATCCACCAGCGGTTTGACCTCCGGATGCTCAAGGAAACTTTTGGACTCCTCCTCGATAGTCGCCCTGCGTGTATCCTGCAGCCACCCGCCGACCACAAGCGTCTTCCTATCATCCTCCGAGAGAAAGTCGCCCTCTCCCCCTCCAGACGGAAGCGTGGATGGTTTAGCCGGGTTGGGGCGATCGTTCGAAGATTGTCCATTTCCAATTCTCCCACTTGCGAGCTGCCGGTTGTAGTAATCAGCCCATGGATCTGCTCCAACTCCCCCTCCAGGGTGTGCGCCTTCAGCAGGTGGTTGAACAGCTTGTTTCTGCTCCTCGAACTGGACCTTCAAGTTGGCGACCTCCGCGGTGATGCTCTCAATCTTCTTATCGGCGACGGTCTGGGCCTTCTTGACGGAGGAGATGTCCTTCTCGTTGATCTTGGTTCTTCCTGCTAGTGAGGCAATGTCGCCCACCTGGTTCTTTTGCTGTAGTTCCACTCGTCCCAAGCGATCCTCAAAAGCTTGCCATGCTTGTTTCATGTCATCCCGATGCCCAACAAGGAGTTCACGAAGCTCACGGGCTGAGATAGGTCTGTCGTCACCATGGGCTTTCTTGGAAGGACTCCCAAGATCCTCGTCCGAATCATCCGGTATCGCTTGAGCTTGGGCGTCAGGACGAGCTTTCTTAATCTCTCGTTTTCTCTTCTCACTCTTCTCCGTTTTCTCTTTCTCCACCTTGGGCTCGAGCTTGACGTCCGCATCATGTTCCATGTCGCTCTCCTCTGCCAGCTCGGTCGGTGACCCAAGTTGCTCAACTTGCTCGAGATCCACAGCCATGTCAGCAGATCCAGCAGGTCCAGGAACGGCCGTGTTCTCCATGATCGTTCTTACGGCCACGAGGGGACCACCGCGCGATATCGAAGAGCCCGATCACGAACTCGCCCACAAACTCGCCCAGATGTTTCTCAAGGACAAAGGACAAAGGGAAACTTTCGCCCCGTTGCCCCAGACAAATGGAAAGAGAGGAAGAATACTGGAAGACGCCCCCGACGCAGAGGAACTGGCCGCCTGTTCGCGATCTCGCCCTCCGGCCAAAGCACCAAAGTCACCCCCGAAGAGGAGGATCTGGCCGCCCAAGGGATCTTAATGAAGGAGGTGTGCCGCCCCAATGTTCGGAGAGGGAAAGGGAGGTCACTGAACCGCAGGAAAAGTCTCGGGCCATACAGCTTGAGCCGTAGCCATGGTTTAGGGTTTAGGGTTCACTATAGGGGCCTTAAGAATTGGAATAGGGTTGTGGGCCTTCTAGAATACGGAACCCCCAAAATAGTATAGGTAATGATTCCGGGAGGCTCACTATAGGGGCCTTAACAATTAGAATCGGGATGTGGGGCACATTACAATAAGGAACCCCCAAAACAGTATAGGTCATATACAATTAAGACCCCTATATTACGGCCCATTATAATATAAGGAAGCCCCAAAATAGTATAGGTAATATACAATTACAGCCCCTATATTACGGCCATGGCTCAGGGGGCCGGAATCAACCACCAAAGCAATCAAAGCACGAGGATCCTCATGAACCCCGAAGCCTGAACTCAAACCCGGAAACCCAAAACTCCACAACCTCAGCCCTAAAGACAAAAACAGGAGCAAGGAGAAGTTCTTCATCTGCTCTGCTTCTGCCTGCCTTCTCGGTCTGGAACTGCTCATGCACCTGGCTATCTTGGCGTCCATGGTCTGAAGTTTTTTAAGGGTTTAAGGCTTCATTGTGGCTGATGGTGTCGAGTTTAAGGTGTTTCTAGGGGCTACGCGTTTTTTGCAGAGTTGTTGTTAGAGCTTCGCCTAGGGTTTGCTGTGTAAGAAGCGTCGTTCAAGACCCTCTCTGCCACGAACCCCAAACCCCCAACAGGACTTGGTATGTGGGTGAGGAGCATCCATGTGAAGATTTTGAGGACCTTCGGACTCCATGCAGCCAGGTTCCAGCTCAAACGTCAAGCCCCCCTTCAACTCCTCAACCTGAAAACCCTAAGCTACACTCCCAAGCTCTAAAATCCCAACCCTAGAGCCTCAGGGTTTGCAGGGCATCGGATGCAAAACTGCAGAACTACAAGGCTCACGGTTTAGGATTTGGGGAGATGCTATAGGTGGCCTCAAAGATTCGAGCAGGGCTTGGGCCTGTAATAAACTACAAAGACCGACTTAAGGGTTGGGAAGGCTTAAGGTTTAGGCTTTTGATCTCTCATCTTTAAATATATGATATGAGCATATAGAAAGATAGGGGAGTTGTTGTTACAATTGTTGTAGCTATTGCAATTACTTCTACTGACGTTGTTAATATTGTCGTTATCACCACTACTACTACTACTACTACTACTACTACTACTACTACTACTACTACTACTACTACTACTACTACTACTACGACGACTACGACTACGACTACGACTACAACTACGACTACGACTACGACTACGACTACGACTACGACTACGACTACGACTACGACTACGACTACGACTACTACTACTACTACTACTACTACTACTACTACTACTACTACTACTACTGCTACTACGACTCTTACTGCTCTGGTGGTTATCTGTATTCATGCTATTCTTATTGCTATGGCTATTGTCTGCATTAGTTTCTCTTACGCTCCTTGTTCTTACTATTCCATCTCCCCATGTTTAATATCATCTAGGGCCCTTATAGTACCCTTATATATCCCCCTTATAGTTCACTTTAAATGAACCCATGTTGAATATTATCTAGGGCCCTTATAGTACCCCCCTACACTTCCCTTTAAAGGACCCCTAGGGCCCTCGGGCCCCCTTTGGGGGAGAGTCACCCAGCCTGCTCTCGCATCTGCCGCTCCTCGTTCAGGCGCGCGTGAATCTGCTCCTGGAAAAGCCGAGCAGCGAGGGAGACTGGAAAGAGAGAGAGAAAAGAGAGATAAGAGAGAGAAGAGAGAGGAGAGAAGAGGGAGAGAGAGGAGAGAAGAGGGAGAGAGAGAGAGAAAAAAAAAGAGAAAGGGGGGAAGAGAGGGAGAGTGGGGGCGGGACATAGAGAAGAATGCACATGAGATCAGCTCTGGCGCAGCGACATTAGCCAGCCTGTGCTTGCCGCGTCGCCTGGAGCTCCTTGAAACCGCTGGAGTTTGGGCTGCAGGGTCAAGGGTTAAAGATTAGCGACAAGACTTAGACTGGGGTTTGGGGGGGTAGACTACCGCGCACCTGTCGGCTACAAGGGGACATTATTCCCGGTGATTCAGCAAGCCAATAGAGCTGCTATAAGACGATAGTTGTACCAGTGATTCAGACTCCCATGCTACCTTGCAACAGGATGGCAAATGCCACGTGCGGCACCGAGTAGCGCGCCTTCTTATGGTGGTCAGCCGAATCTCCAACTTTCTTCTCAAGGAAATCAACGCCTCGCAAGGATACAGACTGTATGGTTCTTAGTAGGGAGTGGATTAAGGAGACCATTATTGGGGACTATATAGGGACTACCATAGGGATCCGTTCCCGCATTCCCTACTAAGCACCAGGGAGAGTAACAGAAGGCCAGGACAGATCTGCATGAATCACAGAAAGCTCAGGCTCTCGCGTTCCTTCAAGGTTGCATGGTTGGACGCATGGGCTGCCTGGACCACCGTTGGGAAGAAACCAAATGCAAGCACTCATGATTCTTACCACCCTTCTTGTGGAAGAAGAGACTGTGCATGCGTCTATGCACGCATGCGCGTGGAACGTATGCGTCAATTTGTGCATGACGCGTGTGCGCATACGTGCATGTGTGCTCGGCTTATGCTACACAATAGCAAATGCATGCACACATACCTACATGCATGCTAGCAGGAAGGCATGTATGGACACAGACAACGCAGCCGGCATGATACGCGAAACCTGCTAAGAAAGATGCTACATCGTGCCCTGTGAGCCTGCTCGTTCGCCATCTTCTCGTGTGTCTTTCGCATGAAATCCACGTGGTTGCCACGAGCCTAGCAGGAAGCTTGAACTTCAACTCACAAGACCTTTATGCATGGAATTATGTATGTATGTATGTATGTACGTATGTATGTATGTATGTATGTATACAGATCTAGACTTTGTACATATACGCCGGTGTCTATATACATATATAGATATATAGCATAAGCATATATATATATATATATACAAAGTACACATGTTCCTTATATGCGCAAAAGATGTATGCGCGTATGTATATGCTTATGTTTATGCACATACTGTATATGTATGTGGTTTTGTACGTATACGTTATGTATATGGAAGAGCCAGCCTCACAGTCCGTTACACGCTTGTGCATGTCCTTGATCTTGTCATGGGCCGCTGCTAACTCTTTGGCGTGCTTGTCCGCCGAATCCCCGACCATCTTTTCGACGTAGTCGAGGCGTTCCGATACCGTTGCCTATACTGAACTTAAACCCCTAGCAAAACGTATAGTTTTAGCTGTTTCTTAAGGGAGCCAGGGATGAAAAATATTTTTAAGTCCCCGCTAGGCTGCGTGGTGCGTATCCCGAAGCTTCGTGTCAGTGGCAAACTTCGAGTGAGAGACCTTGAGGGCCTCCACCTCCTGGTTGGTTTAGGGTTTAGGGTTTAGGGTTTAAGGGTTTAGGGTTTAGGGTTTAAGGGTTTAGGGTTTTAGGGTTTCAGGGTTTAGTGGTCTCGGGTTTAGGAGTTTTGGGTTTAAGGTCTAGAGATTTAGGGGTTTATGGGGTTTAGGGTTTTAGGGGCTTAGGTTTCAGGGGCTCGGGGCTTAGGGTTTAGGAATTAGGGCTCTTGCTAAGGAACTTTGGATCTGTAATTAAATACTAGGGTAATTTAGTAGTTTACATTACCATAATAGGGATCTATAGCAAAACACTAGGGTACATGACCATAACAGGGATCTATAGTTACTACTAGGGTTTCCTGATTATGGAAACTTACAATAAATCCTTTGACAAGAACCCAATCCCCTAGTCTAATTGTTAAGGCCCCTATACGAAAGGATTTAGTAGCCCTTATAGTACGTAACCCTTATAGACCCCTTTACCGAAACTATTCCCAGCCTTGGCATGCTTTTCCACAGACTGGCCCAAACTCTTCTCCAGGAACTCCAGGCGCTCGCCCAAAGAAGCCGTGTGGGCCGCAAGAGCCGCTTTGTGCTCTTGGGAGCTGGAGCTGTGGGACCGATGGAGTTCGGAGATCGTGGCGCCCTGCTTCTCGCACTGGAGAATTCGGTTCTGAGCCTGCTCCAACTTTGCATGTGCCGCTTTCAGCTCACGCTCGTGTTGGTCGAAGGAGTCTCCGATCTTCGTTTCCAAATATTCCAGCCTTTCTGCGACGGTTGCATGCTTGTCATCACGCAACTTCTGCTCCTTGCTTAATCTCTGGTGAGCAGCCTTGGTAGACTCGATCTCCAAAGCATGCTTGCTGTGGGTCTCACCCAGAGACGTTTCCAATCGTTCCAGCCGTTCTTCCACCGTGGCCACGTGCTTTTGCCGAGCCTCCTTTTCAGAGTGTAGAAGAGCTCGTAAGCTTTCCTGCGAACGCACGGCCAATCTCGATTCAATAGCTTGGCTCAGAAATTTGAGGTTCCCAACTTCTCCCACCCTTGTAACTGCCGAGAGCTTGGGGTCCGCGGGGGCACGGTGGGAGAAACTGCAAGAGGAACAGAGAGTGCAGTGTACATCTTTTCCGTTTGTTGCGCTATACAGCAGGGGGATAGAGGACGGCTGGGTGGAGGGATGCAGGATTACCAAAAATCAGCCAAAAATTCTATATTTTGTGCTGCTACTATTGCTACCACAAACTATTCTTTCTGTCGACGCTCCTACTATTGTCGTTTTGCTGGATGCCTGCGGCAGTGCAATTTGATATACTAATACGGATGGAGTGGTGAGTGGATCGATAGATCCAAAGGCTCCAAAGGTAAAGAGGTAGTGGCACAAGAACAAATGAGGGTGCCGGTGTCAACGGTGAAGGAGATGTATGTTCATGCAGATGTGCATGATGGCCAGAGCGAGCTGTTCGGAGGATGAGCGTGCGCGCGAGAAAGAACACTAGAGTACATCGGAAATCACAGTGACTGGTGCGAGTAATTGCACGAACAACCGAAGCCCGTAATTTCTGGAAGCAGGGCTGCAAAATGTCATGTGTCCTCCTGCTGCGATCCAGTGACTCTTTGATGCACTTGATCAATCTTGCTATGGGCCGCCCTGAGCTCTTGGGCGTGCTTGTCAGCTGAGTCGCCTAAGAGCTTCTCGATGTAGTCCAGGCGCTGCGATACGGTCGCATGGTGGGCATCGCGAGCTTTCACTTCCGAGGCCATTCGCGAGTGCGACGTCTTCAAAGCTTCCAGCTCCCTGGCATGTAGCTCGGCAGACTCGCCCATCAAGCCCTCCAGGTAGCTCAGCCGCTCGCTAACGGAAGAGTGCAGGGTGGAGATCTTGTCGCGGTGCTCTTGGTTTACCTGCTGGTGCGACTTGTGTAAGTCTGCCACGGTCGAGCCCGTCTCTTCGCAGCTTGCCACGCGAGCATGGATCTTCTCGATCTTGTCGTGGGCTGCCTTCAGCTGCTTGGCATGCATGTCTGCGGAATCTCCAAACATCCTCTCAGGGCTCCTATCGCTCCTATCCGCAGCTTGCAAGGCATCCGGGACCCTAGGATGGAGGAGCCTCAGTGCCTAAAGCCCAACATGGTGTGGGATTGGGATCAGGGTCTTCGCTGCTTAATGGAGGAACTCGGGAAGCAGGGCCTCTCCAAGTAGTCCAACCGCTCCGCGAGAGTCGCATGATGCGCATCTCGTGCTGTTTGATCAGACACATGGTTCGCATGCGCCTTCTTCAAACCGTCCACTGTCGATCCTGCACTGGTTGTGCTACTCATGTACGGAATCACCAGACGAAGGCTACTCAGCTCCCTAACTACAGCGTTAGACAACCTGCATCGAAGAGCCGTGAGTATTTTCCCTCTTGGCCCATCTACCTGCACTTACCCGCGCTACAGCTGTCGACTTCTGCGGCTCCTGTTGCTTCACAGGCGGTGAGGCGAGAATGCATGCTGGCGATCTTGGAATGGGCTTCAGCAAGCTCCTGCCCAAATACTCATGGCGGCAGAAAACTGCTGGCACTACGCTTAGCAAGAACTAGTGCTGCTACTGCTGCTGTACATCGACAAACCTATGCGTTTGTCGTTGTTCTTGCCCTGGTCGTCTTCGTCATCATCACCATCATCATCGTCATCAATACCCCGTTACAGTCTCACGATAAATACTATTGCCCACAAATGCAGCCCGTCCTGAGCATGCTTTTCCGCTGAGTCACCAATCGCCTTCTCCAAGAATGAGAGCCGCTCTCCCACGTTGGCATGGTGTGCGTCAGTGTGCGCCTCCTGCAAAGCCATCTCTTGCTTGTTCTGGCTCAGGGGATAAAAGGTTAAGGATGCAGCATCACGCCCCAACACAGGAGCACCTGTGTTCCGATGTCTTGGTGTAAGTGCTTCTACCCGTTGCACTTCTAAGTGTTCCGCTGCTACACCCCAACCCTCTAAACCCACATAAAAACCCTGAATATCCGAAAGCTAGAAAGTTATATTTCGAGACCCTTCCCCGCCACCCCCACCAAAAAGCAAAAAAAATACAGTAACTATTCAGTCCAGGATCTTCGGTCTTACTTGTCTTGCGAGCCCTAAACCATAAGCTCGAAACTCGTCATCTTAAACCCTCAACCCGAAACTTTTTATCTTAACCCCTAAATCCTAAACTATTGATCTTAAACCGTGAACCCTAACCTTAACCCTCCCCCCCCCCCCACCCCCTGCCTTAGCTTTCGAGTCGCTTTGAAGTCGGCTGTGGGCCGTCTTCAAGCTCTCGAGTTCCCGAGAATGCCTCTGAGCCAAGGGCGGGTTTAGGGCTTTAGGGCTTGAGGGTTTTAGCGGTTTAGGGATTTAGGGTTTAAGGTTTGAGGTCTAGGATTTAGGGTTTAGGGTTTGAGGCATAGGGTTTAGCGTTTAGGGTGTGTAAGGCTTCGGGGTTTAGGGTTTAGGGTTTCTTAGTGAAGCTGACGGTTTGGGGCTCGGGGCGTGGGCTTAGGGTTCAGGGTTTAGGGTTTCGGGCTCAGGGCTTCATGGTTGAGGGTTTGGAGCTCAAGATTGAAAGAGTGGGTTTCGGGGCAAAGCCCTGAAACACCGAACCGTCAGCCATCAGAGATCCAATGTAGGAACCTGATTAAGAAACCTCGGCCCTGCAACCCAGAGCCTCCAAAACCCCCTAATTAAGGAATATACCTTAAATGATGTTAGGGATCCTATTATAATTTAAGGTATATTCCTTAATTAACGGGTTTTGGAGGCTCTGGGAACCCCAAGGTATCAAGATTCTTACAAGGGGCCCAGGGTTCCTTCATCAGGTTCCTAGACTTGGGGGTGTTCGGCGGTGAGGGCCTGTCCGCTGAGTCACCGATGGCGCCTTCTAGGTAGTCCACGCGCTCCTGGGCATTGGATGCAGGGTTCCACGCAGTTTATCAAGCTCCTTCTTGGGGTTCTTGAGTGCCGAGGGGGTTTGGGTGATAAGGTTCACAGCTTGGTGGCTGAGCAGTTGAGAGGATGAAGGATTGGGGTTTTGAGCTTTGGGTTTCTGGCTGGTAGAGAAGTTTTAGGCTTTCTGCAGGGAGCCGTTTTCCGTCATCCAAGCATTGAGGGATTGGGGTTACGGTTACACCGACGACCCAAAAATCTCACAAGCTACTTTTTTTGCTGCCCTACACACCGCCCGACACCCTAACATACCTAAACCCCGTCGCGATATCAGTTTTGGGCTCGTCTCAACGTAGTTTGGGAGTTCAAGCTGAAAAGCCGACACTCTGAAAACCCCGAGCTTCGAGAGTCGAACCTTAACATGCATGGCTTAGGGTCTTGCTTCCTTTCTAACGAAGTCTCGGGTGTTGGCGTGCTTCGGGTTACAAGGTGTAGGTGTTAGGATTCGGGGTTTAGATTAGGATATACGACATAGGGATCCAGCGTTTGCGGGTTCCAGCGACGCGCTCGCACGAGGGTAGGCCAGGCTTCCCGGCTCAGCGTTCAGGGGCGAAACGGGAGTTTCCGAAAATTAGGGATACCTTATTTTGGGTCCTTATTAGTAAGGATCCTTCTATTTAGGGTATTATATTCGAGTCCCCTATTTTCGGAAACTCCCAAACATCTCCAGGCACTGGAACCGGAGGTTTTGACTCAGCCCGGGGCCTTGAGCGTTGCGTGGTGAGCGTCCAAGTTGACCTGTCGGAATCCGGCTTAAGGCGTTTCAACCTTACAGCGTTGGCTGGTACAAGCCTTGTGCTTGTTTAGGGGGTAGAACAGAGACCGGAATAACTACAATATCACTCGTAGGGTTGCGTAATTCGACAATGATGTATCCCAAGACTCTGCTCCAATTGTTACGGCCCTCTTTCAATATATGCAAGCGGCCAAGGGGTCTGGAGGTTTCAGGCCTGGGATGTTGGGTTCAAGTGCCAGGGACGAGAACTCGTCCTGCGATCGGCAAGAGGTCCGACGTCAAGGATGCGACCATGAGGGTTTAGGGTTTAAGGGTTTAGGGTTTAGGCCCAAAAGCCCGTAAACTCTAAACCCAACAACAAAACCCTCAAAACCCGACGAAACCCAAAAACCTCTAACTCTAAGAATGCTCAGAACCCCAATAAGAATCCTCAGAACCCTGCAGCCGAGGATACCAATCCTGTCACCGGAAAGCGAATACCAATAATACTCATCGTTATTCCCGCCGCAAGAAGAAGAATACAGTGAGAATAACCATAATCAAAATCATAATGCATAATGCTGATCGTACCCGTACTAACTCGAAAAGTCATAACCACATGAACAACAACCGTAAGCATAGTACGAAGAACGATCATAACAGTAATCATATAATCATCATAATACTAACAATGATCCTATCACGAATACTTAATGGTCTAATACAAATAATGATCATAATACTAATACGGCTGATGGACGAAATCCTGCATGACCCTAAGGACTCTAAACTATGGGAACTATGGTATATTCCTTATAATGGGTGATGAAGGATTTTGTGCATCAACAGTAGTACTCATAGTCATAAAAGGCCTCCCGGGCTCGCTGCTGCTCCGTTAGGGTGTTGTGCGATCGCTCACACGCGGAGAGTCGGCCGTGGACCTGACACGGCCCTTAAAGGGTAAAAGGAGGGAGCCTTAATAAGGACCCCCAGGTATATACCCTTAATATAGCTACTATATACCCATTATATAGCCCATTATAGGATTAAGGGTCCCTCCTTTTCCCCTTTGAACCCCCTTAAACCATAGACCACAAACCCTAGCCCCCCCCCCCCCCCGGTGTAGTTTGAAGACTGGGTTCTTGTTAAGGAACTTGATCAAGTTACCATATTAAGGATCTGTAGTAATTCATATGGTTTCCTTGTTTACAGTAACTGAAATTAATTCCTTCGACAAAAATAAACCCTAAACCCCAAACCCTAACCTGATTGAGAAACCCTGGGTCTTTGTTAGGGTTCTTTATCTGAATCCTATTGCTTTGGGGTTACAAGGACCTAAACCCCAAACCCCAAACCCCTAAACCCCAAACCCTTACACCCCTTGTAGTCAGGATCCTACCACTAGTATTTAGGGTACTACAGTGGGCCCTACACCCTTAAACCCTTAATTAAACCCTTAAACCCTGAACTAAACGACACAGAAGGCCAAAGACTTCCAGAATCCCTTCTCAAATACCCTAAACCTTACACCCACAAAGACCAACATCGACCCGGGACCTGTTTATACTAGTAATAACAACTGTACTACTCACAATAATACTAATAATAACAGTAATAATAATGACAATAGTAATAATAGTGTAACAATAATGTAATATTGATGCAACAATAGTCTAAGCAGCATGTAATACTAATAACGTAATACTAATCATACTTATAATGGCGTATAATAGAAGTAAAGATGATAATACTGATAATATTATGTATACCGTGCCCGGAATGATGGAGTTATAACAACAAGAATAACAATAATGAGAATCCTAATCATACAAAAAACAAGAAAAACAATAACAACAATGATAACAATAACAGTAATAATACTATGTCTTTTATTATAATACTAATAGTAATAATAATAATAGTTCTTATATTAATACTACTAGTAATAACAATCATTCTTATAGTAATAGTAATAATAATAGTTCTTATATTAATACTAATAGTAATAACAATAATTCTTACAATAATAGTAATTATAATAGTTGGAATGCTGTGCCCGGAACCTGCTCCAGCTTCTGGTGGGCGGCCTTCAGCTCCTGGCCTCGCAGCGGACGAGTCAGAGAGCCCAATACCCCTCAATTAAGAAAAACAAGCTTAAATCATAACATGAAGCCCTATATATTTTAAGCCCTTAGTTAAGAAAAAACAAGCTTATATCATAATAGGATCCCTAATACCATTTAAGCCATATTCCTTAATTAAGGAATATACCTTAAATCATAATAGGATCCCTAATATAATTTAAGCCATATTCCTTAATTAAGGAATATACCTTAAATCATAATAGGATCCCTAATATGATTTGAGGCATATTCCTTAAGTAAGGGGTATTGGGGAGTCGTGCGCCCCCGGGCCTGCTGCCATGCAGCAGCCTTCAAAGATACACTCGGGGGCGTAGGGGGGGGGGGGTTTAGGGTTTGGGGTTTAGGGGTTGAGGGTTTAGGAGGTTTAGGTTTTAGGGTTAGGGTTTAGGGTTAGGGGTGTAAGGTTTAGGGTTTAGGGGTTGGGGTTTAGGGTGTAGGGTTAGGGTTAGGGTTTAAGGTTTAACGTTTAGGGTTTAGGAGGTTTAGGGTGTAGGGTTAGGGTTAGGGTTTAAGGTTTAGGGTTTGGGGTTGAGGGTGTGGGGTTTAGGGTTTAGGCCTCCTGGGTTCTTGTTGAAGGATGGAGTTTAAGTTACTCTAAATAAGGAAACCATATTAAATACTACAGATCCCAATTATGCTAACTTGATTAAGTTCTTTAGGAAGAACGCAGTCTTCAAAATACACCGGCGGGGGGGGGGGGGGGGCTAGGGTTTGTGGTCTATGGTTTCAGGCCTCGGGGTTTAAGGTTTAGAGACCGTAAACGCGCAACCCAAAGCATGAGCCTAACCAAGGTGACGGTTCTTTAAGTGCATCCGGGTTTTTCGGGGCTGAAGCTTCGAATAATGAGGACTTCCCTTTCGGCTTCCGGCGGCTGAAGGTATAGAGCTGAATTTCTTGTTAAAGGACCGTGTGATTCTAAGTGCATGAACTCATCTATCCATTTATCCGTCTATCTACCTACACATCTGGTAAGCTCATGACGTTCAGAAACTCCCGTTACGAGTACAGTGCTTGTTAGAGTATCTGCCTGAAACAGAGTACGGCTTGTAGCAAAGATAATGTAAAGATGGCTTCCAGGCACGTTATCCATTGCATAGTCGCAGCTGTGTCACCTCACCCTCAGACGTGTGGATCTACACCAGTTCCCGAACAGTCTGCATAAACGCACAAGCCCCAAACCGCAAGAAACGATATAAGTTCATGAACAAGCTTTCAGACATCCCGAGCATCTGGCTGTGGCGATCGGCAGAGTCGCCAAGCATTTTCTCAACATATTCCAAGCGCTCAGCCATGGAAGCATGGTGAGCATCGCGCTTGGCCTGGTCGCGATGCCGATTTAAGCGTCGGGGCTTAGTTAGGGTTGTATGACAAACCCTGAACCCTCGCATGGAGCACAATGGCTTCATCATGCGCTGCAGCAAGCTGGCCTTTTCATTCGCCATGATCACGTGGTTTTGCTTCAACTGGTCGATAGTGCTTCCCTGAGCCTGGCAACAACACTGAGAGTATGAAGACACGCCGCAAAACGAGAGTCCACACAAATCCTGACTGCAAAGTCCCATGACCTCCAGGGTGGCCATGCGGCCATGTAGCTGGTCCCACTTGGAGTGGGCCTGTGGCTCATGGCTCCGTCATGAAGAAGCACGATCTCCCAGGTTCCAAGTAAGCAGTTTGACAGCCTACCTCCGAAATCCCCTCCCTTAGGGTTTAGGGCTTAGGGCTTAGGACCAGCTCCTTCAGGGCGGAAAGTACTAACATCCGTCTTCCCAAAAACAAAGACAGCCCTACGTAGCAGTACGTTGGCTAGCGCATTTTCCAACGTGCCAGTCAGGGGCTCTGTGAGAAGCTTAGTGTTTTGGAGTTTCAAGCTTTCTTCAGGGATTCAGGGCTTCAGGGCTTTAGGGCTTTATGGGCTTTGGGTTTGGGGTCTTCGGGTTTAGACCTTTGGCACCTGCTCCAGCTTCCGGCCATGCGTGGCCTCATCGAGAAGACAAGTGTAGGTTCCAACCACACAGAGAAGCTTTAGAGGTGCATAGGTGCTGGGTTTCGGGTTCGGGGTTTAGGGCCCAGCGTACTATAGGGGTTCCTTAAAATGGCGGCCGGCCACTTGTTTAGGGGCTCTTATAGTGAGGATGGTAGTAGCTAGGGGCCATATACTCCCTCTATAACAAAGCTACAATGTAGTCTGCATTCGCGTTCTCTGGATGCCACGAGAAGTCCATCTTGGAACAATCTGAAAAGGTTGCAAAGAAGACCAACTCGTGAGACTCTGAACCTTCAGCATACCACATTTGTTCTGGACTCGATTCTCTGTGTCATGCAATGTAAATCTCTAACCCGCAGAATCAACACCCCAAACCAATGCATGTTTCAGGACCGCGGGATGTCTACTTGTTATCGTCAATACGCGGCAAATAATAGCCGTCTCAGCCCCCAAACCCAATGGATCCTCCCCCGAAACCCCTTGTTGTAGTGTAAGTATAGGATAACATACCCCCAAACCCTATTCGAATTATTAAGGCCCCTATACTACGCACGAAAACCAGAGCCCCATGACCAACCAGCGACACAAGGCGGAAAAGCTTTCGGCTGCTCGGCCTTGGCTTCTAAACTCCTCAACCCTCCGAAGCCCTCAGCACCAAAGCCTCAAGACGCACAGGAGGTAAGACTCCTAAACCCTTTATGCCCCCTTAATTGCTGCAAACCCCTAGCGGTATTGGACCCTCAGAAAATTTCGAACCCTTACAACCCCCACCTTAGAGACCTCACAAAGCCCTGACAGCACCCCCGGGGGCACAGAACCCCTAAACCCGCGCGCCCTGCGCATCCCTGCGCTCCAGAGCCAGCTGACACCCCTTGCCAGAAACCCTTCCTAAACCCTGCATTCCAAACTCTTGAAGTACTACAGCACCCAGTCCAGAATACATTAAATCCTTGACCTGTAATACCAGAGCACCTATTTTTCCCGAACCCCCACCCCCTTTCAAGAATCCCAGAACGCCTAAACCCCAAACCCCAAACCCTAACCCTAACCCCAAACCCTAACCCCAAACCCTAAACCGTAAAGCCCAAACCGAGGTTTTCTGAGGCTCCGTCGATGGACTCGGAGAGCTGCTGGTCCATGGTAGTCAAACGCACCTCGCTCTTCGTGTTTAGGGTTTAGGGTTTTAAGGGTTTAGGGGTTTAGTGGGTTACGGGTTTAGGGGCTTAGGGTTTCCGGTGCTTCTGCGCAGTTTTGGATTTAGGGTTTACATTAATTTAGGGCTCTGGGCTGGAATGAAGCTTCTGCGAAGCTTGCTAAAAGCTGTCTAAACGGCTTTTTAAGTTTCGATAGGGATTGGGGAATACGAGGGTTGGCGTTAAGTCTTAGGGCTTTTATGTCGTTCTTCAATGGCCCTTTGGTTGAAGTCTTCCGATAGTCCCAAGTTGAGGTCAGCATCCGGAGCCACCAACACCTGAAGCCACTGCCACCCTAGATCCATGATGTAGGGGCCTTAATAATTAGAAGGTGGGTTTTGGGGCCAATAATACTCTAATTATTTTAGAGAACCCCGAAAACAGCATAGGTGATTATCAAGGCCCCTTTTTTGTTACATTCTTAGACCAAACCTACCAGCTACCAACTCCCACCCTGCAACCTCCCACACCTGGGTTCGGCCCGGCAATTTCTCTCCTGGCCTCCCAGTCCTTTGTGCGGCGCTCGTCCGCCTGCCCAAACCTGTTTAGGGTTTGAAGGGTTCATAGTTTCGGGCAAACCCTAAACCCCTAAAACCTAAACCCTAAACCCTAAACCCCTAAACCCTAAACCCCTAAACCCCTAAACCCTAAACCCCTAAACCCCTAAACCCCTAAACCCTTAAGCCCAAACCCGAAATTAAGGGTTCAGGGCTCAGGGTTCAGAGTTCCGGGGCCAAGAGTCCCTCTTTTCGAAGCGAGCATCCTTTCCGGCCGGCTCTGGGGTTTACGTTTTAGGGTTTAGGTTTTAGGGTTTAGAGTTTAGGGTTTAGGGTTTAGGGTTTAGGTTTTAGGGTTCAGGTTTAGGTTGTAGGGTTTAGGGTTTAGTTGGGCTTTGCATAAAGGTGGTGGCCAGGTTTCAGGGTTTGAGACATCCGAGCTGCGGGGCTTCAGCTTCTGTTTCCCTGTGCCTCCACGTGCTGTATGCGTCTTGGCTATGAGAGCTCTGCTTCTTCAGCTAGGCTTCAGGGGCCGGGCCGTGACTTGCAGGAAACCGTCTAGCCTTACTTCTACACCCATAAGCTTCCACATCTTCGTCTACCGACTAATCCAGCGTTTCTGAGCTTCCTGCTGCTTCTCCAAGCGCTCAAGCCGGTCTTGTATGCTTCCATGCAGCTTCTCCATCCTGGCACAAGGGCTCCGGGTTAATGGCTCTAAAGGTTTAGACTTTAGGGCTTACGGTTTCAGACTCGGAATTCAGGACTGAGGGTTTGGGGCTAAGTGCCGAGCACAGCTCGTGCTCGCGTTTTAGAGCTTGGGGCTTGCAATGCGTAGGCAACTTCGGGCGCAAAGCTCATTGTGTGCAGGCGTGGCCGTTTCAGCGTAAAGGGCAGCGCACAAGAATGGCTATACGTGGAAACTCGAGTACAGCAACTCGAGTACAGGTTTACCACAGCCTACATGAAAGTTGCATGGGTTTGCGTGTGTACCTGTTTGTGTGTATGAGCGCATAACGATAAGATGTGTATGTATGTTGTTGTACACGTATATAATCAAGCATGTCTGTGCCTTTCCGTGTCTGTCTCTGTCTGTCTGTCTGTCTACCTGTATGTCTGTGTCTAATTATGTACGTATGTCCTTCGGTCCGTCTGTCCGTCTGTCCGTATGTCCGTCGCTTCGGTCTGTCTGCCTATCTCTCCCGGTATCTAAGATTGTATGTATCTGAGCACGTATGCATGTGTGTGTGTGTGTGCATATGCTTGTGTGTGAGTGTGTCAGTGTGTGAGTATGGGCATCTGTATGTGCATGCACCTGTGCGTGTGTATGTGTATGTGCATGTGCAATGTATTGCTGTATGGAGTTCATACGTGTACCAATGTGTACATGTACATGTACATGACCGTGAATAGGATCATGCGCATGTATGTTATATGTGTCGGCTTTGGGATGATATGTGTATAAACGTACAAGTGTACCTGTATGTGTATGCATGGGCATGTCCACCTTACCGCTATGGTATATGAATGTGGGAATGAAAACGCATATGCATCAGAAATGTGTATCGACATCTCCTTCTGCTGGCCTCGATGACATCTGCTCCTGAAAACTGCCATGGAGGCGTTCCATATTGGCGTGGGCCGCTTGCACCCCCTTAGCGTCCGAGGAAGTCGAGGGTTTCACCGGCACTGAAACTAAGCCCTAGAGCCTGCCAAGCCACAAACCAATCAACCTTCAACCCTGATCTTCAAGCCGCTAAACCGAAAACGTGTCAAGAGCTTGGGGAGGCTACAAGGCTGTCTTTTTAATCTTTTTTTCGGAGAGTGAAAGACTTCATGATCCATGTCTTGCTTAGAGGCGGTAGGGAGACGGCGCGAGTCAAAGGGGCAGCAATAACACAGCCTTTGGGATTCAGTGCCCAAGTGGATCGATATTCCTCGGGGCCTGACCTCGGCGTGCTTCTGCGAAGACTCTCCCAACAACTTCTCCAGGAAATCCACACGATCGCGCAGTGAATCCTGGCTGGCCTCGCAAAATTCGCTCTTGAAACGCGAGGGTTCAGTTTGGGAGCCAAGCGCCAGCAAGCTCAAAGGAACTCAGCCCATGGATCGCGTAAAACGGGCCGTGAAAGGAACTCAAAACCCTGAACCCTGCGCCTGTGATTCACAAGCTGTAAGGCGACTGTGCCTGGGCATCAGCCGCGACCCGACTGGTGGAAACGAGTGTTGACACTTATGCTCGCGAAATACAACCCGTTCCAATTCATAGGGCCCGGGCAGGCTCTCCAATCGGGAATGCGACGTTTGGATCTCTTTGGAATGCTTGTCGAAGGAGTCACCGACCTATGCCAGTGCCGCTCGTGGTGGTGGTGTTGGCTTGAGGGCTTCAGGCTTAGTGGTTCAGGATTTAGGGTTTAGGGCTTTCGGGCTTTAGGAATTCTGGTTTAGGGTCCTGGGTTTGGGTTAGTGGCAGCAGTGGGCGTGGTGGACACAGGCACGCGCAGGAGATAGAGCACGAACAACAGCGAAGCAACTGCAGCTGCTACAACAAAGACATTGCTCCAGCCCCCCCAACGGTTGATGATGTAAATCCTGCATCACGTTAAGGACCCTAAACTACGCGAATTATGGTATATTCCTCATTATGGGTAATGCAGGATGTATATCATCAACCGAATCACTCAGGAACCGGCCAACTGCTCAATGTACCCAAGCCGATCGGCCACGGACGCATGATGCGCCTGCCATATTCTAAGGCTTCTACAAGTCCTACAAAGGTTCTATAAGGAGTTTGCGCAAACAGGGGACCCTAATATAGTACCCTGCATAGTAGGATCCCTATTACAAGGACCCCAAAATAAGGTACGCCTAACTTCCGGAAACTCACAGAAGGCTTCGACAAAACCGACCAGTAAAGCGGGTCTACCGGTCTCAGGAATTCCCGAGGCCATTTTATTTCCTGAAGGCGGCGCGCTCACTTGCAAAACCACTCTTCCTTGCCTCCTACTCTGATCATCATGGGAACTCGAAACCCTCAAACCAGCAGAATGCTGAACCCTTTATGAGATGTCCCCGTCTGGAGGTGCCTCTCGAGCTTTCGCTTCTCCGGCTAGCTTTGCGTGAGCCGTCTTGGCCTTAGAGTTCAGGGCTTGGGAGCTAGGGCGACACGCTCAGTTCCTGCGTTGCGACTTGGGAAAGCTTCTAGAGTCTTACCTGTTCGCCCGTTGAAGCCCTCAAAACTCAGTCGGGCACAGACTCGATCTCCTGGGCAGCTCACCCCTAACCCGCAGGAAACCCCGATGAACCGCGAAACCTAAACTCCCAAAGCCCAAACGCTAAGCCCCTCCCCAAACCGCAACGGCCTGAAGCCCCAAAGCCCTGACCCCCGGATCCCTTAAACACCAAACCCAAAACCTCAAAAATTAAATCCTGAACCCCAAGCCTTGAACCCAACCCCTAAACCTTAAACCCCAAACCCTACCCTCTAAACCCCACACATTAAACCCCAATCCCTAAACCTTAAACCCCAAACCCTAAACCCTTAACCTTAAACCTCAACCCCCAACCCCTAAACCCCAAACCCCAATCCCTAAACCTTAAACGCCAAACCCCAACCCCTAAACCTTAAACCCCAAACCCTAAACCTAAACCCGAACCCCAAACGCCAAACCCCAACCCCTAAACCTTAAACCCAAACCCTAAACCCTAAACCTTAAACCCCAAGCCCTAAACCCTAAACCCCAACCCCCTAAACCCTAAACATCTCCTGCGCATGGCGGTCTACCGACTCGCCCAGCAACCTCTCCAGGAAGTCGACACCTCGACTGTCTGGTTCTTAGTGGGGAATGTTGAAGGGGTCCTTTAAAAGGGTTTAGGGGTTAGGGCGCTTTTTTAGGGGTTAGGGTTTAGGGTTTATAAGGGATCTATAGGGGTACTATACTGTCTGGTTCCCTACTAAGCACCACGCACCTTGCGAGAGCGAAGCAAGGGTTTTGGTATAGGGGCCTTAATAACCAGAACAGGGTAGAGGGTTCCTTTAAACGGGGTTACTATACGGGCTACTATAAGGGCACTATAAGGGTTCCATAATACTCTGACCATAATATTTTGGCTTGGACCTTGGGGTATATTATACCATAACTATTCTACCACAACTATTATTTTTCAGGAACCCCCAAAATAGTAGAGGTACTTACCAAGGCCCCTATATTACGGCTCAGGGTTCTTCAGGGCTGAAGTTTTGGGATTAGGGTGCGGGGCTTTTCCGGGTCCGGGGTTCTTGAAGGTTTAAGAATTCCGGTGCTGTAATGCATTGTGGTTCTGAACTCCTTTTTCCACCTGTATCAGGATCCCCATCACCTACTTTTTTGTAGGTTCCTACAATGAACCCTAGACCCTAAACCCTAAATCCGAAACCCTAACCCCTAAAACCTAAATTCCTAAACTCCTAAATTCCTAAACCCAAAACCCTAAACCCTAAACCCTAAACCGCCTAAACCCTAAACTTCCTAAACCCTGGGATCCGCACGCTTCTGCAGGGACACGGTGAGCTGCTCCTGGGACAGCAGCTTGGCCTCGAAACGCTTAGAGGGCCAGGGGACTTAGTAAGTCGGTTATAAGTAGGTTTAAGTTTTAGGATTTAGGGTTTAGGGTTTAGGGTTTTAGGGTTTAGGTTTAGGGTTTAGGGTTTAGGTCTAGGTTTAGGGTTGTAGTTGGGGTAACTCCAGTTAGGGTACCTAAACCTCTACTTATAACCTACTTACTAAGTCCCCTTTTCCTCGAACCCTAAGGACGCCAAACCATGGACCCTGATGCAGACCCCTGACTCATGAACCCCCCGCCGTTCTTGGAGGGTAGGAAGATCAGGACCCCTACCAGAATCCCAAGAAAGAGGGGTGTAGTACATCAGGCCAGAAATCCTAAGATCTACGGCGAATCATGCAGTTCGTGAAGCTGAATGCGGAGTTCAGGGTTTAGGCTGTTGTGGCGACAGGACACAGGAACAAACCCCGCCTTCTGCTCCTTGAAGTCGTTTTGCAGCGGGGAATGCGGCGCCAAGGAGCCACTCAATCCTTCCTTCAGGGCGGTCACCTGATGCGAAGGCTAACTCGGCGTGTTTGAACAATGCTTCTCAGACTTCTTGCGTGTGGAGGTTACTTCTTCATGCCAATGAGAGTTGGGTGGGCCTGGCCTCCCCCTGTAGAACAGAGAGGTCTCGAATGAACATGGCAGTCTGCTCGCGGATCAGCCGCAACTGCGACTGGTGCAGTTCCATTTCCTGTGCAGAAGCTGGCAATATACGGTTTTAGCATTCAGGGTTGCTGGAGCTGGGGAGCTTGGGAAGTGGTGGTGACGGCAATGATTTTGGTTGCCACGAACATATAATGATGACCGTGGTGATGGTAATGATGATGAGAAGGAGGAGATGGTACATGTTGTATGCGGAACACAACGAGTAGGCAGAATGTAGCACACAGCAAGATTGGTAGGTGCTCCTTGGAGGCGGTATCAAGCACTAGTCCTGTACTAATTCCAGCTGCTTCTAGCGGTATCGCTACTAGTTGCTATGGAAAAGTACCACCACTACCACTTACGGCTCCTGGCACTAATCGATGCTCGTCGCTGCGCGTCCTCCTTTCCAATCACCGCCTACCGTTGTGTAAACTGCTGTTACATGCAGTTCCGGGCTAGAACATCCCCATGTTGCCGAAACCCTGCCCTAATCAAACTCTAAACCCTAAACCCCTAAACCCCCAAACCCCCAAACCCCCAAACCCCTAAACTCCTAAACCCCCAAACCCCTAAACCCCCTAAACCCCTAAACCCCTAAACCCCCAAACCCCTAAACCCCCTAAACCCCTAGACCCCTAAACCCTGAACTACAGCCTTCTGGTCCAGGGTCTCGATTTCCCGCTCCCAATCGTCTTGACGGCGACTCATGTCATCCGTCTCAAGGCGACCTGCGACGGGTGGCCCGTGGAGTCTAAACGAGCAGGCCCACTCACCCGATATCACAGTAAGTCATGTTTGAGATCAGAAAAGGGCTTTGGGGTCTTTCTATCCGAGTATAGTGAACATGAAGAGCCCGAAGGAATAGCATTGCCAATGATTTAGGGTTTAGAGTTTACGGCCCCTATACTGCTGATGGACAAAATCCTGCATTACCTTAAGGACTCTAAACTATGGGAATTATGGTATATTCCTTAAATGGGTAATGCAGGATTTTGTCCATCAACAGTATCACACACTCGGTCATGCCTTGGCCCAGGCGCTTCGGGCTTCCACCGTATGCCTCGGGACAGACCCAGGAAGCAAGATGCGTTGAGCCCACGCGATCTTCAGGGTCTTGGAGTTTAGGCTTTAGGGTTTGGGGTCTAGGGTTTAGGGTTTAGGCTTTAGGGTTTAGGGTTTTAGGCTTTAGGGTTTAGGATTTTAAGGCTTCAGGACTTTAAGGTTCAGGGTTTAGGGGCTTAGAGCGGGGACAAACGCGAGGCTTCCAGGCTCGACTCCCCAACTCAGGATGCCGGGGCCGCTACGATTGCTACCGTCATTACCGTCATTTTTTGCGACCGGTATGTCCATCAGTATTATTTTTAGTATCATTGTTCTGGCGACCAATATATCAATCAGTATTATTACCACCATTGTTTTGGCGACCATTACTAGCATCATCATTATGATTGCGACTGTTTTCAATTTTACCGGTATTGCCAATAGTGACAAGCCCATGAATGCAGGCAGGGTGCGGTTTGCATATGGGGAGACAGCATCTGCACGCCCACAGGCTCGGGCAGAGCCCTTTGAGCCAATGAAAGCCACAGGCAGAAGAGACTGCAAGCAATAAGGAATTCCCGAGGCTTCGTTCTGGTGCTACTGTTGATGGACAGAATCCTGCATTACCCATTATAAGGAATATACCATAGTTCCCATAGGTTAGAGTCCTGAGAGTCATGCAGGATTTTGTCCATCAACAGTATGTAACATGCATTGGACTGCGAGGTGTCTCTCAGCCCATCTACTCTGCCTGCGACGCGATGGACTTTTGTTCATGGGTCGCGCAGTTTTAGGGTCGAGGCATCTCTCAGCCCCGAGATCCTTCAGCAGACTTCACCACGGCGTTAAAGTCCTCAAGATTTGGCTTTCACACTCGCCATCGATGTTCGTTGGGATATTTTGCCACGGCAAGATCATTCTCTGAGCCAGCTGACGCGGCTGCACTCCGAAGTAGGGCTTCACCAGATCTGCACGGAAGTACCTTACTTCCCCAGCTTCCTAGGAAAAAGGGAGCGTAAAGTACCCCAAACCCTACACCCCCTAAAGCCCCTAAACCCTACTGTAAACCCACTAAGGCTGCCCCGGCACTCTCCGCCCCCAGAGTCCTCCAGGCCACGTTGGAAGAGGACGACTTCGGGCCTCCGAGAGCTCTTAATTAAGGAAAATTCCTTAATTCATAATAGTATCCTTCAGGAATATACCTTAAACTATTTTTGTATCCTTAAGGAATATATACCTTAAATTATATTAGGGATCCTATTATGATTTAAGGTAGGCTCTGGGTTCGGGCCTCCGAGAGCTCACGGCGCTGTTCGCTGCTGCCGCTGCTGCTGCTGCCTGCCCTCTGCCTGGGCTCTTGCTAAGGAATGTAATTTCAGCTACCAGCTACCACAATAGGGATCTTTAGAAAGTCATATGCCGCAAATAACATAGCTATGGTAAATAATATGCTTTCCCGCATTATGGTAACTTCAGTTCAATCCTTTAAGAAGAACCCAGCTGCTCTCCCAGGTCTCGCCTTTTATCACGCTGAGAAGGTTCGACGCGAACTCTGCGATGTCACGAAAGCTCTGGGAGGTCAGTGGCTCGAGGCGTTTGTAGAACTCCGCGACGGTCTGCGAGTCCGCCCGAGTCGTCAAGTTGAGCTTCGTCGGACTCTCGTCTGTGATGAAAGAGAAGTAGTTGCGGCACAATGGCCTCTGAACCAAAAAGTCGGCTCCAAGCCGGAAGAGGTCTTGCAAGCTCCACTCCGTGAAAGAGTGGCAGACGCTGTCTCCCATGTACGACTTCCGTGTCGCCGCATCGGTAGAATCCCACAAGTTGAAAAGGTTGTAGCCAGGATGCCTTTTCCCCCACAAGACCACCTCCCTGAACCACTGGTTCAAGATCTTTCCAGTGGCTGTGCCTACGGCGGTCCTATTCGCACCCTGCAACCACTCCGCTTTGTCTGAAGCGAGGCGCCAGCCCACCACCGCCTGGTTCTCCCACATGGGGACGCCTCCCTCCGAGATGGAAGCGGGGAGGATGGCTTTCGGACCAAAGTCTCGAGCGAAGTACTCGAAGAGCAAGGCGGAGGGAACAGTCTGCTCGGCCGAGGTCTGCCAGGCCTCTGTGATGACCAGGGCAGAGTGGGTGAAGGAGAGGAGCTGGGACAGGGACTTGAGGCCGTTGCTGCTGATTGGAGAACTGGCATACTCCACTGTGTACACTGCATCCTCAGGGAGGCTTGGCATCTCTCTCATGCTTCGGGCGGAGCAGGCGGTCTCATCTGGTAGCCAAGGTTGAATGCAATTCCCCACCAAGCGCTGCAGACCCTCGCTTTCCTGCACGCGAATGCCCTGGCTGGTAAGGCTGGAGAGGGCCAGCCACCAGAACCGCATCGTGAATGAAAAGTGATGTGTTTGGCAGATGCCGGGACGGATGAGGCTCCTGTGGTTTGAGCCACATGTGCCTGCAGCAGCTTGAAATATCCATCACATCACCTCATCCGCACTCGACCCTCAGAAGACAAAGAGGCAACAAAAAAGATCTGCAACAAATTTGCAGAAACATGGGGCAAACGACAGCTTGAAGACATCTTACATGAGCACTGTGATCATAACAGAAATCCCAGGTAGAACAGTCCCAGGCTGATGTCTTTGAGCCCGTCCGGGCTCCTTGGACAAGTCGTCACAAGCTTTCGGATTAAGAGCAGGAGTAGCATCGTGGCACTGGTGGCACACAAGAGCTGCTCCATGCATCTTCAGTCCAGCTAGGCTGTGCAAGATTGAAAATCCTGTAGTTGCACAGCTGCCGCGGCAAGTCAAATCGAAAGCACCTGGAGGTGCCAAAGCAAGCTTTGCTTACATTGCGATGAAGGCAAAATGGAGTGTAGAGGCAGCTTGTCGGCCTCATCCTCCCACTGAATTTTAGTACTGGATGTATCGGAACCGTCACATCCAGTGACAGGCTGTCCACACATGGCTTCCACTAAGTTGTCATGTTGAGGCAGGAGTAGCCACTGACGGCCGGGTTCACAGCTTCAATCATCACCTGAAATGGGAATTTCCGAAAATTAGGGTATCCTATTTTGGGTCCTTATACGAAGGATCCTATTCAGGGTACTATTACTATATGAGGGTTTCCTGTTTTCGGAAACTCACAGATGGTTCAAGCCTGCATGTCCTTGCATCGAGTCAACTCCTGGTCCTAATGCCCTAGACTTCCCTGAACCCAAAACGCTGACCCTTCAACCCCCAAGTACAAGGCTAGTTCTCTAAATTCGGGTCCCTGTTGAGTACGGCACCCTTATGACAAGGACTCCAAAACGGACCCTGATTTAGAGAACTACCCAGATTTTTGGATCTAGGAATCTATGGTCCGGCCTGCCAGAGCTCGCAGCGACCAGGCGACCACTCGATGCCCGTGCAACGACGGTTAAACTCCCACCGAGCGGTGGCTGAGCACATGGCCTTGCACTCCTCAATGTCGCGAAAACCTGGGGGGGCGGGGGGGCACTGAACCCTGATGAGTGACCATAGAGTTTCGTAGAGTTTCGAGTTTTTGGAGTAGGGTCTACGTTTGAGGAAAGGGTTCGTGACAATGCAATGCAAGATAGCCACTTGGCCTTCTCGAGTCAACACCATCACCTCGTTAGGGGCTGAGGGTTGGGGGTTTCATTTCCGCGGCTCAATTCTGTGCCTGCCCGTTCTTAGACTTCACACCAGACTGTGGAAAGATACACTACCAATACAAGGCATCTCAAAATACTGCGCAAGCTTTAAACTACAGTCCCAAACTCCTACTAACAGATCATGTGTGCTTCATGTCAGGATAGATGGCGGCTGCACTAGGCTCTGCTGCGCGATCCTAGCATGCTGCACGCTCCATGGTGGATACCGTTTGCATTACATCTGCAATGCAAACACCACACCCGAGCTATGTTCCATGACAGCGAGATAGAGGAGTGGACATAGTGCGTCAGTGAGAGAGTACGAACGGCATGCTGTATTGAAAGACTGGAAAACAGAAAGAGAGAGAGAGAGAGAGAGAGAGAGAGAGAGAGAGAGAGAGAGAGAGAGGGAGGGAGATGCAAATAGCGTCCTTTGCAGAGATAACACACCAGTCACTCCGACCCGTTAAGCCCAAGTCTTGGCCACCCGAATGACATGGCATGTCTACCACCTATAGCATTTGTAGCCCAGCATTTTGCAAGGCAAGATGCTCAGAGCGTTGCTCTTGCGAGCCAAATAGTAATTCTCTCCCGAGTTATCATTTGGCGATCGCCCTCTGCAAGGATGGGAAGCATTTCCTTGGATGTCCACGGGTTTCAGCTTGCTGACGGGCCATCCATAGCGCATGCACGTGAACTCGCCAATCTCCGTCGGGATCCTCACAAGCAAGAAGGCTTTGAATGCGGGAAAAGCACCGCTTGAAACAAACAGTGGCTGTCGGTGCTCGAGCTACTTAGCAGCTACTTTGATCAAGAGGGGCACTGCATCTAGTGTGCTGCACTGGCATTTTTGACAATTATTATGCGCGACCGAAAACGCACTGAGAGCAGTCTTCATGATGACCGTAACTTTAACAATAGCAGCAGCAGTCGTCGTCGTAGTGGTAGAAGCAGTAGCAGTAGCAATAGCAGTGGAAACAGTAGCAGTAGCGGTAGCAGTAGCCGTAGACATAGCCGAAGACCTAGCCCTTCTACTCGCGGCCTGCTGTCGTCGGAGTAATAAGACTACAGTAAACCCCATAAAGTTGGAAACCGGATTAAGGCCGGGATTCCCTATACATTACTCTTAAGGATTGAGGCTCTTGGGTTTCCAACTTTTGGGTTTCTACTGTAGAAGGAAGAGCAGCAAGGCCCAGGACGACTCCTGGCAGTGCGCGGAATGCAAACAAGCTGCCATGATGAGAATCTATAGTGAATCATAGGGTTTCCTTTGTTATGTTAACTTAATTAAAATCCTTAACAAGAACCAGGATGGTTCCTTATTATTGTAACTTAATCAAAGTCCTTAGGACGAGAACCAGGATGATTCATCCATTCCGACTGCCGAGGATCTCCCGAACGGCATACAACCCATGGAAACGTGTCCAAATCTCGCAACGGCCATAGCTGTATTCGATCCCTACGCAGTCCATGGTAGCTTCACACTATCCCGACAAAGAATAGATGTCATTGAAAACCTGGTAGTGCTTGGGGTCGTTGTCGGAGCTGTTATCTCCACGGCAGGCATGGTTTCCGGGACCTCCCACCTCCTCCCACACCCGGTGGTCTATTTCGCTGTCGTTCCAGCGGCTGGGACCCGTCATCAAGTTCACCGCACCGTTCTGGACGATGTGGTAGCCTGGCAAGGCCTCTTCGGTGCATTGCCCGGGTGGCACGGTGACGCAATGGCAGCTGTAGCTCCCACAGCCGCTTGCATTGGCACCCGCGGGCGAGGGGGTTGTGTACAGGCAGTTGCCGGCATTTGGAACACATTCACCATGCTTGAACCTGCAATCATCCGGGTCGCATCCCTGATGTGTGCACACTGGGTTGCTCGATGCCTTCTCCTTCAAGTCCCGCACAGTGCTTTGGGCCGAACCCTCTTGCAGAAGGCCGTCGATTTCAACTCCCTCGCACACCCAGAACCAGAAGAAGTCGCTCTGCGCCTTGCGGCGGAGGGCCTTGTGCAAGAAGCTCCTGGCGAAGGGATGGGAGCACATAAGGCAAACGATGGCAAACGGATGCCGTGATACAGCTCAAGACGGCCGCGCTCCCGTCATGCATCAAGCTCGTCAATACAAACAGACGTCATGCAAACCCTGTTTGCGAAGCTATCACTAGATGCCATTGCGACTGCTGCGAAAAGGAGCCACGCCAGCAAGCAAAGGGATCAACAGGTTCATCCGCTTCGATATGAGAGAACCTTCCAACTTCAACTGTGCTTTCATACCAGCCCCTGCCCAAACTCCTCTTTGCCAACAAAGACAAGCCTTTTGGACACTGCGACTCGCGTGCCATGGAGTGCCTTGTCCTGAGTTTGAGGTTTGATAGGTCGGTGGGTTCCCGTTTCTAAGGTTTTGGGCTTTCTGGGGGGCCGCTTTAGGGCCCAGCCGTTTAGCATAGAGGGGATTAACACGAGACCCCACTGGCGGCCAGATGTCCAAGCCAGCAGCAGCAAAGACAATGCCCGAATCATGGCTTCCGCTGAGCTTGGAAGGATGTCACTTTGGCTACAGCAAGACTTGCTTTCCCTCAGAGTGGGTAAACGCCAATGAGCCAATGAGTGGGAGTTGCGGCCAACCGTAATGGCAGAACAAACATTGCACGACAGAGAAAAACAATTTCAGAGCGTGCGGGACCTAAACGAAGCATTCTGGAGTTGAAGCTGAAGAGTTAAGCAAGTGTTGGACGAAGCACAGAACTGAAAGCTGGTAATTCATACAGATTCAGCTGCCTCCCCTGAAACGACATCTCGTTACAAGTCCCGATGGCAGCCGAGGTGCAGATTCGATGTTACGAAGTCATCTAATGTCATACCCAATTTCCGACAAGGGCGATGCCATCGGAGACCAAGGAGTGTGGGATTTAATATAGGAGCCTTAATAATTAGAACAGGGCTCTGGGCTCCTTTATAGCATGGGTATAAAAAGGAACCCTCAGGAATGAAATAGGTGATTATGAAGGCCCTATGCTAGGGTTTAGTGGGATCTGGCTCGTCGAGCTAACCCTTCCGATGCTCAACCTGGCGAAGCCGGAGCGAACTCAGCCCAGTATGCTTACACCTTCCACCGAGATCTCCTCTGCAGGCGCGAATAGGCCAGTAAAAGCTTCGGATCATGGGTTTTTGGGTTTCGGATCATGGGTTTTTGGGGTTTTTGAGCTCGGTCGTCGAGGCTTTTTGGGCTTCGAAACTTCCGGCGTCGCAGGGTTTTGGTGACCCCGCCGTTTTGGCTGTTCGGCCCTCAGAACCGATGCCAAAGACACGATGCTTTGCAACGGAGAACCGCCCGGGAAGGAGAAGCTGATCTGGCGACCCTATCTCACCTCGCAGAGTGATAGCGATTGTCCACTTCAGCTTCAGGCTGAGCGGCCGGTCCTTGGTCTCCATCTGCCTGTCTGGTCCTCTGGTCGTTCTGTCGCATGAGCAGATCTGGTCGGTAAATATTGCAGTGTGTGTTGCGTGTGTGTCTGTGTGTCTGATGTAGTCCAGAAGGCCCATGACCTTGGAGAGCAGCGTATCTCTCCTGTGGACCGCGAGCTCGTGAGTGGTAACAGAAAGAGGGAGAGAGTCCAAGAACAAAAGTCACTCACTCGGTGCTGCTGTCGGCTGCACCCGAAGGGCTGCACTCAGAAGGCTCATCATCATCCTCGTCCTCGGAATTGCGGCGACGGTGCCTGAAACAAAGAGCTCCGAAGGCCACAGCGGCAACGTTCGCCAACAAGCAGCCCATCAGAAGTCGTAGCTTGGCGACCGCCTCTCCTTCGAACTCCTGCCAGAAAAGGGCCCAAAAGCCCAGCGCACAGAGGCAGCTCAAGAGCTTCAGGCCATCCGTTGCCCGGTGCCCGGCTCCCTCGGCAAAGAGGCAGAAGAGGAGAGCGCAAGCAGCCAAGAAGCAGAGCCCATGCTCCGATTCATCCGTGGGTGGGAAGAGCTGCCCACGGAGGGCCACGCAAGCCGCGATCAAGGGCCCGAAGATCAGAACCTGAAGGCTCCGACCCCACTTCTCGTAGGCGTCCATGGCGCGCTTCCGCCGCACCCTCTCGTAGTACCCGGCCTCTTCGCCCAGCTCCAACAAGGCTTCGGCCTTCAGGCCGTTCGGAATGCTCAGCACCACGGAGCTGAGGACGTTGAAGCTTAGGGAGAAGAGGTCCAGCGAAGTCAGCGTCGGCGTATACATCAAGGCGCAGATCGCCACCAGAGCGGAGACCGTGCCCTCCCAGTATCCCTCCCGGGCCTGGTGCTTCAGAAGATCCATTGTGGCAAAGCCCCGCCGGAGCGACGCCACCATCTCCTCTCCGTGCCTCTCTTCTCCGTTGCTCCGTTTCAGGCTTTGGGGTTTAGGGGCGTTGAGGGCCGTTTGGGGTTTTTGGGGGCTTCAAATCCAAGGCACCGGGCTTGAAAGATGTCGGCCAGGTTTGGCAACAAGGCGGCGAGGAGCAGCGCAGAGCCGTAGTAGGGCTGGCCCCTTGCATAGAGGCTGAGGGCCGAGTAGATGTCCATGGCCGGATCAAGGCCTTACCATCGGTTAATTAGTAGGTACTGGAAGAATGGTAGTAGTAGTAGTTATAACTGTACTCCATTCCTCCATTCAATACTAACCAAAGGTAAGAGGCTGGCCACAGCCAGAGCAAGCTTCATACTCCAGCGCTCGGCTTGCAAGTCGTTCTCGCTTAGACTCTTGCAGAGCATCTCCAAAAGATCGGGGAAGTCCGGGGCGTGGTAGGGTCCCTCTGGGCAGAAGCCTCCTGCCCTCGGCCCGGAGCAGAGCGCGACCTCCTTGCCGTCGCTCCCAGAAGCTGCCTTGTAGCCGTTCTTCGGCGTTTTGGGGAAACCCTGCCAGGCGGAAAAGAGCCGGTACCAGCCGATGCAGCCATAGGCGAAGGCCGCAAGGGACGGCAGCAGCCAGCCAGGTCCACCGACCTGAACGGCTTGCCAGATCTCGGACTTGAGGCAATATCCCGGTAGAAAAGGAAACATGGGAAGGAAGCAGTCGGCCACGCGACACCATGCGAAGCAAGCCGGCCCGGTCTCTTCGGTGACGACGTCACTTCTGGAGATGCTCTCGCACTCCAAAATGCTGCGGTTGGCAAAGTGCCGCGCACAGAGCTCGTTCTCCGTGGCGCCGGTGTGTCGCCGCAACTGCTCCTAACTTTGTCCAGTTTCCCTCAAGGAGCTAAGGGTGGGCCTTTGGGTGTTGTGGCTTCTATACGGTTTCCGGCTCCACTCAAAAGCAAATCAATATGGTTCCTTGTAGCACCCTTGCGGATCCCTTCTTGTACTCCTTCTAGGAACCTTTAAAGGAACCCTCGACTCTAAAACCCCCTAAACCCCCCCTAAACCCCCTAAACCCCCTAAACCCCCTAAACCCCCTAAACCCCCTAAACCCCCTTAACCCCTTTAAACCCGCCTAAAACCCCTAAAACCCCCTAAACCCCCCCACGAAGGCTCCAGAAGGAAATCCAAGTCCCCCGAGCAGAGAACTGACCAAGTGAGGCCGGGAGCAGCTCCGCAAAGTGCTGCTAAGGTTACCTGGGTTTAGAGGTTTAGGGGTTTATTTTGGGGGGGTTTAGGGTTTAGGGTTTAGAGGTTTAGGGGTTTATTTTTTAGGGCTTAGGGTTTAGAGGTTTAGGGGTTTATTTTTTAGGGTTTAAGGTTTAGAGGTTTAGGGGTTTAGGGATTTGGGGTTTAGGGTTTAGAGGTTTGGGAGTTTAGGGTTTAGGGCTTAGGGTTCAAGTTTTGGGGACCTTGAATCAAAGTATTTATGAATAGCACCTCTATAGGCCATAGGGGACATTGTAAAGTTTCCCAAACTGCCACCTGGCCACGAAAAGTAAGAGAAGCGCAGCACTCAAAGCACAAACCGCCCGCAGAACTCGTGCGAACCAGGGCTCTGCAGTGTGTCCGCGAACAAGACACACCTGGAGGAAGACGTAGAAGAAGTAAGGGGGTACAAAGACCTTGGCTGGCAGAAGCTTCTGACACAGTTGCTGAAACCAACCTCCTGCATGCTACTGCGGACCAAGTTGCCACAAACGTGACGTTAGCTGCTTGCAGCCCTACAGCCAGGCCGTTTGTCCAGGGGGTGGGCAGGTAAAGGGCCACAGCCCACACCACCGGTTGCAGCATGGCCCCTGCCAGCAACGTGCCGTAGGCGCACAGCAACCTGCCGAAATCCCTTTTGTTCGACTCGTCTTGCCCAGAGCAGAAGCGGAGGCCAGCTGCAAGGGTAACTCCCAGTGAGCCTGGTAGCAGCACCAGAAGCACAGCCGCATGCAGGGCATCGGCTCTGTCGATCGGGGGATAGAAGTCACCAGGGACGCCCGGAGGCCCCTGCAGCATCGACATGAGCTGAGGTGCACCCTGCTCAGCGGCTTGAGGCTCAACAGCAGCAAGGTGAGAGAACGTTGAAGAGCCTGCCCTATATGTGGCATGTCCCCTTCATGGGGAGAGATGCGGGACTGCAAAGTATCTCACCTTGAACATGACAACACGAAGCATATCAGGGGGTGTTAAGCCCAGGCTTGAGATTCGACGGATTTGGGCTTCGGGTTCTTGCGATTTCAGTGAAAAGGCCCAAGGCCCAGGGCTTCGCACATGATGAATCGGATTCTGCGAGCCGGAACCCCCCAACAAGGCCATCATGCCAGCCTCTGATGAACATTCCCAACTGCTTAGGCAGTAAAAAACACTCTCCTACACCACGAGGCTTGCTCAGGTGGAGCTTGATGACATCTTGAATCCTTTTTCCCATCACCTGTCGCCCTCTGGTCCATGGTGTGCTTCGCACAATAGAACGTTGGACGTGAAACTGTGCCAGAACCCCGGCACCAAGTTTCATCAACTCGAAGGTCTTCCTTCAAAACGGCCCCAACCCCATTTCTTCTGCCACACCGTGTTGGGAACCCCTCCGACAGTCCTCCGAATCAAGTGACTCAACCAGGGAGACTTCCCGGCGTAACTTCAAGTTCTACACCTGGAGCCTCACCCCTTCCCCCCATTGTCTGCTCAAATGAGTACTTTCCATGGTAGCACTATGTTTCTGTGGATCTTCTGGGGGAAGGACTTTCTTGGGATGCTCGGGGCTGGCAAAAAATGGAAGCATCAGCTGCCTCGGAACCGAAATTACTCCCCGGTACTTGGCTGCCAGACAGCCAGGGAGGCTGGGGAGACTACACTCTTAGAGGAGACGATCCCCCAACCCCCCCGCCTGAATGCGTCACCAGGGAGGGAGGGTGCTCATGCCGTCGTCGACGGAGGGTCCGGAACGGACGGTTTGCGCAGGCAAGAGAAGCCCCACACCTCCGGCTTGCACACTTGGAAGGCCGTCAGCCCGAAGACTGCGATGAGGTCCAGGCAGGTGAAGATCAACAGACTCGGTTCAGGGCTCCCAGAGAGCCCAATACCCCTAATAAACCATAATGTGAAGACCCTTATAATTTAAGGTATATGGCCCTAAGCAAGGGGTATTGGGCTTTCTGGGTTCAGGGGTTCAGGGCCGGGGTCAGTCTTGGGATCTCGCTTTTTAGGGGCAGCCCTACCCTGGCAACCCCCATCCTCAACGCGCTTAGGCAAAGCTGTGCAAGCAAAGCCCCTGAAGGAGGTCCCTCATGACATGACTCATGACAGAAAAGTATTAATATTATTGGTCTTACTAGTGTTAATATTATTGTTATTAGTATAGTACTATCAGTATTGTATTAGTCTTATTAGTATTAGTAGTATGATTCTAACCGTCAGATCCGGCACCCTCCCTAGCACAGGCAAGGGGGCTCCCTACCTGAAGCCCAAAAGCAGGCAGTCTCCTCAAAACCCGAAAAACCACCTACTTCAAGCCCCTTAGTTTTGAATCCTAAAACCGTTAAAAACCACTTACTTCAAACCCCCTTAGTCTTGAATCCTACGCCCTAGAACTACCGCTTCGGATCTTCCAATCTCAAATAACCCTGCCCCTGAGTCCTAAGCCCCATTCATATCAGGATCCCCAACAAAATCTGTCTCTGAGAGCCTTCGCCACAAGATCCCAGTTATCGTCCCTTTGAAAAGGAGTAGAGGCACGACCCCCCTGCAGGGCTCATCCAGCAGCGCTCGTAGCAGTCCACGTGGCCTGTGAATCCGCAGCCGGCTTCGGAGGAGCCCACCAAGGCGGCCCCTGCACCGCCTGGGATTGTTTTTTTTTTTTTTTTGGGGGGGGGGCCTTTTCGAACTGCAGAAGAGTTAGAATTCCTATACTACCTGGGTTTAGGGCCTGGGGCTTTGTAAAGGTTTGTGAGGGACTTGATCCTTAATTGAGGAATACTGCGCCAGGACGAAAGTTCGTCGCGTCAGGTAGGTCTGCTATCCCACAGTTGCCAACCCCTTTCCCGCATAGACTCTTTCACGAAGTCGCAATGTCAGGCCCGGACCTCACTAATTCCTCCGTCGGAACAAAAAAACAGTGTATGTTTATTTTGGCATGGAAATTCCTCCGCCAGCCAGGCCAAGTAAAATGCACTTCTTCGTACTCCGAGTCCTCCGCCAAGCAAAGACATCTTAGTGCGACAATACTTTCATCCTGCTGATGCTCACCCGCGACTAAAAACGAGTAGGCACCCGTCCAAAAAACCTCCTCCGTGTGTCGCTTTGCGGGTTTCACACATGCTGGCCTGGCCGACTAGCGGTCTTGGAATTCATGCTGCTCACCCGCGACGAAAAACGAGTCGGCACCCGTCAAAAAAACGTCCTCCGTGTGTCGCTTTCCGGGTTTCACACAGGCTGGCATGGCCGAACTAGCGGTCTTGGAATTCATGCTGCTCACCCGCGACTAAAACACATGCTGGCCTGGCCGAACTAGCGGTCTTGGAATTCATGCTGCGCCAGGACGAAAGTTCGTCGCATCAGGTAGGTCTGCTAACCCACAGTTGCCAACCCCTTTCCCGCATAGACTCCTTCACGAAGTCGCAATGTCAGGCCCGGACCTCACTAATTCCTCCGTCGGAACAAAAAACAGTGTATGTTTATTTTGGCATGGAAATTCCTCCGCTAGCCAGGCCACGTAAAATGCACTTCTTCGTACTCCGAGTCCTCCGCCAAGCAAAGACATCTTAGTGCGACAAAACTTTCATCCTGCTGATGCTCACCCGCGACTAAAAACGAGTAGGCACCCGTCCAAAAAACCTCCTCCGTGTGTCGCTTTGCGGGTTTCACACATGCTGGCCTGGCCGACTAGCGGTCTTGGAATTCATGCTGCTCACCCGCGACGAAAAACGAGTCGGCACCCGTCAAAAAAACGTCCTCCGTGTGTCGCTTTCCGGGTTTCACACAGGCTGGCATGGCCGAACTAGCGGTCTTGGAATTCATGCTGCTCACCCGCGACTAAAACACATGCTGGCCTGGCCGAACTAGCGGTCTTGGAATTCATGCTGCGCCAGGACGAAAGTTCGTCGCATCAGGTAGGTCTGCTAACCCACAGTTGCCAACCCCTTTCCCGCATAGACTCCTTCACGAAGTCGCAATGTCAGGCCCGGACCTCACTAATTCCTCCGTCGGAACAAAAAAACAGTGTATGTTTATTTTGGCATGGAAATTCCTCCGCTAGCCAGGCCACGTAAAATGCACTTCTTCGTACTCCGAGTCCTCCGCCAAGCAAAGACATCTTAGTGCGACAAAACTTTCATCCTGCTGATGTATGGCTTAAATTATAGTAGGATGCCTAATATCATTTGAGGTATATTCCTTAATTACGGAATCTTGGCTGCTACTGCTGCCATGCTTTTGTCACAGTGATAGGAGGGACTGTACAACGGGACTGTATGGTGCATGAGGTTGAGACATGACCAGGATTTCGATCTTGCTGGGCGTGGGTTTAGGTTTCGTAGCTTGGGGCTTGGGTGCATTCGGGGGGTCTCGCTTCGTTCGATTCCTTTTTGAAAATTGTGGGCTTTGGTTCCAGTGCACAAATCGATTTCGGACTTTGGTGAGGTTCCAGGTTTAGTACACGTCGGTGTAGGCATCCCGCATCCAAGGTTTAGCTTGGGGGGTGGGTTTCGGATCTTTCTGCGGGCTCGAATGGTGTGGCTGATAAGGATAAACTGGAATTCGACGTCCTCGGCTTCGAGCTGCCCATGTTTGTGGGTTTCCGGCTTAAGATTTAGGGTTAAGGGTTTAGCGCATTCTGATTCAAGCTCAGTAACAGGTACAGTCGCGGCACTGATTGAATCGTTAACCTTGCACACTGGGCCCTGAACCGCGAACTGCAGCCCTAAACCTGAATGAGGCCTTTATCCCCTAATTAGTATTAGTATTATCATTAATTAGTATCACTACTGGTATTATCATGATAATACTACTATTATAAATTATTACTATCCAAATACATCCGGAGGTGCAGGTGAAAGCGAAAAGGGCCCGAAAGAGATTTTCCTTGGCTGGAGGAGGAGCTGGGATTTTCAGAGCGTACCCGGATCTGCAAGTAGAAGGTAATCAAGTCATACCCTGTAAAACATTTTTCGGGATCCTATTACACACACACCTTGCTCCCTTGTTTCGCCTCACTCTTGCAGTCCGCGAACCCAGTGTAACTCAAGGCTCACTCCGTTGTTCAAGGATATACGAAGATCTGGACATGGCTCAGCGCTCTTGCCCTCGTTTTATGGTTTAGAGGTTGAGGGGTTTTAGGGGGTTAGGCGGTTTAGGGATTTAGGGTTTTAGGGGTTTGGCGGGTTAGGGCTTTGGGGGGGTTTTAGGCTCAAGCTGAGTTACTCCCGCTATGCATGCCAGAGTTCTCCCAAAGGCGTATCCTGCGTATGCTTGTGCACGATGCACCAGGCGATGGGAAGCAGGAAGGCCAATACGGAGAACACCAGGAGCATGACCTGGTTGTTGTCCTGCGGGAACATCATGACCACAATCCTCAGCAAGAGGCCGACACACACTGCCGGCTACGAATGGACAGTCTCGGGGTAAGAAGGAGACAGGGAGACAGGTAAGGTTAAAGGTAAGCCAGCATATGCCCCGAACAGCGACGGAGCACCTCCAAAATGCAAACTATGTGCGGGACTGTTGTTGCAGTAAGTGGAAAGACCTCAACACGCACGGGACATCACAGGACTGCGGAGGGAGTGCGGTTTCGAGGGCGGAAATCCATGCGGAAATCACGGGACTGTGGCGGGAAAAGGATGACACACGGCGCTGTGGTGGGAACACGATTGCCAACTTCGATTCGTTGGGTGGTGTACCGGCAGTAAATAGAGACCACACCAAGGACCCCTGAGGGTAAGCAAATCATAGTGTTGGCACTGTTTGGGGAATTCGGAATCCGTCTGATACGGACGCATCAACTCTGTTCACCAAGGCGTCGACAGAAATCGAAACAGTGCAGAAGCTGGTGAAACCGTAGTCAACCAGCAAACCGTACCGGCGTAGGAACAACAAACCCTAAAGTAAAAGCCAGAAAGTTGGAATATGATTATCCTAAGCCCTTTATGGTAAATTACTTGAGAGCTGGTCACGAAAGCTAGAAGCACGAGGTCCGGTGCTGAGCTCTGCAAAGCGATGTGCACGACAGTAGCGGAGGGAAAGTGTGGGCCGGTGAAGGGTGCAGGCGTTGCTCGTTCATTTAACTCTTCAAAAAGTAATGTGCGAACGACAACTAGAGGTAACTCTGGAGAGAAGACCGCACTTCAGTCGCCGAACGTCAGACACAAACAAAACCAAGGGACCTTGAGGAGGGGGGGGGGGGGGGACCTCATGATAGGGGGGGGGGCCCCCCCCCCCACCTTATCCCAGGCACAACCACCTTAAAGGAGGGGGGGAGGGGGGGGAGGGAAGCGCACCTTATCAGTGGAAAACGCATAATGACAAGGTGAAGGGGGGGGGGCCCCCCCCCTACCCCCCACCTTAACTCTTGGACGTGCCACCTGATAAGGTGCAAACCATGTTTTTTTCCCTAGTGCCTTAATACAAGTGAATTGCTAAAGGGCAACTCCCGCGAGCTCCACAGAGCTAGCTTTCGTGATAAGGTATCCTACCCTGAAACCATATTCCTACTTTCTGGAGTTCCCTGCTGCTGTGGGCGTACTTCCCAGAACACAAGTACCGGAGTTCTTCTGGAGGCAAGTTCGTACCTGTCGGTGGAGCTCCATCAGATGCTGGCAGAAGCTCGGGTTTAGGGTTTAGGGAAGTGGACACAATCCCCTAAAAACTGTAGCTTCCCTGTAAACGTATAGTTTGCAATTCGGGGCGGCTCGGGGGTTCAGTGATTCAAGACCCCTCCGCAACAAAAAAAGGAAACAACCATCAAAGACTAAAGAAAAGGAACAAACAAACAGACAGGACGACCGGCAAGATCACCCTAAACCTTACAACCCCAAATCCTGACACACCCTAAACTCCAACACTACATCAATGCTTGGCTGCCGAGACACACGCCGCTTGCGACGGCGAGCATGTACACAACCGCAGCCGTTCGTGCCAGGCATTTGTTCCTAGGGCTGCAGGGTTTTACGGACCCTCTTTGTACCCATACATGCCGTAAATAGAAGCATGCCCCCTCGTAGCAAGTGCTGCAGATCTCATGGCGGGAAGGAGGGTAAATGGAAGGCTTAGGAAGCTGCCAAGTCGCGGCCAGACTCCCTCCAGCGCGCTAGAGACACTCAGCATCAGTGGGCCCCAGGATAGAACGATAAGAGCCTGCTGTGAGGATTTGGGTGCGGCCTTGTGGAGCATAGTGTTAGTGTTAGCAGCAAGGTCTGGATTGTTGGTTTTGCACGTCTCGAAGGGTTTGCATCCAACAAAATTTACACAGCTTTCTAGCTGTGGGTTACGGGCTGAATGCTGGTCTTTCGGAGACTCAGGTGCGTGTGTTTCCCGGCGGTCCTTTGTTGCAGGTTGTAGCGCGCAAGCAAACACGATGGTCCGAACAGGTTGGTACATACAGGTGTCACAACGCAAACGCCAAAAGATTGATGCATGCAGACAAATGTGTCCGTGATATGTTCTCAAACGCATAGAAGGAAGTTGCGCCTAGAGCAAAAGAATACCATTGAATCGCTTTAGAAGGATCAGGAGGTGGATAGATTTGGGTGGGGGGAAGGAAGCATGGAGAGTCCAAGTGCACCAGTTGCCATCCTTGCCGCTGTTGACATGTTTCTCTCTTTCCTTTCTTCTGTATCTCTCTGCATCGTTTGGCTTTTCCTCGGCCTTTGCGGTACTTGTGGCTGCGCTCTCGCCGGCAACTGCCACCGACGCCATCACAGCTATGAGGCAATAGCCCGTAGCAGCCAAGAAAAGCCACAGCAAGTAGCACACGTCCTCAGAACGAGGGGCTTTGGCCACTTGCACGGCATCTCACACTTGGCCATGGCCAAACTAGGAGATTCTGTCTGATGCATGTGTCATACTGTTGATGAGGCAAATCCTTATACTACCTATAATAAGGAATATACCATAATTCCCATAGTTTAGGGTCCTTGAACGAATGCAGGATTTGTATCATGCTTCGCTTCCCCGCAGTGCATAATCTTTCGTTCACTAAACAGCCTGCAATATTCGGTCCACATCCAGAGGCTGCTGTCCAGGCCAACGCACATCTGTACACATGCACTGTTGTAACGCAATCCAGCCAAATGTGTTCCAACAAAAGTATGGAAGACAAAGGTAAACACTGTCCAAAAAGCAAAAAAGATCTGGAATCCTCTACAGAACCCTGTTTTCTAGTACCACCTATCCACCCATCTCATAGGAAGGGCGAGGTATGCATCGAGGCGTCAGAGGGCTGCTTCCGCTTCCGCTTGGACATCGCGAAGAGGAGGAAGAAGAATCCGGCCAAGCGCAGGGCGGTCAGGAAAGAGAAGCTGACGACGACGCTGCTGTGAGCTCCAGGCGTGAGGTAGGGGTCCTGGTTTAGGGTTTGAGGTTTGGAGTAAGGCCTAAAGAACCCGGCACCATGTGAACAGAAGTTGCTTCTTTCAATCCCGCGTACTTCCTCTTCTTCTCAAGCTAACCATCGCCTCTGCAAAAACAAGCGTCAAGATGGTACGAGCAGGATGCAAATATATACCGAGGCGTTGAGTTGAACCTTCGAACCAAATTCAGAACTGCTACGCTCCAGGGTCCTGGATTGTGACGAACATCTTCCCATCCCTGACCCGGCACTCCATTCGGCTCCCCGGCAAGCAAAAGGCACAGGAACTAGAGCATGCGCAAAACTGGAGCCATTCTGCGGCAAGCCTCCGCTTCACCTGAACCATAGATCACACCATGAACTGTCTTGAACAATCGACTAACTATGATCCCAGGCTGACAGTAATGCGATGTCTGTATACAAGTGTGGACGTCGACGCATTTTGCTTGAAGCTGCTGCACTTCTGGAACTGCTAGCTCAACTGCTCAACACTGATAATTCTAGTATCTGCTAACGAAGATGTAAGAAAAAGTTGAGAATAGATAGGAGCTCAAGGCACTCACTTTTCCTCCACTCTTGTCGTGTCTCTGGTGCTTCTGGCCAGCCAAGTTCAAAGACGATTCAACTAACAGCAGGGTTCGAGGGTTTAGGGCTTCAAGCCACGTGCAGCATCATGGTCTGATTCTTCGCATTATCCCGGTTGCGGAGCCGCAGCATGTCGTTTAGCGGACGCAGATTATCAAAAATAACAATCAGGATCAGACCATACCCGGCAGAATGATTGTGGGGGAGATCATGGCAACATGTCCAGCAGAGTAATGCTCAGGCGGCAGACAATCCTAATCCTGTGCAGGATGATGGTTGGCAATTCACGCATCCGTTTCATTGCCCTCCAACTGTCCCACCAGCATGTGGAGGATATCGAGAAGCAGCAGGAATCCGAATGGAGGAGACAGCCACCAGCCATCCTGGAACAAGGCGAACAACAGTCCCAGCCCCAGCCCAGTTGAAGTTGTGAGCGGGGACCACAACACCGTACAGTCAATCCCAAATCGTAAACAAAGGCTGCGCACGCCACAACGTGATCGCTGATTCTGCTTCCTGCTTCGGAAGGCCATGATGCAAGTCGCCGATGCCTCGATGTTCTCATAAAGGTCGTCGGTGGCTGTGACAGTGAGCTCTATTGCTATCCCACACGTCTACCACGCATGTCCACCGTAGGCATCATAAATAAGTACTGCGCTTGGGCAGCGGGCGACGAAACATTCCTGCCCTCCTTCAGAATCGAATGAGCCGCCGCATCGTCGATGGTTGCTGGATGCCCAGAGTTCGCAACCTCCGCGGCTGCGAAAGCAAGCAGCAGCTGTCGCAAGCAGCATCGCGCCCCAGTGGGAAAGACTTGCTTTTGACTGGATAGGCGCGTGCGACAGTAACATCCACTCGGGCAGGCAGTGCGAGACCAGCGCGGAGAAGGAGGTGGGAATAGTTATGGCACTGGAGCCCAAAGAACTCTGCTGGCACGTTGGTCAACCAATGTAGGCCTCCAGCGCGTATGCCTGGGACACCTCGTATTGCGGCCCACGCAGACTCAGTGGGCACCCATGGGCACAGGAAGTCTTCACTGACGTGGATGAGCTTTAACCGACACGGGAGGCTCAGAAGTTCCGCAAAGAGCCAGTCAGGCATGCCCACTGCCCCGATTTCGACGGCAGCAAGTGTCGACGCAGTAGTTGCGGCCTGGTCAGAGGCGGGAGGGCACTCTATTGGTGGGAAGGCGCAGTTGCCCCAGTTTGCGGAGAAGCACGCCAACCAGGCTTGCCGTGTAGCTACCTGCCGAGAAGTCTCTGACAGCAGGCCGCGCAGAGCTGATACCAGAAAAGGCAATGCACAGTGCTGCAAGACATGCAGAGTGTGGATCCTGCAAGTGAGAGTGCAGCGAGCTTGTGGCACTAAGACGCGCCGATACCGTCGCCGACAGCTTGTCACAAGTCTCGACGTGGCAGCCGGTTGGACCATAGCACTGGATAGAGCACGTGAGCTGCCAGGCATCACTGCGTGCCGGAGCGCAAAACGTGCTGGCTCCGGAGCACTCAATGCGCATCTCCGTGACCGGAGGGTAACCGGCCGCCGGGTGGTCATCGTCATCTGCATGTGCCACGTCAAAGCCTTGAACAGCACGGTAGGACACCAGGCAATGGTCCGTCATGTCAAGTGTCAGCATTTGCTTCCCTGCGGAGGAAGAGGCAGACATAGCTGCGACTTGCTCCAGCTCAGTCGCGGGCAGGAGGGCACATATCCGCCAGCGCGCCCACGTGCGCATGTGTTGCGAAAAACGATGCCGTGTGACACGCCGAAATGGGAGGACCCGTCTCGCTCTGGGTCCAGAAAAGTGCTCGGGAGCTATCACGCTAAAGCCAGAGGCTTACATCAAACCTAAGCTAGAGACTGCCCACCAGGATGGGGCGTCACGCCACCTCCAAAGTGTCTCTGCGAGGGTGGGCAATGAGCGGAGGCGGTCCAGCTGCGCCAAAGGGGCCTACTATTGGCACCGTATCCGTGCACGAAGGCCGGACCAATACATTTGCTGTCCGGGGGAAGCGTGCTAGCCATGAAGAGGGGGAAGGGTCCCGGCAGGCTACACACCCGGCAGTGGTCGGAGCTCAAGGCGAAGAGGGTGGAATTAGCACACTGTTCATGGGCTCCTCTAGCCCATTCCAAGGCATTCTCATGTGGCTGCAAGGTCTCCCGCAAGAAGTCATCAGGGTTGGGTGTTTTCATGCTGGCGTTAAAGCAGCTCTGTGATCGGAGTGCCAGTAAGGCTGCTGCAGGATCGCTTCCAGATGCACCCAAGTGGTGACAACGTCGCCGCTGTGCCGCGCCAGTGCACCTAAGAGTGGCGTACCTGCCAAATAGCTCGGCAGTCCGACGCTTCCGAGGTCTGCAACGCGGCAGCGTTGACAAGTGTCGTTAAAACCCAAACGCGCCTTGAGGCACACTTCTAGGTCTAGTAAAAGGAGGTGCAAGCCGACTGACTGACTACGTCACGCAAGGCTACAGCAGTGAAAGCTAACAGCACTTTTACACCTTTCGTCGCAACCAACTGTTCACCACGCGCTTGTCACGCAGTGCAAGTCTTGAGCCAAAGTGAAACGGGGCGCGGACAGAGACTTCAGCACACTCACTTCCGAGGTAAGTCCTAAGGACTCCTAACGGCTTCTCTGCACTGGCAACTCTGCTACACGGCCCAGGTGTTCCCCGGACTTCGTCTAGAAGTCCGCTCTCACAGCAAACAAACTGACAACACTCTGATGTTCATCATGCTTCAGGAAAGTTCAGGGAAACACCATTCTTCGTGAAAACTCGTGAGGAAAACTCCGGTTGGACACGCTTCTGGTAATGATCACTTTCACCGCAAGGTGAGACAGGAAGCGTGAGCGCAGCGACCGACAGACAGACAACTTTTCCCTACTCCTACCGTTCACAACTACACCTAAGGTTCTCTAAAACTCACAAAGGAGAAAACAGAAAGTGTTCCTGACCTTGGCGAGACACAGGGGCACCATTATAGGATTGAAAATCACGCTCGAGCGGTCGGTCCGCTGGGCTGAGCCCAGTTCGAGTCAGGGTGAGACGAAGTTTGAGGGGAGTCACCTCACCCTGAGTTCTGAGCCTAGTCCACTTTGGGAGCGGCGAGTTTCTCTAGACCAGTCTGACATCAGGTGATGTCCTTAAACAGCACCCTCGGCACAGACTGGTCGAGCTCACCTGCCTACTGCGGTTGCCCTCAGCCTACCTTCCAAGGAGTCTCCTCACTTTGAGCTAGGCGGCAACAAAAGGGTGCAAGGGAGGTATCTCAACCTTGTAGCTTCTCCAAGTCCACGGAGTCTCCTCACGTTGTTGGCTTGTAGAGCAAGGGAGTAACCTCACCTTGAGCAGACTTAGGCTTGTGACCAAATTGGCTCGTTGAATTAAAGCTGGAAAGGGGAGTCTCCTCACCCTGGAGCGGCTTGCAAGCTTAAGGGAGTCACCTCACCTTAAGACCCTTCAAGGGGTTTCTCAACTTGTTGGGGTGTCCAAACTTGGGATCGGAACGAGCTGCCAGGTTGTATCATCCGGATTGCTCCAAGGGTTGCTCAGGGGAATGACCATACCAACCCTGTAGCACAAAGGGAGGTAGGTTAAGAACCCCGAGTCCTTTAAACCCTCGAAGTGGTGCGGGAAGTCCTGGAGGCGGTGGAGGAAGACCTTGGCCAAAACCTCGGGGGAGCCATAGAGATGGATTTGTTCTTCCACCCATGGCCCAAACATTTCATGTTTGGCACATAGGCCAAGGAGCCCCTTGGTTGCCGCCTTTCCAGGCCAGTGCTTGTGCTGCGCTTCTCTCCAGCGGCCCCCGTCGTACAAACAAACCTGCACGTAGTCGGCCGAGCGCAGCTTTGCACTTTGGAGCGCCATGTTCTCGGCGCGTGTGCGCGCCAAGGTCGGGAGGGCCCAACCTACGTTGTGCTCCCCAAGATCCGACAAGCGGATATGGCAGGCACACAAAAACGCGACCACACTTAACAAGGCCAGGAGGTCCGGGACATCAAGTGTCCTAAGCCTTCCCTGCGGAGAAGCCACAGGGATGACCCGCCTGTAGAAAACCGCGCGGGCACGAAGGGAAAAACCCCGGCCATGGCCATTCTCTGACAAGGTGAGCAGGACTTCACCAAAGGACCCCGGTCGAGGAATAAAGGTGAAATCTCTGGATAATCCCTCCAGAAAAATCTGCTCCTGGTCCATGGCCTCGGCGAGCCCCAGCTTGAGGACCTGAACTTCGGCTCCAAGTCCCCATTGAGCCGGGGGCTCCAAGGTGACACGACTGCCACCTACCCCCAATACGGCCCATACCCCTCCAAGCTCGTCCTCCAGCTCCGCCGGAGTGTAAGTAGTCCAAGGCGTGCCAGACGTGCCTTTTTTGTTTAGGGACACGCCTCGGAGGGATCTCGGGATCTTCAGGGGCTGCTTGAAAAGAAGCTCCAAGGGAACCTCCGGATCTGGTTCCCCTCTGATGTCCTCGCCCTTGATTCCCGGATCTGGGCCTGAATGGGACTGCGCTGGGGATGGAGCTTCGGTGGTGGCCGGTGAGTTTGCCTCAACCTGGGCACTGGGGACAGGATCTGGGTGAGGTGAGGGTTCCTCAACGTGCTCAGGCACCAAAGAAGAGGCTGGCTCAGGTGAGATCTTCTCAACCTGTGTTTTGGAAGCCGGGCATTCTGTATCCGGCTTGGGCGCCGGTGAGGTAACCTCAACCTGGGAGCTTTGGGCAGGCTCCTGCTTAGGAGAGGTCAGTACCTCTTCCTGCTCAGGCTCCAAGGGAGAGGCCGGTTCAGGCGAGACCTTCTCAACCTGGGTTGTGGCGGCCGGGCCTGGATCACCAGCATCTGTATCCGGCTTGGTTGCCGGTGAAGGAACCTCAATCTGAGAACTCTGGGCAGGTTCCTGCTTAGGAGAGGTCAGCACCTCATCCTGCTCAGGCCCCAAAGGAGAGGTTGGTGCAGGCGAGACCTGCTCAACCTGGGTTGTGGAGGCTAGGCTTGGTTCATCAGCATTGGAAGGCGAGGGCACCTCAGCCTGCAGATTGGAACCGGAGGCTCTTGGCGAGGCCTCCTCAGCCTGGGCCTCTGTGCGTTGCCGCTTTGGCGGTGGTGGTGGTGGGGTTCGGGCTACCCCCGTCTTGGGTGCGGCTTTTGGCCTCGTGATAGGGGCCTCCACCGACCTTGACAAGTTGGGACCAGAAGCCGGAGGTTCCCGGTCGGTACCTGAATGCTGGCTTTGCCTGGAGTACCTTGATCTCGAAATAGCAGGTTTGCCCTCACTAAAACGATGCTGCAAGAGGGCCTGGTACCGCTGTTCCGTTACCGGGTCCTCGAAAGGGGCATTCTGCCCCTTCCCTGGCTTGTTCTTCCCTTTTCCTTTACCCATCTTGGAGCCAAAAGCTGCGAGAAGGCTCAGACATGGAGGGTTAGCAAAACCAGGTACGAGTAGCACTTAGACCAGGCTACATCTGCAGGCTTGGCGCAAACAGCACCTACCCCATCATCAGTAATAAGCTTGGAGGGGAGAAGTAATGTACGATAATGTCCAGAGGTCGGGGAGTTGCCAAAATGCGAGACCACGGCCTTGGGGTAGTAACGAAGAAGTTCCCCATCCAATCCCTCAAGCACACAAGGATCCTCAAAACCAACTGGGTTCTCGAGCCTCCGAAAACCCCCCCCGTCCCCAACAAACCTCAAAAGCTGCAATGCAATCAAAGGCGGGTGAGTGAGGATTTTCACTTCTCCACCTTGTTGCCAACTTGCCAGGAGTTCCCTCATAGAGACTTCGTGCTCCGGGAGGTGAAGAGGAAGTGGGAAAAAGTTACCCTCGTGGTGAGGTGCATTGGGAGCACGAGCTCTCCATGAAACGCAAGAGAGGTCACGGGGAAACCCCGAAGAAAGGTGCATGAGAAGTTGACAAACATCATGCTGGCTGTTTGGGGATTCCCATCGACCCTGGCCTGCAACTAATCTCTTCCAAACCAGGGACTGCCACAGCTCGACTTTGCGTTGATCTTTCAACCATCGCAGAATGCCCTGGATGGGGGATCCAGCAAAGGGGCTGGAGGCATAAAGGAGCAGATCAATCCAAAAGAAACCAACCACCAAAGAATTGGTATAACAATGATTGGATGGATTTTGGAACTTCACCTTGCGAACAATGGAGCCAGCAGCCCTTAAGTCTCCAAGCTCCGGGCTACAAGAATCCCGGTGATCGCGGACAGCAGGAGAGGGAGGCTCAATCCTGACCATGTTCTGCAAGGGAGGGTCGTCGGAAGTGAGGGTTTGCAGGGGAGTGGCCTCAACCCTGTTAAGTGGTGTTGCAAAGAAGTTGCTAAGGTTTCGGGCTTTTGGGAGGGTCTCCTTAGAAAGCTTGCTAGCCTTCTTGGAAGCAGGTAGTGACTCCGGAACCCCTACACCACTTAACAGACTCTTGGTGAACTTAGTCAGTTTGTTAGTGTGTTTACGGGTCACACACAGGGACTGGAGGAGCCCCGGGACTTTCTTTGCCCGCGCTGGCAAAATGCCTTCACACACTTTACACTGCCAAGCTTTGCCAATGGAAACAAGCTGATGGGAGGAGTGACAGGCCAGGTGCTCCGGGGGACGACCTTCCCCTCCTAGGCACGGCTGTGCAAGGACCTGCTGGAACAGTGACGGAGGGTCCACTTGCTGCAGGTAAAGGCCACATTTCCCACACATGGCTGTGAGGTTCGTCGGGTGCTGACTCCGAATTTCCCACTGGTGTCCCTGCGGAGATACGGTTTGGCTGACGAGTTGCTCAATCTGCTGCCTTTTGTTAAGGGTTGGAGGTTTTGGCTGGCGCTTGCAGAAAATAGTCTTCTTATCCTGCGTAGTAATCAAAATCTCCGCCCTCTGACTAAGTAGCTGGGAAAGGGTGGAAACCAGCGTGTCAACTTGCCGGACTTGCTTTCTGGCATCAGGGTGCAAAGCTTGGTCAGCCCTGGACCCGGCAAGCTGGTCAGCTTCCTGATTCAAATGCCAACGCCAAACCTCATCTTTTCCAAACTTTTCAGCAAATTTTCCTACATCCAAGTGGGCCTTGACCCAATGAAGGTGTTGTGGGGAGATGCTCTGCCATTGGGGTTTCCAAAACATGGAATGCTTGGATGTAACCGCCTTAGCTGCGGCCTGCTTGCAAGCTACCCGAGAATCTGTAGTAAGATCCGTCAGGCCCGGGCAAAGCTCATGGGCCTTGACAATGGCATGGACCTCCCCATCTAGAACCGTGGCCGGCCGAGGCAAAACCCCGCTCGCAGTTGCGATGACTGTGATGCTTTGGCCCGTTTTACGTGCTAGAATCACAGCCCATCCAATGGTCCTCAATCTGGGATCGGAAGAGAATTTGCCACCACTGGCATCGGTGCCAATGACAAAATCCGAGTCCCAGGTCTGTGACGGCCAGGTGCCCTCATACCTATCCTCAGCGTTCTGAAGTGGCGAGGAGACGTAGGCAAGAGGGGGAAGGGCTCGCAACCAAAGGCAGGGCGCAGGATGGGACTGACGCATTTGTTCAAGATGCCGGGGAAGCTTTGGCTGTCTAGCCCATCTAGGGCAGTCCCACAGCACATGTTGTAGTGTGTTGTCTGACTCAATGCCCCGATCCTTGCAGTAAGGGCACTTGGGGTGGCCACCACTTCCCGCATGCACAACTGCTCCTTGCCAGATTGACCGGTAGAAGGTCAGACGTTTGGTCTTCTTTAAAGCAATGCGGCGATGAATTGTAAAATCTACACCATCCTGAGCTCCTTGACCGCCATGTTGGCAAGAGATGGCTCGCAATCTTTCGCCCTTGATGGTAGACCGAATCTTGCGCCGCAGCTCCTGAAAAAGAAAGGGGCTGAAGTCAACGGGCCAGGGGTGGCCATCAATATGCCAGACTTCCGGGGACTGGACATCCCATCCCATGTCCCTGGCATACTGAATCATGGCCGAAATGGGTCCGGCAACGATTTTCCAAGGGTGAGGCGAAGCCTCCAACCTGGATTTGACCAAGGGCCAGGACCTTTGAACTTCCGCCCAAATGGAAGGAGAACGGCCCAGAATACGAAGGAAGACTTGCAAATGCTCACAAATGATCTGCTCTCGGGGATCCGGAAATCTGTGGGAGAACATCTCCAAGACGGTCAGGGTTCCTCCAAGATGTTGGCGTCCTAAGCTACCAGCCAGCACAGCGCGGTGCCATTTCAACCGTTTGGGGCTAACACCCTGTGCCTGATGGCCATAGGTGGCACATGTCATGATGGATCCGCGCACAACCCTAGTGCGTGAACGATGCGAATCAACACCTAAAGCACGAAGGCGCTTGTGGCGGCCTTGCGCCTTCTTGTGCCTGCCAAGAGAGGTGGCAAGCCTGCGGCGTCTGCCAGCATTGCTGTCAACCCCTAAGTCTTTGGCTAACAGAGTAATGCCAGGATCTTGGTCCGAACGCAGACGCTCAAGAACTTGAGAGGTGGCAGAATCTGAGCAAAGAAACTTGGTTTTCTCCAAGGAAACCTGAAGATTTCGTTCCGCAAGAGAATCTCGCAGTATACGAAATGTCTTGAGGGCTTTGTGAGCCGTGTTAGAAGCAGTGGAACCTACCACGTCAGCCGAAATGTCATCCAGCCACTGGTCTATGTTGTGAGTGAGGCCAGTAGCCTGAAGGTCCCTGATTGGGACAAACAAAGCCAGTTTCGAAACCACCGGCGCAACAGGGCAACCCTGAAGCAACCCAACTGTGGGAATTATTCCCGGCGAAACTGAATTTTCGGCTGAGACAAATCGTGTCCCACCATAAATTTGAAGGGAAAGCTCCAAAAGCAAAGGTGGGAACTGCAGCAGGAGTCCGGTGTCGACTACCGAGGCCCAAACAACACAATCATAGAAGCCTTTGATATCAAGAAAGAGTCCTACAAAGTGTTTGGACTGAGTTCGGGAGGCTTCGGCCCACAGCAAACGGCGGATGCCGATGTCTAGTGATGTTCGTCCTGGCACTGCGGCATCCCAAGGAGCCAGGGCCTGGTAGGAGACCGTCCACTCTTGGATCAGGGACCACCTGGCTCTGCAGTAGTCCCTCCACAAAACGTGAGTTAAAGAGATAGGTCTCTCAGCAGTAGCCGATTTGGGCAGCATACAAACTTGTGTCAGGAGAAACTGCTGCGGGACTCGGAGGCCTCTTTCGAGCTCCTGATAAAATTCAGCGATGTCCTGAAGCATTGGCCAAGTCAATTTCTTGAGAAGGGACTTGCTCCAGCCATCCGGTCCTGGGGCAGTGACCCTGCCTTTGGAAAACCTTTGTTGCAGCTGTTCCGGGGAAATGGGGCTCAGGGTAGCGACCTGCTGAGCAGCCAGTTCCCGTAGCTTTCCGCGAGCCTGTTGCTCTGCGTGTGGAAGAGGAGGAAGGTCCTCAACTCTAAGTACGCCTTTCCAAGTGCGGAGCCATAGTTTGGTTCTAGCCAGGGCGCGGACCTCTGCGGACAGATCCCGAAAGGGACGTGCAGTGGTGATTTCACCTTTTTTGATCGTCTTGAAAAGGGGAGCCATCCCTTTTTCTTGGGCTCCCTGCAACCACGACCTGTACGACTTGGTCTGGGCATCCTGGTGAACTTTAGAGGCCAGCAGAAATTGCTCCTGCAATAATTGCTGGACGGGCTCAGGAACAGCTGCCTGCTCCGAGAGACAGGCCTGGAGCGTAGAAAGAAAGGAAACAGCCTCCTCCGAGTTGCCCTGCCAGTGGTCCAGGATCTGCGGCAAATACTCCTGGCATTGCTCTCGACGTTTGGGGTGGTCTCCCTGGCACAGAAATTGTACCCGGTGCCAAAAAGCCTGGCAAGAGCCTTCCCATGCGAACTGGGACATGCGAGGAACAGCTGGGAGGAATTCAACTTGGAGTTGGCGACCAATACCCTGGGACGTTTGCAAAAGACTGTGCTCCACCGAGCTGGAAATGGAAGCCAGTCGATTGCTCAGGGGGTCAGCCGACAAGGTGGTATCGGGCAAAGAGGCGAGGGTCTCCTCAACCTGCATGTAATCAAGCGGTTCTTCCCTGAAGGAAAGCACAAAGGAGGGAAGCTGTGGAGTGGTGAGCTGGAAAGCGCCCACATTAAGGGCAACTTGGATTGCTGCATGTGGCTTGAAAGGAACATCCCAGGAGGCATCAACCCGGAGCAAACCTTCCAGGCAGTGTGATACAGCCAGAAAATCAAGCTCATTGTCACCACATGTGGCTTTGTTGGGCCCAATTGGTTCAAGGGACAAACTTTGAAAAATGGCAGTGTCCAACAATTCCTTCAAAGGCGAGTTCCAATCTCCACCTATCAGGATTGGGCCCCTTACAGATTGACGAATTGCGCGCAGAGATGCTAGGATGTCAGAGTTGACCGGGGACCCGAAGCCGGAGGAGGACTGGAGGTACAGGCTAACTACTGTCAAGTCAGCCCCTTGTGTGCGTAGCGTCACCGCCACGTAGCCGCAACCTTGGTTGGTATACTGGCCTCGCAAACGGGCTCCCAGGTGGGCTCTAACTAAAACCCCTACTCCGCCTCTAGAGCTATTCCGTCGGCCTTCCCCAGGGGCTGCGGGCACAAGGAAGGAGTCAAAGCCCATGGCAGCCATAGACGAAATTTCAGCAACAACTTGGGACTCCAAAAGGTGGTGCTCCTGAATCAAGATAACATCCCCTTGAGCTGAAAACCATTGCTTGACTTCGGGCCTCCAAGAAGTGATGTTGCAAGATGTGACTCGCATTTGCCTATGCCCCTGTGGCTGCGATTTGCGCAAAACTTCAAAGCCCCGAGCAACAAGCAGGAGCAAAGTCAAGTCAAAAGAACGTTGGAGGGCCAAGATCTCTTGGCACAGCCACCAACCTAAGCTGCCCTGTTCAACCTGATCAAGAAGGTGGGCAACCAACTCCGAAGTTGCTCCCAACAGACCTGGGTTCTGGACAGCCTCCCACACCTGGCCTTCGAGTGTTCGCCACTGGCTGTGTGGGCTTGCCGACGGTGGCAACTCAGGTGGCATCTCACAAAGGGCAAGCTGAGAGAATGGCACCCTAATGTGTTTGGGCTGTTTCGCTCTGCGCCTGGTTTTATTCCGTTTGCGGGTGACCCCAACCTCGGCGTGGCTCCCCGACGCCTGTAAGCGAGGAAACTCCTCAACTTGAGATGCCGTTGCTGAGGTTGTGGCCACAAAAGCAGAGATTGAAGAAGCACCGGTCACAGGGACCTCATCAAACTCAGTTGTCGAGAAAGACGGGGGCCAAAATTGGGGTCCAGTGATGAGTTGGGTGTCTTGGGACTGCAGCGGGGTGCTGTGGCGTAATCCTTTGGTAACAGTCTGCCAGGCACTCAAATCCCCAAAAGAATCCCAGTCTTCCTTACCAGAAAAACCAGGTAACCAAAACTGATCCCATACAAGGTCGGTGTTGCAAAATTGTGAGTAAGCCTCAACATACCCTGAAACCTTCTCTAAGGACTTGGGCTGCTGAGGTTGGCACTCCCCCAATGAAAACAAATCACTGTACAAAGAAATGGGTCTCTTAACCGATTCGCCGGAAAACCCGCAGGGCTGAGAGCTGGACGCAGGGGCACAGGAAACATCTTGATCAAGCAGAAGGGCAGGCTGAAATGCACAAGCAGGTTGCCCACTGTCCCCACTTAAAGGACCTTCCTCGAAAACAGACCTAACCTGAACCCCCAGCCCCACTCCCTAACCTTGCTGCGTGCTACGGCCTCGGCTCCTGGACCTGGGCTTGGCTTGCTCATGCGGCTCAGTGCCCTTGTGTTCTGGCAGAGTTTGGCTCAGCGGGGCACGGGTCGGAGCCGTCAAACCAGGCTGGTTTGTGGCTTCAACTTCCATATTCTGCTGCCCATCGTTAAGCTTACCGCGCTGGGCCTCCTCGTAAAGCTCCTTCTGCTCCTGGGTCAGGACAATCCCAACTTTGGCAAGCGTATCTAGAAGCCCTTCCAAGGGATCGTCCTTGCGCGCGGGGTCCTCCAGACCCAAAGCATCAGCACGGAGTGTGGCTTCCAACTCCGACTGCATAGCCGTGACTTCAGCTTGCTTGCTCTGCAAATCAGATTGGCAAACCTTCATCTTCTCAAGCAGCTCCTGGTAGGTTGCTTTGGCTCGGTCTATGCGAATCTGTAAAGCAGCAGTTTGCTGGATCATCTGTCGCAAGTCCGTAGTGCTCTGCTTAAAGCGACGAGTTGCAATCTCAATCTGCTGAGTCTGCGTGGGGGCCGGAGGATCAAGTGCTGCAAGGGCTTGCTGGATCGAAGGCGGCAATGACTCGGATTGAAAATCAACTCCCCCTCATGAACCTGTCGTCGAGAAAAGGTACCGGTCCAGTGGCTGCTGTTGCGTATTGGGCTCGTAGATCTTCTCACGGTCCACGATAGTTTTATGGCTCTTCCAAAAACGGCTGCGGCTGTACAAAGAGGCGTCAGCACCTACCAAGCACTCAAAGCCCTAAGAGCTGTGTGAGCAAAAGCTTCGGGGTAGTGCTGGGTGTTCTTCAGAACGAACATCTTACTATGCTCGTGGTTTCCAGGGCACTTTAATTTATCCATGCAGTGAATGAGAACATGACTGTTCGAGCACAACCTCCAAACCTTCTTCACAGGAAGTGCGTCCATTCCAACCATACCGCAGGCGCAGCCATGCACAAGAGCGGTCTCATGCGGATTGATCTTAAGGAATGACTTCGTAGCGGACCATCCCCAGTAAGCACAACGTTGCGGCCACTCAATGACCCAAGTTGCCGAATCAGATGTGTTGACTAGCTTCAAGAAGCTCTTCCAGAGCTTTCTGTGGACTGTGAAGAGTCCCTTAATTCTATCATCATAGTGATCTGCAGATCGGGCTTGGTGATACCGCTGCCAAGGCGAACCACCGGTACAGGGCGTCGAAGCCCACACAACAACATGCATGTTCCGACGGTGCGCCGAACGAAGCGCATGCTCAATGAGCTCGATGGTCTCCGGAAGAGTCCCATCCGTTTCTTCCGTCACGGGAATAGCATGGATGCCATAGTGGCTAGCAAGCTTAGTCAACCAGGCTTCTCCAGAGGTGCAGAACTCGACCATCACAATGTAATGCGGTGTCTGCAACCGACAACGACCAACCAACACACTCCAAGGATCATCGACGCTTGCAGAAAACAGACCTTTGAACGCGGCAAACACAAGGCAACGGACCGGGGGCGCATCACCTCGAAGATAGTCACTACGGGTGAGACGTTCCTCAAGACACAACTGTCCTATATGATACCAAGTTTGCGCGACACTCAAGTTCTTTGTTTGCAAGTCGGCGACGTTATCCGTTCCTGGGACGTGTGTAACCAGGATCTCGCCGTTCTCAACCTTATCCTGCAAGTAGCAAAGACGAAGGTCCACATGACGCATCCTTCTCAGGAAGCCGGACATCATACTGACTTGGCGAGCGGAAGAGCTGTCCGTAGGCAGGTATAGGGGTTGCGCAACGCTTTCGAAAAGGTGGCCCAAAAGCTGCCCCAATCCTACAAGCTCGCGCGCCATCTCAACCATAGCGAAAAGCTCAGACTCCGCACTGGAGAGTGCTACGATAGGCTGGAGCCTCGAGTAAGTCTTGATACAATTCCCATTCAGGTAAATCACTCCTCCGCTGGTGCTCTTCCGTCCAGTAGAGCGCTCAGAGGCCCAATTAGCGTCGCTGAATCCAACGAGGGTTGCAGTCCCAGGTTGAGCTTTGGAGTCTTTCTGAAAGACCTGAACAAGATCGGGAACCTCCAAAAGCCAACGAAGCACTTTACGCATACAATCCTCATGCACAGCGCGCGGACAGGCTTGACCTCTAGACAGCATGGAGTGAAAATAACACAAATCCCCCCTGGTTTGCACAAGCCAGCCTAGTTTCCCTAGGGTGCTTCTAAAGCGGCTCGCGGCTTCAGGGGAGAGCTCTTCGGAGGGCTTCTCGGGGTCTTCCTTGTCAAGGATCGATCGGAGGTCTGGTGGTGCAGTGCAGGGCTTCATCTTCCTGCGGTTCTCCTGGCTCCACCCAAAAGCCTCGAAGATCGAATCGACGTATTCTTTCTTCACAGCCAACAAGATCTCATGGCCACGCTTGATTATCTCACGGCCTAGGAATCCGATCCTGCCGTCCTCATCCAAGCGTCCAGTCAACTTGACCTTAAGACGGCCCATGAGGAAGTCTAGAAGCTGTTGGTTTGCCTCTTTCGTTCTTGTGGCTAGCAAGATGTCGTCGACGTACACAAGACAAAGCACAAGGATGTCTCCCCAATACCCTTTGTACAACGTAGGTTCAATAAGAGAAGGAAACAATCCCAACTCAGCAAGAAGTCCAGCAAGATGCTTCTGCCACGAAAGGCCTGCCGATCTCAAGCCATATATGGCTTTCTCCAGGATGACGTAAACCTTAGAGCCATCAAGGTTCTGAAAGCATCCCGGCAACTCAAGCACGGTATCAAGAACCAACTTGGCATACAAGAAGGCAGTCGAAACGTCAAGTCCCCAAAGGACAAGCGTATCCTGGACAACACGACAGATGAAAGCCTTGAAGGCCTCCACAGAAGCAGTCTGGCTCGCAATGCCCAAGTCAAGCGCCGAAGGTTGATTGAAAGCAAAGTCTTTTGCAACAAGGCGCGCACGCACAATGTGCTGATCGTCAACATCAACCTTGTCAGTGAAGACAAAACGCGACTTAATGATCTTGGCACCTGTCTCCTGGCAGTGGGTCTTAATCTCATCATAGGTGCGGGCGTTGCCGACACCCAAGTTGTGCATAGCAGACACCTCTTTCTGCATGCCAACCCACGTTTTCTCAGGATCCAAAGGCAAGCCACTGACATCATCAACCACAGAAGTGGGCTTGATGACCCACACCTCCCGATCACCGAAAGGCATGGCTACCCCCTCATCGGGGTTACTGTGCTGAGCGGGTGCTTTTCTCTTAAGCTGAGCAGCAAACAAGCCGACCTCACCGTAATCAACAGGACTCAGGTGATGCTTCTGGTCCGGAATCACTGAGAACATGAACTGAGGCATGCTCGTACTGTCAAGGACATCCGGGACCTGAGCAACATCCATGGGCACAGTGTAGTCGTCCATATCAACCTGATCCATCTCAACGTCCCCACCAGGGAGATACTCCTGAGGGAGCTCAGAGTCTTGGGCTGCTTGTGAGGGTTCGGGCACCAGGTGCTGCAGATCCTCAGGAACAGGAGACCCAGGAAGACTGGGCTCGTAGTCCAAGCTCTCTTCTTCAAACTCCACAACTTCAGGGTTCGGGTTGATTTTTACTTGAGGCTTGTCAGGGGCTTGTTGCTGTTCAGGATTGTCAAGGTCACCGAGCGTATCCCTGATGTAATCACGAAAGCGAACTTTGCAACGCCTAGAGTGGAAGCGCGATCTACCTAAGCATCCCGGACAACGTGCCGTTTTGTTGTTTTCAAGCCATTCAGGCGCCGGTTGCGGCAACGGGATTGCTTTCCTCGGTAGGGCCACCCCTGGTAGGCTTTCATAATCAGGCTCATCAGGATTAGCCTCGGCGATAGTGGGTAACAAGTTCGACGAGAACGTCACTGGGTAGGCCATCTTGAGAGCCCGGGCGACGCATCTTTTCATAGACCCATTTGAGAGTCTGATCATGCAGTGATGCCCTTGCCCACCAATCACGGGGCCGAGATAGGCACCAATGTCGTATCGACCGTCAACTTGTGATGCAAGGTGTTCTGGGGGCTGAATGTACATGATGCAAGCGAAAGGAAACAACAAGTGAGGCGTGTGACTCTCACCCAAAGCTCGCTGCAAAGGACTCAACAGTTGACCCTGTGACGTTCCGAACCGGTTGTGTGAAGCAGCCGCATGGCTGTGAAGCAATTCCATCGCTTCCTCATTTGCCAACAATTTCAAGCCACTCACGCCCTTGGCGTGAAGCTCGTTGGCCAAAGCGGTTTCTTTAAGCGTGCGGATTGCTCTCTCAGCTACCGGGGCGTGCCTGCTAGGAGAGGTTTTGGTAGAAACCGAACTCCCACCTGTAACCTCAACAACCTCGGCTGCTATGGCTGCTAAAAGCGGTTCCCCGTCATGTACAACATGAACTTCTTTGAGACCGAATGATTTGAGGAATTTGACTAGCTTCCCCACGGTGACTTTTCGGTAATCTCCTGCATAGGTAGCAGCTGTGCCTACACAATACGTCGGTACGTGTACCACAGCGATCAAACGGATGCCTCGATACCAGTATTGATCCATCTGCACCTCAAGTGGGTCGACACTTTTGCGTGTTCGGGCGGGTGAGATCCCTTTAGATCTTACACAGCTAGGACAGCCACCCCAGTAGGGGGTATGACCCTGACGTTGGTGGCGCAATCTAGCTTCGGCACCGATGTTTTCGGGGAGAGCTTCTTCAGGGTCTACCGGGGGTTTGGTGTTGTTCGGGGTGGTTCTCTCTAACCCTTCACGGTCATCACCATCATCATCAAAAAGCTGCTCTAGCTCTTCAACACCAATGGCACCACCCACATCACCTGAATCAAGCAATGGGCGACCGACCGACATGCACGCTGAACTACCTACTGGCACGCAGGCTGCACGACCTACCTGCAAGCAAGCTAGACTACCTACCGGAACACAAGCTGGGCAACCTACCTGCACGCAAGCTAGACTACCTAGCTGAACACACGCTGGGCAACCTACCGGCAGCACTTCTCTGACAGCGGCACTCTGCAAGAGAACTTCACGAGCTCTCTCTTTTGGCTGCTGCTCAAGAGCGGCTAAAGTTACAGGTCGCTGTCGCTGCTGATTGCCTCGACCTCTTCGAGGTCTACAAGCGGAGGAACCAAAGGTGCCGGTTTCGCTGCCGTTGCCATACTGGTCGGCGGCGCCACACTCATCATCGCCGGGTCCGTGTAATCGATGTGGTAGTGTGTGTTCCGTGGCTTTGGCACATACTTGGATGCCGGCATCAGCTTCTTTGTTGTAGGCCTTGGTGTGGCTGCCGGCGGCATGAACGACGGCCTTGATGTTGGAAATGGCGCCCTGAGAGAAGGCGCTGCTGTGGGCGTTGGCATCGGCGCTGAACTCGGCGCCACTGGTACTGTACTCGGCCTCGGTGCTGTGGTCGGTCGGGCCGGATAGGGCGTGTAGCGGTAATCCATGGGGATCTGCGGGGGCACGTGCATCTGCATGGGCACCGGAATCTGCATAGGAACCTGCATCTGCAGGGGAACCTGCATGTGCACGGGAAAATGTATGGGCACCTGCATCTGCATTGTTGCTGGCACCGACCTTTGAGCTGGAACTCGAGGAGGCTCCGGCGTATTCTCCACCAACGGTGGCGCCGGCGGTGGCGCCGGTGGTCTCGGGGCCTTCCCCTTCTCCTTTGAGGCTGCTGCTTTTGCAAGGGACGCTCTGCGGGCGAAGGTCGCGGCATCCTCCGTGTCCATGAAGCCGAGGCGCACTCCTTCTATGGCCGAAAAAGGCATGTGGCGTAGCTGACTTGGCACCTCCGGAGGTACCGCTGTAGGTGTGGTCCCCACCGGCGTTGTAGATAGTGTCGTGGGAACCTCCGGTGGCTCTGTGTCCCCCCCTGGCGTTGAAGCTGGTGCCGTGGGGGCTTTCGGTGGCTCCTCCTGGAGCTTCGTAGTCTTTGGTGGCGTCCCCTTTGGCGCCTTTGGTGCGGAAGCCGTCCTCGCCTTGCCCTTTGCGACCAAATACCTGCAACCCCTCTTTGGCGGCGGCGGTGTCGCTGTCCAAATGTTCACTGCCCTTGCCGGCGGCTTCGGGGAAACCACAGGTGCCACTGGAGGCGTACTCGGCGTCTTCGGTGTTGCCATAGGCTCCTTCGGGGGCGTAATAGGCGACTTCGGCGGTGTAGTTGGCCCCTTTGGTGGTGTAATCGGAGACTTCGGTGGTGTGGCTGGCCCCTTTGGGGGCGTACTTGGCACCATAGCTGTTGAGCCTGGGGTCTTCGGTGGAGTCACAGGCTGCTGTGCCCCACGTATCGCGGACAACACCCCCTGCCTCCTTTCGCTGGTTGGTGCCTGAACTGGGCTAGATCCGCAATCTTCTCCTGCATAACGGCGCCCTGGGAGCTGGCTGCGGGCGCACCCGAGCCAGGAGCAATGTTGGAGGCTGTGGTGCTCGACGTTGGTCTCCACCTGCCCCAACACTCGTCCTCGTCCGTCTCCTCCTCCTGTGCTTCCACGCTCATAGGGGCCGTGCTCGGCTCCGGCACGGGAGGCATAGGAGTTGTATCCGGCTCTGGCATGGGTGGCTTGAGAGAAGCCACTCTCCCACGCCATGCGTACACAGGAGTAGTCACGACCGGGCTGTCTGGAGAGTCTTGCCTGGCCAGTGCCTTGGCACCAGCCTTCGTAAGAGCGCCGCGGGGAGAAGTCTCCGATCCTGGCAGAATCAACGGACTCGGCGGCTCCACCGGGCTGCTTTCGAAAAGGCTCGCAAAACTCATCGGCGGACTCTCTTCCACCTCTGCTGTCGGCAAGTCCGGCTCTGTGAGGTGAGGAGACAATTCCGGGGAAGAGACCGGAGTCGGCAGCGCCACGTCGTTGGAGAGCTCCGTCTGCTCCGCCGGCAACCTTTGAACCCGGAAGGTCGAGTTCTCCATGTCCTGGTCCTCCATCTCTTGGTCCGGATTCGAACCAGACATCACGCCTTACACACCCTATTTGGCCTTCCGAGCATGAGCGGCTTTGGGCTTCGGGGTATTCACTGCCGGGACCTAAAAGGTGAGAAGACGCAACCGACCGACCGACGCACAAGCTACCTACACTCCTAGATCCTACTTCTCCTAAGGGGTGAGACGAGGCAACCGACGAAACTGCACTGCCTACGCTTCCCTTCTCTTCACTTTGCAAAACAAGCATAGAAGGATCTGGCTCTACATAGGTGCAAGCTTTCAACCACGACGTGTTGGCGTACAATTCTGTCTCAAAGCGCAGACCACCCGGAGGATAGGCTACGTGTAACTGAGGATCATAGTCATAATGAAAGATCCTAAAGCCTAAGGACTGCAAGATGCCTGAGCTAAGGATGCTTATCGAATTGGGAGCAATATACGCTTCCAGCTGCACTCGAATCTCTCTGTAAGTTTGGGTTCCAGAGGGCCCCGCTTCGAAACAAGGGAACCAAAGCTCTAGCAACCCATACCTAGTTATCTCCATAGTCTGGTCGTTGGCGACACTTACAAAGAGAGGCTCAACCTCAAGCTCTCGGATCAGCTTCGCAGTCACTCCAAGCATGTCTTGCGAAACAAGGTGAACACTCCCACCGCTATCAATCAAGAGATACGAGGGGTCGTCCCTAGTGACTGCAGGAAGTGCCAAAGTTGGAAAAGCAAGGCACTCTGAAGACCGATCCCGAAGCTGAGGCTGCGGCGCGGAAGCAAGGCTCAAAGCAATCACTGCTACGGCTACGCAAGCATACGTGAAACATGACTGCCGTGGGCTACTCAAGCATGCAACCAACCGACAAATCAAGCATCCTACCATGCAAAACATGAAAAACGTGAAAATCAAGGCAGTCATGGTGAAAAACTGTCCCCTCTCAGGCATTGCTTCAGAAATCTGCCCTGCCGCGGGCAACAGTGACGACATAAGGAGGGCCGCTTTGCCAATCTTCCCGGCACCCTTTGGAGCAGTGGGAGCTGGCGCCGCAGTCGAGGAAGGTGCAGGAGGGGCCACCTTGGGAGCGGCACTCTCTGTTGCCGCCGCTGCTGTCGCAGCAGCCTTCTCATCGGCAATCCTCTTCCTGCACTCGTTGGCCCAATGGCCCGGCTTGTGGCAGTAATTGCAGGTGCCCGGCTTCTTCTTCCCAGGAGCCGGCGTCGAAGATCGGGCCCTTCCGCCCTTCTTGCCACCCTTGCCTTTGTCCTTTCCCTTTCCTCCTTTGTCCTTGCCTTTGCCTTTATCACCATGCTTGCCTTGGTCCTTCCCGTGACCTTTTCCTTTGGGCTCGCCACCCTTGGGCTCACCCTTCTCAGAACGATCAGCACCAAAAGCTGCAAAGCCCTTGGCGTTCGAGGCTTCCTTGTGAAAGTTCAAAACACGAAGCTGCTCATCATAGAAAACCAAACCGCGCTCAAGCTGCTCCAAGGTTGTCAAAGACCCATGCAACAAAAGGTACTTCTTGCAATCATCATGAAGGTGCTTCAAGATGCAGCTGATAACATCAGCCTGCTGCAGTTCAAGGTCTGGGTACTTGTTGGCAACGAGCGTGCGGTAGCGAGCAAAATCAGAAATCATATGGCGAAAAATATCCAATGGCCGTCTCAAGTGCTTTGGTGGCGCGATCAAGAGAGCCTGCTCTCTGAGCGCCTGTCCCTCCACACGAGACCTAACAGACAGTTCTTTGTTCAACTCACGCCAGAGGTCGTACCCTGCAGCGGCACCGCCTTGACTCAACTCGACAAGCTTGGCTATGTCAACTCCTCGCTGAAAACCAGCGAGAGCCTGCTTCAAGAGGTACCACAGCTTAGTGGAACGAGCGGCCTTCCCCTTTGAGAGGCTGATCTGCTGAACCTGAACACCGCTCTCCACAGCCTCTTGCAGTTCCTCCGCGTAGCAGTCGTCTAAAAGACACAGCCAGGAGGTCAGTTCTTCGCGGTAAGCGGTCCACGTGGAGATTTCCTCATGGCGCGATCTCATCTTGTCTGCTGCCAACTTTGGCAGGGACGGAAATGTAGTTTTCCGCCCTGTTGCTGCGCAAGCCTGTGTCCACATCCATCTTCACAACACCATCAGAGTCAACTCTGATGGCACCCAGGCTTTCCAAGAGCTTCAGTCCCTTGGGACGAACTTGCAGCAACAGGAGCTGCACTTGCGGCCGAACTTGCAGCGTTTGCACTTGCAACGGCGAGCGTCTTCACCATCTCGGTGAGCTGCGAAATCTGGCCCTGCTGAGCTCGGATCTGTTCATCCTGGGCTTGCAACATCTGCCTGAAAAGGTTGACAGTGTGTCTTCTGGACTAGGCACAGATGCCTGCTGAGGATTCCCTCCTCCGTGAGGGAAAGTTGGTTGCGTTCCAAACTGAGGCTGCTGCTGCTGCTGAAAACCCTGCTGCAACGGAACCTGTTGAGGTACCTGTGGAAAAGGCACCTGAGGCACTTGACCTGCACTCACAAGAGGTCAGGGTCTACTCACAGGCCGGTGTGCTGTCGGACTGTTCCGAGCAGGGAGGGACCTTCCACGAGTCCGCGAGCCAGGTGCACTTCGAGGGGTTGAAGGAAAGCCAGAAGAAACTCCACTGGCACGACTAGCACTTCGCCCCGAACTCCGTCCTCTTGGGGAACGGTTGCGGCTAGGCTCGGCTCGTGGGTCCACCACGTTAAAACCCAAACGCGCCTTGAGGCACACTTCTAGGTCTAGTAAAAGGAGGTGCAAGCCGACTGACTGACTACGTCACGCAAGGCTACAGCAGTGAAAGCTAACAGCACTTTTTACACCTTTCGTCGCAACCAACTGCACCACGCGCTTGTCACGCAGTGCAATCTTGAGCCAAAGGGAAACGGGGCGCGGACAGAGACTTCAGCACACTCACTTCCGAGGTAAGTCCTAAGGACTCCTAACGGCTTCTCTGCACTGGCAACTCTGCTACACGGCCCAGGTGTTCCCCGGACTTCGTCTAGAAGTCCGCTCTCACAGCAAACAAACTGACAACACTGATGTTCATCATGCTTCAGGAAAGTTCAGGGAAACACCATTCTTCGTGAAAACTCGTAAGGAAAACTCCGGTTGGACACGCTTGCCTACAAAGCCGTGCCCTAGTCGGCGATCGTGTGAACAGACAAAGCACGGACAAGCTGCCACACAGTGCCAAAAAGTCAAAGGCTTCCCGCAACCGTTGTAAGGTAGCCCGCAACGGAAAGTGGAGTCGTCCGTTTGCAAAGAGGCACCTTCCAAGTTGCCTGGCAATGTATGTCACCGTCTGAGCCGCGATTAGAATCATCAGCATGCAAACGGCAGATGTCAAGCCCTTCCCTCTGTCCACAGGACCTTTTGGCACTTCCATCCTCCTTCAACCTGTGGCATGTAGAGCATGACGCACTGAACCGCCACTGCCTCTTAACTTAAACAAAAAGGAGCGGACCGGTCGGGTTTATTGGACTAGGATCCAAAGATCCACCGCCGGACAATCAGCCCAAGTAAAGGTTTGGTAGCCCTGTCGGCCACTAGTGTCCCAGTCGCGGTGGTTCGCAATTTTCTCCACCGCGCTGGCCACCTGCTTGAACCAAACCCTTACCGTTTCGTTTCCAGCATTTTGCCAGTAATGATGTAATTCGATCACAACCAGGTTGGCGCGCATGCCCAGGGCCGCCATGAGTATCACATCGATGTCGCTTGAGGTGAGCTTGAACTCGGAGTCCGCAGCCAAGTCGAAGTGACACAGGTCACCATGGCGAACGTTAATGTGGGGTCCTGACGCCTCCACATCATCGGCAAAGGCAAGCCGCCATAGCAGAAGCAGGTGTGATAATCCCATTTGACCTTGGATGTCCTGATGTTTTCGGCATGCCTGAAGCTGTGAGGAGTGCTTTTGAGTTATGAAGTGACTGCACGTTCGTTTCGTCTCGTTTCGTTAGTGCTTGAAGTGTTTTGCTTGGAGACAGACAGCTGCAAGGTGTTTCACTGTCAGTCAAAGCCCGACGCGACTCCGCTTTGGCTCAAGAAAAAAGACCGAGTGCTGCGCGCTCTGTTTTTCACATGGTAGCGGAGCTCCTGAGGATTTAGAAGGAGCTTTACAGCGCCATGGCCTCGCCCTTGCTCAGAACGTCCCTGTGCCTGAGACCTGTTTGGACCACAGTCCTGTTGGGTCGCCGACAGCTCAGCAAGCAGCAGCGGCTGCACCTGCGAGTGGTTCTGCAACAGTGCCAGAAGGTGTGAGTGGTCCGGCTGTAGCGCCGGCGGCTCCTGCTCAGTGTCCGGTTCCTCCGAACCCTGCGTTGGGAGGTGAACAACTGCAGCAGTTGATGTTGCAATCAGCGTTGGTGTCCAACAGGAGCGTATTGTGAAAAGCTTCGTTGCTCCCTGGGCTTGTAAGGTGTCCTCGACTTACGTCGTATTTCAACACCTGGCCCCGGAGCTGCACCGCATCCAGCAAAATCACCGCCAACACGCTCGCTGCCATCCAGGCAAAGATGGCCTTCACCGCCTCAGGAACCCAGCCCAAGCATGTGCGTAATGACGTGAACCAAATGGGCCGGCGTGCTGAACATAAGTATATTCTTAGATTCACCCTAAACCCTAAAGTTCCTAAAGGCCTTGGCCAGTAGCCACTTCTGGGCTCGCTCGCCTGTCAGCTCGGGCTTAGGGGCATCGATGGACTGCAGGGGCAGCATGGTGAGGACCAAGTACTCCTTGCTCTGGACCTGTGGCTCCCTCCACCTCTGAGAGCTGGCCGTGGCATCGTAGAGGTGTTTAGCATGCAGGCCCAAGCTTATGCAAGTCAGCGCAATACCTGAAAGCTGGGAGGTCTGGGACCAGGCCGGTGGCACACCTGAGAGGAAAAGAACAGTCAGAAGGAGCACCAATGCCCCAAAAAAGATGCTCAGTGTGTGCTGTTGGCCCAGTCGGAGTAACTTCTGCTCCTCCAGCAGTTCTTCATGCTGCAAACCACATTGGAAAGACCAAGTCTGTTGCAGCAAGACGACTAGGTGAAGGAGGCACATGCCACACACCAGACACGAAAAGCTCCCCGGCTGATACACTGCAGTGAGGCGAGCCATGGCTATCCACTGAGCCGACACGTAAGCGCCGAAGAGCACCATGTTCTTCTTGATCATCTCCACAAAGCCAGGAACCAGCACGCTGAGCGTGCAACAGTCTGACTACACTCATGATCTCAGGCTAAAGGTGGAATACCCGCTCCTCAACAGTTCTGAGGAGGTTGGCTTCAACTCTTCGGGCGAACACCAGATTTCCATTCCAGCTGGACCTCTCTACGGTCGTATCATGCTGTGGGCCATGGGGTCTTACAGGAACACCGCCTATGCCATACATGTGCTTCGTGTTGCACCAGCCATCACGGTCTCAGTCAACGGCTCCTTCAACAGCTCCATGTATCCGAAGTTGGCAGATGTCCGCTTCTCCGAATCACGCCGCCTGCAGCGGCTTGGCAAAGTCATAGTCAGAGGAATGCTTTAAGGGTGTTTGCAGCATGATATCCTGGTGTCAAGGTACTTGTTGGAAAACCCCGCATGGTACGTGCCGGATCTGGATATGGTTTCGAACTCCACGATCGAGGCATCCGCGGGAGGTACTGAGGTAGGATGACATTCCAAACACTTCAAGTCTGCCTGCTAAGGTCTTGATGAACTCTGTCGTGCTGGCGCCCCAGGGGCCGCTAGCGCTGGAAAGGAAGCACAGCCCTGTGCCAGTCTTGTCTGCAAGTCGGTGCAGCGACATTTGTGGAAACACCACAGCTGGCTTCGGCAACGACTGCATCTATGAAAAGGCAGGGCTGACATACAACAGACTGTCATGTCCATGCCTCAAGCGTGAGCAAGTGCTTGGGCAGGAGGTTGACTTGCCAGTGCCTCTTTGCCTTGGTCAGCAAACTTCGCAAAGACTTAACTTGGAGAAGTGCGATCTCAGCGTTGCCGGCAAAAGCTCGACTTTGCTGGAATGGCTTCAAGCAGCTTGCTTCAAGATCTGTCGTACATGGCCAATATCTGCACTCGTTCACAGAGCGGTAGGCTGGGGATTTGGTGTAATTACTTCTTATCTTCCCCAGGATGTCAACGTGAGTGGCAAGTTCGTGATGCTTGGCGATTTCAAGAAGGAGGGCGGCTCCATGCATTTGCCCTTTGAGGCTTCGGTTGTGGGCCTGTACAACAGCTTTCGCCTATCAGTACCATTGTCATCCTTGGCTGGCGGAGTGCAGCTGGATATTGCTGTGACCCAAGATCCCACAAGTTCCGAGGACTTGACCATTCCTTTGGTCATTGTCTCTCATCCCCCCGCTGTTCAGCTTCATCTGAATTGCTCTACGTCTGACTGCTTCTTCATGCCTGAGATCAACAGTGAGATCGCCCGTACGGAGTATGCTCTTTGCGGTGATGTGGATGCTGTTCACAGCGTGTCTGCTACCGTTGATGACCCGCGATTTAAGGTCATTCCACAGGAGTCACAGGAAGCAAAGCAGTGTACCGGCCAAGGTTGGGACATGAGCACGGAGTTCCGGGTGACTCGCGTGGAAGACTGCGCCTGGTGTGAGTACTACGTACCATGGGATGCAGGTTATGACCTCGTTGTGAGACGCTCCATCTCACTCTGCTTGAAAACTGCCGTGGACTTCGAGAAGCCCCACGCTTTGGAGAAAATCCTGAGACCAACGCGCCACAAAGGCCCGTATGATGTTTCGCTGGGTAGGGTCAGCACTTGTAGGTCATGCGTTGTGCATGGTCATGCCATGGCAGCGTGCGAGGCGATGAGCACAACAAGTGCGTGGACAAGGCAGGCCTCTTGGGTGATGCGATCCGAAAGACGCAGGACACCCAAATGCTCCGTGTACTGCTCAAGATGGATGCTGACCCATCTGCTCTCAGCAGGGGCCAGACTCCACTTCAGATCGCCGCTGCAACCCGGCTCAGGGCCATAGGGATGGCCAAAGGAGAGAACCGCGGGAGCTAGCAACACAGGGATGCCCCAGCTCCAGCATGTTTTGATTCCAGAAGTAAAGGGCAGGGCTCAGCTTCTGAGAGAAAGCCAACGCTGAAATCTCAAGGGAGCACCTCAGCCCACCGCTCTGCTTTCTGAGGCTCGTGGCTACCTTGATGCCATGGAGCAGCTGCTGAACAAAACGGCTTCGACAGACGGCTCCCTAGCAGCAGCAGCTTCCCACTGCCAAGTGGAGGCCGTGGAGATGTTGCAAACGTGTACCGCTCGGAGCTTCAAGTCCTTCAGAACCCTTCAAATTCTAGCTCAAATAACGGTAAGGACTCAGAAGACTGGGGCGAAGCAAGAAGCAACATAACTGCAGCAGTGGAAACCACGAGCAACGACACAGTGAAAGTGACGGTATGATGATACAACTGACTGTCTTGATGCAATCATGACAGCGACACCAACGCGCAAGCTAGGCAGAGGAAGCATAAGTCTCGTGCTGCTGAAGCACACCAGTACATCGCGGTGGTCCTGGAGCCGCCAGTGATTGGGGAAAGCGATTGCGCTGACTTGGGCAAGCATACGGGGCGTGGTTCTGAATGCTGGTCTTCTTCTGGTTTCCTGATGGTCTCCTGGTGGTTTCCTGGTGGTCTCGCGGTGGTCTTTGATGGTCTCTTCGTGATCTCCTGGTGCCCTGTTGGTGCTCTCTTGTTGTCTCTTCGTGCTCTCTTTGCGTCGGGTCCTGGTCGTCGTCGTCCCCCTTTTCGCAGTGCTCGTCGAGGGTGGTAACATGGCATACAGGCCGGAAAATGCAGATGGCAACTAGTTGTGACCTATGTTTTCCCAAGCAATTCAGGCCCGTTCGCACATGACAGTGGTCGCGACTTCCTGGTCCCAATGGCGGTGTCGTGTCGTCTTTCACTGTTTGCGGAGATCCTCGAGATCCGAATGTGGTCCAGGTAAGGCGAATCCTCTGTGAGCAAGAGCACACGAGTGCAAACCATGCACCGCACCACCGGCTGCATTCGGCGCAAACGTTATGAGATGTGGGGATACGCGGACCGATTTTTCACAATTTGCTTAGGATGCGGGGGGGGGGGGGGGTCCACTCGGTCAAAATATTGAACGGTCGCAGACTGTTATTGAATTGAAAATTTGCAAGAGCCCTTAAATTATTCAAGATCCCTGAAATGTTTACGATCTTCAGAGGCCAACGGCCTTTGCAAATCCTAGATGGCATCAAAGCTCTTTGAACACTTTGAGAAACAGTTTTTTGTTACAAAAGGCTCTTTCTGAAGAATGACCACATCTTAGTAGAAGGCCTCTTTTTAGTTAAACCTCGAAACACCAGAAGATCTTTCATGAATTCACCGGTCACCTCAGGGGTTCGTTAATAACCCTATCCTCAAACATCTTGAAGAGGTAGAAAAGAGATTTTTCAGCGGGTTAAGGGTGTTAAGATTTTCATTTAATTCCGCAGTTGCAAATTTGGGATTTGAGTTCAGTTTTCTATTAAAAGTCCCGTTTTCAAAAAATAAACATGCTCCTCAGCATCCTCCTTCCCAAACTTACGTATATCCTTTTGCTTTCAAGGTGCTTTTCTACATATTCAGAGGCACGTAAAGCCGTAAAGTCCTTAACGTCCTAAGAAGCTGAAGACACGTATTCAACATGTTAGGGATTTTGAGGATCATAAATTGAAAACCTTCTCGCCGTTCCCACATTCACCCATATTTTCCACGTTCAATTTTTTGAAAGGCCCCTTGCTTTCCTTAACATCCTCAAAGCCCTTAAGGTCTCTGAAGGCCAGTGTCCTTTTCAAGTTCCTCAAGCCCCTCAAAACTTCCAAGAAAGGAGGAAGAAGCAGTCGTCGTACATAGACCAGCTACGTACAAAGAACATAGGTGTTCCCGCCCAACAGTGTCAGGCCATGCAGCTTCTGGCATCACGAGGCAAGTCCGAGGCGAAGACATGCCAGGAGTCGCTAAAGTGGAGGATGATATGGTTTAGGGGTTTTAGGGTTATAGTGTTTAAAGATATATGATCTCCAGTACAGTTACAGGGTAAGATCATTTTTGTCACTTAGTCTTCGGTGTTTGTGGAGAACAGGTCCTTGTGTTACGATTTTCGCGCCGTTTCCCAGGAGTCGCCCAGCTACAATGCCTTCGAGAAGCAGTCCTGGTTCAGCTGTAGACACCGGGCGAAGCTGCAGCAGGTCCTTGATTTGCTCGAGAAGGGTACGACCTATGTTGCGGATGCGCAGTGCAAGGGTGCCTCCAATTCAAGGTATGCTTTTTGTTGGCTTTAACAACGCAGCTGCTAGACTGTGGTTCATTGGGCATAGCCAGCCAAGGCGACAGGCTGAATGCAGCCATTTACCAGAAAGATCTTGAGGTTGTGCGCCTGCTTCTGGAAGGAGGCGGGCGCTGGAGCTGTGAGTGAGAGTGGGGGCCCGCTGCCCTACCACTGGTTCAAGACCTGCTAGAGGTTGTCGCATTGTCCCTGGAACTTGTGAGGGTCTCTAGGGTGTGGCTGCGCTCTCGCATGTGCCACCACTTGCGGCAGGTGCTGATGCAAACTTGTCAGACGGCATCCACACTCCTCTCGGCCAACTGATGTTCGAGCGCTGTGAGAGAAACCCTCCGATCTCCCTCACCGACTTCAAGAAGATCGCAGAGGTGATTCTCATCGCACTCAAAATTATGCTGTTAGCATAACTAGAACAGCGGTGCTGGTTGCTAGTACAGTTGCTATTGTTCTTGTTGTAGTTGTCGTCATCCCTTGGTTGTCGCGCGGTCACCGTCGTCGCCCCCTTCGCGGTGGCCGTGTTCGTGGTCGTTCTGCTGGTGATGGGGGTGATGGGTTGTGGTTGGTGGTGGTGGATGTTGTCGCAGTCGTTGTTAAGTTGTTACTGTTCCATGTTTCCGAACAGCGGAGTGATTGAGTCTTCCGCCTTTTTTTGTGATGGAAGTTGGTCGAGCTGCTCAATTCTCCACTTAAGGGCAAGTAAACAGAATCTGAGATGGATGGAGACTACTTGAGAAATTGAGAACCAGATGGAGCATGTAAGCCATCGAGCCATCGTAGTATATCGTAGTTTCCATGTCATTTCCCCTCAACCTGCCATGTCAAGGTGCTGAAAGAGCATGGAATGAACATCAACAACCCAGACGACGAGGTCCTGACTTATGCTGCCTCCAAGTGCGATCTGGAACTGGTGGAGGCCCTGCTCCAGCTTGGCGCGGACCCTGCAAATCCCGATGTTGACGATCCCATCGCTGAAGCCAAGGAGGAGTGTGGCAAGGACACGGAGCCTAGTAACAGGAGTCTTTGAACTGCCGAAAGCTCCCAACTTTCCCTCACAAGCTGCATTCCTGCAGCAGCCAGGAGGCCGAATCCTTCGAGAAGGTTCTGACGCGAGCCAAGAAATCAATGCAAGACAAGCTTGCTAGCTAGTACGGCGGCTGTTCGCAGTGCAGACAGCGTTTAAGTTTTCAAAACTCGTGGGGCTCCAAGTCTACAGTCAGTTTCGGAGGAGGAGCAACAGCAGTGGCGGTGGCAGTAGTGGTGGTCGTGGTGGTCGTGGTAGTAGTAGTCGTAGCAGTAGTAGGCGGCCCCCCCTACCAACTACCCCCTTTGCATGCATTGCTTTGACAGCCTCGAACAGTTGTGACCACCCATTTTCAAGTTTTCGCTCAAAGTCCTCGCAAAGTCAAAAGACAACCCCACCCCCCGCCAAAAGCAAGTCCAGAATCGGATGCTGGAGTTTGAAAACTCGTTGTTAGTAATGGAGTGTGACATGAGCATAGTCCAGAGGTAGGCTTGGCGACTATATAAGATATCAGACGTCGCTAAAGTACTGTAAATACAGAGTAAAGTGGCTCTTCCGGAGATGATGTCCGGGGTGTCGGCGTGACAATGTCGTCATCATTCTTCCGGCACTCTCTCACCCCCCCAAAACAAAAAGTCCAGAAAACGATCCCGGAGTTTCAAAACTCGGAGGTGATTTTTGAGGCTTCATAAGATGTTGCTACATGCCGAAAGTGCTGTAAATACCGAGTAAAACGGATGTGTTTTACAAGCGTATGTAACATGAGGTAGTGGGTAGGGGGGGGGGGGTGGCTAGTAGTAGTAGTAGTAGTAGTAGTAGTAGTAGTAGTAGTAGTAGTAGTAGTAGTAGTAGTAGTAGTAGTAGTAGTAGTAGTAGTAAGTAGTAGTAGTAGCCGCCACAAGTGCTCAAGCGGCCGCGCTGAATGAGAGGTTTCGAACAGGCTTGGGGCGCAACTGCTGTGCTAGAGGTTCCAACCGGGCCCTTTTCTGAACAGTAAAGGTTTGTGCCTCCTTCTACGCCATGGTCCTCTCCCTTTTCTCACAGGAGCTGCTTTGAGCCGCCAGGTCCCAATTCCTGGGCCCAGACTCTGTTTAAAACATTGCAACACTGGGTAGGCGGTAGGGTTTCCACTTCCGCGCAGTGGAGGGAGTCATTAGGCTTCTGTCTCTTGACGAAAGTAGCGGATGGCGCAACTACCAGTGCACTCACAAAACTTTGCATCTCTTCGCAAGAATTCGTTCAAGACAGCATGTAGACGGACAATCAGAAGTGACGGACCCGTACCATACCGCGGACAGGTTCTGACACCGACCCTAGTCAACCAGATGGGGGTGCGGCCCCCACCGACTCGAAGAGAGCTTCAGTCACAGACTGCTGACTCCCCTGCACATGGCACAGCCTCCCGCAGGGCAGGACGACTAGAAAGATCCATTCGGGTAGTCTCTTGGAACGCGGGGCACCTAGGTCAACAGCAATGGGGAGAACTAAAAACGTGGCTGGCAGCTGAAGCCTCCCACCACTGCGACGTCCTTATCCTGCAGGAGACGCACTGGACGGAGACTAGCGAGTTCACTGTTTCAGGTTGGCATTGCATCTCTTCGGCCTCGGAGTCTGCCAAACGTAGCACCCAGCAGAAGCAGGGCGCGAAGCGCAAGACTAGGCAGGAACCGAAAGCGGCTCCATCCACGACCCGGGCGGACGGCGTCATGATTCTCTTCTCACCCAAGTTTACAGCCAAGAGCCTTCGCTGGAAGGAGTGGAGTCCAGGCAGGGTCCTTGAAGCTCGTGCAGACATGGCAGGTACTAGGCTGGTCATTGTGGCTGTGTATCAACATGCTTGGTCCTCGGCCAAGTCCATCCAGTCTAACAAGGACGACCGTGCTCATGTACTATCAGTCATGTCTAAGGTGGTCAAGCAGGTGCCCAAGCGGGATTCTCTAGTCGTGGCAGGCGACTTTAATACCTCCCTGCGCTCGTGTCCTCCATTGGTGGGTACACACGTGAAGCAGCCCACGGAGGATCGTCCTGACGAATCCCACTTGTCCAACCTGCTGCTAAGGTTGCGATTGGTGGCCCTTAATACCTGGCACTGTGACAACATCGCCACCTTTGCTCAAGGTGGCGTGGAGTCGCAAATCGATTTTGTCCTTACTAAGGAATCCACTGCAGGAGGCAAGGCCAAAAGGTCAGCCCCTTGGACGGACTGCCCGTTGGGTAGCTGGAAGAAGGGAGGGCACTACCCAATTAAGGCCGAAATCCCCCTCCAGCACCACTGGTTACTCCCACCGCACAAGGGAAGCACACGCCGTTATGATTCTCTAGCTCTTCAGGCCGCAGTCCGTGAGGAGGACGACACAGCCAAGGCACTGCATAGTTGGGTGAAATCCAGAATGGAGTCCTGTCAGGACCCTTCAGATTGGAATGCACTGCTGCTGGAGGGTGCAGAACGTTTCTTCCCCAAACTCCCCAAAAGACGACTGATCCCGCTTGAATCCGAGACTCGACGTATGTGGAGGGCCAGGACCCTTTGCAGGGCAGACAACACAGCTCCCTCAGCACAGCTGATCGAGCCTCATCAACCAATGGCACAGCCTCCTGGGTTGAACACACTCCCCAAACCAGAAACTGAGGTGGAGCTGGCGCAAGTTGCGCACAGACAAGCTGTGAAGCAAGCAAAAAAGGACAGAATAGCGGGTTTCATAGCTGAAGTTGACGCCAGCATAGCGGAGGGCGACCAACATATTTCGTTTCAAACCCTTAAAAAGCTGCAGCCTTGGCAGCCGGCGCGTCGGGCTCAGCTCAAGGACAGCACAGGACATCTTCTAGGCCCAGCGCAGGAGCTTGCGGCACTCAGGGAGTACGCGAACCAGGTTTTCGCGGCTCACCCCCCGCTGAGGCCAATGACTGGAGCTTTTCCGGTTTTGGAGTCATCCAAATTAGCCGCTCACATTCATTCCATCAAGCCTAATAAAGCTGTGCCTGACGGAGCTGCACCTGCTGCCATTTGGAGACTTTGCAGTGACGTCATTGCACCGGTCCTTTCCCGACATGTGGCTGCTAAACAAGTAGAGGATGGACTAGAATCTGATCTCATCGACGCAGATCTGTGTCTAATCCCCAAACCGGGCAAGCCTTCGGACAAGCCAGCAAACTTGCGTCCTTTGGGCATTTTGAGACCGGATGCTAAAGGACTGGCTGGAGCGGCAAGAGAGGCGCTACAACCCCTGACCCTCTCGTTCCTAAAACACATGCCACAGTTTGCCTACCTTCCTGGTCGTGGGCTTTCAGATGCGCTGGAAAGAGTCGTGTGCCATCTGCGGGAGGCTCGGTCTTTGTTGGAGCAGGCTCATCCTACGAGACATGCTATACAGCAAGGCACACAGGTGCCATCTCTAGTAGGCGGTCTGACCTTTGCTTTAGACCTAAGCCAGGCGTTTGACACAGTCTCTCGCCAAGAGATTATCGGTCTCCTTCAGCGCGAGGGGGCCGATCAGGACACAGTCCACCTCGTTCAAGCTCTCCATGACGGATCCAGATACGTCTTACATGCCCAAGGCGATTCCACTTCTATCGAAACCACAGCAGGCATTAAACAAGGATGTAAGCTCGCTCCCACCCTATTCTCGTTCCTCACAGGTGACCTCTTCCGGTCTCTGGTTGATCTGTTCGGTGCTGAACAGGTTCTGAAGTTCTTAACGGGCTACGCCGATGACCTGACGCTTCATAGGACTATTCGTTCTGAGAAGGACCTCAAGGCCATCCATGCACTTATAGCTGCCCTGTTGGAGGAGGTCCGCAAACATCGACTCAGAGTCAACATCGGCAAGTGCGTCATTTTGGTAAAGCTGGCAGGTAGAGAAGCACAAAATGTGATGAACAAACACAGCTGCTGGATTACCAACCCCAAAGGAGAGCCAGTCAGAGGGTGGCGCATCGGGCCCAACAAGTCGTTCCCTGCCTTCCAGTGGGTCTCCTCAAGCAAGTACTTAGGAGTTATGATCTCCTACAACCACTTCGAGTTGCAGACCCTGCATTTTCGGATGGGGGAGGCGAAGCAAAAGTTGCATCAAGTTCGCCAATTCGTCTACAACCGCAGGTATGCAAGTACCATGTCGCGCCTTAAGGTGTGGCAGAGTACTGTCCTGGGCACCTTGACGACTGGCCTATCTGACGTCGGTTTAAGCGAAGAGTCGGCCAAACAGCTTCGCAGCTGGCACGCCTACAAGGTACGATCGGTGCTGAACCTGCCGGCTCACACCACTCGGATCACCACTAAGGATCTTTTCCAGCTCTACAACATCCAGGACCCTGTCCACGCACTGCAGTCCAAGCTAAGGAAGCGGCTTCGCAAACTGGAGCGACGAGCAGTGCAAAGCCCGGACATCACGACAGACCCCTCGGTTCTGCAGGTTATCCGAGATAAGCTGTTGGTCCTGTCACAACTCCCTGAGCCCGAGGAACATCCGGTAACCTCATACGAGTGCACGCTCTGCGCGGCTTCATTTCAGACGTCAAATGGACTACATTTGCATAAGTCGAGGGTTCATCCGGCGAGCATTGACCGCTTTGTGCCTTCAAGCTTCGATAGGAAGCTCCACGCTGTGGATGGGATGCCGCAATGTGCGGCATGTAAGCGTAAATTCCATCAATGGAAAGGCCTACGTGACCACTTGCTTTCGGGGGCATGTCCGGAACCTCAGAAGCTCCGTTCACTAAAAGAAGCAGACAAACAGTCCAACCATCCCGATATTAGGACTCTCTTCCAGCTGAGACAGGACATTGCTCTGCTCCCACAACACCGCATCGCGGAGCTCTCGAGGACTGCGGATTCCAAGGTCCTTAATCATCGGTGCTTAACGTGTGACTTCTGGACTTTTGACCACACCAAAGTCAAGTCGCACTTTCGTCAGGCGCATCCTAAGGACTGGTCACGCCTACACAGGCGGGCTGTTAATATCTGTCAGGGCTACTCGCCCCAGTTAGCCAAGGGCCACTCATGTCCCTTCTGTGGCTACAAGGTCTATGACCGCAGACTGCATCCGGAGCAGTGTCCGGTGCTCTATCAGGTAAGCACGCAGTGGCTGCGAGGGCACCCTGACGCGGACGTCGATCCCGTCGCCCCGCCTCCCAAGCCTCAGACAAAGTCGTTGGCCAGCTTTTTTAGACCTAGGTCGAATGGCACAGCCTCCAACTCGTCGAGCACAGCTCGTCATCCTACAACAGACTCGAACCAGGAGTCTGTGGCGCAGGCCCCCAGGAACACAGAGCCACAGCCTACAGGCTTACACAAACGCGTACTGTCTAACACGGCAAACTCCTGCTACGCTAATGCTCTCTTCCAGGCCTTGCATCAAGTATCGAGCTTTGGGTATGATCTGGGTGCTTTTCAATCTGTCTTAACCCATCTCGGGGATGAGAGTGCCCCTAGACTTCTGAACTTGTTCGGCCTGTTTGAATTTCGCCATGCCATTGCCGGTTGGCGACTAGATGGCAGGCAACACGATGTCTCAGAATTTCTTCACCATCTGCAGCAAAAGCCCATGGGATCCCTTCAGCACACTCAGTGGCAGGGTCGTACTGGGGGAATCGTTGAGGAGTCGGATGTGGGAGTCAGTCCTCTTCTCCTTCCCCTTCCGACGGGACCTCTGTCTCTCCAAGCCTGCCTAAGATTCTGGGAATCGCAAACTTTTAGTCGAGCGCTGGTATGGGCCCCAGAAGTCCTAGCTGTTGTGATTTGCAGATGGCAAGACGGTGTCAAGAATACCCAGCCGTGCGCCTGGACCGGCCGTGCCATGGTGTCCGTGTGGACATCCAGCGAGCACACTGCCCAACGATCCTACCAAGTCCTGGCAGGAGTTGCCCACTTTGGGGACTCCCTAGCGTCCGGGCACTACCGAGCCTTCTGGCCAGAGGACCCCGCGGATGCGAGATCTCAGGTGTGGATTTGCGACGACTACAAGCTTCCGGAGAGGGCCTCAGCGGCCTTGGTTCAATCACTTTCCCGAAACGTCTACATGCTTTTCTTGCAACGAACTCGTTAGCATCATCGCTTAAGGCGATGCATGCCGGCCCAACCTCGGCCCTCAGGCTAAGCAGGGCGCCCGTGCGTGAGAAGCCCGTCGTCAATTTCATGTTGACGCAGGCCGCCTCACGTCAAGGCCTAGTGTGTCATGAGCGCACGCGGACATGCACACTCTGTAATTTCCTTACTCTCAATCAGCTCTTTTTATTTAGTCAGCTTCCCCCCAGCTCCCTTTGGCCGTCATGACTGCCTCGCCTGCTACTGCCACGAGCCCGGAGCACAAGCATCTGTCGCAGCCGGGTTGAAATGACAACAGAAGGCAAAAGTTGCCATCGTTGTCAACCCTTCCGCCTCAAGCTTCGCGATGCTCTCATCCGACACCCCAGTGTCTTTGGCTCGCGCTTTGAAGGCTGCCGCGCTCTCCCCAAAGGACATGGCTCCTAGTGCTAGGTTCACTCAAGATCAGTCTAGGGCCCAGCACGCCTTGCAATCACTTTTAGCGTCGGCGAGAATGCCGCTCCTTAGTGCGCCACTTTTTAGTCCAGCTTAGTGCTGAATTGCTCTTGCCCCAATATGGGCGCTTCGGCTAAGCACCCATTTTAGTACGGGAGCAATTAGTAAATGTCACAGACTCCTCAAATCCCGTATGGCACAGCCTCTGGGAATTCGGTGCTCTTCCGACGCTTTTGCAAATCTCTTCGGGAGCTGTAGAGCAGCGCGCTAGCCACGGCAAAATGCAGGACACTGCACTTCGCCTGAGCCGATATGGTCAGTCAGCTGTCGGCTGTTTGACTCACTCAGCTCTGCAGGAAACCTACCCAGAATAACGGAAGCAGTCCGAGGAAAGCCAAGAGCATGAGCGTCGCTTATTGGGGGGTAGTCACGACAAGCACTCCGAGTCGTATGTAGGTTTACGCACATGTGACCCTTACGGCCTTCTGTCTCCAGCATGAGTAATCCGTGTGGGACGCCACAAGACGGATACTCTAGGCGCCGGCTTCGCCCGAAGTACGACCTAATTGCTGGGACAGGTGCACAGACGGACGCGTCTGTTCACAACAAGGTGGCGGAGGAGGAAGCCATAGATGTACAGTCTTACTCAACTGAGCGGTTTGAGAGGAATAAGAGCGATGAATGCTAGCAGATAACCAGATTCACGAGTGCACGGGACCAAAGGCGCCCGCAAAGCGCAGAGCACGCTCGCGCAGCGTTCAATTGAAATAGTAGTAGTAGTAGTAGTAGTAGTAGTAGTAGTAGTAGTTAGTAGTATTAGTAGTAGTAGTAGTAGAAGAAGTAGAAGTAGAAGTAGAAGTAGAAGTAGAAGTAGAAGTAGAAGTAGAAGTAGAAGTAGAAGTAGAAGTAGAAGTAGAAGTAGTCGTCGTCGTCGTAGGAGGCAGTAGGAGGCAGCAGCAGCAGCAGCAGCAGCAGCAGCAGCATCATGCTAGAAGAGTAGTATACTCGTTGGTTAACACCTACAACCCCAAACTCTAAACCTTGAATGCCCCCCAATCCCTAAATCAAATCGCCGAGCCTTAAATCGAAAATGCTTTTTGGAATTTCTTCGGCCCTAAACTTACCAGCGACAGAACTCGCAACTCCCTGTGAGTCTCGAACGCGAAGCCTCAACCTTAAACATCAAACACCAACACTAAACTACCCCACACCGAGTCCCGAATCCCAACCTGAGCCCCGACGGAATAGTCTCTTCTCGGGCTGTCTGTTAGTAAAAGCCTAGGTCTGAGCGAAATCATTACAACACCGTCAGGGTTTTGGGGAGGTCCAGCGATTTCTTTCCAAATTTTGGTTTGTATTTTTGCACTCGGGCTTCTTTGTGCGCCGCAGACTTCGGGCGCCATCTAAAACTCCTCTTTCAACAACCTCAAATGCATTGAGCCCCTTTGCCGGAAGAGTAAGGCTACGTTAGGTACCGACCAGTAGACCTTTCTGCCAGTCTGTACTTCGATGGAAGAGAGGCAAGGAATTTCGCACTGAATCACAAATTTAGTTTTTCCTCGGATGCTGATTGTCTGGCGGTGACCACGCTTCAAGTGCACGCACAGTGTCGTCCAGCCCCAAGTCTCCGCAGTGTCATGGATAGTAACTAGCTAGCTAACAAACCAACTAACTAACTTACAGACAACTCCACTTACTGACTGATTGACTGACTGACGGACTGACTAACTAACCAGCTATATAACATCCAACTATCTACCTATCTAATAATCCTCTCACTACTACAAAACGACGATGACTACCGTTGCTGCTGCCGATACTACTACTACTACTACTACTACTACTACTACTACTACTACTACTACTACTACTACTACTACTACTACTACTACTACTGCTACTACTACTACTACTACTGCTAAGCACCTGGGCTCGAACGAAGAAAGTTAGCGCGTGTGTGTGTGCGTAGAGTAGGCTGCAGGATGGTGCACTCATCACACCTCCTCTTCCTCCTGGCCTACCTGTCCCTACCCCATCCTCCCTGTCCGCAAGCCGCTGGGTCCAAAGCTCCGTGTCCGATTGACCTTCCCTGGACCAGGTGGCTCGCGCCTCAGCCTGCACACCTGCATTGCGTGTGGCACAGTACACGGCTGCGGCCTCACTGCCCCTGCAGCCCCTCTGCTTACACCTGCAGGCTCAAGCTGCTGACTAGTCCTGCCACCCGGGCCCTCGAGGTACACCAAGGACCCGCAGAATCATGCCGCAGTCGCACTCCGACCATCCCTCCGCCTCGCCTGGATCTGGATCGCCTCCACCATTGGAACACTCAGGCGCTGCAGTGGCCGAAGCCCGCCAGGCGTTGGATAGCCTGCACAGCCTCCTGGACAACACGATTGCCAGAGAGCGATACCGTGCAGGACTGCACAACCAGGTCTGGAACACCAATAGCTGGGACCGCATTGGCTCAACGATGGCACCACGGCCTTGTCCCCTGCCGATCACTGCAGAGCCTCGGGACAATCAGAAGCCTCTGGCTCAGCCAGGCTCTCCAGACTCCATTGACACTGCGGATCTCATGGCAGCAGCGGATGAAGCGGAGAGGACCCTCGCCTCCTTGGCCACGCCCTCCACTGGCTCTACTGGTCCACTGCGCCCTCGATCGAGATCCCGCTCTCCCAAAGGCGCGACGACCACCACCAACGACTCAGATTCCCTTCCTCCCTCAGACAAGTCCTGAAGAAAGCCGCTCTAGCCAGGCCACCCGGCAGTGCAGCACAGACCAGAGATCAGCCACAGCAAAAGATCGCCATTGGCTTGAATCCGCTAACAGTGCTCCTAGCCTCCTCAAAACCCACCCCCACCTGCCTTTCCCCTGCACTGGCCCAGGTGACTCCGCTGCGTGGACAACATTGCCCGCGACTCACACAAGGAACTGCGCCTGCTGGAGTCACCTCACCTGCCCGTGCACCCAGGCTAGAGGAGTCCTCGCCTGCGGTGGCCTGTCCCGCGGTTCAGCATGGCGTCCGCCTCTGATGCGAATGACAATGGCACTCGACTTGCTGACAGGATAACCGCTCTCGCCGAGCCAGCGCCCCATTGTTCTGACCTGTGCCCACGGCCTCCTCCCAGCAAGTCAGTTCTTAGCTGCAGCAGCTACCCTGTGCCGCTCCTGCAGGTTCCTCAGGCACGCCCGCCAGCTCGGTTTGTATTGACCCGCCTCTGTCGCAGCTGGTTGCCTCTCAAACCGGAAACCCAGCTAGGCTCCACCCTGACCTAGCACGTAGGGCCTCGGAGAAGATGCCACGCTCAGACAGCAAGCGGCGACGAGACCAGTCTCGCCCTGGAAGGCTCAACCGTCTGCACACCCAGGCGAACTGCGCTGTGAGACACCCGAGAGAAGCCGTGCCTCCACTTCGTACCATATATGCCGAGGCGTTCTATCACCGATCCGCAGGCTGGATGCAGCGCATACATGAGGAGCTCATTCGGGAACAGGCGGACGAGATGCAAAACTCTCGGCCTTTGCTCGCAGACGACGCGGAGGTTAGCAGCGCCCTTGCCCGACTTCCGGTCCGGAAGGCCCTTCCCCCGGACTACATGCCAGCACGACTCTGGCAGGCCACCTCAGAAGCCATCGGGCCAGACATTGCAGATGGACTGAGACACTGCCTCCAGTCGCCGACCTACCACCTCCCGGAGGACTGGCACCGAGTGCATGTATGCCTCATCCCAAACTTTCCATGGCTCGCCTTCCGAAGCAACTGCGCCCCATCTGCCTCCTCCCGCCGGGTAGTAAGATACTGGCAATGATGTTGGCAGATCGTATCAGAGACAGGGCCGAAACCTACATCCGCCAGGCACCACAATTCGCCTACGTTCGCGACCGCAGCACCACCGACGCGATCAGCCGTAGCGCTTGCACTCCATATACACGATCAGGCCAAGCTCAGTTTCGAACTGGCGGGACACCGAGATGAAGTAGAGCTCTTACAGGGAATACGCCAGGGTTGCGGTCTATCACCCCTCTTGTGGTCCATGGCCACCACAAAGATCTACTTGCGGTTCCAAGAGCTCACCACACAACAGAAGGAGCTGCCGGGAGAGCCCACCCTCTATGCAGACGACATCTGGTCCTCCTGGACCATACGAACGCAGGAGCAGTTCCGGTCCAGCCTACGAGCGGCGGGACTACTTATCCAGCTTCTCCACGAATCAGGCCTCCGCGTTTCGCCCACAAAAACTGTCTTCCTGATCAACCTTCAAGGCACAGCGGCCAGAAGTGCTCTTCGCCCCAGACTCACGAAGCTGGAAACAGGCGAAGCTGCAATTAAGCTCAGAGTCGGTCGCAGCACTATGCCAATCAAAACTGTTGACGACCACACATACCTTGGAGCTCGAATTGCATACCAGAACCACGAGGCCCTTAACCTGCAGCACCGCCTACAACGCGGCTGGCAGGCTTACTGGCGCTTGGCCAAGGTCCTCCGCTGTCGCGCCTTGACCCTAGACAGCAAAATCCGAGTGTGGAAGACATGCGTCTACCCGGTCGTCCTTTACTCTCTCGAGGCAACAGGCATCACCCATCACTCTCGCACCCTCCTCTCCCAGTTCGTACATGCCCAGCTCAGGCTCATCCACAAACTCCCGGGACACACCACCAAAGTTACCTCTCACGATCTCCTTCGCAGAAGCCACCTTGACCCACCAGGCGACACCTTAGATCAGCGCGTACAGCGCCACCTACAACAAGCCCCGGAATTCCCCACCGCCGCCCAGGAAACCTGGTTCGACCAGCTGCAGGACTACTCAACTGCACCTGCCATCACAGAATCAGATCCTCCTGGCACAGCGATTACCCCTCGGACAGGCTCTGCCTGCGCTCACCTCAGACCAGTCAGCAGCGCCCTCAGCTATCAGCCACTCAGTTGCCCTATCTGCGGCATAGGCTACAGCACTCTACAAGCCGTGCGCCTACATATGCGGAAATCTCACCACGCACAAGTACGACAGGCTCCTGCTATCCAGGGCACGAGCCCTGCTCCTGCTCAGGCCCCGGCCCAGGCCAGTCCTCCTCCACTCCTACAGTGACTCTGGACCCAAGTGGCGGAAGTCCACTGGGAGCCGACCGCTTCGTAAGCGCGACGGTCGCTATACTTCGCCGGAAGTGGAGGCAGCCCTTTGGCGCTCCGTCATGACGACGCTGAGAATGGAGAAGAAAATGACGAGGAGGAGGAAGAAGAAGAAGATGAGGAGGTCGATCCTCTTCACGAGGCCCTCGGCGAGGAAGCCGGAGAGGGCCCGGAGTTGATCCCTGACGCGGGAGCAGGGGTTGGCCCCGTGTCGCCTAGCGGCCCCACGCGGACCGCTGGCGCGGTCGCGGGAGGCGCGTTGTCGGCTATGGCCACCGGGGTGGTCGCGGCCGTCACCGGCGCGCTCCCCAGATGCAGCCGTGGCCCCGGCAACGCTGCCCCCATTTGCGGCGGACGAACATGCTCTGTTTGTCCGGTACAACTTACGCATCCACATTTCCACAAAGTCCTGCAGAACACTGGTACCAGACGGCTTCAACGCCCTACCCCCTAAACACAACCTCAACCCGACACCGCTGTATCATAGACCTGAAGGCCAGCCCTATCTCTTAGGAACATGGGAGAAGCTTGCCTCCTGGTTGAAAAAGGAGTTCCCCCAGGCAGTCCAACACTGCCCGTACTGCCATCAGTGGCTGACTCAAGCACGTGGCCTGCGAGCGCACATAAAAGCAAAACACCCGCCGATGATTGTCTGCTGTGAAGAGGCAGTGCGCCGTATGCAAACTCACCGCAGGCTTTTGGCCCTTGGAAGCACCTGCCGCTACTGCAGCCTTGCCCTCACAGGCGCGCCCATCAAGCACGCCACTGAGTGTCCGGTTCTATTCCTGGTCCACCTGTTGCAAGCAACGCTGGAACAACACAGCGCGACAAACCCAACTCAGGTCCGGGATGACCCTACCATCGATGTTCAACGCGCACCAGGTGAACCCGGACGACTTGGAGGAGGCAACTCACGAGCTCAAGAGCATCGAGGCACAGGTGCGACTGATCCCGAATCCGTGACGACGACAGCCGAGCTCCCGCCCCAAGGCGGACCGATGGACTCCTCGAATCATCCGCCTACGGAAGAGACCACGGACAGACCCTCGAAGTGGCAGCGGGACAACAGCAAAGGAGCCCCCCCTCCGGGCAAAGGGAAGGGCTCAGCAGGACGTGGACAGCAGAGCCAACAGCCTCGGCAGGGAAGCCTCCACACCACCAAGGACCGCTGAGACGTCAGGGAGGTCGCCCCTCCGGCTACCACCCTCAGCCCCCTTGGCACCGCCAAGGACAGGGCTACGGGCCTACTTCCGGTCCCGACTGCACCTCATGTGCCACACCATGGCGAGGCTCCTGATGAGGCACGAGGATGCTCTACCAGTCCTACAGCAGTCCACCACCTGGATCCTCTTCCTCACGACCCAAACGCAAAGCACGATCTGTTCGCCGCAGCTCAGGCCTGGCACGAGATGCGATGGAACGACCCGGACTCCATCACACAGCCGATGCGCATAATCTTGTGGCAGTGGCAAAAGCTGATGCTCGAACTGGCCCAGCGTGCCCAGAAGGTGCTCGATCAGGCGGATGCACGCGAACAGGCCATCCAGATGGAGCTGTACAACCCGAACACGGGATTTGGGTACCGCAAGTGGAACAACAAGGAAGGCACCATGCAGACCATCCCGGATCGGGAGCCGCTCACGGCACAGAAGGTGGTGGAGGTGACCAAGGAACTGGCCACGCTGAGTGTGCAACCACAGCTGCTCAACCGCTTCCACGCCACTCGGCAATTGGAGGAGAAAATGGAAGGCAGCACGGTGACTTGGCTACTGGAAGTGGGATGGCGAGGAGAACAGACAGCTCGCTTTTGGGAACTACTCCAGCTCCTATCACACAATTCCTCTCTCCTAATGGTCGGTTGCACCCTCCGTCCGGATCGCCTCCAGAGATCGGCCCTGGCACAGCAGCTTCAGTCCCTTCTCCAGTCCATGAACATTCCCATGCCGCGACAGCCGCCGAGACCTCAGCACTCCTGCCAACATTGCAACTTCGCAATCCCTCCAACTACTGTTACTCTCATGCCTGCCTCATGACCTATCTTTGGATTGTGTCCCAAACTGCCTCATCCTTTCAGGTACTGGGCCGGGAACCGCTAAAGAGCGTCATTGCACAGGCGCGCAAACAGCCACAAATGATGCTCTGGTCCCTCCTGCCATGGAGACAGGCGCTGCGGCGCTGGCACAACCCTGCCAGACAACATGATGCCGCAGACTTTTTGCTTCACTTGCACCAGGTCCTCAATGCACCCTGCTTTCAAGGCCTCTGGCAGTCCTACGACGACAGCCGAACGCTCCAGGATGAAGGCGGGGTCTGCCCCCTCATCCTCTCCGGAATGCAAGATGCCTCTGACACTGTTGCCACCTCAGCTCAGTCCTGCATCAACCGCTGGCATTCGCAGAAACGTCGCCACGCCCTGATTTCAGGTACTGAAGCGGTGGCTGTACAGTTGAATCGCTTTAGCAATGAGCGGGTACGAACGATTTTCCGGTATTCAGTATCATGTTTTCGTACTTGATTTTATCATGCATTTTACCTTCGCTCCTTTAGGTGTGCACTTGATGATTTCGTTATGACCCGGAGGCTTTGTTGCTCAAGAAGTGTGGAAAAGTTCGTATGGTAGCGGAGCCGCGGTACTGCCAGGATTTCTGGAATCTCCTGGTGCCGTGGTTCGGGGACTGGACCCAATCCCCAACACAGAGAGGTAGTGACAAGCAACAACATCACGACACGTCTTTGGTTTCTGGGTTTTGCTTTGCGAGATCCGTTCAGGAGCCAAGGTCTTTGATTGTGCAGCTTTAGGTGTTAAGCGCGGCGGGTAGCCTGCAGACGCCGGCTCACAAGCCAGGCTGTAGTGCCATGGCTCAGCAAGGTGCACAGGCTGCACATGTGCCGGTGGCAGACATTGATGATGATCTGCCCGAGCTTGAAGCGGCTGTAGGCCCACAGCTTCCCCAGCCGATGCCCGGTAATCCTTTCCCTGCGAGCCCAGCTGCTTCACCTTCCCAAGGTCAGATAGTGTTAGGCCCGGCCCAGCTAAATGCTTTGTTTGAACAGTTGGCTGAAGCAACCCGTGCAGCATCAGATGCAGCAGCAGCAGCGGCAGCGGCGGCGACGTCCTCTCGAGACGGTCCGCCAACCTTGACTGGCAAGGACATGCTGCGTGTGTTGCCTAAGCCTGAGGTCTTTGCAGCTAGCACTAGAGAGCAGGAGCACACGTCTTGGCCGGGTTGGTTTTGGAGTTTTCAGCAGTATCTTTCAGCTCTTGATCCGGGCTATGGGCCCGACCTTGAAGCTTTGGAGGCGAACCCTGGTTCAGTGATAGCAAAGGGCCAGGGCACCATTGCACAGCAAGCCAGGTCACGGCAGCTGTATTCGCTTTTGGCTGCACTCATTCGTGGCAGAGGTTACATGATTGTGCGACAGACCGAGAGTGGAAACGGTTTGGAAGCTTTGCGTCAGCTTATGAGCCTCTTTGCCCCGCGCTCTCAGGGGCGCAGCTTGGGCATCTTGACAGCGATCACCCAGGTGCCTTCTTTCAAGCCCTCCGAGGCCTTGCTTCCGCAGATTCTTGATTTGGAGCGAGTTTTCACTTCATATGAACAGTCAGCTTCAGAGACCCTTCAGGGTAGCGTGAAAACTGCACTTCTTCTGCGATGTTTGCCTGCCAACACAAAGAACCAGATATATGCCAGTTTGCCTGAGGATGCCACTTACACTCAGGTGCGAGAGGCAAGCTTGAGGATCGAGCGTCAGCATTTCAAGTGGCAGTCTGTTTCTTACTTTGGGACGGTCCGCGAGGCCACAGCTCAGAGGCATGATGAGGCAACGCAGATGGAAATTGATGCCGTGCAGTGGGGCAAACCTAAAGGCAAGGACAAAAGCAAAGGCAAGGACAAAGGCAAAGGCAAAGGCGGCAAGAAAGGTCAGCATGCCCAGACTCCCCAAGGAGGCAAGCCGAAAGGTGGCAAAGGCAAGGATCAAGGCAAAGGTGGCAAGCAGTCCGGCAAGGACAAAAGCAAAGGCAAGGGCAAAGGCGACAAGTCACAGGTGGAGTGCTACAACTGCGGTCGTAAAGGCCATTATGCCGCAGAGTGTTGGCGCAGCAAAGGTCAGGCGAATGTGCATCAGGTTGTCAACAATCCGACTCCGTCGGAAGCTGCAGCATCCACCGTGGGGCCGTCAGCGTCCCAGGCAGCGTCTCAGGCCACCACAGCAGTGCGTCGCATTGAGATTGATTTGAGTGCAGTTGGCAGTGGCACCGGCAGCGGCAGTGGAGGCATTCACATGATCACCCAGGCGATGTCCGCGCCGAGACCGGACCAGGTGCTGCTCGAGCCATACCCGAGTGATGAGGTGCTACTCGAGCCGAACCCGAGTGAGGCGATGTCCGCGCCCAGACCGGACCCGGTGCTGCTCGAGCCCTACCCGAGCGAGGCGACGTCCGCGCCCGAACCGGACTTGGTGCTACTCGAGCCTTTCCCGAGTGAATTCATTGATCTTGTGCATGCCACACTCCCTGCCATGACTGTGCATGATTCTCTTGTGCGCAACTTTGAGCCAGCTGCCCCAATGTATGACATGAGCTACAGTGACAGTGACGGGGAATGGACGTTTGCGAATGGATCCTTGAGTGTTGTGACTTTTGCTCCAGAGCATCAGGTGTGTGCAATCCATCAGGACATCGAGATTGTGCTTGACAGTGGGGCCGATCACTCGTGCCTCCCTGCGGCCTTTGGTTCCACCGGGACCTCAGCGCCGCCCTTGCAAGCAACGTTCCGTGATGCACAGGGGAATGTGATTTCTCCTACGTCGGTGCGCAATGCAAAGCTTGACCTTGGACCCTTGACCATAACGGAAACCTGGTTGATAGGCCCCGTGACTACCCCCTTGTTGAGCTTAGGCAAGCTTTACCGCCAAGGGTTTACGGTTGGCCGTGTGAACAATGAGCTGAAGCTGTTCCGTGAGGGAGATGAAGCCTTTGGGGTCCCCGTGTTCATGAAGCACAACTCCCTGTGTGTCAGGGGTAGCATCAGAGTCATGCAGAGCGATGCACCGCAGGCGGGGCAGGCGGGGCATCCGCCAGCAAGCCCCGGTGAACAACATGCACAACAATCGCAAACCAGTTCTGGCGAACCTCATGCACCACAATCGCAGACCAGTTCTTGCGAACCTCATGCACCACAATCGCAGTCCAGTACACCTCAGGGCGATTTTCACGTGAATGCATTGACAGTGACGTTGCATGGCCCTTGGTTGTCGCTCAAGGCGCCGTTTGTGCAGATTGACACAGGTCTGGTGGCAAACAAGTGCACAAGCCTGTGCTACGTTGATTGCACATTGGCTTTTCCTAGCCTGCCGATTGCTTTCAGGACCACATTGCACAACAGCCCACGTGGCTGGCTTTTGCATACACTGAACGAGGATCTGTCAACTTTGGATGATTTTGAGGTTAGGTTCGAGGCTGCATTTCCAAGGCCCAAGATGTATGAGACCATCACGATTGGTTCCACGTACCGGCTTGATGTTCGCCAGTTGTTCCCTGAGCACTCTGATCACCCGCTTGTGGCAGTGCCAGTGCCAGAGGAGTCAGACGGTGACCCGTCTCCCGATGCTGCCATGGACTTGGATGTCAACATTGATGCAGGTGGCGTTGGCCTGGGTGCCAACGAAGGAGATGCAGATGAAGGCGAGTCTCCCGGTGCAGCGGGTAACGCGCCCGGTGAGAAGCCTGTCATCGTTGATGGCATTGAGCTGAATCTTGATTGCACCCTCGCCACGCTTCGTACTGCTGCACAAAGTCTTGGGATAGGCAAGTCGGGTGGTAAGGCAACGGTTCTTAAGAGGATCAGAGATTTTCTTGCGCGAAATGATTTTTTGTGGGCCAACCTCCCGGCCGATGTGCAGCTGCCTCGCGAGCAAGCGCCAGTGCGAGAGCCATCTCAGGAAGAAGTGCGCAAGCATTCTTTGACACACGTGCCATTTCAGGCATGGTGCGCTGAATGTGTTCAGCATCGTGCCCGTTCTGACAGGCATGAGAGGCATCCGATTGGCGACCGTGAGCATCCGACAATTTGTTTTGATTTTGCTTACACGAGTCGGCCTGAAACCCCTGAACAAAAGCTTGTGTGCTTGGTTGCCTCTTGCAATTTTACCGGTGCAAATCAAGCTTGGCCTGTTCCCGCTAAGGGCGGAAATTTGCAGCTCAGGTACATGACATCAGAGCTTACGAGGTGGATCGCAACCTTAGGCCACAGTGAGGTCACGCTTCGCAGCGACCCAGAGCCAGTGTGTTTGTCGTTGCAAAAGCTTGTGCAAGCCCAGCGTCTTCGACTTGGATTGCGGACCCACCTTGAGCAGAGTGAGCCTGATGATCATGCGGCCAATGCGGCCGAACCAGCGGTCGAGACTCTCCGACAGCTGACCAACACGTTGCTTTCAGAGTTTGAGTCGCGTGCAGGTGTCAAGGTGGCATCTTTAGATGCAATGCACGCTTGGGCATGGCGGCATGCAAGCTTCATCCAACAGCGGTTCACGAGATCGCAAGGCCAGACGCCGTTTGAGCTGGCATGTGGAAGACCCTACCAGGGCAAGCTTGTGTGCATAGGTGAGACGGTGTATGGAAGAGTTAAAAGTGCCGTGAAGGGACAGCCACGTTGGGGTATAGGTTTGTGGTTGGGAAAACTTGGATGTAGCGACGGTCACATAATCTTCACTGCTTCGGGACATTTTCTTGCTTGCAGGTCGATTCGTCGCTTACCGCAGATGTACTTGAGGAGTGCTGATTTTACAAAGCGCCTGCGTGACCATCCTTACTCCCAGGCTGCTTTCCTTGCGGGCCAAGTTGGACAGTGCCGGCCGCAGAAGTCACATGATGCACAACCAGCACCCCAAGAGCCACAGCCAGATGAAAATGCCCCGGCCGGTGCGGACCCACTTCCGTATCCCGGTTATGTTCTTCCTGACAGTGCACCGTTGAGTGAGCTTGTGCCACCGCCAGCCATCAGAAGTGATTTTGTGCCAGAGCCGCCGACACCCATGCAAGAGGACACTGGTCCCGTTACGCCAATGCCAGCAGCGCCTTCAGATGCAGATGTTGCGAGTTCACCTCTGGTTGCGATGCCAGACACTGAGGTGATGTCTGAGGCGCCAGGTGCCACAGGATCGTCCGATCCTTCATCGTCGTCTGAGCCAGCGACTGTTCGTGTGCCCACCAGGGCTGCTGAGCCGAGTGCAGACGAGCCACGCAAACGGCTTCGTCTTGATGCTGTGACGTTTGAAGGTGTCGACATGTACCACAACCACGAGGAGAATGATTTTGAATTTGAGGGTGAAATTTTAGAGGATTTTGATTATGCCGCGGAGGCCGATGGGGCCCATGATGACACGCGGCCGGAGTCAAGCATTCCTGAGTGCTTGTTGATCCCTTGGAGTGAGCATGAGCCAGAGCTGAGCGCTGAGCAGCTTGCACATGTAGATGCAGTTGCAATGCAGTTTGAGGTTGATCGTCTCCTCGGGATCCCTGCTCTTGAGCGTTGTGCACAGATCCTGCCAGAGCACAAGCACTTGACCACCCGTTTCGTGGTAACATGGCGATGCAAGACCATTGCAGGTTGCACATACTGGCTTCGGCGAGCCAGGCTTGTGGCACGTGATTTTGCATTTTTGTGCCCAGGCCGTACCGATCTGTTTTCCCCTGCATCGAATGCTTTGCAAAGCAAGATCATCCCATGTGTCTTCATTGACAACTACCATAAGGGTTGGCAACTGGTATCACTAGATGTTACAGATGCTTACTTGAATTGCCCGCAGGCGGAGAACACATGCACAAGTGTCACGATCAATGGCGAACGCTTGTATTTCAAGCTTCTCAGGCTCCTTCCGGGCCAGCGTGAAGGGAGCCAAACCTGGTTCTATCAGTTTACCGATGCCTTGAAAGCGGGAAGCCGCGTGGAGCTGATGCAGGAGGTGCCATCGCTTTTCCGGTTCCAGCCGAGTGACGGCGGAGGCGGGGGACTTGTGCACGTCGATGATTTGCTTGGCACAGGACCTGCAAGTGTGATCAAGTGCATGACTGATCATCTTGAAAGGGATTACAAAGTGACTGTGAATTTGATTTCGGTGCCAGGCCAAGAGGTTCATTTTCTTAAGAAGCGGCATTATCTTTTGTCGAGCACAGAGTTGCTGATTGAGGTGAGCCCAAAACACTTGGAAAAGTTGAAATCTTTGTGCGGCCATCCCAAGCACCGAAAATCACCTCTCCCGTCCGGGCGGTTGCCCACGGAGAAGGAGGACGATGCACCATTGTCCCAGGATCAGGCATTTCGCTTTCGATCAGCCGTTGGAGTGTTGCTTTACCTGCAGTCAGACCTCCCGCATGCTATGCACAGCATTCGCCACTTGTCAGGCTTTATGTCGTCCCCGACCGTTGGGGCATGGGCAATCCTACGGCATTTGGTCGGTTACTTGAGTGCCACTGAGGGGTACTGTGCATGCCTTACGGCCGGAGGCATCGGACACGGTGTGCAAGTGCATCGCCCAGGGATCAACGTCATCGAGACGTTTAGTGATGCTGACTGGGGTGGATGCCGATCCACCCGACGCTCTGTCTCGTCGTCTGTGATTCTTTGCAACAGCAAGTTTATCCATGCAGCGTCCAAAACGCAAAAGTCGATCGCACTCTCCAGTGCGGAATCCGAGTTTGGTGCCGCGGTGTCAGCCGCGATAGATGGAACCCTTGTTGCAAGCATGATGCGGTTTGTGTCTCCAGAGCCAACGACACCACCACTCTTGATGATTGACAATTCCGCTGCCCGCGCGATCCTTCAACGCGCCGGGGTCGGGCGTGTGCGCCATCTTGATGTGAAGTTGCTATGGACGCAACAACGGGTTGCGGAAGGATTGCTGGAGGTGCTGCCGGCACCCACGCGAACCAATGTCGCGGACATTGGCACGAAGCTTCTTGGAGTGCAGCGGACAGAGTTCTTGCTTGGCTTGATTGGGTTTAAGGATTCCCGAAACGGTTATGCAAGGGTTGGAGATGCAATCTTGAATGCTGAGCAGAATGTCCATGCAATTCGCAGTGTGTGCAAGGATCTGACAAAGATTGCGAAAGGCGATGCCACAGCCAATACCGCCCGCATCCTTAGTGTTATCTTGATTGCCATGCAGGCAACAGGAACCTTGGGTGCAGAAGACGAAAACAATGCCAATGATGACGACGACGCGACTTTGAGCTTTCTTGATAGCATTCTTGAAACCTTTGTGCGAATCGTCGGCTATGCATCTGCAGTGTATGAAGCATACCCTTCGACGTGTGTTGCGGTGTGCCAGTGCTTTGCAATCACTGCATTCTTGATGTGCGCATTCATGTGTTGTGACCGTCGTGTCACAGGTCCGGAAACATCCGTTCAGGTGCGCATTGGATCCGAGATTGCAGTTGATGTGAAGGCGAGTCACATTGCAGAGCCAAAGGCCAAATCTGTTGTGCCAGTTCGCGGTGCACGTGCCAAGAGCACGAGCAAACCAACGTTTGATGATGCAGATGAGCGAGCCCAGAGTCCCGGGGCACTTGAGTCACATGGGTCAAAGGGTAACATGCCAGGATCGTCGACAGATCGTCCAATGCGGTCCAGCAGCGAGGCCAGTGAGAGGATCCCGTATGCGCGCCCGGTGCCGCGGAGGAGGAATCCCCAGGGGCATACTGCCGATGGCGTGTGGATCTCGACAAGTCAGGGCTATGCTTACCATAAGGCCACATGTGGCAAGTTGAACCAGTCGCAAGGCGTCACCGAGGTGTCACGTGCAGTGGCAGTCGAGCGCGGGTACCGCGCATGCCGCATTTGCAAACCTTGAGTGAGCGTGCCGAAATTCTTGTGATGCCATGCCGTACGCTTGAATCTTGCTTTTATAATGCTCATGAGGCACATTGGATGCCATGTACATAGTCAGTCCTTTGTGCTACGGCGCAACCGATTGACAGGCTGCTGATGGATCCTGTATATAGCTTGAAAACTTGCGGTGACAACGGCGTAATCACTTGAACAATGGCGTGCAGCATTTTGCTGCCAATCCGAATGATGATGACACATTTCCTTGAGCCGTGGAGCGGCTCTCAGCTGCGATGGAGCGCGATTGGCGCCCACAACGGTAACTAGGCCGTTGCAATATTGTTTTGCAGACTGGGCGCGTAAAGCGCATGAACCAACATGAATCGCCTTCTCTTGTGAACTTGAAGGGCGTCCGCTTGCGCCAGTCAAGCATCTTGTGTCCTCGGCGGCCCACGCCTTGTGATACAAGTACGCGTAGTGTTGTGTGTACAGTCTTAGGTAGAAACTTCGAGCAAAGCCTTGAGCCGGCTAAAGCGAGCCCAACACGTTATCTCAAATGACTAAGTCATGATCAAGTGCATTGGAGCGTGTTTAACATCATGCAAGCTGTTGCTTTGTACTTTGCGGAATCGTTCATGGACAGTCTACCCCAGCGAAGTAGCCTGAGGCGGGGTACGAACGATTTTCCGGTATTCAGTATCATGTTTTCGTACTTGATTTTATCATGCATTTTACCTTCGCTCCTTTAGGTGTGCACTTGATGATTTCGTTATGACCCGGAGGCTTTGTTGCTCAAGAAGTGTGGAAAAGTTCGTAGCGGGGCATTGCTACCAAACGTGCTGTTTCCTCAATGGACTCCCTCCTCCTTGGAAGGTGTTATATGGAGAACGTATCAGCTTCAGGCGATTGTCCAACACATCGGACCTACCACGGTCACTGGGCATTACCGTGCTGCACTCAAGCCTCGTTCCAATGCAATAGCTCATTGGCACCACACTGATGACAACAGTGCTGCACAATCCATTCTTCCGGAAGCTCTTTCCACCACCAGCTATATCCTTGTATACCGAATGAGGAGTGCCGCCACTTCCGCATAGGCCCTCCGGGAGGCGATCCAACTGTGATCGTGCGCCACTGTGCGCCGGGTGATTCCCGCTCCAATCATCGCAATGCGACCTTACCGTCCGCAGCGAGTGTGATGATACTACTACTGCTACTGCTACTGCTACTGCTACTGCTACTGCTACTGCTACTGCTACTGCTACTACTACCACTACCACTACCACTACCACTACCACTACCACTACCACTACCACTACCACTACCACTACCACTACCACTACCACTACCACTACCACCACTACTACCACTACTACCACTACTACTACTACCACTACCACTACCACTACCACTACCATACCACTACCACTACCACTACCACTACCACTACCACTACCACTACCACTACCACTACCACTACCACTACCACTACCACTACCACTACCACTACCACTACCACTACCACTACCACTACCATTACCACTACCACTACCACTACCACTACCACTACCACTACCACTACCACTACCACTACCACTACCACTACTGCTGCTGCTAGTACTACTACTACTACTACTACTACTACTACTACTACTACTACTACCACTACCACTACCACTACCACTACCACTACCACTACTGCTGCTGCTAGTACTACTACTACTACTACTACTACTACTACTGCTAGTACTACTCCTGCTACTACTACTTCTACTACTACCACCACGACTACTACTACGACTGCTGCTGCTGCTGCTACTACTACTACTACTGCTACTACGGCTACTGCTACTGCTACTGCTACTACGACTACGGCGACGACGACCACAGGTACTACTATTTCCACTTTCACTTCCGCTTCTAGCTCTACTTCTACTTCTACCCTCACTCCTACTCCTACTTCTACTTCTATTCGTTCTTCTATTCCTACTTCTACTTCTGCTTCTACTTCTACTTCTGCTTCTACTTCTACTCCTACTTTTTCTTCTACTTCTCCTTCTCCTTGTACTTCTCCTTCTCCTTCTACTTCTACTTCTGCTGCTACGACTAATGCTAGTGCTAGTGCTAGTGCTCGTGCTCGTGCTAGTGCTAGTGCTAGTGCTAGTGCCAGTGCTCGTGCTGGTGCTGGTGCTGGTGCTCGTGCTATTGCTAGTGCTAGTGCTAGTGCTAGTGCTACTCGTAGTAGTAGTAGTAGTAGTAGTAGTAGTAGTAGTAGTAGTAGTATTATTAGTAGTAGTAGTAGTAGTAGTAGAAGTAGTAGTAGTAGTAGCAGTAGTAGTAGTAGTAGTAGTAGTAGTAGTACTACTACTACTGCTACTACTGCTGCTGCTGCTGCTGCTACAGCTACTGCTACTGCCACTGCTACTGCTACTGCTACTGCTACTTCTAATGCTGCTGCTGTTGCTACGGCGACTGCTACTGCTTCTGCTATCGAGATTGCTACCACCACCACTACTACACCTGCTCATGTACGCTGGCTAGCTAGGAGGAGTGCTAGCGAGGGAAGCTCCGCAAATTGTGTTCATCCGCAGCTGCATGTCCAAGCTTGCAAACGGAGTCTGCCAAATCCGTGAGTTCTTTGGATGAGCAATGCGAGCAGCCTTGGCGGCTGGCTGCATCTTCGTGCTGCGCTCGCAGCTGGTCTGCAGTTTGAGTACTTTTAGAGACCTTTGGGTCTGAAGTGTGAATACTGTAGGGGAGCTTGGCATTTCTACAGGTTTAGGCAACTTGCTCGCAGTGGCATACTCATGCGAGCAATAGTGAGGGCATACATATGGTTTTGGCAGTCTGGCACACCTAATTCCAACCTCCACAGGCCGCTCTGGACCCCACGCCCTAAACTGTTTAGGGCTTTTTGCGGGTTCAGGGTTTCGGGTTTAGGGAAATGGAATTGATCGGCTCGAGGGGCCCCAACAAGCTAGAGATGTAAGGCACCTGATTACCTTCTAGGAGTCCGACCCTCTGCAAGTAAATTGAAACTCGACGTTTCGCGACTTGAAGGTGCCGGGTAACCTTAAGCCACATGCAGCTACGTTAGTTTAAGTCCGCATGCGACGCTGCAGGACCCATGTGTAATCCTATGTAAGCCTGTGCGGTCGAAGTGTGTAGTCAGTCATAGACCACTTCTGCCACAAGTTGTCTCCTCAGTGTGTTACCTGGATTGTCATTGGCACAGCCTACAGTTGTAGTTGGGTTGTTAGCCGGAACCTTGAAGTACTTAATGCAACACCAAAACTTTCACTGACGAAACGGGCTCCGGGATTTCGATGGGCATTTCTCAAAAGTATGATGTTCAGCATCGATCCTTATGCACCACTGCCCACCAACAAAAGAACGTGAAAACAGGGTTTTCATGTTGACACATGCTCACAAGGGCTTGAGGAGTTCCAGGCTTCTGGGTCTGGCTTACAGCATTGCGGGGGAAACGGCGTGGGCTTAGGTATCTTTTTGGAGGTAGACTGGGCGTCTATCGTGACCCCTTTCCTACTGCTAGCACTGCTTTTCTTTGGTTATGGCGATCAGACTCTTCCAGCTTTTGGACCACTGGCGGCAGAGCACATTGGAGCGCGTGCACATGTCGGGAAGGACGCTTGTCCCGCCATATAGAAAAAGTACCGAGATGGAATGCAGTCCTAGAGAGGAGCCGCGAGTAAAGCATGTTGGGACATGTACGTTTATGATGTAAAAAGCAGCAGAATGGGGTATATTTGTAGGGGCAGATTGGAGGCGTATAGCGAGGACTCCTAGGTGATGTACGGAGCTTTCGGAATGGAGGGTCACGAGTCCAAAGTTCCAAGTCGACGCACAAATCCACATGGAGGATCAACTTAATTCCTATCTGTCCCATTGTGGTTCACGTTTCCGGTGTGTGCTATGCTTCTCTCAAGTCTGTAAGGGGCCTTGGCAAATGCCCAAGCAGCGTCAAAAGCTTGAGCTTCCAGGCAAGGGTATCGAGACACGGACAGCCCGGCGCCCGGAGGGGGGGGGGGGGGCAGACCAAGATGCCAGTTGACAGATATCTCAGGTGCTTCAGAGTGTATTTGCATTGTTCCGTGTTCAGGCAGGCTCGTCCTTATGCGAATGAAAGTATTCTTCTCGCGCCCAGTTGACCAAACCGAGCTCCATTATTGGCTTGTCAGATGAAATCAGCCTACGAAAATCGAGTTCTCAACCTCAGTGATACCGCATGTCATGCATCAAGACAGTCGGATCTCGACGACGCAGGGGTAGGGGCAACAGCTCGAAGCACCATCGTGGTCGGGATTGCGCTTTTCCTTCATTCCTTAGTAAGATGGAATCAGCTTCTGGACCCTCAACAGAGGCAGCATGCAGGGCATTCCCGGCGCCATTGCCAAACTACGTACTTCTGCCCCTACATCGGAACCTCTCTCAGAGTTTGGATGCCCCAAAACCGCTCCAGACCCAAATGCTAGTAATTGCCACAGGAGTTTTACAAGCTGCCGTATCCAAATGGACCATTCCCGAAAGCTACTTCAGGCAAACATCAAAGCCGGATTCAAACTGTCGACTAGGCCCTGACATCCTACACCCGGCTCAGCATCGACCGTACAGCTCAAAGCCTCGATCACGAACACACTTGGACCCTGAAGACATTCGGTCGCTGAGTTGTTGACCACCTGACCAGCGTGGACAACCTTAATCGCAACAGGGGCTGCATTGGGAGCTTCTCCTTTCGGGGGCTCCATGGAATCCGCTTGCCATCTCGCCAGTTCTCTTGGGTGGTGTTGCCGTTGGTGCACCAAGCGAGGGTTGCTCCGCTTTTCTTGCCGTTGCAACCGGCTGTGGCAGAATTGCTAGACTTGGTTCCTTCTCAGCTGTGCTTGTTCGTAAAAAGAGATTGGCAGGGATCACGGAGGTCTCAATATTGTCGTGGTTGTTGGTTGTTGTTTTTCGATGAGTAGTGTTCGGAAATGTGTGCCCTCCTATGCGCTCATTATGGACAGGAAGAGATTTCAGTATGATCACGCAACTCGCGACTTGCATTCTAGCCGCTTCTACCATGTCCAGAAATGATAAGATATGCACGGCACAGACTGGTCTTGCTGTCTCAAACTCCAACTGGAGATGATGTTGCACCTCGAATTTGTGGTTCTCGTGGGTGAGGGATGTGAAGGGCAGGTGATGTGGACCGTGGTCTCATGATTTTTGTTATGTGCTTTGCTGGATTGCTCTTGGCAGTCGCCATAGGCTCCCCAAGAATCCGTACTTGAAGGTGCTGCAGCTGAAAAAGCCAAGTGCTTCATGCTAAGTACTTAGATCCTAAGAACGGTGCAGACACTGGGACCTTCGATTCGTCCCTCGTTATGAGGCGGTTTCGATGCGCGCAGCTGGGAGCACAGATGATTCTTTATGCGCCATACAGCTTGCATCCTAAAACTTGAGATGTTGGCGTGGTCGATCTTGCAGGTAGCCCCGAAGCGAACCCTTGCAGCAAAACGGGTCCTTCATGTTCTGAAAGGCACAAACACAGAAATGGAAGATACATGCTTCCACCATTCCTTGCGACGCCCAAAACCTACAGCTCCGAACTCCGTAGAAGGATCCCACAGTAATTTTCGGATTCGGAAGCCACAGATCTATGGCTCAGGTGACCCGTCAGCTGCTTTTGACACCGGGCAGCTGGCTGCTGGTCTCAAGATGTAGGTTGGGGGGAATTGACAAACTGGACAAAGGGTCTCGGTCAGAGTCTCAGTACCTCTATGGTAAATCTTGTGCAGCCCTGAGGCATCCTTTCGGGTTAGGGGCTCCCTTCTGAAAGTCCTACTCACTTATCGGGGGCCTCTTTGTTTTCAGACAAATATCTCTTGACAGTAGGGAATGGGGCATGAATCCCCATGAAACCCTTCTCAATAATCATCGCGACAATCGGGATCCGTGGAAACCTGGCGAACACAAGAATGGACCAATCAGAAGGAGTCTAGAAGAAGATACTTTCCATGCAGCAGAACTTCGTTCCAAACGAAGCAATGCAAGACGACGGTGATCAGGAATGCTCCCGGATGGAAGCCCGACTACCCCAAAACGAAAACTCGCAGTTGGACCGTGCGAGACCCACGAAAGTGTTACTGACGCCGTGTCGGTCCTGCAATCGCACAGATGAGAAGCCGCACCAAGAGAAGTTGATGAGGGAAACGACAAAGTCGAAAGCATGGTAGCTGTGCAGCTCTACACGGAAAAGATGCATGACAGGTTGGAGCAGTGTTATGATCACAAGCTCGTGCAAATCTAGTACAGGCCAAGGACGATTGAAGGGATCCGGTGGTTGGTTTCTGGTGGTGGTTCCTGTTCCGCTTCTGCTCTGGTTTCTGTTGCCGCTGAAACGCGAGTCGACTACATTGTGCGAGATGGGTTTCCCTTACTCCGCGAAGCCGTTCTTGATAGTCCCCGCACCCTACCATGGGGGAATACACGAAGAGGGCCGTCCAGAGGTCTTTATAGAGCCCCGATTTGTAGCCGTTGTTCGTGGTTTCGGTGTGGTGCCATAGCGCTAAGAAGTACGATTTGTTGCCGTTGTTCGTGGTTTGAAGTGGTGCCCCAGTACTAAGAAGCACGATTTGTTGTCGTTGTTTGTGGATTCGGCGTGGTGCCTCAGTGCTAAGAAGTACGATTTGTTGCCATTGTTTGTGGTTTCCAAGTGGTGCCATAGCGCTAAGAAGTACGATTTGATACCGTTGTTGGTGGATTTGGCTTGGTGCCCCAGTGCGAAGAAGTACGATTTGTTGCCGTTGTTTGTGGTTTCGGAGTGGTGCCCCAGAGCTAAGAAGTACGATTTGTTGCAGTTGTTTGTGGTTTCGGAGTGGTGCCCCAGTGCTAAGAAGTACGATTTGTTGCCGTTGTTTGTAGTTTCGGAGTGGTGCCCCAGTGCTAAGAAGTACGATTTGTTGTCGTTGTTTGTGGTTTCCAAGTGGTGCTAAGAAGTGCGAGTTGTAGCCGTTGTTCGTCGTTTCGAAATGCTGCCATAGCGCTAAGAAGTACGATTTGTTGCCGTTGTTTGTCGATTCGGCGTGGTGCCCCAGTGCTAAGAAGTACGATTTGTCGCCGTTGTTCGTGGTTCTCGGTGTGGTGCCATAGCGCTAAGAAGTACGATTTGTTGCCGTTGTTTGTGGTTTCGGTGTGGTGCCCCAGTACTAAGAAGCAAGATTTGTTGCCGTTGTTTGTAGTTTCGAAGTGGTGCCCCATAGCTGAGAAGTAGGATTTGTTGCCTTTGTTTGTGGTTTCGGAGTGGTGCCTCAGAGCTAAGAAGTACGGTTTGTTGCCGTTGATTGTGGTTTCCAAGTGGTGCCCCAGTGACAAGAAGTAGGATTGGTTGGCGCTGTTCGTGGTTTCGAAGTGGTGCCCCCGTGCTAAGTACGATTTGTTGCCGTTGTTTGTGGTTTGGGCGTGGCGCCCCAGTGCTAAGAATTGGGATTTGTTGCCGTTGTTTGAAGTTTGGGCGTGGTGCCCCAGTGCTAAGAAGTACGATTTGTTGCCGTTCTTTGTGTTTCGAGGTGGTGCCGGGGCAGATGCCGTACTATCAGCAGCCGGCGGTGCCGGGGCAGATGGGGTACTATCAGCAGCCGGCTGTGCAAGCCGTGGCACCGATCTCGCCCTCCGGGCAAGTCGTGCAGCCCCAGCAGATGGTTCCGCAGTTTCCGCAGCAAGTGCCCGCGCAACAGCAGATGGTGCCGCCGATGCAGATGGGGTACTACCAGCAGCCGATCCCTCCTGGGATGGTTCCATCGTGGACGCCGGTCTCCCCCGCGCAGGCCCAGCAGGTGGTTCAGCTGCCACCATCGCCGATCTCCCCTGAGGTCTCGCCTGTGCAACTTGACTGATTATTAGAACCAATGAAATGGGGGACAGATGTGTTTGAACGGCTCGTGGCTATTTTTGCTTAGCTGTTGCTACTGTAGTGTTGCTGCTTGCAGTTGTGGCGGCTGTCGCTGCTGTTGCCGTTGCAGTTGCTGCTGCTGTCGTCGTCGCTAGAATCTCCCATGGCAGTAGTAGAAGTAGTGGCAGCAGTAACAGCACAGGAGGAGGACGTAGGAGCAGGAGTGGGAGTAGGAATGGGTGGAGGAGGAGGAGCCATAGGAGTAGAAGTAGAGGTTGAAGTGAGTAGGAGTAGGAGTGGCAGTGAGCAGCAGCAGGGCGTGAGCTGCAGCGTCCGCGTCAGCAGCGACAGCCTTCCCTAGACCCTCCACCCGGCCAGCTCGGCCCCCTCCCTGGGATTGAAATCAGATGAATCTTGTTGATAGTTTCAATCATGTAAATCGGATGAGGGTTTACCTAGTTCAAACGAATTAAATCCTGGCCCGCCCACCCCCACCGGGATTTAGTTTATCCGTAAAATATAAAGTTCCGCGAGCCGAATTAGAACTATCAAACACTTACTTGTTTTTGTTGACATATTTTAAAACTTGGGATTCTCCCTAAGGCCCTGCCCATTTCCCCGGATTTAAATTCGTTATAGTATTGACGAATATGGGTAGTTGTCAAAATTATGGTCCCTTTTTGGGTCCCCATTACAATACGGCACCAAATAGTTAGGGTACTTCAAAAGGGACACTGATTATTGACAACCACCCATATGTCAAGTTATGTAAACTGTTCAAGTTCTTCGAATAATGTATTTCGGACCTTTGTTTTCATATATCTGAATTACATCAATCCTGGGTCCGCCCCCGCTCTGGGATTCAAGTTAAGTTGGGTTAATTACTTAATTGCGCACCCCGAATCATATGAGTTAAATAGTTTACATCGACCACCCTCCCAGGCTCCGCCATGTTTCCAGGGATGTAACTATTTGCAGTAGTTGCGTGGACAAAAGTAATTAGACTATGCAAATTGCATAGTTGATTCGGATTGGGCTTTACCTAATATAGATAAGCTCCATAGATAACACAATTTAAATACTGAGCCTGAATTTAAAGCATGTAAATAGGTTGGAAAAACTACTTCCCGGCCCGAAGAACATCATTTAAATGACTTCTTGTGAAAGAAATTGAATCCTAGGACCCCGCGGCCCAGGCCCCGCCCCGCTTCTCCCGGGTTTTTGGATTGTGTAGATATTTTAAAGTATTCACGCTATGTAATTCGGACCGGGATTTAAGTAACAAATCCTGGTTCCGCCCGCCCCCCCTCCGCCTTCGTAATTTGATTTAAGTTACTTGAGCTATTTCAACATTTCAAACTGTTCAAGTCCGCGCCACAAAATTAAATCGTTTAAATGATTGAAATCTCCCCCGGCTCCGTCCCACTCCCCGGGATTTAACTTGTATATGTTGTTTGCATTGTCTAAATATTCAGCTTGTTTCATCGGACCCGGATTGAAGTAAGTTGCAAACTCTAGAGAAGTTACTTTTTGTAAATCCTGGGCCCGCCCACCCCCCTTCGGGACTTGTTTCAATTGCACCCTTTAAAGCATCTACTTCGGCGACCGGAATTCAACACTACAAATATTGTGAATTATCAAATCCTGGGCCCGCACCCCAGGCCCTGCCTTCCCCTTCTCCGGGATTGAAACTATGCGAAGTGTTTAAGTTTTTGAGTTGGGGTCGGGAATTGAGTAGTGTACATCTGGCGGCTCTCCCATATATTTAAATTACGGATTCTCCGCGGCCTCTCCACTCGACAACACCACAAAGATCCATGTAGCACGTCCTTGTCTGTACTGAATATCATGGTAGCAGAATCCCGCAGTACCTCTAAATCGACCCGGTTTAAGTTGAGCAGGAGCAGGAGCACGAGCAGGAGTGGGAGTGGGAGTAGAGCAGGAGTAGAGCAGGAGTAGGAGCGGGGGTAGTCGTTGTGGTGGTAGTAGTAGTACAAGAAGAAGTAGAAGTAGAATTAGAAGAAAAAGTAGAACTAGTCGTAGTCGTAGTCGTGGTAGTAGGAGTAGGAGTAGTAGTAGTAGTAACGCATCCCCCCCGGTGCGACGCCCAGACCTCTTATTTTTGGGACTTGCTGTGGTCGGAAATGCTGTGTTTTACAGCACTTTTTTTCCGCAGATATCGAAGGTGGCAACTGTTCCTGGTTTCGTGTGTATGTTTATCATACTTTCTAACATTGTTCATCAATCTCGCACCTGAAAATGCTGGTATTTACAGCACTTGTCTTTGCGAATTTCATGTTTGTTTACTGTTTTTGGGTGTCTCGATTTTCGTGCCCAAAACCTAGCGATCAGAATCAAAGTTTTTTGGGCCTCATTTTGATCATGATGTTCATCCAAATCGTTGGTTTGGAGAGCATCCATGTCCAAAACCTAATGGCGTCCATGGTCTAGCGCATTTTGGTTTGGAGAGCGTCCATGTCCAAAACCTAATGACGTCCATGGTCTAGCGCACTTTGGTTTGAAGAGCATCCATGTCCAAAACCTAATGACGTCCATGGTCTAGCGCATTTTGATTTGGAGAGCATCCATGTCCAAAACCTAATGACGTCCATGGTCTAGCGCATTTTGGTTTGGAGAGCATCCATGTCCAAAACCTAATGACGTCCATGGTCTAGCGCATTTTGGTTTGGAGAGCATCCATGTCCAAAACCTAGTGACGTCCATGGTCTATATAGCTCATTTTGGTTTGGAGAGCATCCATGTCCAAAACCTATAATGACGTCCATGGTCCAGCGCATTTTGGTTTGGAGAGCATCCATGTCCAAAACCTATAGACGTCCGTGGTCTAGCGCATTTTGGTTTGGAGAGCATCCATGTCCAAAACCTAATGACGTCCATGGTCTAGCGCATTTTGGTTTAGAGAGCGTCCATGTCCAAAACCTATAATGACGTCCATGGTCTAGCGCATTTTGGTTTGGAGAGCATCCATATACAAAACCTAATGGCGTCCATGGTCTAGCGCATTTTGGTTTGGAGAGCATCCATGTCCAAAACCTAATGACGTCCATGGTCTAGCGCATTTTGGTTTGGAGAGCATCCATGTCCAAACCTAATTACGTCCATGGTCTAGCGCATTTTGGTTTGGAGAGCATCCATGTCCAAAACCTAATGACGTCCATGGTCTAGCGCATTTTGGTTTGGAGAGCATCCATGTCCAAAACCTAACGACGTCCATTGTCTAGCGCATTTTGGTTTGGAGAGCATCCATGTCCAAAACCTAATGACGTCCATGGTCTAGCGCATTTTGGTTTGGAGAGCATCCATGTCCAAAACCTAATGACGTCCATGGTCTAGCGCATTTTGGTTTGGAGAGCATCCATGTCCAAAACCTAATGACGTCCATGGTCTAGCGCATTTTGGTTTGGAGAGCATCCATGTCCAAAACCTTTCGAAATCTTGCTTGTTTGCATCGCACCGAGCGGGGATGGTACTTTCCACTGCTAAAACGTTCCTTGTCCTTGCTACGCCGCATCTTGGACCGCGACAGCTCTGATGGAACATGTTGTACATCCACGAACTCAGCGACCGGCGTCGCACCAGGGGGGGATGAGGTAGTAGTAGTAGTAGTAGTAGTAGTAGTAGTAGTAGTAGTAGTAGTAGGAGTAGGAGTAGGAGTAGGAGTAGGAGTAGGAGTAGGAGTAGGAGTAGGAGTAGGAGTAGGAGGAGGGGGACGAGTAGGAGTAGGAGTAGGAGGAGGAGTAGGAGTACGAGTAGGAGTCAGTAGTAGTCGTAGTCGTAGTCGTAGTCGTAGTCGTAGTCGTAGTCGTAGTCGTAGTCGTAGTCGTAGTCGTCGTCGTAGTCGTAGTCGTAGTCGTAGTCGTAGTCGTAGTAGTAGTAGTAGTAGTAGTAGTAGTGGTAGTGATAGTGGTAGTGGTAGTGGTAGTGGTAGTGGTAGTACTAGTAGTAGTACTAGTAGTAGGTGGTAGAAGTAGTGATCGTAGTAGTACTAGTATCATGAGTGTGACTAAACGCATCAAACCGGGGTACCAATTAAGTTTTTCTGGGCTTCCCACACACGCTGAAGATCACGGTGATTCTGATGTTGTTGATGATGATGAGGATGATGTTGTTTTTGCATGATGTAGATTGTTTATGCGGAAGATAGCAATGGCGATGACGATATCTACGGTGATGTTATGTTACTTTTGAGACGCCACCAATGAACGCACAACCCAAGAAAAAAACACACGATATGCTGGAATTTGCGACACTTTCGCAAACACCACACCAAAAACCAAGAACAACAACTTAGAAAAAACATGCTGCGAACTAAGGTCCTATTCACGACAACCACACAAGACTCGAGATTTTCAAGCTTTTTGATTAAAACTTAAAGAACGACACATCCTCCGCGGCGGCAAACACACAAGCTGCCTTCTTCTTCTTGTTGCAATCACGGGCAAACCTGACCCCAACACCAAGGCAAGTTGCCCCGCCAATGCAGGCTGCGAATGGGGTTTCTGGAGTCATTGAGGTCTCGAGTGGGCTTACAATACTCTCGGGTTCACGGTTTGGTGTTTCGCAATCTCGGTTACAATACCTCAGGCTGTTGGATTTCCAATGAACACGTTCTTGAAAGATGGGTTGAGTCCGCTGCAACACCCTCAAACCCAAGACCCGACATTCTGCAAATCCCTTACCTATTGCACTCTGGAACCTTAAACTCTGAACTTTGACCGGCAGCGGCCTTATAGCCATTGTGTTTGCCTGCATGTGAATACGCACCCAGAACAAGCCCTCTTGAAGTGTCCTGATTCGATGAGGCCCCTGTGTTGAACGCGCGAGACTTCCCGGTGTCTTTTGTGTGTTGCTGTGGAGTTTCAGGTTTCAGGTTTGAAGGTTTGGCGAAGACACTAGACGTCATCCCGAGGTGAAACCCCCAAACCTGGAGTTTTAGCCGCCAAGGCCCAAAGCCCGAATACTGCAAAACGAAGATTCGCAGAAGGACCGTGCGAACCCTTCGCTCTTTGGGGCCCCGAACTATCCACAGGGCTGGTCGTTCGAAGTGCCATGTGCTGCGAGGGGGTGACGCCGGTTTATGCAACCACGGCAACCACGACTGCAGAAGTGCCAGAGGCCGCAAGTATTGTTCACCACGATGCGAAGGCAGTCTTCGAAAACAGTAGATAGCAGGAATCACGACAAGCTTGTGCCAGTGGTTCCAAGAGCAGCAATCGAAAGCACTTATCGGAGTAGTGCCTCAACTCCGTGGCAACTTTTTCATGCTTCCGAGGCCGCTGTGGTGCACACGACGCCGCTCACTACCACAACGGAAACCACGATTGCAATGGTGCCAGACGCTGCAAGTATTGTTCAGCACGATGCGAAGGCAGTCTTCAGAGAAACATAGATAGCAGCAATCACCATAAGCTTGTGCCAGCTGGCTCCAAGACCAGCGATCGACTGCACCTTTAGGAATAGTACGTCGACTCGGTGGAGCTGTTTCGCAAGAACTATCATTACTACGTTCGGGAAGACTACTGGGTATGCGCATGGCAGTTTTAATGACAAATCTTCGCCCATGATAGCATCATGACTTGTGGCCATACTGTTTTGGTATGTTTTGGTTCTAAATCATTCTATCGTTGTTATTTCAAGCATGCATGGATCGTTGCCAGCAGTTTTCCTTCAAGCTACCACGAAGCAGTGCTAGCGAAAGTGAGACGAAGCTGAACGAAAATGTGGCACAAGCCACACTTTGACCGGTGGCCACTGTTCGATCCATAACATATTATGTAGCTGGTAACCTTTGCCAACATAGCGGCAGCAGCAGCAGTGTCGTTGGTGATGGTCCCTTAAATCCTAAGCCATTGGAAGATCTTTAAGACTGGAGAAGACATTCCGGTCTTTGGGCTCGCTATTTTCTACCATGATTTCGGGCATGGGAGCCGTGTATGTCCGTGATTCGGACAGGGCCTTGACCGTCATGGGCAAGATATAGTACACCTGACGCTCTACTTCTCAATGTTGAGAGTATGGGGCCATAACAAATCATGGGTTGTCGCACAGATGCAAAGTTGAGACACATGATCGTAGAATCAGTTGCTCAGGCCAGCGAAGTGCGCTTCTTTGTGGTTGGAGGTACGCGGTCCTTGGTGTCCTATGTTGGCGAGCCAGGTGATTTCATCTGCACTCGCGTTTATTTAGCTGGTTTGTGAGCATTAGAGCAGGTGACAAAGTCGTGAAGGCGTGCGACAATTTGGAAGATGCGAAGAAGACGCTCATGTCATCATTTCCACCTGCAGCCCCTCGTCCATCGCGACCCTCAGCGCGAAGAGAGTGGTTTCAGATTGTTTTGGATGGAGCAACATTGTATGTGCTCTTGCTTTCCATGAAGTGCAACATCTCAGGACAAATTTGCGAGGTTCGTGATGGTGTCGTGCTGCCAGACCCGAACGACGTCGGTATCGGTGGCCAGAACCAGGGGCTCGGACTGCACGCCGGATTCAACAAATGGTGGTTAGCAGCAGCCTCAGGAGTTAGCAGTGTTTCGACTCGGCGCTTCTGGCAAACTCTGAATGGTGACCGGACTGAGGACTGGAACGATATTCGCCGAATGAACCGTATTTGCCAGCAGTACCAGGATGGTGTGCAGGAGGCCATGGTCTTAGCATATGGTTTGTTGGAGGGCTCAGGCTTTTTGGAGGGTTTAGGTCCTCAGGGACCAGGGGGCATGCAGTGCTTTACCAGCCATTTTCGCTTCCAGCAATTCTGTCACTCTTTTCTGGGGGCAAGCCTTCCGGGTACATTGCAGCTTGAGTTGCAGCCATTCCGGCTTTGCCGAAATCCGGAAGTGTCGTAGCAGCATTCTAGTGCAGCTGCGCAGCCCCCGGCAGGCCACCGATTTGAGCAATGCGTTGGAACGTGACTCGCTGCAGCCACTGGTAACCCACGAAGAATGTTTACATTTCACCTGAGCATGCACACACACACACACAGACGTGTACATACAGGCAGCGAGCGATAGTCTTCTCAGCCATCTGACACACCGTGCTCCAGCCATCCAAGGCAAGGTCGAAAATGTCACGAAGTACTTGGAGAGCAAGGAAATGGAGGACAAGCACCACCTCCAAGATCTCGTGACTCAGATGAAAGACATCGTGCGCGACGTGCAGTACGATACGCCGCCACCATGGTTTACCAGTACAGTGGGCGCTCCCTTGCCAACATCTGCCCGCAAGGAGACTGAGACCACGACATGCGCTTCAAGGATTGAGGCCATGAACCGCCAATTGTGGGACAAGTTCAGGGCCTATGGAAGCTGGAATGCAACGGGGGAGCAGTCAAGCACGTCCCTGGAGACACAGAATGACGACAAAGCCTTCCAGATTGCTCAAGCCTTAAAATCTTTTGCGTTGTTGATGGTCCAGCCCTTTCTTGATGAGCCGGAACATGGACCGCTGGGAAAGCCAAACCGAAGTTGGCGAACCCCAAACCTTTGGGCAGGGTTCAGTTCTGAGTGCCAGAACACCGACATGCGCACACTGCAGGAAGAGCTGGAGAGTTTTCAGACTCTCAGTAACAGCTATGCGCTCTATCCCGGATCACACCTAGCACAGATCTTGCAGAAGGATGAGATAAGATACCTCCAGGGCTGCAGTTGGCGTACACGAAGCGAGTTTTGGGAAGCCCGTTCCAAGAACTTCGTTCAAGGAATGATAGCCAACGGCATTGAGGAAATATTCATTTCCGTGAATAAGCAGCACTTGGAAGGAAAACTCGGGCTAGAGGGATCCCTGCTGTGGACTGTACAGCTCCCAGCTCTTGGTGAGAAGTACGGAAATCCGAGCCTTCTGAAGGATGGGGTGCCGTGGAGGCCAAGGGTTCAAATTCTGGAGATGACTCGGAATTGCTCTGGGATGGGTCTCGCAATTGCGCGGCAATTGCAGCGCTCTATTCTCCGACCAGGTGAAAGCAAGCACGTTGACATTCAGTGCCGCGAATGTGGCGACACTCTGCGTCACTGCCTCATGGACCCGGTCCCACAAAGTCATTTCAATGCTCAGGAGCAGACCATGCAGCCGGAAATGGACAGCTCCGGAGGCGGCCATGCAGAAGCTGCACCCACAGGTCCTGAAAGTTCTGCCGATTCTGCAGAGACTTTGCTTCAGGATTCAGCATTCTAAAATGCTCAATTAAGAGTAAGGTCTTCCTCACGCTTCCTGAAGACTAACTACGTCAGACTCTGACATAAATTTTCAGGGGCTGAGCTTTTTCTCGAACTCGCTATCTCCTTCGCTATGCCGAAGACCAATCTCTCGACCGCTAACAGATAGGACATGATGTTGAATTCTAACATTCTTCTTCGTAAACAGGCACATGCAACACGCCCTGAAACCGAAGATAATCACCTAGACAGCAACATGGTTGATGGAGTGCTGGATCCGTCTGATAAACAGCCGACCCAGAAACAAAACACCCACACCCTACCCATGTTCATGTCGCGAAAGTTGAGAATCACCCTCTGCGGAAATTGGCGAGGTGACTGGTGAGCGTGTGCGGCTGGAGTCTGCGGCATTGACCATGCCCTCACCAAACCTGAAAGACCCCAGCCTGACTGCGAAAGCGGAGGCTGGGGGAGTATGCCAAAAACTGGTGTAAATATAGGGGCTCTTGGTACTTAGACTAGGGCTTAAAGGGTTCTATAAGGGACAATTCTGTCTGGCCGTCTGGCCGAGTCCCAATTTCGTGAATGTCAGAGGCGCGCAGCAGCAGTAGGGTTTTTTATGCAAGTGTAGTGGTTCCTGTTGCTTGACACCGGCAAGCTCCAGGCAGCCAGGGAAGCTCTCAAGCAGCTGGAGGAGAAAACGAAGAAAGCCCGGGAGGAATGGACGAAGAGGTGTTCTGAGAATGACATGCCAGACCTTGACCAGGAGGACTGAGGGGCGGTTGCAGCTGGTAGCAGGCACAGTGGCCAAGGTTGCGGCAAGGAAGAGGAAGGCCAGTATCTTGTAGAGGGATTGGCCAGGGATGCTGCTGTGGGTCGTGCTTCACGGTATCTGCTGCTGCTTCTGTATCAATCACAAGGACAAGCCACCCATCGATTTAAGCCACCCATCGATTTGGCTGCCACGGGCCGAGCAGCGCAGGAGCCATCGGACAGCTGGCCGCGGACAGAGCCGAGCGTGGAGAACGGGAGATGTCCGGTCCGAGGTGATGAAAGTCCGTGACCCGAGGGCTCGACACAATCTGAAGATAGTCGCACTGATAAAAAAACTGCCCTGAAGGTTGGAAGTCACTCCGATGGACCCAGGAGTTGCAGCTGTGGCGAGGGCTTCGTGTTCTCAAAGAACTGCAGGGAGTATGCGCTGAACATGACAATGCCCGAGAGGTATCCTTTTGTCATGTCATGTGCCGAGGCTGATGTGGAATTTCTGCTTGCTACTTTTTACGTACTGAAAATTGTTGCTGCCAAGTTACTAGACACCACCAGCTGACTCAGGCCGATGCATTCCAGACCCACGCGGCTCCTACGTGCAGACTCATGTGGCCGCGATGGAGTTCTGTGGCCAACTTGTGCAGGCCGTCTACAAGAAGCATACCCTTGCAGAGTTAAGAGGCAATCTTGAAAGAGCAGCTGAAGAAGTCGAAAAGGACTTGAAGGGCTCGGCAGCCATGCGTGCGTGTGAAGCTGCTTTGGCTCACGCGGAAAACTCGAGCGAGGCTGTTGATCAGATCACGGAGAAAGAGGAGGTGGGTGGCATCCGTGACCCACGGAAAGGACCCAGAGGGATAGGGATGTAAACTCAACCTGCCAGGATCCAAAGGGGTAAAGAAATCCTCAGAAGGACAGTTTTTTGTGGCTATGTGCAAAGGTGCCTCATTGGGAGGGCGGAGGGGGCTGTTGAGGGGGAGGGAGGTGGTGGGAAGGTGACTTCAACTGCTACCGGAAGCTGGATGAGGTGGGCTTCGTACAACACTTTGGTGCGGGGAGAGGGTCAGGGCAAGGGGGTTGTGACCAGATACTGGTATTGTTGCAGACGTGTAACAGCTGGAGGCCGAAGCCAACCCTCTGCAAAGTTGGCACCTTGTGCATCGACAGAACTGCCATAGGCTTCAAGTTTACATGTTTTCTTTGCTTCTATATCCTCGAAACGCCATAGTTTCCCCAACCTGTACAGTTTGTTTGTGGCTCACCCTTGCAGGACCTAGAGCCCAGCGTCTGGCACAGGGTGCAGCACTGGCCCTGGAGAATGTGTGCAAGGATGAGTGCATTTCCCTCGTGTCCAAGATGACTGAGAGCCAAAGTGATGGCGACATCACCATCCTGTCCTCTTTGGCGAGAAGGGGTGCCAAAGACCGACCGATCCAAGAGCAATGTGCCAAGACTGTAGTCCAGAAAGTGGAGGCTGAGCTCCTCGGGTGTTGCGCCCGCACCTGCGGTTGGAATGGGACCCACTGCGTGCTCTGGAGCTACATGGACAAGAAGGCCCAGGCAACATGGAATGGCGAGTGTTGCACCGAGGACAACATCTTGCGGAATTCCAGCAGAGAGAGGATGTGCAATAGCGTGCTTTCACCACAGCACCTCGACGGCGTTGATCAAACTTTCCCTGTATATTGTGGGATTATTGTCTAAATCCAAAGACCACCCTTGCCCTCCCCATGCCATGAGCCGTTGTCCTGGCCATGTTTGAAGAGAGGGAGAGAGAGAGAGAGAGATATATATATATATATATATATATATTCCTAACTTTAGTAAATCAGTAGCCAAGCAGAGCCGTGTAGTAACGTTGCGTCCCTACCTAAAACGTGGCTTGTTCTGCCCTCGCCATGTCTGGAATGGCTGGAAGCTCTTCGGGATTTGTTGATTGGGTTGGGGCTCAGGATGGCATGGCAGATGGCAGCAAACGATACCAAGCAAATTGCCGATGGCGATGCGGCCAAGGTGGGTCAGGACAGGGCTCAGAATCAGAGAGATAGCGACAGAGAGGGACCAGGCTAACTATAGTGGTTGAAGCTTCTCTTTTTAACAGTCCATGATTCACGAAAGCCCTGGTTCAGGCTTGCGCCCTCCCCTTCCACCCTCCCCTTTGTGTCACAGAGAGGTGCTAGCTTCTCATCGAGCTTGCGTGTGACTCTCGGTCCGAAGTCGTCTTATACGATGCAATGCAGGGATCCCAGGTCACAGCGTTTGTTGCAGGAGTTTCGCTCTCCCCGCGATGATCGCGATGGCAGCGGGCTTCTTCAACTCCGTACTGTCCCTTCTGCAGAAAAGGAGGTTTGCAGCGTGTTGGGCACGTCCTGCGGTGGCGATCACAAGCTCATCCATTGGGAAGCTTGCGCGAGCATGACCCGGTTTGCTTACTTCCTTCCCAAGTCCGGGGGGCGCAAATTGAAGAAATTGCTTAGGTCCGCTGGGGCTACTCAGGAGCGTGGTTTGGAGTTGGAAGAGTGCGCCAAGAAAAAAAGCCTCAAAACGCTTGTCTGGACAAGTGATCCAAAAGTTTGTCACGAGGTAGGGGGGGAGGAAGTCATGAACACGGGCAGTATACCCTTGAAGCTTGGCAGCCCATCCTCAAGTTTTTTTGCAGGTCAAGGCTTTGGAAGTTGTTATCGGCCTACCTTCTCCCCAAGCAAATCTTAACCTGAGCCGAGGATCTTGACAGAGAGACACTTGAGCGAGTCGGTGACTTTGGTCCGGTTTCCGCAGTAGCCGCTGCAGGCTCCGGCATGTGCAGGCGAAAAAGCAAGAGCGACCAGTCTTGCATGCACGAAAGCTCGATGATTCTACTTAAGGGTTTCTGGAAATGACCCAGCGCAATTTCCATCATGAACGTGCAGAAAGGGGCCTGTAGTTCTTTTCAAATCTCCACCTCGTGCTGCCACAGAGGTTTCAATGGCCCTCTACCAAACTACCCAACCCCGGGGAATATGAAGCGATACCAACTGGTGATGGAACCTTGTTATGTTGAGCAAGAATACTAGCAGGAGATGCGAAGAAGACAGTGCCAAGCCGAACAAACGAAAATGATACGGGGAGTCTAAGCCAAAATCCTAAACGATTGCACCCTAACCCTAGCCCTTTACCGTCACTTATATCTACGATTGCAACCACGGGCATGTGGTATGTGCCACTCATTCGGGGTCTCTCTGTAGCAAGCATCTCCCCTGCAAAGTATATAGACCACACATGTTCCACGTTTTTGCGCAGGCCTCCTCACCTTGCGGTTTAAGGTATGGACGAACCTGAAAACCACAGAGCTTAGGGCTTAGGGTTTGACCGACGTGAGCACGACTTCAGGCTGCGACTTGTGAGCCAGAGCCACGCGGGCCTTGCATTCGTCCAAGGCGATCTGCCGGGTGCCGGGGGGAATGCCAACGAAAAGAGAAGAAAACGATGTGCTGACAGCTCTTGAAGAAGCAGAACCAAGAAAAAGCACAGACAGCCCTTGGCCGAAGGCCAGCGAGCTTTTGCTGCCGCGGGCTCGGATGAAACTGTTGATCTGGATCCGGAACGAGGCAGGGCGTCGTGACAGGGACATCTCCGTTGAAGAGAGTCGAAGTTGCGCGTTTTCTGCACCCATGCCGCGCCAAGAATCCGTTTTCGGGTTTGAGATCCTAGCATCCACGAAGTTCACCTTGTATGCACCACCTCAACAATGTGCATAGCTTGAGGCTCGCTGCTGCCTGCACAGCTGTTTCGCGACCGTTTCAAACCAAAGCCTGGAACCTTCGGGTCAAGAGATGTCCTTCGCTTAGTCGGGGTCGCAAGTAGGGGGCATGTAGAAGACTCGAGTTTAGGGTTTGCTCCTGCTGCAGGGGTTTCGGATCTGAGCTGTTGTAATGACTATAATTATTAGTTACGTTATTAACTACTTCTATTTGTTGGTCTAGAGAGAGAGAGAGAGAGAGAGAGAGAGAGAGAGAGAGAGAGAGAGAGAGAGAGAGAGAGAGTGTGTGTGTGTGTGTGTGTGTGAGAGGGAGAGCGATAGGCATCAAGCAGCGACTCGTGCTTCCTGGATTTATGTCGATTCTAAGCACATCTATAGCCACCCTAGACTCGGCATCCGAAACCCTCAAGCATATGATAAATAGAAAGTGCATGTACCGCCCCAGGGGAAGGTAAGCCCTGTCACGCCTGTGACCGCTCGACTAACGAATCGAACATCTTAGCACTGGGACCCCACTTCGAGCCCAAGACACCGGCAGCAAATCCTACATCTCAGCAGTGGGCCCCCAATTCGAGCCCAGGCCTACTGACTCGCCGTCAGTAGGATCTTCGAGTTGGTGATCGTCCAGGCACATGCCGGGCAGCGCTTTTCTGCAGGGCTCCTGCCTTATCATGTTTGCGATAGGGGTCTTAATAATTACCTATACTGTCTTGGGGGTTCCTTATTCTGATTATGGTATACTATACTCCCAAAACCTTATTCTAGTTATTAAGGCCCCTATATTAGCCAAGGAACCTCCGGGACGGTCTGATATGCTCGAATTCTCTAACCATCTGACGTCAAGCATACCAAAGTGAGTTGCTTCAATCCCCTCGACAGGACTGCATAACGGTGAAGGCACATGACGACGAAAACACTACCCAGTCGCACACAAAGTCCAGTCCCGACATCCCATGCCTGTATCTTGCATCATAGAGTATCTTATACAGTATGTATTACATACAGAATATTGTATACTGACGGCAAAGTCGACCTGAGCTCCGCATCAACGCATCAACTAACATAATTCCAGCCATGGGTTCGCGACCCCGGCACACCTATGACTGACACTGCAGAGGCGTACCGGATCCAACGCGACGGCGGCTAGCACGAGACGGGCATGGATGCTGCCGGATTCCTAAGCTCGTGACTCCGGTCAAGAAAACCTTTGAAAAACACTCAGGAAGCAGGCACGATTTCACCACGCTCTCTTGTTGCATTCGTGCTGCAACGTGACGGAATGGAATGGAGTGGTATGGGTCGTGTCCTGCCGTACTGTGACGTGTTGTGTCGTGTTGTATTGTGAGTGTGGTGTAGGGTGGTGTAGGGTGGTGTAGCGTACTGCAGTGTATTTTAGCGCAGGGCAGGAGCATGAAAAGTAGTGTAGCGTAGTGGAGTGTCTGGTACATATGAGCTCAAATCTGTGTAGTCTTGCAATCATTAGACCTTTCAGACACCAATCTTGTTTCCATTCAGCCAGCGTGCATGCATGTATGTATGCATGTATGTACGTATGTCTGTATGTATGCAGGTATGTACGGACGTACCTACGTATGTATGTATGTGTCTACGAATCTGTGTATGTGCGTACGTATGTGTGTACGTGTGCGTAATTGTGCATGTAGTATGTATCTTTGTGTGAGTGTCACCCATTATTCCGTTTTCGCTTTTGGCAGTTTATGTTGTATACATCTGGCCATAGTTCGTCGAGATTCACGTAGGGGAGATAGATCACTCAAGTGATTCAGAAACCATGATGGCTCATAGTCAAGAACTGGGGAGTTATACTTCCCAGTTTAAAATTACATTGGCATGTTTCATGAGACTTACAATCCCATTGGTGTATCTAGGTCATTAAGCTAGCATTATTGCGGCAAGCAATGACCGGCAATCTTAAAGCATTGACACATGCCCGAAACATGGGTTGTTGAATAAAGCGGGGGTGTGTACATCAACAGCGACCAGCAATTTGGTGGTGTGTCCCAGGTAGACCAAGGCGGCAAAGCTTGAGGTGCGCCTGAAACGACTCCATGAGGCAGGGGCCTCGCAAAAGACAGTACCGGTTAAGCTGGAATCCCACATGTGGGGCTTGTCCACTTGACACCATGTCGCTGTCATTCTGATTCGCGCTGCACTTGGCAGGTGTTTTGATCTGCTGGCTGGCGGGCAATTCTCGGCTCCCAGATAAACGCGTCGAGATTTCTAGTGTAGATACTTCTCGAAGAGTAGTTCAGAAGCTCTGGCGATGGAGAAGAAGCTGGAAGAGCACCAGGAGCCCGAGGAGCCCCAACTCCAAGAGCCAGTCAAGGAATCTCCCAAGACAGACTGGACTTTGGTGGAAGAGCCACAGCCGAAGGTCTCTGAAGGCGGTCGAAGCTTTCTGACAAAGCCTTGGTTCATGGCTGCGATGGCTCTGGTTGTGGCTTGTTGTGGATCAGCATGGAAGTGGAGCTTGGAGGCAAACGCGTGTTCTTCTGTGGACGTCCTCAAGAAGGATGCAATGTTCAAATGCTCGATGCGTTGGTTCAGCCGTTTTGGCTTCATGGAATGTGACAAGTTGGCTCTCAAGTCACACTTGCACTTACGCAAAGCAACAATCATGGATGAGGTTGGCTTCGGCAGCTTTGTCAATGGTTGGAGAGCAGGAGGTTACTTCCATGAGAAGGAGCTCGCCAAGGCAGAATGGCTGCACGGATACCCCCTGAGTTGTGAGGGAACGTGGTCTGATTGGGGTGACTGCTCCACTTCGTGTGGGGGTGGTCGCCACTGCAGCTACTTCAGCATCAGGCAGCAGGCCCGCCATGGAGGTCAAGAGTGTCCTCGTGTTGATGGAGCAGAACACTGCTCGGATTGCAACACGCAGCGATGCCCCAGAAATTGCCAGTTGGGACCGTGGGAGTTTGATCTCTGCAGTGAACTTTGTGGTGGCGGAACTCAGAGGCAGCACCGCGAAGTAATCTCAGAGAGTCAGTTCGGAGGGTCTTGCCCATTGCCTGATTCAATGGAGCGTGTTCAAACGGTTCCTTGCAACACACACCCATGCCCAGATGGTGTGCTGGAAGAAATTGGCCGGGCAGTGTCAATGGGCGCTGCCATCCAGGATGGAACACAGCAAAGCGAAGCTTTACATAAGACGAAGCACCAGTTGCTGGATCACCTTCCGATCGTCAATTGCACCGCCGGCATGGGTTCGCAGCAAGCAGTCGCAAGTTGCCATCAGCACAATGCAGTTGCCAGCACATCAATGGACCTCGCTCTGAAGTTAGAAACAGGCCATGATGAATGCGAACTTGCAGCCGCCCAGTTTCAGGTTCTGCTTGATGCGCTCAAGCACAACTTGCCTCACCTGGTCAAGCAGGTTTGTTCCGGTGACCGGGATGGTGCCAGCAGCACATTCTCAGTGCTGGTGGAGCCGGTGGTTGATGCAACGGTGGAGCAGTTTGATAGGTGCCGACAGCCTTACGCCGATTTTGGTAAGCTCTTGGTTCCGTTGAAAAGCCATCTGACGAGTCTGCACTTCGACGCCAAATCGAGAGAAGATGAAGTACTTGCCAAGATCAAGAAGGAAACGGCTGGCAAGGAAGGGGCATTGCAGGAGATCTCCAAGTCAGCGGAGGAGATGAGCAGCACTTCCAAGCAGCGTGATGAAGCGTATCAAGTGCTGCAAAGAAAAGAAAGAGACTTGTTCAACTACCGCCAGTCTTCTGCAAGGAAAATAGATGCCAAAGAGGAACAAGCTCGCGCTGCACAGGAGAGAGCCAGGCGGGAGTGTCGTATGTTGGCCGTGGTTTTGAGTGCGGGCAGTCCAATGCTGCTTCTATTCCGCACTACGTGACGATCTATTCATCTCACCTTACTCTTCTGTTTCCTTGCATTGTTTCATTCTGGCTTCCTATGATCATGGAAGCCAATAGTGGGGCACTGCCAGCTATTGCGTGTTGGAGTTGCGCACAGCTGCAGCCCTAAAGCGCGAAGCAGCGAAACTACGCCAGCTTGACTTGCTAATAACACGCTGCAGCTAAAACTCTGGGAGATGTTGCATTCCTGCGCGCAACTCCCAGACTTTTGACTACTTCAGTTTCACGCAGTTTCCATCCATTATCTGCCAAGTCATAGTTGCTTGGAGTTGAGCTATCAATTTCGCCCCCCGCAGCGAGTTTTCTGACTTCCTTCGCAACGTACATATCTAACATGTGCCACTTCGTTTTATTCCTCTTGTAGAAGGGTTCCTGACAAGCAGCTACTCAAGCTCGGCTGTCGGGCAACAGTAAGCGCCAGATTTATTTCATTTGGCGCCCCTGCAGCCTCCAAACTGCTTCCGGTTGCTTTGGATGACATGGAACCATTGATACTCGTGCTTTATCTTCTGCGTTTGGTGGCCAAGCTGTGTAACTGCAAATGCTGCGCGTCGACCGCCTCAGCACGGTCGGAGCGTGAGTGGAAGGAGACGGAAGGTAGTGAGTTGGGTTGGACAGCAAGAGTTTGGCTGGTGGAGGGGACGGGACTCCGGCGGGGGGGGATTGGGGGCGGGAGAGGGGAGCGGATCTCCTGTGGAGCCTCTGAACGCTCCGGTCGGGGCAGAGGTGAAACATGTAACTGTTGTTCTGGCCATTTCTGGCCGGGTGGTTAGTGTGAATATTCAAGATTCAGTTTGGATCATGCGCAAAGCAAATGCAACTCGTGTGTGGCAGAGCAGTCCCACCGCCCAGAGGCAGGAGCGGCATGAAGCCCAAGATCTCGACGAGTCCTTGAAGGGCAAAGACAGGGATACGACACGTATCAACCGGGAATCTCAGCTGCAGCGTCGACCCTTTTTTTGTAACATGTGGCACACAATCAGTTGTCAGAGTCCAAACGTTTCGCTTGAAAACCCTTGTTTTTGAGGAATACAGAGAAGCATCGGATGCTGAAGAGGAGAGCGACGAGGTTCGCAAGGAGCTGGAAGATGCCAGACTCCGGTACCAGCAGGAGGTCCAAAAAGACGAAGCTGCCTTGCGACGGGCAGAGGCCATGTTTCAGAGTTTGGAAGCAGACTACAAGGAGCAAAAAGCAGGACAAAAGGCCTCTCAAGATCGACTGCGGCAGGTAGAGTTGCTCGTGCAGGACCTGCAGTTCGACCTGAAAGCGAATGCCAAGGTGAGAGCTTTATCCGAAGGCTTGAACGCGGAGTCCGCCGATGATTTGGCAAGACAATGGAGGAGTAACATCACCAAACTCCGGACAATCGTGAATCGCATCCGCAGCTACTTGAAATCACTGCCAGCGCAATTCAGCAGAGCTTCTGACAGGGCATGTGAAGCTGCGAAGCATCATGTTCTGGGCATTCTCAGTGCAACAAAGATAGGCAAGCCCGGCAGCCAGAGCAAGGCTCATGAAGAAGCCACCGATGCTTCTGTCAATGCCGGTTAGACAGGCTTGAATGGCTCGCTTCGCAGGCCATTTTGCAGTGGGCCTCTCGATGCTTACAGGCTGATACTGTGTTTGAGTCGGGCACAGAATCGTGGTATGGAGACCTGAGTGAGGTCCCTTCACCCATTTTGTTAAGCGTGCCGAGCAGGCCGACTCCCTGTAGCGGCTCTGTTCGGAGATCATGCGCAAGCAAACTCATCCATCCGGAAAAGGGCGGTGCTACCGGAGTCGACCCAAGTAGTAGCAGATAGTAGCAGGTTGCATGCTGTCGCGAGTTAAGCCCCAATATCGAAGGAATGAGCAGAGTACAGCTACTCCAAAGGCCCTCGTGGATTTCCTCCAGAACCGCGAGCGCTGCGACCGTTTCGCACCAGGTGCCAGCTGAATTGGTTTGCAGTTGTTCTGTCTGTCGATCGACGGCTTTGTGCGTGAAACCGAAGAAGATTGCATCATACATATGCGTAACATTGCGTAAACACACACACACACATATATATATATATACACACATACACATACATGTTACATATAGGTATATACATGTACATTCCATATATTTTACATCATATGGTTTGCACTACATGTCAAATATCGTATACCGACTTCAAAGTCGGTCATGAGCTGCGCATCAACAAAGCCCCAATCTTAGAGTTTACGGCCCGAAGCTCCAAACCCAAAGCCCCGAATTTGTTACAACGCCCTTGCTCGATCGGAACACCATGCATAAAGATTGCTCGATCGGAACACCATGTATAAAGAACCAAGAAAGACTCCCTTTTAGAAGACTGTTTGGGCCTTTGGAAGGACACTTGCGTGACATGAACATGCGTGAAAATATGCGTTCGGCATGTGGGAAGTGATTCCCTAAACCCTAAAGCCTGCACCCGATACAGCTTGCAGAGTGGGCACCACTTCAGGCCGCGACTTCTGAGCCAGAGCCAGCTGTGTGGGCAGGCGTTGCCTGTGTCAAGGCGATCTGCCGGGTGCCTGGTAGGGGCCATGTCTGGAGTGTCCTATCACACACGTGCAGTGGAAACTGAAGTCTCAGGTGATTCATAGCTGACACCGCGCTAGTCCATTTTGGCTCAAGTCTTGGCCCCCAGCCTCTTCCATCAGCCTAGCCGGGGCCATGACCTCATTGACTTGGCTCCGCGGCATCTGCGCAATGGGCGGAAGTAGGCGTTCTGAAGAGCACCCGTGGCGACGATCTGCAGCACGAGGGGATCCGGCAGCATCTGAATGAGGCCTTGGGCGGAAGCGTTCTGGTGAAGGGCATCGCAAGTTCGCGCAAGACCGCGGACGTGCCGAAGCACCAGGACCAATGGAGCAGCAAGCGGGTTGTGGAGGGAAAGGCGGGTGTGGTCTACCTGGAGCCCGCCGCAGACGGCGGCAACCTGGGCAGCATCCTCTTCGAGGATCTCAGCTCCAAAGCTGTGAAGGAGGTGGAGGTCGTGCCTGGGCGGCTCATCACCTGGGACAACCATCTCTGCCTCCACGGCTTCCGTGCACGCCACGACGGCCCAAGGCATACTCTGGACCAGCAGCCCTTTGAGGAGCCCGCTCAGCTCACGGATGTCGCCGATGCCCGGGACGGTTGCAAGCCCTGGTGTTTCAAGAAGGGCGCCTTCCTGATCCCCGGATGCCGCGGGTGCTTCAAGAAATATTATGGGAAATATTATGGGCCCTCTCCCCCTCCCACTACGACAACCGGCTTGAAGGCGGCGGTGAAGGTGGCTGTGCCGCCTACTACGACAACCGTTGGCTTGAAGGCGGCAATATCCTCGGATGTGGAAGTGAGGTTGGCTGCTATTCCTGATAAGACGGCGGCACCCGCTGAGCTCGCGGACGTCGATGCCGTCGATGCCCGGGACGGTTGCAAGCCCTGGTGTTTCAAGAAGGGCGCCTTCCTGATCCCCGGATGCCGCGGGTGCTTCAAGAAATATTATGGGAAGTATTATGGGCCCTCCCCTCCTCCCACTACGACAACCGGCTTGAAGGCGGCGGTGAAGGTGGCTGTGCCGCTTACTACGACAACCGTTGGCTTGAAGGCGGCAATATCCTCGGATGTGGAAGTGAATTTGGCTGCTATTCCTGATGAGACGGCGGCACCGGTTCCGGTGCAGGGCGGAGCACATGAGCGACGCCGCACTGAGCATGGCCAGCTAGCACCTCACGAAGTCGACGCTGTGCATTTCAAGCAGATGCCCGACGAGCTGTGGAGGCCTCTTGTAGGCAAAGAGCAGCTCAGCTTGATTCAGTTTTGAAGTTGTCTTATGCGCTCCGGGTCGAAGCATTCGGAGCGCGAGGGGCCAGCCCAACACAAGCGGCCGGCCTGGAGCTGTGCTGAAGCGCGAAAAAAGAAGCATCTCTCGCTCCCGCTCCTGCATTCCCAGTCACGATTTCTTCCAACCAACGCGCAAGGTTCATAAGCTCTCGGCGGAGCGGACACTGCGCGTGGCCTTTTGCCCAGAGCGCCGACTGTTTCTGCAGCACTTGTTGTTTGTCGTTAGCGTGGCAGCTTCTGTATAGTATAGTGGTGTAGTGTGCGCGACCCAGTGCCTATGCGAGAATGCGGCGCAATTTTACGCATCCCTCCTCCCAAGCCCCCCAAACCTCAAAATCCCATCCGTAAGAATCTTCAGGAGGCCTCTAGGCCAAATATATACACGTGTTATGATGAATTAAGTACTAGTAGTAGTAAATAGTAGTAATAATAAGCATAACAAGAACAATAATAGCAACAGAAGTAAATAAGCGTAGCTGTAACAAGACTACAGACGAGGACAATCATCCCAATATCTACAATCGTAGTAAGGCAAAAGCCAGAAAGTTGGAATATGATTATCCTAACCCTTCTATGGTAAATTATAGGGGATCCTACCAAGAAACCATATTCCAACTTTTTGGAGTTCCCTGTAACCGTAAAATCAATAACAACTCGGCTCCCGGAAGACGAGGTCGGTCCACGCTGCAGTCAACCCCGATCTCGCTTCCGGTTTCGGCCCTGGTTGGGGTTTAGGGCTTTAGGGTTTAGGGTTTTAGGGATTTAGGGATTTAGAGTTTTTGGGGTTAAGGTTTTAGGGTTTCAGGGCGTAGATTTTCATGGTTTTAGGGTGTAGGGTTGAGGCTGGCAGCAACCGCAATCCGTTGTGCCAATGATGACATGCAGTAGGTAACCTCATAAGGAAAGCGGCGTTCGGGTGGTGGCTGGATTCAAGAGCAGAGTCTCTCGGGTTTGGGCCTTGTTCAAACGTCGGCCAAGCCCATCCGGAACTCTTATCACGTCGCATTGAAAAAGAGGTTTCCTTTGTCCTACGCACCTGTTCATGTCGAAAGGGGATACCACTACACCCTAAGTGCTAACCCCTAATGAAACCCTAAGCCCCAAACCTAAACCCTAAACCCTACATCTAAACCCTGAATCCTGAACCCTAAACCTAAATCCTAAGCCCTAAAAGCCCTAAATCCAGAAGCCACAACCCTAAACCACCCCCAGCTTCGGCCGCTGTCCTTTGCTAGCGATCTGCTCAGATCGTTGCGCTCATGTGGGTGGTTGTCAAAATGAGGGTCCCTTATTATAATACGGCACCGAATATTTCGTGTACCCCAAACAAGGGACCCTATTTTTGACAACCACCCATGTGGTCCCGGCCGATCCCGAGCCTCCCTCGGCTGTAAAATCCAGGAGTTGCACCTTTATTCGCGTTCCTCGAAGAAGGGATCCTTAAAGGGTTCGTTAAAGGGATCCAAAAGGGTGCTATAAAGGGTTTAGGGTTGAGAGTTTCCGAAAGTTTGTGGTATCTTAAAGTTCCCAAAAGGGTTACTATAAGGATACTGTATTTATGGATTTATTTGGAGGGTTCGGACTTTCCGAAAATTCGGGGTACCTTACTTTGGGGTGCATATATTCAGGATCCTACTATTTAGTGTACTATGCTAGGGTCCCCAATTTTCGGAAACTCCCCTATGATCATAGTTGTAGAATACAAGCTATAACCATCTACTGGTACCTTAGCCCAGGAATAGATGATAGAATCTCTACAGCAGGAGAGGAATCGGGTGGGGAGGCTGCGACCCCAGTCAAGTTGCTTTCCGAGGTTTAGGGTTTTAGGGCTTTGGGTGGGACAAGACCCAACAAGAGGGCTCCGTTGGCGAGTAGGGAAAAGCTGTCACATCTGAATCCCAAAGCTTCGGACCTTTCATAGCTATAACTAATTATAACCCCAACTAAGATAACCTTACTTACAAAGTCGCATGATCCTGCAAGTATCGCTCCCATTTGAGTCGAGGTCTTTGCCCCGTGCGCTCGGAAGCGAAGCTGCAAGGCCCGGGCCTTGGTGGAAGTTGGGCTTTGGAGCTGCGCTTCTATAGAGGGGGTGTCCAAGCATGAGGCCATGACTGTCTGGTTCTTAGTAGGGAATAGGGGAATGGATTATGGAGACTATTATTGGGGATTAAGTATATAGGGACTACTGCAGGGATCCATTCATCCATTCCCTACTAAGCACCAGACAGAAAGCATGAAGCACAGGTCCACCGCATTCCCTACCGTGCATGATGCATGGCCCCGTTTCCCAAGTCCTCTTAACAACCAAGCCCTCTGAATCCGAATTACACCGCCCTAAGTGACACTCTCTTGAAGTTGCTTCAAGCCGAGATGAGCATGTCGTAATTTCCCCAATGCTGCATTCCAACCCCCATCCGAGCCTGCGCTTGTCTGTGGTGTCAGCACAGGTGCAGCCGATGCTTTGCCGGTAACTTCTCCTGAACGTCTCACTCACGGCTCAGAGTAGCGAATGCTTGGAGCAGCGTGTGACTGCATTGCTTCCGACCATCAGATGAGCATGCCTGGAACTGTTCTACATTCGCAGGCTATCTTTGAGGGCTAATGTGGAGGTTGGCAACCAAATGTGCCCAGAGTTTTGGCTGATGAACAAGAAATCCGCAGACAAACAAAAACATGCGGTTAACCGTGGACAGCAGTGTCCGCTGTTGCTGTTGCGGCCTTTCAACGTATTGCGCGGAAGATAGAGGGTATAGGGTCTAACCCTAAACCCCAAACCTGGGCCATAAACCCTAAAACCCTAAACTTTAAAACCCTAATTAAACCCGAAACCCCAACTGGGTCGCAACGAGTCGCAACTGCCCGAGACACACCTCCTTCGGCTCAGGAGGGTGCATTGTATCGCTGTGCCAACAGTATGATCTGCATCGCGCATGTTGAATTGAGTGAGCGAAGACGTTACTTGCGTATGGACGTCTTGTAACATGTTGAATTCGAGATCCCGGTATTTTCTATATGGGAATTCATCGACATGCTAAACAGGGTTCGTTTGTCGCATGTGAAAGTCATGAGAGCAGTCAGAATAGGTGTTTCCGAGCTTTACTCTCACGCTAGTGGTTCTTGTGTCACCATCACCGCGATGCGGACAATCAGCTGTTTTTTGCATATATATATATATATATATTTATATTATATATATATATATATAGAGAGAGAGAGAGAGAGAGAGAGAGAGAGAGAGAGAGAGAGAGAGAGAGAGAGAGAGAGAGAGAATGAGAATGCCCACAAGACGGTGCCGATATCGAAGCTAGGGTTAGAAGATCTGAAATTCGACAGCGTGCCGAAATGGTAATTATTGAACGATGAGGTTTTCAGGGTAACTTGAATATCAGTGCAAGGTATTGCAGAACGCAGAGCACTTCGCCATTGCAATCTCTCGGCCTTCAATTCCAAGCAAACAAGCCCATGACAGAAGCGTTTAATGTCTCAGCTTTTTGCGTCATGATCCGAGCATGCTGCTGTCAGCCGCAGTTGAGCCATGTCGTTTCAACCTCGCACAAAGCCTTGGCGTGAGATCAAGGGCGAGCTTTCTTCCGTGGTTCGCACGGTGGCATGCAGCCACTGTTTGGCGCTTGCCGCTGCACAGCCAGCTTGGTGCCGGGGAATGCAGTTTTGCACGAAACCCAGACCCAAAAATTGGGATGTCTGGATGTAGGCTTCAAGAGGCCATAGATACAGGCTTCCGCATATCCATTTGCGCTGGTATGTTTGTGTGAGCTCCTGTTCGGAGGCGGCAGAGCAAGCAGCCGAAGCCAGCTATCATGGCATCCTGTGGCTTAGGGGTACTTAGAAACATATTTTCAATTTTTGGTTCCTATAATCCTTAAGAAACCGCTAAAATTATGATTCTTGCTAGGGGTCTAGGTTCAGTATAGGTGGGTAGCCAATGTGTACCCCAGACGGGTGCACTGCTTTGACTTCCGACAGATTCGCGCACGCTACAACCATGAGACATTGATCCCTCGGCTCTTACCAGAAGGCCTGCAGTTCAAGATACACCCTAGAAGACAAGAGGGTGGTGCTTTTGTCCACTTCCGTATGCCTCCGGCATTCATCCTGCAGGTTATGTTGGCCGCCAGGGCTGGATCAGGCATGCCAAAGACCATAGATGATATTCTTTTCAAGGTGTCGCAGGACATGTGTGGAAATTTTGTCAAGACGCACAATGTTTGGGCGTTTCTTTGTCCCTATCCGGTGCGCATACACCGCGTGCTTGGGACGCCCCCGACTGAAGACGTGACCGGCCAGTATCCTTCTTCGCAGATCCACGTCAAGTTCAATGCTCTAGCCACGATACGGCCCACAGAAAGACAGGTCTACGAAGTGCTCCGGACATATGGACAGCTGGAAAGTGTTGTTGCTTCCCCATCTGGTTTCATTGCAAACTTTCGCTACATACCTGCAGCAATTGCTGTGCGAAACTGCCTGCATGGGGCCCCGCTGCAGCTCAAGGGCCAAAAGGATCTTGCAGTCATTCATGGGTTTAGGGTTTAGGGTTTAGGGTTTAGGGTTTAGGATGAGTATAAAGTTTAAGGTTTATCGACCAATTGTAATTGGGTTGAAAAAGAAAGGAACTGTCCGGCTCATCCGATCTGAACCTTGCACTTCCAGAGAGCCCACTACCCCTTGATTAAGGAGTACAGCTTAAATCATAATATGAGGCCCATTGTAATTTCAGGCATATAGCTTAATGAAGGGGTATTGGGCTCTCTCGGCTCATCCTTAAAGGATTGACGGCTCCGTGCTATCGCCGGAGCCCTGAATGTTCAGGAAGTGGAATGTGTAGAAGCACTGGTTTCCTAGAGTGGGCCAGGGATGTGCTGTCTGGCATGATTTGGCAAAGCGGAGAAGAATGTTAAACTGCAGGTTCAGAGGCAATTTGGCCAAGACGGCTTCAGTATCAAAGTGCACCTGGCGATGGGGTGGGCAGGGCTGCGATGGGTGGGTGGTGGTGGGGGTGGGTTGGGGGCGCCCCACGCGCATGGCGGGATCGTGTCAGATGTATGTCAATGTCAGGATTAGGACCAAAGCGAAAAGGGGTGCGGGTTGCGCGTGGTAAGGGAAACTCTTTCGGCCTTTCGGCCACGGTCCTGGCAAGGTTCTGTGCGCCCCCTTGAACCGCATAGCCATGCTCGCGTGCATAAAGTCAATCCCGTTTGACTAGCATAGAGTATACTATAGTATGTATTGTACTACACTATACTACATTGTAGTATAATATAGCATAACGAAACATAACATAACAGAGTATAGCATAGTATAGTATAAACATAGTATAGTATACCATAGTATATTGTACAAAGATGCTAAGAGCACCTTTGCCGCAGATTTCGCGCCGGCATTTAAAGGGGAAGAGACGCTTTGCAAGTGAAAAGCGATGGATCGTTTCTCTTGCCGCTTTCCTAGAATGCGGACGGAGCTGCTTGTGGCTGGACACTGGTTGTTTCATTCCATTGCCCATTCACGCCAGTCATTCTTGCAGACTGCTTTGGTGGCTAACTGTTGCCTGGGGTGGGGAATTCTCTGGGCGGAGGAAGCATGGGCTACATCGATTGACGCGGCTGCCAAGGTGTGTTGAGGAATCCATGATTTACTGCGCAGGCCCGCATTTACAGCGTGCAGGACGTTGATGCAACCTGCTCCAGGTCCATTTTTCGAGCCAGCCAGTGCAGCGCTCAGTATATACTTATGCCCATTTGCGCAAGTCATAATGTACGGCTTGCAGGGCGAATGATTCGATTGCTTGTGCTGGTTGTGCAGTCATGGCCCATTTACGGATGTCATTCAGGGGAGGCGCCAGGTAGCTTGAGACTTGTACAGTAGTGAACCTGAACGACCTCCGCTGATATAGTCCGCTTGTCGCAGTCTTACTTTCGCTTCGGCCTGTTTCACCTTGTTTTGTTAGGCAATTGTTTACGCTTTCTTGGCTTTCTGACTATGACCGAGTGCGGCAGCCGCCGCTGACGAGGCCTACTCACGCCAAAAAATGTGTTGGACACATAAGGTACCCCCCCCCCCATAGCGTGTTTTGGCCCTGCTTGCCATGCTTTGGCATGTAGTTGTCATGTTAAATCATTGCATTGGTCAACAGTTTCAAGCTAACCACGTAGATACGTTGCAGCTGCAAAACGAAACTCAAATTGGAGTCTCCTCTAAAAGTTTCCAATCAGACGTCTCAGTTGCTTGGGAACCAGTCTTTCACGTGCGTTCACATGTTCGCCAAAGCGGAATCTGTAAAGAAGCGTTCGTGCCATCTTGGTGCCAGAATACTTTTTGTTTAATGCAGGCCTGTGATGTCGTTGCTGTCGGCTTTAAGCCATGCAGCTACTCATGTACTGTTGGTTGATTTGGCGTACAAAAGTATGCATCTTAGCAAATCCTCCAGTTCGGTTGCATTCAAGATATTGACAGCCGCTGTGGATCCGGTGGGGATGTATAGAGCAAAAAACTCAGCCAGCTAAGGTGTGTTGATGCTTGAAAGGCTGTTGGACGGACAATGCATGCCTTCTATGAGTCGACGTGCGAAGCATCCGTCCATAAAACGACCGAGCATGGTCTGCATTCAGGTAACTCGGATTGTTTGCATGAATATCTGGACTTTTGCATTGTGTAACACACCCTGGACACACCCTGCGGTTCAAAGGTGCCAGCAGGGAGCATTGCTGAAACGACGTTCTCGAGAGACAATTCGGCAGCAGTTACATGCAAAAACAGAAAGCATGTTCAGCAGAGACTTCGATTCCGACCTCCAAACCGCAGGGTTCTGAGCGTGCGTGCAAGAGTTGCAGGAGTGTTGCGCAGGTGTAGTTGGTGGGATGCTGAGGGTGCTGCCAGAACTTGCTAGAACCTGCCGGAGTTGGCATAGATGTGGATAGGTGACCTTACCTTTGGCCTCACGGCTCAGGTGACCTGAGGCGTCCGGTTGCCAGTGCGGAGCTTTGAGTGCTCGGTTGTTTTTGTTGAATGCTCGGCTTCGCTAGTATTGAATGCTGCAACAGTTGCGTACGTGTGGGTGCAACAAGGCATGGAAGGAAACTTAAAAGTGTTCAGGTTTCTTCTGGTAGTGTCTGTGTGGCTGCGCCGAGCTTTGAGTCCATGCAAGGGTTTCGTTGTTGATCAGATGTTTTCAGTTTTTACTTTGTGTTTTTTCGTGGAACGTACGGGGTCGAAATGGGCCGAAGTGAGGTCAAAACGGGGTCGACGAAACATGGGGAGGAAAAGAAGCTTTGGGCATGGTAATGCAGGCCAGTGACGGGCATGCGGAGGAAGGTGCGAGGGGCACCTACGGAATACCCACAAGGATGTTCCAGTGATGCGGTGTCTCCCAAGTGAGCACCAACCTCCAAGTAGCTTCTCAGGGACCTCGGAGGTGAGGCACGCCCTGGCGTCAGAATATTGCCACGGATGCCTGGCAGGCCTTGCAAGTGGGATCAAGGACAGCCCTTGCCCAAAAGTCGCCAGAAACGTGACTCGTCGATGTTGTTTCCGTTGTTCGTGGCTGGAAGGTACAGGTAGCGTCTGCAACTCTAATCAAAGTGTATGTTTCGTCATCATCCACTTTCCTCCTAGCAGTATGGTAGAGGATCCACATGCGAATATGTGTTTGACTAAATTACTAAATCCTCTTACACTCTTGGCGAATCATCAGATTGAATATGCTGATGAGTGGGACATCAGACGGCTCACGTCGTTTCAGGAAGTTGCGCGCCGCTCACTTGTGTGCGTCCTTGCATACACCATCTCTTGAGGTGCTGGAATCATGCTGCAGGTGGGTCTGACATGAAGGCTGGAGAGTTCCTTCATGTGTAACAGAATCTTCATGTTGTCTGCAAGTCTCCGTGCATGTGTCAGTAGTATTCAGATATTCTTATTGTTAGTAGTCTTATTCGTATTATTTTCATCGTTGTCATTATAATGAGTATTATTCTATGTTATTGTCTTGTTATTCTTACTATGACCATGTTTATTACAATTACTATCATTTCCTATTCGTACAAAAAGTTCTCCAGTAAGATCGATCTCGCTCGCCCTGCGAATGCAGGTTGAGTCAGCCGATGCGACCCGCAGGCTTGGCGGGGAACTGTTCTCTGCTAAACATAAACATGGTCATAGTAAGAATAACAATAATAATGCTAATAATCATAGTAATAAGACTAACAATGACAATAATCCTCCGTGTGCAAAGTTGGTCAGACGCAGCTGAGCACGTTCTGAGGGTTTAGGGTTTCGGTGCCTGAAGGCTCACAGGGAATGGAAAGCGCTGTAGAGAAAACGTGCCTTGAGATCCTGCTGGGGCTCTGCGCTAAGTCCAGTCTCCGCTTTTAGAGCTTTGGGTCTGCATTTTCCTACCATTTCGTTGTGTCATATCTCACCTTCTATTACAATCTATTCTACTATATGTTTATTTTACTATCTTGTCTTATCTTATCTGGTCTTTTCCTATCTTATCTTGTCTTATCTTTAAATTCGACACCCCCGTGCTGTCGGTCTGTCAGTCATGGTTGTAGTTGGGCACGAGGCGGAGAACTGAACCTGCAACAGATCCTGCAGATGGTTTTTCCGATGATCAGTGTGACTTTCTTGCAATTGACCTAGGGCTCCTTTAAGGGTTTAGGGTAACGGGTTTAAGGTTTGAGGTTTAGGCGTTAGGGTGTAGTATGTAGGTTGTCCTGTTTATGCTTCCAAGCTGCCTGAAGCACGTGGTTTCTCAAGGCAATTCCGTGCACGATGGAGTGTGGAGATGCGGCCGAAAGGTGTTTTCCCAGATCAAGCTGTTGGCTGTCAGACGAAGATTTTGCTTGCTTTTCTTCGTCTTGGCAATTGTGCTGGTCAATGCACTTCTGATGATCTTCTGGCTGCCTCACAAGTTCGAGTTCTTGGTTCTGTCGGACAGGAGCCTTGGCAACACCAGTGAAGCGGTCTGCAAGTTGAAGTGATTTGAAATGAGTGTTTCGTTGTGGTTACAGGATGTGTTGACGAAATTGGGGGCTCTGGGCTTTGGGTGAATACATCTTCAGTAAATATCTGATGCAGCTTCCGGCGAGATTCGCCATCAGTGCAGCCGCAGCTCTGCGAAAGCCGTCTCAACTTGCATAAACCAAAGCCCAAGGCATCTTCAAGTGCGAAGCTTCAAATCTTCCGGTGCAAGAAGAGTTCGAGCCTGAAAACCCTGCATCCACATTCTAGATTCTAGGCCGCAATCTTAATCGGTCTATCCTTAATTAATATGTGGTGCATGAGTGAGGAGGATCGTGTGCAAGCTTGCAAGTTCGACGGTAAGGAGGCTCCATCAGCAAACTTAAGAAGAACCCTCTATCTGACTGGCCACGTGCTGAGAAATTGGTCTTTCGGTTGAGCCTCCACATGCCCGGAAGTTTAACCTGGAAATCAAACTCCATTCTGGAATATCCCTCATGACTTGCCAACTCAAGCAAACGGATCCACAGCATGGCCTCGCAAGATCAACGCAATTCGGCAGCCAGAATCCAAGTCGAAGCGATGTGTAGTCCAATCTTCAATGGGGTGCTTGCAGACCTTCCGTGGGACTGAAAAAAACTCGGTGCAGCAAATCCACTTTCGCGCTTACCGCAAGCTGTGCCTTCGTTCTTCCAGTGGTCATGATTGTTGGCAGGGGTGCAGGAGCATAGATTGGCTGAAGCTCCCTGCAGAATGTGTCCCTTGCAGTGAGCAAGACGTCTGCTGAGATGTGACCTAGGAGTGGCGACGATACATCTTTCAGGAGGTATACCGGATATCGCATGGCTGACATGCTCACCAAGGGATCCGTGCGCTGGAGCTTGGGCGGCGAGCAGTTCTACTTCCGTTGGTTACCTGGCCTTAGCGAGCTCAGCTTTAACCCTGCACCCTGAACCCTACAAAGACGGCCCTAAGCCCCAAACCGCTCCAACCCTAAACCATGATCCCTGAACCCTGAACCCTAAACCACTTAAACCTTAAACCACGAACTCCAAAGCCTGAGCCCTGTAACCTAAAGTCCGAAGTCCCAGGTTTCCAAGAAGTATCGTGGCAGAATACCTGCGCCGCACCTGGCAGATGGAGAACTGGCCCGTGCTGAGAGACTTGGATGCCGAGTGAATGCCCCAAACCTGAGCGTTCAGGGTTGAGGGTTTAGGGTTTTGGGGGTTGAGGGTTTTTAGTTTTAGGTGTTGAAGTTCAGTAGGAAGAGGGTTTTGCCCTCGTTTTGGTCTGCCGCTCGATTGTTACTGCTGTTGTTGCTCGTCCTGCTGCGATGTTTGTTGATCATCAACAGGCGAGATTATCGATGAACGTTGGAGGGGCGATATCGAAAGGTCCAACGCTCTGATGGTGCACCTGCGCCTTGGAGACGTCTTGGAGCAGCAGTATATGCTGTTCCGGCATTATGTCGCTCTGCTCGACGAGAGGTAGATTCAGCGGGCGAGTATATGTAGGCCACCGGGTGCTTCCAGCCTTCTGAACCCCTAGGTTTTTAACCCTCAACCCTCTCAACCCTCAGTCCTAAACCCGAAACCCTAGACCCCGAGCCTTAAACCCTAAACCCTGAAACTCTACCCTGCATCCTGAGCCCGCAGACCCTCACTGGAAGTTCGCCTCTGGTCGACTCAGGTTATCAACGAAAGCTGCCAAGTCTGCAGTCAGGAACTGCAAATATTTACTGTGCCATTGGGAGAGCTCAACATGTTTGTCTTCATAGATTTGGCCCATGAGGGACAGTCTTGAACTCTTTCGGCCTGGTTATTGGAGAAGAGAGAATATTTCTGCCTTGGGTTTCCCTTCAGCGAAGTTGGCTGAAGTGTAGTATCAAGGCAAAGTGCGCAGTTTGGGAGGTTTCAGTGGCATGGTTTTCCTTGCTTCTCGCATTCTCCGAAACCCAGAAAGGCCATTTTCACAGGCCTAGTTTCGGCGGTGATCTCTATGTCCGTGCCAAGGGCTCCGTAAACCTTAAAAGAACCCCATAAAGGACCCTTTTAAAGGAAGCCCTTAAAAAGGAACGGGACCCCATTCAAGAGGTATGTGTTTAACTGTTTCTGAGGGCTCAGACGGCCTCCAAGCCCTTAACAACGAATGTGCCGCAGAACCGTCTCCTTCAGCATAAATCTTAAGCGCAGCTTCAGAATTTGGGGTTTGGGGTTTTCGGGGTTTCGCGGTTTAGAGTGGTAGTCTAAGTCAACTAAATTCCACCCTGCCCAACCCTCAGACACTTTCATGCTCACCCAACCAAGGCTTCTATGAGGCCTACCAAACTCCCGGCATCGCCCGTGTGATCCTCTTTGGCAACCCGTGGCACCAAGTGGCCACAGATGCTGGGATGCAGTGTAGGGTTTTGGTTTAGGGTTGAGGGTTCCAAACCCGAAACCCTAAACTCTAATTGGGAGTTCTTGACGGTGTCCATGTGGCAGGCCTTCGTGTTTGACTCCAAACCCTACGCCCTACAGGCTTTAGGGGTTTAGGTTTGAGGGCCTCGTTCTAACTTCGGAGCCCGACCCCTCATCTTGAGCTTGGACATTGATAAAGCTGGTCGGGTGGCTCTCAGGGTTCTCAGCTATGCATCACGCTGGAGGTCTGTGGAGTCGCAGCTTGAAGTTACAGAAGCTGAGATCTGAATCGGGTAGCATACCGAAGCCCCCCGAACCCCCTGTTTCCATGACTCATCAAGACGATGCCCGTCTCAGTTCAACCTTCTCCGCCAGATGTTCTTTAAACCCAGGAAATGTAATCTAGAAGTCCCTAAGCCCTCAACCCTGAGCCTCTTAAGCCCCTCCCCCCTAACCCTCCCAGGATGTGGTGCCAGAGAAGAGCTTGAAGTATGCTCATCGAGTTGAACATATCTTCCGGCGCCACCTGGACCGGATTCCAAGGGCTCCCAGCAGAGACGTAGCGCTCCCCACAGCCCCAGAGCCCCAACCGCCAGCCCTCGAAGCCGAAATATCCCGTGCCCCCAAACGTCCCAAGACCCCAAACCCTAAACCCCCAAACTCCAAACCCTAAAACCCTAAACCCCTAAACCCTAAAACCCAAACTCCAAACCCTAAAACCCTAAACCCCTAAACTCTAAAACCCTAAATCCCTAAACCCTAAAACCCAAAGCTCATGGAAACTGTGCGCCCCGACACTCAGGAAAAGGGCTGGTCACTGCATTGCACCTCTCCGACTTCAATGCCAGCAATCCGGAAGCTAGGCTCTTGCTAAGGACTTCAGTTCAAGTTAGTTACCACAATGAACATCCCATAATATCTACGATAGATCCCTATGTGACGAAACCCTAAACTAAACCCTATAGTCCCAACTGGCCCTTTCTGGCAACTTCAACTGTGGTTCTTAACAAAAAAGGAGGAGACGGCGGAGGAAGCTGACAAGCACTTGCAATTGGCCCTGATGCCCGGATGGAAGCTTCAGGGTGGGTGGTAAAGGGGCCTGCAGAATTGGGAAGACTTTTTCTCAGGGTTCCTTGTTTGATTGCGCTAATTGTGGAAGAGTTTACACCAAAATCCCACATTTATCATATGCTGCGTGCTTTTACGGTTTTTGTTCTGAGGACCCTCTGGACGTTTCAGTTCGGCTTTGGAACGTCGGGTTCAAGCAAGTGGGTCGCTGTTTTATGTTTCGGGTTGCAGGTTGCGAAGTTGGAAATTTCTGCAGCTAAAACCTTAAAGGCTTAGCGCTTCTCTCATCAAAATTCGTCAATCCCAACCCCACCACCCTAAACCCTAAACCCTAAACCCTAAACCCTAAACACCCAACCCCACCATAGCTGCTTCAGGGCTCCCCTTCAGATTCCTTCAAGCCTTCCAGAGGGGTTCCCCCCCCGAAGGGTTCGTTTCAGCTGTTGAAACGGGTCCCCGAGACTTTTCATGTTGCCTGCTTCCAAGGAGTGGGTCTCGACTGCTGATATCAGGCGGTGGCTTTGGGCGTCTGCTCAAGCGACTAGCACAGTACCGTGGTCTCCCGGTTGATGACTCTTGGGTGGCATTTAACTCAGTATTTCAAGAATAGTATTAAGAGTACTAACGGTGCATGTTTTCATGTGTTGTTGGGAGCTTCCTAGCCTAGGTCCTAGGTTTGGGGCTGGTGGCCCCAACGGATTGGGTTCTATGCAGGGCCCTCCGAGCTGAGCTCTCATATTCCAGAATGTAGACTTAATGCTTAGAATAGGGTTTTGGGGCCCACTATACTATAACTATCATGAGGAACCTGCAAATATTAACTAATAAGGCCCCCTGTCTCAATCCGTCTCAGACCTTGTCCTGAGCCCAACAGAGCCAACAAGGACCCCGTGAACAACGCCGAGGGTTCTATCGCATCCAGTGATGTGAAGGCGCAAGTGCGCAACTGGATCCAGAAATGGATGCGGACACGGCGACGGTAGCAAAATGTAGCCTCTGCTTCTTCGGGTTGACTTGATGGTTCTGAACGTGACAGTGAGATGATGCCTGATACCCGCATGATGAATGCATTTGTGATGATGATGACGATGGGCATCATGATGGTCTTTTCGTTGATTTCGAAGATGAAGACCAATAGGGGTTTTGGAGTGAACATCAAGTATAGCGCAAGATCTATGTCTGGAACCTTCTAAGGACAGGGCCAGTGCAGGCAGAAGGATTCTGATGGTAGTTGCCGTGATGATGACGGATGCCACAACTGTTGTTAGATATTAGCGAGATGCCTAGCGGAGGTTGTTAAGTCTGTGTATCTCGCAAGAAATCCTTCAGCATTCTGGCAGTGCCGGCTCGAGAACTTGACTGCGACACGTCGCGGAATCGTTGAGCCAAGCATGGCCTCTGCTTCTACCGCATACTTTGAGGACATGGGCGGTTTCCTCCAGTTCTCACCGGCTTCCCATGGCAGCTTGGGACATCCAGAGCTTTGCCAGCGGCCTTGCGTGTACATCGCGAAGGGTGGCTCTTGCTTTCATGGGGCTGCGTGCCGTTTCTGCCACGACACGCACTGCAAAGCCTCGTTGAAGATGGAAAAAGCCCAACGTGAACTCATGCAAGCCATGCGGGAGGAAGATGTGAGGACTCTCCTTTTCCCTCACATCCAGAGAAGGCTTCAGAAGCTCGAGCTGACAGAGAAGGCGGCAAGTCTCTTGCACATGTTCGGGCAGGAAGTCCACTCGGATGAGCAACACACCTTCAAGGACGTTAAGCGGCGTGACCTGAGCAAGCTCAGCCGATTCCTAGCTCGGCTACCTTTGCTTCCACTCGCCGCCTGTCTGTTTTATTCCGGTTCTCTTAATGAAGTCGTCTGTGTCCAGCAGCAAAACAGCTGCAAGGCTAAACTTTTTTTACACATCCAAACCAGCATGGCTTTCCGCAAGGACATGCTCCCACGCACGGAGGAATGAACCTGTGTCGCCGTGATTTGCTGTGTCCGTCGAAGGTCAAATACTTTCCGAGCAGATCTCCTGCAATGGTTGACGCGCAGCTGGATCTGTTAAGGGTTGAGCTTGACCAGCAGCGTGCATTGATGCAGGGAGCCGTGGTTCAGTTCTGAAGCTCTCGGAGTTGTGCCTCCAGGATTTCGTTGTGAGCAGATGTAATTCGGGACCTACTTCGTTCAAGTTCGCGAAGGCACGGTCAGCTTCTTTCATCGGGCGCGGAGCACTCGAGTGCTTGCCATTTGAATACATCTCGGCTTCTTCTAGTTTTTGCATGAGACCCTGTGGTTGCACAGCTTTTCATCCCGGGGTTGCGCTTGAAGGGGTCATGTTGGGATGAGACTGGCTCGGAAACTTGTATCAGTTGTTTGAACTGCGTTGTTTTCCTGGTACAGCCGTGGCTGCTTGTCCCAGCATGTCTCCTGGCACGAAAAGTCTGCCACTGCTGTTCACATAGAAAGATGGTTTTGACCTCTGGCCCGCCTCTTTCAATACCCGCTGGCGGGCCGCATTGCATGTCACAGCAGTCGGCGGCTGCACAAAGCGGACGGCACTGCGCGGCATCCTGGCTCTGACTTGGCACTCTTTGGTGCAGAGATGAGTCGGGATGCACTGCTGACCTGCTGACAGATCAGACAGCACCCTTCTTACTCAAGGATGTAAAGCCCTGCTACCTGACATCAACAAGTCACACTAGGTCAGCTGGACGGTATCGTTTCCTGGGAACGCACATGATGTGGAAGTTGGTGATTGTCCAACGTGGCTCCCGTCGCGAGACGTCCGCCACTGCTGTTCACATAGCAAGATGGTTTTCACCTCCCTTCAGTCCCATGAGCGGGCTGCGTTGCATGTCACAGCAGTCGGTGGCCGCACGAAGGTTCAAGCGATCACCTGTTTCACTGATTACGTTTGGTTTCCACCACGATTTGGAGAGTTTTCCTCGCGTCACGCAAGGGGTCTTTATCGGGAAATCTAACATCAGTTCGTGACTTCGTTGCTGTGTTTGGTATTTCAGGCTCGCCGTGTGCGACAACTGCTGTCCGACACACGATGGTCCACAGCTTTTTTTGCCAGGATAGGATGCTTCTTGACACCTATGCAATGCCATGTCAGTGCCGTAAAAAAGCAGGTGCAGTTTCTTGCATCCGCGTTGCTCTTCAGAAATGCAGTGGTCGTCCTTGCTGTGTTGATGATGACGGTGCTAGTGACGATTCTGATGTGGAGACTCTGATGGTGATGACGATGCCGCAGGTTGTGGATGTCTTGGTGGGTGACGCATTTAGGTGCTTGGGCTTTCAGTTCCGTTTCTCTGGGTCATGCGAACTCCAATGCTGGCCTTTAGCTTTCAAGGGTGAGCTTCAGCCAGAACGCTTAAGCGAAGATCTCAAGGTCGCTTGAATTGGTTCCAGGGTGTAAAGCCTGAGATTTCGAAAGCGCCCCGTTTGTGGGCTCACAGGAAAGCTGTTCTGTGCATAGGGACAGGGTTTCCGCGTGATTCCCTGTTCGCAGGGAGCTCAGATGTCACAAGCCGGCCGGAAGGTCCGGTTTAGGGTGTAGGGTTTAGGGTTTACGCATCTGTGACAGGAAGCCCTAAACCCCTAGCCCTTTTAGCTCTATCCCTACTTTGGGTTCCTTCGAGCGGCTGTCGGGACAGCTCCGAAGGTTTCGACGTGTACTGAGAGAATCATGGGACTAGCAACTCGGAGTATAAATAAGCTAACTCTTAGTTATACTTTCTATGCCTTGGAAAAACATAACTATAGCTATACTTTATACTTACTTCTAACTCCAGTTAAGGTACTTATATCCTTACCAAGGTCCCATGATCCTGCAAGAAGGAGTCGGTTTCAGAGCCTTTGGAGCACCGAGGTGTGGACCGAGATCCAACACTTCCCCAAGATCTGTACAAAGCGACTCCAAAACCCTTGAAGTCGGAAATCTACCTTGTTTTAAATTCGAAGGGGGTTCTGATCAAGATTGCAATCTAAGGATATCTAAGGTCTATTCCTGAAGGAAGGGGGTCTTTGGCTCTCTCGGGGAAAGCTAGGCATCGCCCCTAGACGCGGCTCCACCGAGGCTGCTTCCGCAACCTGATCCAGAGGTTCGAGGCCGGGGTGCAGATCCTGTGACTTTCTGTCAAGGCTCCAAGCCCTGAAGCATAGTGAAGCTATAACCCTAGGCCCCTAAAGTCGAAACCCTAGGGAAACCTTACGGACTCCGAAGAGAACTTGGAGACTTTCCGCTTCGGTGGCCGAGCTTCGGATTCCGGACAGTTCGTTTCTCCGACATGTCCGAAACCCTAACCCTAAACCCAGACTGTTAACAGATATTTCCAGTGGTTTTCCCACACGTTTAAATTGGGCCGAGCGTTCTGGGTGGATGTGGAGATTTCTGCAGTTTCAGTCGTAGGGAGGCCTCCTGAAGTTTCGCAGAGTTTCGTACTCGCAGAGCCCTAAACCCTCAACCCTAAACCCTAAACCCTAAACCCTAAACCGTATCATCTTTTTCTTTGACCCGCGGGCTCCACTACGAAAGCGCGAAGCTGAATCCCACCCCCTTTTGGTCCGGAAGCTGCTAGGTCCTAAACGCTACAAAAGCGAAGCGCCAATGAACCTCAGCGGAGAGGACAGCCAACTACAGCAGATTCTCTGCGAACCCTCCGATTCGATTCCCACAGGCAGCTGCCTGATCAGTTCATCCGCAGACAATGCCGCGGACCCAGTAACTCTGTACGAGCCAAGCCCGCAAATGCAAGACCCTAAACTCCTAAACTCTGAGGCCATAGGCCCTGAACCATGACCTCCGAAACTCCAAACTTGCACAGCGAGGAGGCGAGAACGGCCCACAAAAACCAGACACTAAAGCTGTGCGCCAGCGCTTGATCTGAATTTAGGGTTTTGGGGTTTGGGGTTTAGGATTCAGGGTGCAGGGTTTAGAGCCATGCTCTTGGTGCCGGAGCTGTGGCTTCTCAGCCCCAGCTGCAGAGCTAGGTGGTGCTTGGGGATGCTTCCGAACTTTCCTTGTAGCCTGGTAACATAGGGGCCCTTACAATTACCCAATCACACTCTTTTGGGGGTTCCTTACGTTAATTATCGTCTTTTGAGCCCCAAAACCCTATTCTAGTTAGTATGGCCCCTATATATTAGGTAGAACGAGAGGAGCCGTGCCAAGGAAGTCTTGTGTCTTCGTGGCCACTCTGGGCGCCCTGGCGTCCGTCTGCGAGGCAGGTCCGTCCTATCTGCCTGAATCGGTTCACGATGGGAGTTTCCGAAAATTAGGGGTACCTTATTTTGTGGCCCTTATTATAAGGATCCTACTTTTAGGGTATTATATTAGGGTCCCCGATTTTCGGAAACTCCCATATGCTTAAAGCCGAAATCCTAAACCCGAACTGGGCTTGGGGCTGCCCGAAGCGCCTAGGGTTTAGGGTTTAGGGCATTTATCATAGCTTCCACCGCACGGAGCGGTCAGGCAAGAGTCTTGCCTCAGCAAGAAAACCGCATCGTTACGTTCCTGGGCCACGGGGTCGCCCGCTCCACGTCATTCATGCATTTCTAACCTGCTTGTGCTGTTTTGCAGAAGAGGAGCCGCACAAAACTCCAGAAAGGCACCAAAACCTTCAACCCTAAACCCTAAATGTTACACACAGGCATCAAATTCATGGAACCTTGACGCCCCAAGCGCACAAAGCCTCAGAAATAGGAGCCGGAAGCTTCAAGAAGTTTTTTGCGAGGGGAATGGACCCAAAACCCGAAAGCCTGAACCACATGAACCTTAAGACCTTAAGACACCCCAAGTCCCCAAACTGAACCTCTTAAATCTGAACCTCTAAGCCCCTTTTCCTCTTTGCACTTCTTGAAACCGGACGAGGCTCGCACCGCCCTTCGGCAGACGGCACGCGCCCTGAGGCCTCAGGGTTCCTGCATCACGGGTTTCCGCTGCTTTGAGTTTGGGTTTCAGGGTCTGGGGCTTTGAGCTTTCGAGTTCAGGGTCCGGATCCCTAAACCCAAGCCCGAAACCCTAAACCTTAGTTGGAAAAAGGTGTTCGAACAAAACCTTAACCTTACTGTAGTTAGGAAAGACAGTGTTCAAGCTAAGGCCTTAGATCCTAAACTCTGAGATGTCAAGGGCCCGAGGTGTGAGACGTGGGAGGTGGAATCGAGGCTTCTGGATCTGGGATTTGAGAATGTGAAGATCACGACCTCCGGTAGAAAAGCCCAGATTTGGGGGTTTTAGGGCTTAAGGCGTTTAGGGTTTATGGTTTCGGCTTCTGGAAATGAAAACCTTCGAGGGCAGCCCCATCGGAGTCGCAAACACTCTTTTTTGCGCGGCCGTCGGGTTGAAGTCCATGGAAGCCCAGACGGTCCGGACGGTAAGCTTGGATTTCCTCCGCCAGGGCGGACGATGTTACTGCGCCGGCAGCCCAAGAGGGGTTGTGGCTGGGGAGTTTGTCATTTTGCTGTGAAGATATAGCCTGCATGGGTAAGGGCGAGGGTTCCACTTCCACACGTATCCCCGAAATCCCTGGGCTACTGAAACCGGAAGCCACAAGCAGCTGCCCATACTATGCTTCTCGTAGACTTTTGACCCGTTTGGACAGGTTTCCATGATCCAGAACCAGTTTGCTGCAAGACATGGCGTTTAAGGCTTGAGGCCCTTGCCGCAAGCCTAAAGCCCCATACCCCCTATATCCTTGACCCGACATGCCCTAAAGCTTAAACCCTCAACCCCAAGATCACCCAGGTCCGCAGAAGAGAACCCGTGCCCGGGGGGACAGCCGAATCGCTTCCCGTCCGGCCTGGAGAAGAGCTACTCCATCGTCGGAAAGGCTCTGCGGCTCACCCGCCTTTCTTCTTGTTTAGGAAGGTGTTGGGGTTTAGGGAACTTGGGGCTTGAGGATCCGCACGGTTGAGGGTTGAGGGTTATGGGTTCCGGTTACAAGTCTCGTTCAGAGATCTGCTTGTGGGAAATGGTGTGAGAAGGCGAAGTTCGAGGGTACCTCGCCTTGGCTACCCTAAACCCAAAACTCTACCCCCCGAAAGCCCTAATTTTCCTATACCCTAAACCCTGGAACCGTAAACTCTAAACCCTAAACCCCTAAAACCCTGATTCCCGACCCCTAAATAGCCCTAAACCGCATCCTGTGTCATCTCGGCCAGAACAAGCTGGATTCCATCTGGGATACCGAGAAGCTGCGCGAGGCTGGGATCTGTTTCCGGGAAAAGACAGATTAAAGGAAAGATTTGCCAAGAACAATCATAGTGCTAGTAATAGCAACAAGAACAATAGTGATAATAAGAGGAGCTATATTAACAATAGTGATAAACATGGTAAGAATAGTAGTAGTAATACTCGTATCAGACTGGCTCCTAACTCTCCGTTTCCTATTCTGGCTCGGAGGGCGCTTTTCAGGCTTGTTTAGTGAGCCCTTACTTGGAGGGTCGGGGGACTTAGTAAGTAGGTAGTAAGTAGACTTATAAGTACTCTAAACGGGACCCTAATTGGGGTTATGGTGCTTATAAGTCCCTAAAATGACCAGTTACTAAGTCCCCCGACCCTCCAAGTACGAAGCACATAGAAAAAATCCTGAATCCCGTTGAATTCCTGCGAGGCTTTGGCTTCTGAGGAGCAGTGGAAAATCGGCCAGCCATGGCTTCTCAAGGCTCGACTTCCCTTTGGGATTCGGACCCTGGGACTTGGGAGTTTGGGGATTATATGGGCATGTTTCCAAAGAGCTTCTACGAGGGACTTGCGTGGGGGCTCGAGGCTTCTGGCTGGTTTGGTACCTTGAACCAGAAACTCCTCCCACTAGTCCCACTAAGGGCCCCAAAACCGAAGTCTTCGTCCGCGATTTCGACGCAATCAATCTTTCGCACAGAACCTCTCTACCGCTCGATGTTGAACACTTCGCCAAGTTCACGGCTTTTTCCTTGAACCTCTCGACTCTAAACCCCTCAGCTATAACCCTTAAATTCTGAACCCCTAGACCCTAAAGCCGTAAGTCCTCAACAAGAAGGCTGACCTCTCTGAGCCAGGCCACCTTCACCAACAACGGCCAAACCAGCCGCAGATTTGGCTTTCAGGGCGGCGAGGACAAAGGCACCGGTAGATGGAAAACGCGAAGTCTCCTGAACTCCTGGGCCGTAATCCCCTAATCAAAGCCCCAAACGTTTTAAACCCCTCAAGCTTAAGCCTAAAATCCTATACTACGCTATACTCTACTCTACTAACCCTAAACCCTAAACCTTGAACCTTGAACCCTAAACCCTAAACCGCTAGGAACCGAAAAAAACCCAGCCTGAGAATGCAGTGGCTCAGCCCTTATGGGCTGACCGGTGGCAACAACAGCTTAGAGAGTTTAGTGGTTGCGACTAAAGGAACGAACCCCATTATAGAACCCTATGGTACCCTTTAGAGGAAAACCCTACTATAGAGAGGGTTTAGGGTTTAGGGTGGTAGGGTGTGCGATGCAGGACATAATGAGGTTAGGCTTTGGGGGGGTTCGATTTAGGGTTTGGGGTTTACGATCCATGAGGTTGTTTTAGTCCAGCCCGCGACTCTCTGTGCTTGGTGCGTTCCTCGACATCGAGTTGAAGTACGCAACTACACCAAGACGTTCTGAACTTCTAGAAGCAGTATGAAGCTAAACGCTTGACCGTGGTGAAGGTTCGGGATTTCAGGGTTTGGTGCCTAAGGCTCTTGGAATCGAAAGAGAGCTTTTCTCAGCCTGGGAGGTTTCTTGGACATCGTCGTTCCTGCTGGCTGCGTAGACTGCGAGCTGAGCACGCAGGCGCCCTTTGTCGACCCTTGCCTGGGTCCTCCTGTTTGAAGTTCGAGCTTACTCTCAGCCCCAAAATCCTAAAGCCCCAACCCGTAAACGACCCTGATTCGACACCCTTCGTCTTTCGATATGGCCTGTTGCTAGGCCAGAGTCTTGTCTTCGGCCAAGCACACAGAGTTCCAGTACAGCCGGGAGCCACAGCCACAACCAGCTTGATGTCTCTGGGCTTCGGGTTTAGATTGCACGGATTGGGGTTTGCGGATCAGTCTTGCAAGGGCTAAGGTCTCGGAAGGTCGTTCTTCTAACTGCATTCTAACTGCAATTCTGCAGGTGAGCAGGTGAACCTGCACAGTGTACATGTTTCTTCCCGTTACCAGCAGTGGAGATGTGATGCAAAGTGCCTGAGCAAATACCGGATGCGCGCACATGTGCGCATGTTGCGTTGTGAGCAAACCGGCAGACGAAACAGAAGCAGATTCATGGGTGGAGATGGAGAACAACATACCCAAACATAATTGCAATCATGCACCAGCATCCAAATCGCTGTACTGTTGCGAGATTCCCATCGGATGCCTCCGATCCCTTCGGCATCTCGTCAAGCCTGATAGAATCTGCAGATGTTGCAGTTTCATCCAGAGGTCTGAAAAGTAGTGTTGTATTCTAATTTTCATGGCCCTTCTTATAAACTCCGTAAGCAGACGCTACAAAACCTTATAACACCTCTTGAAACCCTATGAAGCCGTAGAAGAGCCCATCATACCCTGTAAGATGCGATTGCTCATCTGCAAGGCCCCTCTCGACCCTAAACCGAAAGCACTAAACCCCAAAACCACTCTCTTACTGGGAGGATCATGGGACTTAGTAAGTAAGGTTATAAGTAGGTTATAATTAGGATGACCCCACTTAGGAGACTTATAACCCTAATTATAACCTACTTACTAAGTCCCATGATCCTCTAAGTACCCATCTGGGCTGCCAGGGGACGACAAGCCCTTCACTAGCGGCGAGGTGACCATGACCAGCATCTGCCTGACCCCCCAGGCTCACTGCCGGCAAACTCGGAGCTTCTGAATTGTGACAGTAGTCCGAGCAGCCAATTTGATAGTGGCAGCAACGATAATGATAATGACAATAGCAATCATCATAATAACAGTAGTAGAAGTAAGAGTACTGGAAAGAAAATAGAGAGTAGCAGTCAACATGATAATGTTAGTACTATCAGGAATACTAGAGTAGTCGATTCAACAGAAACAATTCTCATCATTTTGAGGGATCTTCCTCTACCCGGCAGCAGCAGCGCCCACCGTAGATCACAAGCCGTTTTTCACCCCCCCCCCAAACCTCCACCGGAAACCGACTTAGTTTACAATCGGCACTGAAGGCCCAGACTGTGAAAGGCTGAGCCAGCCTTGGCCCGGCAAGCTGAAAGGAAAGCTGCAGAGGGCTAGGGAGGTTTAGGATTTGGGTTGTGGACGGTGCTGGTTCCAGGCCTCAGACCCGAAAGCCTCAGCCCAGCCCCCAAAGAAGCACCGAAATCCTTCTCCGAAGGTGTGCAAGGGCTTCAAATGCATTGGCCTCAGTGACTGTGGACCAAGGCATGTAGCGGATGCAGCCCAGCAAAAGTAGCAGTTTTCGGCGCCGACAACTTTCTACTTCGAGCCGCCAATGGCTGCTGTCAAGAAGAAACCACGCACTCTTTGAGAGGGGAGATTTTAGACAGAGTGGCTGTGAATGCTAGACGGCACAAGCCCAAATCTTGAAAGCTCCAAACCTTCGACCCTTAACCCTAGGGGCCACCAAGACACCCCTAAATGCCAAAGCTGGCAATCTGCTATCGTCGATTCAATGCTTTTGAATGCTGAAACCCTACACCCCAGTGCCCCACAAACCCCATTCCTTAAACTCTGTTGCCCGCTAAACCTTCACCCTAACCCCCCTTGCCCCCTGTACCCTAAACTCTGCTTGCCTAGGCCCTCACCCGCTTACCCAGAAGCTCAAGAGCAACGAGACTTTCGGCTGGTCGGAGAGCGCTTGCTGCGAGCCGAGGCTCCCCCCGGAAGCTTTTTTGAGCGTCTTTTGAGAGTTTCCCAAAATTAGGGGTACCCTATTTGGGGGTCCCTATACTAAGGACCCTACTATTTGGGATACTATGTTAGGGTCCCCTATTTTCAGAAACTCCCTTTTCAACCCCTAAACCCTAAGCCCCAAGTCCAAAACCTGCAACTCTAATTGCGGGGTGCAGGGATGCCAAGAGTCTTCGGGAGGTGTTCAGTCTTCTGATTATTTGTGGGTTTAGGGTTCAATGCTCAGGAGTGGGGTGTTCAGGTCAGTAGAAGATTGAAGATGCAATTGGAAGTAGCTTTCGAGGAATGATATAGCTGCGGACCCAGGCCCTCACACGGATCCTGAGCATGGAGCCGCAGAGTCTGAACGCATACGCTTTTCATTCGTGTGCAGGGTGGTGTTAAGATCACAACCCTCAATAGGCTTACATAAGCTTCCGGTGTGAGTCTTCCTGGAGGTCGTTCGCAGGCCAACCGAACCCAATCACGTGGTTCCAATTGAGCAGCTTCCCCCAAAACTGACGACTGCCTTTTCCATGCGATGATGACTCCACTCTCAGCAACCGCCAACCTGGCTTCCAACAGTTCGACAGAACCCTTTCAGCAGGTTCTGCAAGGATGAAGTCACCTGTCAGGGGCTCAGAGGCTCTGGTTACTGAATTCGGGCTTCAGGCTTTAGGCGAATGAGATTTTCGCATCAACATACCCCTCTGTCTCTCTTCTTCTTCTTCTTTTGCTTCTTCTTTCTCCCAGACTCCCAGAGACTACGGTTGACGAGGTAAATCCTGCATTACCTTAAAGATCCTAAACTATGGGAATTATGGCCTATTCCTAGTCGCTGGGCGACTGCATATGATGATTGGCGCCTGGTTTCTGCGTCTCTTTGTGCTCTCTTTCCTGGATTAGCCACGTGGTGTTTTAGGGTTTAGGGTTTAGGGTTTTGCTTTGGGATCAATGCCTGGGTTGGTTGGGGTTGAGGGTTGAGGGTCAGGCGGGTAAGGGTTGAGGGTCCGGGATTTAGCGCCACGGAAACTACCTGTTCTGATCATGCGTAGTGACTAGGTAGCAGACGTTGCCGGGCTTTGCGTTTGAGGCTCTTCGCGGTGGGGTTTTCAGGGCGGGCTCTGGCTGACTTTATCAGCCGGTCCAGGCCCGGTCCTGCCGCCAGAAGCTTATCAAGCCCATGATCCTAATATAACAATATATAATACAGTATACGGCTATAGTCTAAGGATACTTCCAGCATCTGTAGAATATTCTACAGTATAATGTAGCAGAGTATAAGGTAATATGATGAAGCTGAATTGCTCACAACCCTATGATCCTCGGCTCCCGCCCTAGAAGTCCCAAGTGCGAAAACGCGAAATGTGCGACCCATCCGGAGAAGGCCTATCCAAAATCCATAGAGCCCTTGAACTCGAAGTCCTTATATCCTAGTAAAGCCCTAATCCGAAAATCGTCCCAGTAGATCAGATCCTAAACCCTAACACTAGAGCCTAGGATTACTGGGCGATGGAAAATGAAAAAGGCCTTCAAAACACAAAACCCTGAATCCTAATAAAGCCCAGAACCGAACATCGTCCCAAAGCCCATGTATCCACACCACATCCAAAAACTGCAACGCCAAGGCTCGCCAACCAGCCAATGGGCCGTCACCTCAGCATAGTCCACACGCTTCGGGGTTTGTGCTGCTGTGATTTAAGGGTTTGTGAATTCTGTGCAGTCTTTTTTGGGAGTTGCGGGTTGTTCTGAAAGTATTGAAGCTAGAATCCAAGCCGCAAGCCTGTTGCTCTCGCCCTTCACCCCGAAACCTCAAAACTTTTCGTGCTCTTCAGTGCAGGCGCCACGCGCGGACTTCGACACCCGCCATGGTTCCACCCCGCAGGCTGGCGCCCAATATCAAAGATTCGCCCTGGTGAGCAGATGAGTATCTAGCTGCAAGCTCCTATGTATTGTTTTAGGGATTAGGGTTTAGGGTTTTGTTTTTGCGGCTTCTTACTCGTCTCGAAGGATTTTGTGAGCTCCAACCTTGCCGTGGGTGCTTGTGCAGGTAGTTGGGTTCAGGGATCTCTTCGGTAGCTCCCATGAATCCCATGAGAGCGCTCCCCGCGGCTGGCCCTAAACCGATGCCCCCAAGATCCCAAAACCTTGAATCCTAAACCCTAAATCCTAAATCCCCCAAACCCTACATCGTAAACCCTAAACCCTAAATCGTAAGCCCCAAACCCGAAATGGTAAACCCTAAACCGTAAACAATAAACCCTAGAACCTAAACCTTAAATCCCCCTCTTCTGTTCTCAAGGCTTGCTGTACGGCTAAGCTTTGCCCCTCGGTGCTGCCGGCGAAGCTTGGTGAAGGGTCTTGGGGGCCCTTTGTGCGTCTGTCTGGGTTTCGGAACTAAAATTTTATGTTTTCGTGTGTCTTGCTGGACTCAGGCTTTCGGATGTTGGACGTGGGATGTAGGTGTGTCGTTTGCGTTTGATGTCGGCCGGTGCGCCGCTCGTTTCAGAGGTGCCATAGGCGGGTTGCTCGGAGCTTTTCAAGCCGCAACCAAGCATGCCTTTAGTCCAAGCCCCATAACCCCTAATCAAGGAATATACTATCATCATTTTAGCTTAAATCATAACATAAGCCCCTTATAATTTCAGGCATGTTGCTTAATTAAGGGGTATTGGGCTCCTTGGCAGTCAGCACCGAGCCCTAAGCTCGAATCCCTCAAGCTTCCACCGTCCGCTAGGAAAGCCGCATTTTCGCCAGGACTTCTGCGACAACATCACGGGTTGGGAGAAGCACCCGGCAACGGGCCTCAAAGGCGCTACGAACTTGCTTCGGGTTTAGGGTTTAGGGTTTAGGGTTTAGGGTGTAGTAGGGGTTTAGGGGCTTTAGGGGATGCGTTCTGGTTTCCGGGTCCAGGGTTCACTTCAAGGTGCTAGCTCCGTGGAGCTTATGCTAGCCTGGGGCTTGGAGTTTTTCGCCGCAGTGGCCTTTTTCTGGAGATTATGCCTTAATACGATGAGTACCAAGTATACGCTATGCGGCTGCAGGGTTCAAGTCCCCCGAAGCCCTAAGCCCTTAAACCCTCAAGCCCTAACCCTAAAGCCCTTGAACCTCCAAGCCCCAAACCCTACATCTTTCAACCCAAAAGCTGAATCCCTGAACCGGCGAAGGGGTCGAGTGTCGATATGGGAGTTTCCGGGGGTACCTTATTTTGGGCTCCTTATAATAAGGATCTTACTATTTAGAGTCCTACATTAAGGTCCCCTATTTTCGGAAACTCCCATATCTGTGCCTCGCTCCAAGCATGAACTGACGTGCAGGAAGCACCAAGGAGGAATGCTGCATCCAGAAGGAGTGTGCGGAGCCCGGTCCATGTGTGAAGAGTATACCCTCAAGTTGATGCTAAACGCCCAAAAGTTGGAAACCCAGTAGCTTCAATCCTTAAGAGTAATGTGTAAGGGAATCCCAGCACTATTTGGCCTTAATCCGGTTTCCAACTATACGGGGTTTTCTGTAAACCCTCAATCCGCAGGCAGTGCGAAAGTACGAGTCAATACACTTGAAAACACCTAAACCTTCGTCTGTCAGGGAGAGGATTGAGTTCCTGAACCGTGCGCCGGCTAGCTGCGAATCTTAGCCCTCGACTCCTTTCTATTCTGGGGTGTAGGGTTTAGGGGTTAGTGCAAGTTGCCAGAATGTCTTACAGAGTACACGCTTTGGAAACTTCCCAGAATTTGGAATGCACTGCTGCGCATGCCTTCATCGTATGATGATGCACAGTAGGTTCCTCGAGCAAGAAGCCACCTGACTCGGCACGATAGCTCCCACTGCTTTCAGGAGTAACTGCACCAGACTCAGATATCTTAAGCCCGGAACCCTGAAGATCTGTCTTAATGGCTTGACTGTTGAGAATGCCAGACAGGTAATTTTTTGGCTGCAGGTATCCGATTATTGAGGCACTTCTGCTGCTGAGCCGCTAGTCACGTGTGGCCCTTTGCACCCTCTGTGAAACCAACATGGACGCTGCAATCATCAACGAGGACGCGTAGAGACTGTTGTCCTTTCAAAAAAAGCATAATTGTAAGAGAATATACCCCACCTATTCTAGTTATCAGGGTCCCTATACTATAGAACCCTACTATAGATCCCTTATAGAACCCTTTAAGGATCCTCGTAAAGGAACCCCACTTTCGATCCCATATGAAGGGAACCCTATTATAGATCCCGTTTAGAACCCTGCTATAGATCCCTAAACAGAACCCTGGCTTTGGGCTCCCTTTTTGTCATGGCCTTGGGATCCCTTTTTGCAGGCATCGACTGGTCTTGCTCCGACGTCACCATCATGTTTCTTGGCAGCATGTTCCTTAGTCCCTGTAAAGTATGCTACCTACTGCTAGAAAGATTACGACAAAGACTACGGGAAGGGTGGCTTTGTTCGGCTTCGGGTTTAGGAACTAGGGATTGTCACGTTTAAAGTTCAGGTTAATGGATCCGGATGCTGGGATCAGGGCTTGGGGTATAGGTTTTGCGGTTCCCAGAGAGCCCAATACCCCTTAAATTAAGGCCGTATACCTTAAAATTATCAGGGGCTTCATATTTTGGTTTTGACTATATTCCTCAATTTATGGGCATTGGGAAGTCCCCGTAAAGTATATTGCCTTAATACACCCAACACTCAAGTATAGTTGTTCAAGGCACTCAGACTTCTCGACGAGTGTGCCCAAGTCGTGTTGCGGTCGAGATTTGGGGTCTTATGGTTGATGATATAAATCCTGGGCTTCCTTTAAAGGGATCTATAAGGGTACCTTTAGGGGTCCTTTAAGGGATCTATAGGGGGTTTAGGGTTTAGGGATATAAATCCTGCATTACCTTAAGGATCCTAAACTGTGGGAACTATGGTATATTCCTTATTATGGGTAATGCTTTCGGTGTTCGGGGTTCCGCAAGTGGGGCCCCCTGTTGGGCCCAGGGCACATGGCAGGCATTGACCTCCCCCAGGCCTGAATTCCACTCCTGCTTAGAGGACCATGGGACTCAGTAACTAGGGTTACAAACAAGGTCAATATAGTTATGGCTACTTATATTTCCAATCAAGGTACTTATAACCTTACTTACTAAGTCTCCAATCAAGGTACTTATAACCTTACTTACTCAGTCTCCAATCAAGGTACTTATAACTTTACTTACTAAGTCCCATGATCCTCCAAGTGAGGACGAAGAAGACCATGACCGTCACCGACCAGCTCACGGGCAAGAACGTGACCCGCAAGGGCTGGAGCCACTCGGCGAGGGAAGTCTCGAACGCCCTAAGCCCTAAACCCTAAACCTTAAACCCTAAACCCTAAACCCTAGACCCTAAACCTTAAACCCTAAACCCTAAACCCTAAACCCTGCGTCTGCGCTGCTAAGTGGCTCGCGCTGTTCGCTCAAAAACCCAGCAATCGATTGCTAAACGGCTCGCAAAAGCAACCCAGATATTTTGGCTCTGTTGTCTGCTTAACTGCTAAACGGCTCGGGTTTGTCACTGCAAATGCAGTAGTAATCCGGCGAGAAATGAGAGATGCAGAAACTTCGCTTTCAGTTTTTACACTGCTATGTGGCTGGAGCTGCTCTCGCAAATCGAAAGCCACACCCCGAAGACCAAGGACTGAAAGTTTTGCCTTGCTCGGCCTCTAAACTGCTCATTGCCTCACAAGGCCCAAATCGGAGGATGTGGTCTATGAAAGCATCAAAGGCAGCCAGAAGAAGGAGAAACTTTGGCCAACTGCTAAACGGCTCGCTTGCGACCGTCGCAAAGACTGCGACGTTTCACGTCCCGTCTCCCTCTCGTGCTGCTCGACACCGCGATTGGGAGCGTCTCAAAGCCCCTAAAAAGGCTCGTAAGACAGCAGAGGAAGAGAAACTTTGGCCAACTGCTAAACGGCTCGCGTGTGACCGATGCTAAAACTACGATGTTTCAGCTCGCCCTCGCCCACGGGGTCCCTAGCTGCAGAAACTAGCTATGCACTGCTAAACGGCTCGGGCTGTTCGTGCGCAGTAAGCCGGAGACTGGAATCTTTACCTTTGCCAGGCTTCTAAACTACTCGATGGCTCATGAAGGCCTAAATCGGAGAGTGTGGCCTTAAAGAGACGCAGAAGAAGGAGAAGCAGAGGAAGAGAAACTTTGGCCAACTGCTAAACGGCTCGCGTGTGACCGACGCTAAACACGCAGAAGAAGGAGAAATTATGGCCAACTGCTAAACGGCTCGCGTGCAAGCCAAACGGGTGGGCACGAAAGAAAAACTGCTGTCCCTCCCTCGCCCGCGGAGCCCCTGGCTGAAAGAGCTGGCTTTGCGCTGCCTGCAGACGGCCAAATTACTCCATGTCGCCCTTTCCGGCACATACGAACCTGTTTGTAGCGATAAACGCGAGCCGTTTAGCAGTTGAGTACAGAACAGAGCCGAAATATTTGGGTTGCTTTTGCGAGCCGTTTAGCAATCGATTGCTGGGCTTTTGGGCGAACAGCGCGAGCCGGTTAGCAGTGCAGACGCGGTTTCTGCAGCTAGGGGCCCCGCGCGCGAGGGAGACGGGGCGAGCCATTTAGCAGTTTTTTGTTGTTGCCTTAAGGAGGTGGGTGCATGAAGTGCCTGCAGAGACCTCAGCTTCACGATAGCACGACACGCTCACGCCACGCCTCACGTGCCGGTGCCTCAGTTGTCTGGTCTTGCTTTTAAACTAGAATAGTTGCCGCAGCTCTCGGCTGGCGTCGACCCAAGTCTCAACTGTAGATCTGCTCGGTTTCCGACCCGCCATGGCCACTGCAGCCGACCCCGCCGCTGCTGCCCTCCCAGATGCCGCTCTGCTGGTACGGGAGCCTTGGATTACGCGCATCCTGGATGGCAACAAGATCTGGGAAATGCGAGGCTATCGCTGCTCGCGGCGAGGTCGGATCGCATTGGCGTGTACGGGGACGGGGCTACTATATGGCGAAGTCGACATTGTGGATTGCCTTCGTGTCGGCTGTTTGGACGCAGGCGGGACCCTTGTCGCGAATGGCCGCCACGAGGACTTCATGATGCTCCCGCAGAACCTTCCGAAACACGGCCTTTCTACCGCCGACGTTCGAGCCTTCGGGTACAAGCAGTGGTGGGCTTGGGTGCTAAGTTCGCCACGGCGATACGATGAGCCGAGACCATACCATCACCGAACAGGGGCAGTAAACTGGATCAAGCTCCACGCCGCTTCCGCCGTCGAGGACCGCGAGCCTGCCCTGAAGCGGCCTTGTAGGAGGAGGAGCCCCGCCAACTAGACATCGAAGCCATTTGCTGTGCAGTTGTAGTTGAAGTTTCACCTCAGAACGTATGCGACTGTCCGTCACTGTGACCAAATGAAGCCGAAGTTGTTGTTCCGCCTCATTACCTGTTCTGCGGTCCGACGTGCAGCTGTGTCCGCAAACACGACCGTAGCTGTGGCAGCTGTTTCGATCAAGGATTTCAAAGGAATCTGCCTGCTTTGAGCCTGCTTCCTCGTCATGGGCGGGCGGCCGCAGCGGCAAGTATGGCAAGGGCAGCAAGGGGCAGTGGCAGGCCTCCGAGCGGCGTGGCAGCGATGGCGAGCCGGCGGAGCATCATCTGCGGCCGGTGGATGGGCGCTGGCACCTGAACAAAGCCAGCCTGCGACCTTACGCCTCGCCCAGCGGCTCACCCTTCTACACCGCGAGGCAGCAGTCGGACACCGATTTCCTGAGTCTCAGCACCGTGGCCAACGCCCAGCAAACTTGGACGACTGAAATCTGTAATCGCCCTGGAATCGCTCTCAGCGAGGCCGGCAGCACGATCAACATGGGCAAGAGCTTACGCCGCAGAGGACGCGACAGCTGGAGAGAAGCTCGGCTTCAAAGGCGTCGTGGACATGCTGGACACTGGAGGCGGAGGACGGCAAGAAGTTCCTCGCAGCCGCGGCTACTTTCGACAAGTTCGACGAGAGTCCCAAGCAGGCGGCTGCTCTGGACACAGCCGCCAAGGCATGGGTGAAGTTCCTCAGCACCGACACGAAGAGCAAGGCCAAGCGGGTGCAGCGGATGGTGAAAACGGCAGCGAAGAGCTATCTGTTCGGTATGGAGCTTCTGCAATGGCTGGCTGCCATGGAGCATCGCGATGGCTGGGCTTCGAAGATGAAGCCTATTGAAGCCTATCAAGGGCCTGCAGCCGGACAAGCTGCAGAGGTGGATCCGATCGCCTTCGGAGGATCGTCGGTTGATGGAAGCCCTGCTGGCTGCGTACCGCGCACAAGTGGATGTCCGCCCGGAGGGCAAGACCCATGGTCTTTCCGACAGCGACGGAAGCGAGCCGGCGGCGGCCAAGAGCAGTTCGTGTTCTAGGAGCGACAGCAGCGACAGCGATGACCGCCGGGGTGAGAAGCGCAAGAAGAAGGCCAAGAAAGACAGCGATTCCAGCAAGGCTAAGAAGAGCAAGAAGAAGGACAAGGAGCGGCGAGGCAAGGAAAGACAAGAAGGAGGACCATCCCAAGAGGAAGAAGAAGGCTGGCAAGGATAAGAAATCGCTCCAGGCGTCCAGCAGCTCCGGCAAGACTTCGAAGCGTGTTGACGACGAGAAGCCCAGCCCCGTGGACAGCTTGACGCGCAAGATCCGACGAATGACTGGCCTCACTGCCGAAGGCCGTATTGCCGTCAAGGACACCGACCTCTACGATGAGATCCAATTCGATAGCGCAGAGGCCACCCTGACGGATGTGCTGACACGCTTCTTCGAAACCCAGAGCAGCAAGGAGGAGTTCGACAACTGGAATGTCAAGGCACTGATCCAGGGCAAGTGCGTGGAGATCTCCGCCCCTACCACGCCTGCCACTCTGTGCAAGGAGGTCGTTCTGATCCGCAAAGGCGGCTGAGTCGGCAGAGGTCCGGGAACCTCCGGTTAATTTGCAGCCACAGTAGATGGCGGGAGGTTGTAGCACAGTCCTGCCCCAGTGGCGGCCGAGATCCCTTGTGTGTCAGCAAAAGCTGGCCTGTGATTGCTTTCTGTGCGTGGTGCAGAGCGAGGCAGGAGGCAGTGGCACAGTCCTGCCCTCAGCGACTGCGTGCGAGCGGTGACGAAAAAGAATCTTTTGTCGGGGGGGGTGGCAGCAGAGTAGTTTCTCGACGAGCTGAAGCATATCTTGCCTACCTCGGAGAGCTCCGTTTGGCTCTAGTCACTAGAAACTAGTATCACCCTATCAGGCAACACGCAACACGTGGCACCATGCCACGGGCTTGCATCGGCATGGACGGCGTCCCCTGCTGCTTCTCCACTTCGTCTGCCGGCCGACCTGCGCAGCCCAGCCCGGGCCACCTGCAATGCCTCTTCTGCGGCGATCTGGCCCGCCTCGAGGACGTTCTGAACGGACCGGGGGGCAAGCCTTTGGTTTTGCGGATGCTGTGTGCTGCTGAGCTCGCTTCGGTTTTGTCTACGGTTAGTTTAAGCCGGCTGGCTTGCCTGTTTGCCCGTTTCCGACTACTCATCGAGCCGAGGCTTTGCGCTCCATGAACGAAGAAACCTACGAGAAGGCCATGGCACGCTTGCTGGAGGTGACGCCGGAGCTGTCTGAGCTCGATTCACTGGTTTCGGAGCAAGTTGCTGAAGTCCCGCCTCGCAAAGCCAAGAAGACGAAGTCCGCGGCCGGCGTCCTCAAGATACGACGGGTGAGTGGCATCTCCGCCGCGGGGAAAATCTTAGTCCAGGATGCAGATCTCTACGACGAGGTCGATGTTGGCGATACGGATACCATGCTCCTAGAAGTTCTGCAAGGTTTCTTCCGGGCCCAAGGTGCAGATCAAGAGCTCCGTAATTGGAGGATCAAGGCTTTGGTGTCGGGCAAATGCATTGACGTGAATGCGGAGTCCACGCCTGCGATGCTCTGTTCGGAAGTGGTACTCTGCAAGAAAGGCGGCTGAAGATGCGAGCCTGCACGTCTGAGGCGACAGTATCTGGAGCGACTGAGGCATGTAGACCGTCGACGGCGGGAGGTTCCGGCACAGTCCTGCCGAGCGGCCTGCGAATGTGTCACCCCGAACAACATTTCCAGCAGCGGTGCGACTGCGACAGACAAAAGGTACCTGCTCCCGTCCACGAAGCCAGTTTCCTCATATCTCGGACCTCACGCGTACTCATGCTCGGGAGTTCTCGTCTTGACGCATCTCCGTCGCCGTTTTTTTTGCGAATTGCCTTCCTGGTCGATCGCCTGCCTCGAGATGCTGCGAAGATAGATCAATATCGCATTCAATGCTCGCGGTTGTCCATGCAGCGACTTCGTCGAATGACGTATTATCTGTTTTCTGGGTATGAGACAAATGTTTGCAAAACCAACCCTAGTAAGCCCACGCACTACTACTCCTTTCCGGTTGAGACATACATGCAGCTTCCCTTAGACTGCGCCTGGGCCCCGTTGAAAGTAACGGCCCCCGTCGGTGATGTCCAAGCCCCCGCTGGGGTGCCCAGAAGACTTTAGAACTAAACGCTAAAATGCTTGAACTCAGGGCGGTCTTGGGGTGGGCTGTCTGCTACGCAACAGTGCGAGCGGCCTGGGTGTGCACACACCAGCGAGCACCCATGACGTTACCAAACCCTAAACCCTAAACCCTAGACCCTAAACCTTAAACCCTAAATCCTAAACCCTAAACCCTAAACCCCCAAGCCCAGGCTTTGGGAGGATCTTGAGGCTTCGGGTTTCAGACCGATGTAAATCATCACCAATACTCTTTTGGGTTCCGTATTATGACTTTGGCATAATGGGCCCCAAAACCCTATTCTAAGTATGAAGGCCTTTATATTACTTTCTCGCACTCCCGGCCCGGAGGCGATGTGGAGTGCTGCGAGGAGCACCACTGCGACGAGTTCAAGATCCCGCGGGGCTCTCAGCAAGGTTCACCTGAGCCCCAGAAAGCCGGGTAACTACAAGCTTCGGCTTTGGGCTGGGAGACCATGTGCTGGGCCGAAGGGTTTAGGGTTCAGGGTTTAGGGTTTAGGGTTTTAGGGTTTTAGGGTTTTAGTGTTTGAGGGTTTTAGGGTTTAGGGTTTAGGGTACCTGGTTGCCCAAGGCAGTAAGAGTTCGAGTTGGGTACCTTGGGATCCTCTGCTCGTCGTCCCACCGAAAAGCAGCTCTTGACAGTGACCTCAGAAGTGCGTAGTTCGCACACTTCCAATCAACTTTGCCCTGTGGATAACCTCCTAAATCAGTCTTCTGACAGGGTTTGGGATTTTGCCAATTCCACGGGGTGAACGCAGGTCTTGTGAGTTTCGCCCCTGAGAGTAGGAGTGTCGTTCGCCCGTCGGAGACACTACACAGACTACGCATCCGTCGAATAACATTCCTCAATGCAGGCTTATAGTATCATGTACCCCCCTAGATTTACATTCACAAGCCACCAAGCTTACTCTCTCTCCAACCTGAGCCGCGGGTCCTAGCGGAAGTCCGAAGCCGAGACCAACCCTGCACGCACGCATCCTGTTTCGTACCCGAAATTCTGAGTAAACCCCGAAACCCTACAGCCCGAAACCTTGAATCCACAAACTTCAATCGAAAGTTTTGGATTCCTTTCTATGAACATATGGGTTTGCAGCCCTTAACCCTCAGCAGAACCCTACACCCCTGAACCCCTAAACCCTAAACCCCTGAACCCAAAAACCCTAAACCTTAAACTCTAAACACAGAGCCCTAAACCAGCTTAAACCCTTAAGGGTTTGCCTTCGGCGGCAAAGGAAGGAAATGCAGAGCCTTTGGAAGCTCAAGGCCCCCGCCTCTGAGGGGGGGGGGGCGCCGTTTTGGCAGAAGCTTCGGGTTCAAGGTTTTTAGAGATTTTCTTGATTTGAAAGATTATTAGTAGAGATTTTGGGCGTGTTTCTTTAAATTGGTTTAGTTTTTTTTTGTTTCCTTTTTTTGGCTTTTGTTGAGGGCTTGATTTCGAACCCTAGGCCCTGAAATTATAGTATCCTGATGGGAGGGGGCTCCAAGTAGATACCTACGGTTGATGATTTAAATCCTGCACTACCCATAGTACAGAATATACCGTAATTCCCATAGCATAGGGTCCTTAAGGTAATGCAGGGTTTATATCATCAACCGTAGTTCTCAAAAAGGTTCCTTGTTCCCTCAGGATCCCTTGTACCCTCTCCCCTTGAACCACCCTCCCTTAAGGACCCAATAATGGGCCTAAGGGGCCTGAATGGTTAGAAAAGGGCTTCGGGGCCTATTACCTACTAATACACTAATATACCAATCTACTAGTATATTCGTGCATTCGTATACTAGTATCTTCGTATATTAGTATGTTCGAACATTAGTATATTGGTATTAGTATACTGTAAGTGTCTGGCATCTTTCAAGAGGAGTTGCCCGAAGAGGCCTCCCCAAGCAACCCGGGATCCCAAACGATACGCTGCGAGAAGAAGCTCAGCCCCTTGAAGATGGGACGTCCTCACAGTAAGTGAGATCTATCCTTTGTAGGGTTCTGTATCATGGTTTCGATTTAGAGTCCCTCAAAAAGGTAGGTGTTTTGGGCCGCAAGTAAACCCTAAAGAAGCAGGACTTAAAGTTTTCGCACTGTCAGTGTTCCATTGCTTGATGTGGTGGCCGTCTCACGTGTTCGACCACTGGGGCATACAGAAGTAGGCCCAAAACCCTCAACCCGAAACCCTCAACCCTCACCCCCAAAACCCTAAACCGCCCCTTCTTTTGAGATGCCATGACCGCAGGACAAGGCTTCCTCTATCCGCGGCGTCCACCTGAAAGACTGCTGTGTTTCAGCGGCAGTCAGTCCTGATTCGCTACTGTAGGTTTAGGATTCAGGGTTCAGGGTTTATTCGGAAGAATTACCGACATGATTCCTTCGAGCTCCTGATTCGGAGTATAGTACACTGTAACCCCAAACCCAATTCCGATTATCAAGTTCCTATTATCAAGGCGCTTCTGTTAGTTCATCTCGCTGCTTCATGTCTTCTTTCGTTTCCTACCTCTTCCTTTCCTTTCACTCGGCAGTTCTACGTAGTTTTTGCTTTGGGCTCGCCGCGGATGGATGTGCGAACTCCGAGAGTTTTGTAGGCCTCAGGATGGAAGACTTGTCGTTGCAGTAGAGATCAGCCACTGGAGCTTGGGTTTGTAGGCATCTAGAGCTGAGTGTCGGATTCTGAGTTAACCTTTGCGTGTACAACAGATAATATAGAACCTATAGTATAAAATCTATACGTAATATAAGATGCAATACAGAATATATGATGTATACAATAGCCCTAAACCCTAAACCCTATACCCTAAACCCTAGCCGACTCGCCAAGGTGAGCCCAAGCTCTGCTCGGACTTCAGCAGCGCGGTGTGAAGATGAAAACTTTTGGGGGTTTAGGGTTTTCGGGTTCAGAGTTTAAGGGTTTAGGGGTTTGGGGTTCAGGGGGAAAAAACCAGAGAACCCAATATCCCTTAATTAAGGACTATACCTTAAATCATAATAGGATACCTAATATGATTTAAGGTATATTCCTTAATTAAGGGAGATTGGGTTCTCTGGGGGGTTCCAGGGGGTTTTCGGGTTGCGGGTGCAGGGTTTAGGGTTTTAGTGTTTCGGGTTTGGGCTTTCGGTTTAAGGTTAGGGTTTTACGGGGTTTGGGGTTAGGCTATGGAATCTGGGGATTCTGGTTGAGGTTTAGAGTTTCGGGGGTTTAGGGGGGTTTCGGGTTTATGGTGTTCGGCACTGAATTCAGGGTTAAGGATGTAAGATGAGGATTTGGGCATGAGGAAGCAGGGAGTGTGGGAAGTAGCAGTTTGAGGTTCGGGGCACACGAAGAGCCATTTGCTTCGCTTGCAGGTGTCGTTGTTGAGAAGGATATACCATGCTATGCCAGACTATACTTTACTATACTATGATACAGGATGACATCCGAGCAGAACCAACCAGTATAAGGCAACATAGTTCTAATGTAATGCACTATACAACACTATACTCTAGAGTGTCAAACCCCAAACCCCAAAACTCTCGACCTCTGAAACCTGAGCTCTTGCTCGCCAGAGGGTCCTGAGATGTTCCGCGCTTGCCAAGGCTGCCCTAACACCACCAAGACGAAGCCCAAGGCGCCTTCGGATCAGGATGGGGTGCTGGCAGGTGCCTGGGCCCGAAACCCAAAAAGGGTTACTGGTTCATTGTGAGGGTTTCTCGCGTATATTTAAAGGGGACTATGAAGGTTACTAGTCGAAACATGGGCTTCTACTGTAGGTAACGTAAGGGTTACTAATCACAAGAAGAGCTTCATTTTGAGGCTACTGTAAGGGTTACTAATTATACTCAGGGCTTCTTTGAGGGGGTTACCGTTTATATAAGGGTACCATGGAGGTTCTATACCGTTTAGGGGGAAACTCTGCTTTCAGGTTTTGGGACTTAGTAAGTAAGGTTATAAGTAGGATATAATTAGGATGGCCCCACTTAGGGGACTTATAACCCTAATTATAACCTACTTACTAAGTCCCATGATCCTCTAAGTGGTTTCAGGTTTTGGGACTAGGACACTAGATCTTCCCCTGAAGCATTCGTTGAGCATTGGGGTGTAGGGTTTAGGGTTGCGGGTGCTCTACACCTGAAACCCTGATTCTAGCATCCGAATCCCTTCACCTGAACTTTAGACGTGAAATCCCTACCGTTGATGATATAAATCCTGCATCACCTGAAGGACCCTAAACTACGGGAATCATAGTATATTCCTTACTATTATAGGTAATGCAGGATTTATATCATCAGCCGTAGTTCCTAAGCCCTGAGCCGAGAAAAGCCACCCTTCCAGTAGTCTTTGTGGTAACCCTAGGACCTGGAGTAGGCCCTTATTCCCTTGTTTTAGGGCTCTGGTTCCCTTATTAAGCCCCTTTAAACCAAAAAGGGCACCCTTTTTATTCCTAGGTTACTCTTGGGTCTAGAACCAATCTAGAAACTCTGAAGCCTTGAAACAGAAAAGCCCTAAACCCTAAGCCTCAAACCTCGAGACCCTAAGCTTCAAACCCGAGACCCTTTTCTTCCCTGAACCCCCTAAACCCTCAACCTTCAACCCCCAAAGCCTGAGACCGAGGCTCCACCGAGGAGGAGTGCTGTGAGCCCTTGTACTGCAGCGCCTACGAGTGCAAGAGCCCGGGCTCCCAGGAGATGCGGATGTCTTGTTGCCTTTTTCCGGGGGTCGGGTTCAGGATTTGGGGAGGTCTCTAAATGAGGCTCCCTTTTTTGGGTCCCAAAGGAAATGTTGTTGTGAGCTTGAGGGAGTTTGGCGCTCCAGGTGACAAGAAGCAGAAAAAGGTGAAACCCGAAGAGCGCCGCGGCTCCACGGACGAGGCGGCATAGGGATGAGCTGGTTTAGAGCTCGGAGAGTCGAGGTTCTTTTGTTCAAGGTTTTTTAAGGGCCTAGGGCTTCGGAGTCTGGGTGAATCTCATGTGAAGTATTTTTTTCACGCATCAAAAGAGAAGCTCGTTTCTTTCGCTTCTATTGGTCTCATGGGCTGTAGAATCCTAGGCGTTAGGGTCTGGGATGAGGGCTTCGTGTCGGCGCAATGTTTATGGTCGACAGTACCTGTGCGTGTTGTAGAGACTAGCAGCAGTGGCATAATTAGTTCAGGAGGATCTTTGTGGCGCATGAAGGGCTCTTACCCCTGCATCGTGAACCCAAACCTTATGCAAGTGGCCATGAAACTCACAGGCGAAGTCCTGTCCTAACCCTTAACCCTAAACCCCAAGACCTATGGCCCAAAAGTCGCAGCGAGAGAGGAGTGCTGTGAAGACAAGTTCTGCAAAGACTACAAGTGCTCCGACCCCACCAAGTGCTGGTCCCAGGGAAGAGAAGTGCTTTGAGTTTAGGATTTGGTTCAGGGGTTTTGTGTTTTAGCGCCTTTGGGTCAAGGAGTTAAGGGGTTCAAAGGATGTTTTGGGCAGCAGCTGGGCCAGTGTGATCACAATCACGAGGGGGTGCTTTCCTTCATCCGAGTCTGCAAAGGTTGTTGGTTACAGTTCGTGGCCTCTTTGACAGTTGGACTTTGGACTCTTGAGTTTGCTTCGGGCAAACTTCAAACCCTCAAAGGCTCAACCTGACAACGCCCAAGGCTTGGAATTGAGGGTCAGAGGACGAGGATTCCTTGCTTCTGGGCTCGAGCACTCTTGCAACCCCTTCGGAGACAGTCGGGCTAGGAAGATAGTGCAGATAGTGCTTGAAGCTTCACCCGCTCTAAATCCTACTTGGAGGTTCATGGGTTTCTCGCAAGGTAACCACTGCCCCCCCGCCCTAAAGCCTTGAACTAAAGCCGCAAACCTCGACCCTTACCGTACATGGCAGCCCCTTTCGGCGGAAGATGGCACATCTTGAAACCACACTCAACCATGTTTAGGAGTGTGAGGTTTGGTGTTTTGGGTGAGGTAAACCCAAACCCGAAATTAACCCTTAAAGCTTAAACCCCTGGACCCCCAGACCCGAACCCCTAAACTTTAAACCCCAAACTCCCAAACTGTGAGTCGGTCATAGGTCTCCATAGAACCCAAGACTTAAAGCTTCAACCCTAACCCCAAAGCCCTCAATGAGGGTTGTGGGTCAGCTCCGACTCAGAGGGGGCGGTGAGGGGGAAGAAGAAGAAGAGGAGGTTCCTGAACTCCTGAACCTCAAACCCTGAAGCCCTGAACCTTAAAACCTAAACCCGGAGCGTTTCGTGCATTCCATTTTTTGTTGTTCACTCTGCCCGGGTATCAGAACGATTAGTAGTAATTGCTATTCATGTTTACTGTCACTCTTACTATTATTCTACCATGATTGCTGTCAATATTTTTCACGGTGCCCAGGTGGATCCATTTCTCGGACCAGCCAGGTCCTCAGACACCTCGCAGGGATTGTTAAAACAGGGTTTCGGGCTTGGAGTGCGTGTGCAGATAAATACATACATGAATAAATATACATATACATACCAATAAAAACAAATAATATATATATATATATATATATATATATATATATTTATACACACGTATAGATAGATAGATAGAAGCACACTCAACGGAAACAAGACAGGCAGCCAACATCTGCTGGGACACTCAAAGTGGAAAAGGAGGGACCCTTAATGGGGGCCCCTACCCCATAATGGGCTATATATTGGGTATATAATAGCTTTTTTTAAGGGTATATACCTAGGGGTCCCTATATAAAGGGTCCCTCCTTTTTTACCCTTGGAGACACTGTTACAAGCATCGTATACTAGAACCTAGGAAGTTGGAACATCAACATCCTCATGCCCTGTCTGGGGGTTCCCTGTCGAACTTCGGGAGGGCAGGGATCCCGGAATTGACCACCAGGAAAACCTTCTCAAAGTGGGTTTAGAAGCGTGTTCCCTTCAGGCTCCTTTGAGGCTTCCTTGATTGTTTGTTTAAGGGTTGGTGTACTTAGAGGATCATGGGACTTATTAAGTAAGGTTATAAGTAGGTTATAATTAGGATAACCCCACTTAGGGGACTTATAACCCTAATTATAACCTACTTACTAAGTCCCATGATCCTCTAAGTAGGGTCAAGACCTTGCATTGCCCATGCCCTAAATGCTGAACCTCGACTGCGAACAACCGGGAGGGAGCCTCAAGTTTTCAAGGAGATCCGGCCAATAAGTCTCCACAGCGATTTGGGGCCCAAGTAATTCGTAGCATTCCTCAGGATTCCGTAACTCTATGATGGCAGACCTCAACATTCTATGTCGGTAGGTATTAAGGCCCCTCTGTGAGCAGGTTCCCCAAGAGCTTTTCCAGGCTTGGCCCAAGCAACATCGACCGCCGGGGCAGCTCCGACGAGGCGAATCTGCGGGATTCTCGGGGTTTTGGGTCTTCGGTGCTCTCAATTGAATATTATGACTTTTTGTTAGCAAGTGTTGTGTCACATTTCTTATGGGCCATGCAGGCCGCGAATTGGTGCGGTATCCACCAAGAAAATGCCCTTGAGGCCTTCGCCTGAGACCCATCAGATCATTGTAGGGCTCTTGCGGCGTTGCGGAATTCCGTTTCGAGGAGACAACAACTCATTGATAACTCGAGTCGGGTATCTCGAAAAAGTCACCAAAGCCATTTCTTGGAGTTCCTCATTGTCAGTATAGTTATAATATACGATACCCCAGAAAACACATTTACACCCATGAAGGTCCAACATTAAATCTCGAATGGTATATCGTGAGACCTGAGCGGTTGTCAATATTAGGGTCCCTTTTTAGGTCCTTATTATAATACGGCACCTAATATTTAGGCGACCCAAAACGGGACCATAATTTTGACAACCACCCACCTGACGCAGGAATGCTGCGAGAAGCTTATCTGCCGGCCTGAGATCTGCCCCTGGCCTGCAGCAGTTTCGAACCCTAAACCCTAAACCTTAAACCCATCCTTCAGGGATTCGGGGCTTTGGGTTGGGGGGGTCGGTCTTTCCAAAACCCAGAGCCCAGACCCTAAAACCCCAAAACCCTCCCTTTGGAGAAAGGGTGCATATCAACTTAAAAAAAACTCAAAACTTGAACCCGGTTTGGGTTTGGATTTCGGAGGCTTGGCTCATGTTTCAGACTGGCTTCGGGAAGTAATTTAAGGGTGTGAGCACAGCAGTAGTAATATCAGCTCTGTTGGAATGTCACCACCTTTTGGTCCCCGGATACTAATAAGCATCATGTACTTTTATATGTCCGAAAACGCTAGCCTAACTATGAGGGTCCCCTGTGTGATTTACCTCATCCCTGGTTCTGCGGGCATCCGGGAGCCCCTTCCGTGATCAAGTCCGAGCCGCGAAGCGATTCTGAACTAATAAGCCCTAAACCCTTGATCCCGGACCCAACAGCCCAGAGCCTAAACCCCGAAATCCTAAACCCTGAACCTTCACCGTCTGAGGCAATCCCAGCACCATGTGGAAGGGAAAGGACTGCTCTTCTATGAGGGACCCAGTGGATCCGCCATGGGACCTAAAATCGCATTCGGTAGGTTTCCTTACTATAGGGGTTTAGGGTTGAGGGGTATAGTATGATATGCACAAAAACCCTGTTCGCATGCCCCCCGCAAGAAAGCCAAGACCCAAAACCCCAAGCCCCCTAACGGCCCCAAACTTCAAAAGCTACGGTTGATGATGCAAATCCTGCATTACTTTCATGGCCCTACACCGAATTATGGTATATTCTTTTTCTTGGGTAATGCAGGATCTATATCATCAACCGTAGTTTTTGGGAGCACTTTCTGTCAGGACGGTCTGGAGACCCTCCAGGGTAGCACCATGGCCCAATGCTGCGAGCCCATCTACTGCGACTTGGCGACAGCTTTCATGGTCTTACACAGGCCCCATCTCCCCTGAATCCTAAGCCCGAAACTAAACCCCTAAACTCCTAAACCCCTAAACCCCTAAACCACTAAACTCCCAAACCCCTAAACCGCCAAAGCCCTCAACCCCCAAACCTCCAAACCCCTAAACCCCTAAACCCCTAAACCCCTACACCCCTAAACCCCTAAATCCTTAAACCCTAAACCCCTAAACCTCCCCAAAGCCCTAAACCCCTAAACCCCCAAACCCCTAAACCCCTAAACCCTGAACCCTTAAACCCCTAAACCCCTAAACCCTAAACCCCTAACCCCCTAAACCCCTAAACCCCTAAACCCCTAAACGAATGGTAGGATTGGTCTATAAGGGTTACTCTAAGGGATCTATACTTACCTTCGGTTAGTAGGGAATGGAGGAATGGGGTACAAGTATGACTACTATTACTACCATTCTTCCATTCCCCACTAACCAAAGGTAAGTACCGGCGAGGGTGGCTTCCGTTTCGAAGGTTTCCCAACGGTTGCGGGTTTTGGGGTTGAGGGTTTGGGCACTTTCATGACGCGGAATGGAGGGGTTGTCGGCCTTATCCTCTTATTCCGAAGGTGGGAACTTCACCTGCGACACCGACGACGATGGCGACGGTGACGGAACCATGTGGTACAAGAAGGTGGACACGAATGCGCCGCTTGACTGGCGAGTTTTGGGCGTCTTAATCGTTAGAGTAGGGGTTTCCGGAGTGGATCATACTCTAGTTTACCCAAAGCCCTGCAAGCCCCAAAGCCTAAAGTTTGCAATCTATGAAGTTTTGAAACTTCACGATCAGTCCTGCGGGGGCCTTGGCATGAAGAATGTAGGGCCTCGCGGTTTAGGGTTTAGGGGTTTAGGATTTGGTGGCCTGGCTAAGAATCTAAGCTGAAGTTCCTTGAAATCCGAAAGAGCCGAACACTCCGCCATACTGAGATGGGACTAGGCCCTTGTTTAGGCTTTAGGGTTTAGGGTTTCAATTCCATCCAACGCACACACTCTTCTCCTTCTTCAGCCTCGAAATAAGAGATGGTCTGCACAGGTACAAGTGGCAGGGAAGCACCAACGAGGACCCGGCCGGGGCGCAGTTAAGGGTTCCGGGCGCTTGCCCAGAGAATCCAATATCTCTTAATTAAGGAATATACCTTAAATCTTATGAGGGATCCTATTACAATTTAAAGCATATTCCTTAATTAAGGGGTATTCGGTTCCGCGCGCGTGGCTCTTCTGGCCAGGAAGACACAAAGAAAGCTCCTGAGCCCTTTTCTTTGTCATAGTTGGATCGCAATTTAGATTTTTTATGAGCACCTAAACCAATAATTAAGGACTAACAATGTCCAATCCTATGAACTAGTTTTTCCTGGATACGACCTCCCGAAACCCCGAACCTCACACCCTGTGGCAAGTAGCATGCGTTCCCGAAACTAGTGGTGTAGAAAAGTTCCAAGTCACCAACCCCGGCTTTTTCAATTGTCAGCCTGACTACTAGGAATAATTCGACTGAGGCTCTGGGATATTCTAGAGTCTAAGTATGCCGAGACTAGAGGGAATAGTCTTTCTGATCTGAATATTGTTTTGGGTGCATTCCGTTGCTTAAGCACAGCTTGCCCCTTCCAGTCTACGTCCTTTTCACATGCCCTTGCAGGAGTGCTGTAACAAGTGTTGTTAGGTATCAGCCGTCTCTCTGTTTCACCCACATGCTGCGCATCACGTGGATGCTGTCAGGGGAAGAGGTGGCGAGATTTTCGGTGGAGGAGTTGAGCGATGTGAAGGCACTAAAGCAGGAACTGAATCGCAAACACTGCCAGCCCACACGATTCAGGCAAAAGCTGTTTCTTTGCGGCGATCCTTTAAATGATTCTGCCCTTCTGGACTCGCCCATGGAACTGCAGCTGGTCTTGCTTCCATATTCCGTGACCTCCGAGACGCAAGCGGAGCTGGCGACTGCCTCTGCCAACGGCTCCGTGTCCAAGGCTCCTTTGGGCAAAGGGTCCCACCGCACCCTGAACCATCACACATATAGGGGCCTTCATAATTGGACTTTTGGGGTATATGATACTAAAATTATCATTAGGAACCCCCAAAGGTTCGAGGTAATTAATGATCCCATGACCATAAGTTCCCCTACACGCAGATTGAGCAGGTTGAGGCCATTTTGCAGCAGCCGCGGCACCCAGACATAGTGGACAAGGACGGTTTCACTGCACTGATGGCAGCATCTCAAAATGGCCAGGCGGAGGTTGTGCCTTTGCTGCTGGAGGCCGGTGCCGACAAGAACTTGGCCGACAATAACGGCTTCACTGCCCTGATGCTGGCATCTTTCGACGGCCACGTTGCAGTTGCGCATTTGCTGCTGGATGCCGGTGCCGACAGGAATTTTGCAAACAACAATGGCTACACCGCCCTAATGTTAGCATCTCTCGGCGGCCACATTCAAGTTGCCCATATGCTGCTGGATGCCGGTGCCGACACGAGCTTGGCCCGCAATGATGGCTACACTGCCCTGATGATGGCATCTGGGAGCGGCCATGTTGCAGTTGCGCATTTGCTGCTGGATGCTGGTGCCGAAAAGGACTTGGCCAACAACAGCGGCTTCACTGCCCTGATGATCGCATCTGCGAGCGGCCACATTGAAGTCGTGCGTTTCCTACTGGATGCCGGGGCCAGGAAGAACTTGGCCAACAACAGCGGCTTCACTGGTCTGATGATGGCATCTGTGCACGGCCACGTTGAAGTGGTGCGTTTGCTGCTAGATGCCGGGGCCGACACGAACTTGGCCGACACTGACGGCTTCACTGCGCTGATGGCAGCATCTCGAAAAGGTCAAGAAGAGGTTGTGCGTTTGCTGCTGGACGCGGGTGCCGGCAAGAACCTGGCCGACAATAGCGGCTTCACTGCCCTGACCTTGGTATCTCTCACTGGCCACGTTGAAGTTGCACGTTTGCTGATTGATTCCGGTGCCGACGCGAACTTCGCTGACACTGACGGCGTCACTGCGCTGATGGCAGCATCTCGGAAAGGTCACACGGAGGTCGCGCGGTTGCTGCTGGAGGCCGGTGCCAGGAAGAACTTGACCAACAACAGCGGCTTCACTGCCCTGATGCTAGCATCTTTCAACGGCCACGTTGAAGTGGTGCGTCTGCTGCTAGATGCCGGTGCCGACACGAGCTTGGCCCACGATGACGGCTTCACTGCCCTGATGATGGCATCTAGGCACGGCCACGTTGAAGTTGTGCATTTGCTTCTAGGTGCCGGTGCCGACACGAACTTGACCAACAACAGCGGCTTCACTGCCCTGATGATCGCATCTACGAGCGGCCACATTGAAGTCACGCGGTTGCTTCAGGCAGCCGGCTTGGACAAGGACTCAACCAACAAGCGGCGACACTGCTTCACTGATGGTCACATCGCCAAACGGCCGAGATGGCCAATGTGTGATGGCAAAGACCGCAGTCCATGAAAATCCGACATTCGAGGTGTCTTAGCAATTAGGTACGGCCATAGAAATTCAATGTGCGACGCTGCTCGGGGGGGTTCCGGGCTGGCGGTGGATGGCCCCTGCATTCAGAGGAAGTATCCTTTGGTTAGACACGTGTTGCTCCCCAATCCTTCCAGCTTCCTTGCCGGCTTTGAGTATGCGTTTCATGGGCCAGAGCAATTCCCATTCTTTTGCATAGCGGGTTTCTTAAAGTTGCGGGATGCCTGACCCAGACCTTAAGGGGCCTTGCAGCATGGATCCCACTTGCATGGAACGGTTTGCAGGAGTGCTGCGTGCCGAAGTACTGCAGCCAGTACACCACCTCCACCCCCACGCAGTGACTGGGCTGTTACGCATTCAGGCTCCAGAAATTCCGCAGGGTAAAGCCCGGACTTCAGCCTTAGTGACCTACAGTCTATGGTGGGTTGAGGTGGTAGCCTACAACCTCATGCTTTGGGCTTCCTGGGGATTGCGGCAGCGCATCTGCTGCAGACTTGATGAATCTGGCCGCTGTCTTGCGGTGATGGGACACATCCTTTACAGCAACTAATGGGTAGCAAGCATGTTGTCGTGCACCTTCCCACAGCAGCTTCTTTCACTGACCTCAGCCCTAAACCCTAAACGCTTAAACCCTAAACCCTCAACCCTAAACCCTAAACCCGAAACACGAAAACCCGAAAACACGCCATAAACGATTTGAGCCACTGATTGGGCCACTTAAAATCCCCAACGTCTGCTGAAGCCTCCAGTCCCAACACCTAAACCCTAAACCCTAAACCCCTAAACCCCACGCATTTTCGCATTTGGGTGTAAACCTGAAGCCCGAACCCTTGCATGCACTCCCAAAGCACCGGGAAGATGGATCCATGTAGTCCATGTAGAACGTACCATATGCTTTTTCCTAGATATATAAATAAAAAATATGAATAAATAAATAATATATATATATATATATATATATATGCATATATATATATACATATATACATATATATATATATATATATATATTTCACCAACCCAGGTGGAAGAGGAAGCCCCAGAAGAACGCCCAGGGAAGCACCGATGTAGAGCCTTGGAACTTTGGAACTCCTTCGTTTTTGGGGGGGGGTTGCGGCGGGGGGGGGGGGGAGTTTGTTTTTTTGTTTTGTTTTTGGGGTCTTGAGGTTAATAGCCTCAGCTGCGGGGATGGCCTGGGTTACCGGTTCAGACTCTCTCCTGCTTTTCGGGGCTTCGTAAGGTGTTTGTTCTGTCGGGCTTTGTCGGGGTTCCGTGTGCAGGCTCCGCGTGCTGGGACTTGCGAAAATTCCAGCAGTACAGCCCAAATCTACCAAAGCCCGAACAACCCTGAGCCGTAAAACTCTAAGACTCTAAGACCGTAATCTTGTGAATCTGAGCCACTTGAGTCCGTAGATTCCGGCTTCAGGCAGATGTATGGTGTGTGGCTTTGGGTTCTCGGGCTTCGGGCGGTTTCAGGGGTTTAGTGTTTAGGATTTGGGGTCTTGGGTTTAGGGCTTAGGGTCCATTCACACCTATATCGAACTCCAAACCCTAAACTGTAAAGCTTAGGTCAAGCCTTTTAGGTGGAGGGATCGCTCCAACATCCAAAGTCACGCCTAAACAACTGGCGGCATAAGCACAGGAATGCTGCATACAATAATTGACTATATCTCTTTTAAGGATCCCCACAAGGACTAGCATTGCTGCTTGTTCAGGAATGCTATGACCAGCTGTGGTGCTCTGACTACTGCTGCGTTGGAGCCGGCTACGTGGCTGCTCCCGTGGGTTTGGCAGCGAACAGTGCCCTCAACCCTGCACCCTAGACCCTAAACCCTAGAAGCGAAAATCCTGAACCCTCAATCCCAGACGTTTGGATCAGTCTTTGGGGTCCGATAGTGCGAAATTTTGAACTCTGAGTTCTGGATGATCGATAATGGCTTTACAAGGGGCCTTCATAATTGGGATGGGGTTTTGGGGCCCGTTATGCTTTTTCTTTATCCTTAAGGCCCCTATCTCAATGGAGGTTCCGGTTTCGGGCCGGGGCTCATTTTTCCCGGGAGCCAAGGGTGTCGCTGAACCCCGAGCTGTCAGATATCGAAGCTTCTCCTTTGGCCCTGAATCTCGGAGGAGCCCTAAACCCTAAAACGGCCTGAGCCCGAATTCGGCACCTACATTACATGCACTCGTGATTCCCCCCAGAGAACCCAATATCCCTTAACTAAGGAATATACCTTAAATCTTATTAGGGGTCCGATTATAGTTTATGGCATACTCCTTAATTAAGGGGCTATTGGGTTCTCTGGGTCACTACTGGTCACGGCTGCCGGTCTCAGACGCTTCGTGTTGCGAGGGGCGCAGACCCAAAAGCCTGACTCCCGAACGGCGAAGCTGAGACCCAGAGCCTCCAAAACTCCTTAATTAAGGAATATACCTTAAATCATAATAAGATCCCTAATATAATTTAGGGTATATTCCTTAATTAAGGGGTTTTGGAGGCTCTAGGGTCAGACCAAGGTTGGGTGAAGAAGCCAGAGGCAGGAACTCGCAGGGAGCCTCGGGGGTTTTTTCAGGGAGCCCAATATCCCTTAATTCAGGAATACACCTTAAATCTTATTAGGGATCCTAGTATAGTTTAAATCTTATTACGGATCCTAGTATAGTTTAAATCTTATTAGGGATCCTAGTATAGTTTAAATCTTATTAGGGATCCTAGTATAGTTTAAATCTTATTACGGATCCTAGTATAGTTTAAGGCATACTCCTTAATTAAGGGGTATTGGGTTCTCTGGGGCCTTTCCGGTCTGCGGTGCGCTGGCGCTTCGGATGAGGGTAGATGGTTTCCCAGAGGACCCAATATCCCTTAATTAAGGAATATACCTTAAATCATGTTAGGGATCCTATTATAACTTAAGGTATATTCCTTAATTAAGGGGTATTGGGATCTCTGGGTTTCTCTTCGAGATGAGCGGTGTCCCTTGCCTCGGCTTTGGTAGAACGAGTGTCTTTCGCGGGTTACGTCGAAAGCTGAACACCGAGACTCCAGAGACCTCAAGCCCAATAGAAACTTGAATTTGAGGGCTTAGGGTCTATAGGGTTTAGGGTCTGGGGTTTAGGAACACGAAGTCTCCAAGCTCTACTACTCTTTTTCAGGTTTGTTTCTCTCTGGTGCCGAGGCCCTGGAAGCACGGATGCCGAGTGCTGCACTCCGGGAAGCGAAGCCGAAGACTTGCCGGACGGAATATGCAGGGTTTAGGTTTCGGGTTTGGGGGGGTAAAGGGGTTTAGTTTCGGTTCCACAGGTTGCCGCAAGGATTCTAGCCGGGTGTGGGTGTTTCTTGGGATTTCGTGGTTCAGCATCTACGGTTTTGGATTCGGGGCTTAGGGTTCTGCATGTGGTTTTTCCATATCGAAACGTATATGATCCGAAGTACCGGGCTTCTGTCAACATCCCCTGAAAACCCTGTATAATTAGCATGAAGCGCAGCCCTCTACAACCTGTACACGACACTTACAAGACCCATAGGACATGTTCAGGGTAATGTAGGAACCTGATTTAAAAAGAACCCTGGGCCTATAACCCCAAAAAAGTAGAGTTCAAAGAAACAACCCCAATAGAGGCCCAAGGTTTCTTAATCAGGTTCCATATATGGGATCCGGAACTCGGCTTAACTCAAAACCTTGAGCCTCAAGCACTAGACCCTGAACCCTACCCCGTGAACCCTGAGCTCTCAACGCCAAACCTCCCTAAACCCTAAACCTAAACTCTAAACCCTCAACCCTTCAACCCCTAAACCTAAACTCTAAACCCTAAACCCTGCAACCCCTAAACCCTAAACCCCTAAAACCCCTAAAACCCCTAAACCCTAAACCCGAAAACTCCCTAAACCCTAAACCCTTTGGGCTGGCGCTAAAGCGCGCAGACGCGCGAGAGCGCACGGCCATAGCAAAAGAATCTGAAGCCTAAAGCCTACTTACAGGATCATGGGACTTAGTAAGTAGGTTATAATTGCGGCTATAAGTCCCCTAAGTGGGGTTATCCTAATTATAACCTACTTATAACCTTACTTACTAAGTCCCATGATCCTCCCAGTAAACCCAAACCCCAAACCCAGAAAATCACAGGACCTGCACACCAAGAAGGCTCGAGCAATGTGGACTCTCTGAGGGTTTTGTCGCAGGGACTGCCGCTGTGGCCTTGGAGTGAATGTTCTGGGTTCAGGAGTTGGAGTTTGGGGAGTTTAGGGTTCAGGTTTCAGGGTTTGGGGTTTAGGGCGTAGGGCTGATTTCTTTTTGCAAAACGGGTTTCTGATCTGGAATGTAAGCTGGATGCCAAAGACAGCCTAGAACTCTGAGCCTCCCCATCATAGCCCTGGGGTGGAGCCAGGTTCGGGATTCAGGTTTTCTGTTCGGGGTTCCGGGTTGTTGTGATTGGTTTGGCAGATTGGTTTAGTTCAGATTAGAAGGCGGGTGGTTTAAGTTTTTTTCGCCACTTGCGTGATTATGTTGGCCTGGTTTGGAGTGTACAGGTTATGGCAGGCGGTTCGAGACCAGAGCCCCCCCGATGCTAGGAAGGAACCGTCAGCAAGCCAAACCTCTGCAGGTGCGCTGAAGCATGTGAGACCCGGTCGTGACCTCTTGCTTGAGAGTCAAAAGAGGGGCACAAGATGCGTGGGCTGGGGGAGTGTGAGTTTCACAGACGGAGTTTGATTCGTTGGAATAAGAAGGCTTCAGGTCTTAGACAACGAGATGCTGCCCAGTCCTCCTCGCCCTGCGCTACTACCATTTCTACTACTACGTTACTACGCTTTTGCTACTGCCACTACTGCCACTACTTCCACTACTTCCACTGCTTCCACTATGTACTTCCACTACTTCCACTACTACTCCACTACTACTCCACTACTACTACTCCACTACCACTACTACTACTACTACCACCACCACCACCACCACGACTACTACTACTACTACTACTACTACTACTCCTCCTCCTCCTCCTCCTCCTCCTCCTCCTGCTGCTGCTGCTGCTGCTGCTGCTGCTGCTGCTGCCACAACAACAACTACTACTACTACTACTACTACGACTACTGCTGCTACCACCACCACTACTGCTACTACTACTACCACCACCGCCACTACCACTACCACTACCACTACCACTACCACTACCACTACCACTACCACTACCACTACCACTACCACTACCACTACCACTACCACTACCACTACCACTACCACTACCACTACCACTACCACTACCACTACCACTACTACTACTACTACTACTACTACTACTACTACTACTACTACTACTTCGACGACGGACTACTACTCTTTCAACTACTACGAAATCACCACCTCCCTGCTTGTACGCATGGCATCTGCTGGTGCTCGTTGTCCTGCTTCTTTGTCCCCGCCTCCCCGGCACCGTGTGGCTTTCTGCTTCCAAGTTTTCCCATCTTAGCGGGGGCGGATCCAGGGGCAAAGTAACACCATGGCCGCAAAGACGAGCGCCGTTATGCTGGCAACGGGAGGCCTGGCGGGATCCGTGTAGGTGTAGGGGTTTCTTTGACAGTGTAGAGGTCCAAAACAAGGATACGACGAGAGGACGATGAGGGAGCTATTCTTTCCCCCACATACATCTCAACCTCCGTTGCTAGGCCAATCTTGAAAACAATTCACCCAATCTTACATTCAAACCGCACCTGCGGTTACTAAACCTGAGCTCCCTCCTACGCCTATGTCTACTTAGAGGATCATAGGACTTAGTAATAGTAACTAGGCTTTTTCATAAGGTATAAGTAGTATAACCAATTCGAGCCCTAATCAAGGTACTTATAACCTTACTTACTAAGTCCCATGATCCTTTGAGTGGACCCTAAACCCTAAACCCTATAGATCCCTTTAAGGATCCCTACAGATCCCTTTAAGGGGCCCTCACTTACTAAGTCCCACGATCCTCCAAGTATGCCTGAGAAGACTTAGGTGGACCGGCGTCGAGCCCAAAGGTCTCCTTCCCGTACGTACTTAAGGGCTCATGGGATTTAGTAAGTAAGGTTATAAGTAGGATATAAGTAGGATAACCCCACTTAGGGGACTTATAACCACAATTATAACCTACTTACTATGTCCCATGATCCACTAAGTAGCCCCATTATAGAGTGGGGGAGGCCTCGCGGCCGCTACCGCCTTCGTCGCCCCCCGGGGAGGGGCTGGGACTCCCCAGCTGCGCAGCACGCGCCATGCAGAGGCAGCCTGCTTTTTTCAGGTCTGATTGCGGTTTAGAGCTTCAGGGTTTTGGGCCCATTATGCTTTAAGCAATTTTGTGAAGATACAAAATTTTCCATATAACGTAGTTTGTAATATAATCTTATCACTTCAAGTTTTAATTTAAGCCGGCTTTCAGGGTTCGGGGAGTAGGCATGGTGCATACGTGGCAAGTCAATTTCAGGCTTCGTGACTGCAGGCCGGTAGGTTTGATCAATCTTGAACTTTGAGGTCCTGTTGAGTGCATATGAACTCTGAAGTAGGGTCCCTTCCAGGTCCAAAGAATGGTGAGGCACCCTTGCTATCAGAATCTTCCCATATCGGGCCCCCGTGGCTGTGCAGATTGTTCGGGGTTGCTGGGCTTGATGACAAATTTCTGGGAAGCTGCTTGTGGAAACCTGAGTGTTCTGGCTTCTCGAAACGCTGCAACCATACACTGGACATCCCTAACATCCCTAACCCAAAACCCTAAGGTTATAAGACTAAACAGGGCCCCAAAACTGAGTTAGGAGAACAAGTGTATCGCGATGAGCTACGAGAAGTAGCATCCACATCCATGCCTACACCCAAAACTTGCAGTCCGAAGCCGCGCGGCATATTCTAAGCAACTAGCACCATCTTTAAACCCTAAATTCCGCAAACCCCAAGTCGGCTCCGTAACCCTAAATGAGACAGGATGCGGTAAACGGATTAGCTCCTTAAATAGCCCACAGAGTACTGCAGCAGAGCGGCTCCTTAAAATACTCACAGGATGCCGTAGCAGATGCAGCAGTTACGACTTTATGTCTTGCTCGACTGGAGTGACATGACCGTCTCTTAATCTTTGTGATGGGTATTTAGGGTAACTATACTAGTCTGCATGTTGCGGTTGGTCTGATAACTGTGCACTTTGTCAGGACAAGTTAGTGTTCATGCCACTACACACGCACCATTGGATGAGAACATGAAAAAGCTTTGTGTTTTCTTAGTATTATGGGATTCATGGGTAGGGTTGTTGTTTAGGTTTAGACACACACACACACATACGCACACACGCACACACGCTGTAGCCTCGTGATTTCTTCGCCGAGCTAATCGTAAACCCTCAGCCCTCAACCCCAAAACCTTAAAGCCTTTAACGGCCTTAAACCCTAAAGCCCCAAAGCCTTAAACCCTAAATCCCTGCAGCCCTAAACCCTAAAGCCCCAAAGCCCTACAGCCCGAAGCAATGCTTGGAGGGTGGGCGGACGAAGAAAGTTACAAGTACCGAAACGGGTTCCTAGCTGGGGTTGATTATGATACTCATAAGTTCACAACAGCACTACTTACTAAGTCCCCCGACCCTCCAAGTACAACCCAGGCCAAGGAACCGTAAATCCTAACACCCCTAAACCCTAAACCCCTTAAGCCCTAAACCCCCTAACCCTGAGCCCTAAACCCCTAAACCCTGAAACCCGTAAATCCCTAAACCCCTGAGGCCCTAGACCCCTAAACCCTTCACGCTTAAACCCCCGAAACCCTACAACCCAGGCCACCGGAGCTTCGGCCTCCAGCGCTCTTCGCTCTTCCGCGCCAACTGCGGCTCTTATGGCCGTGGCGGCTGCGGGCGTCCGAAAGGCGAGTCAGGCCCGTCGAAGGGTAAAGGGTTTGGGGCTTTGTTGGGGATTTTCTGGTCTTGGGTTTGGGTTTAAGCGTTTTAGTGGCTCTGGGTTCAGGGCTTCGGATGTAGCGGGAAGAAAAGACTCGTTGCCTAAGGGTTGCTTATGAGGGTTACAAGGGTGTACTGTAATGGTTACTGTGAGGGTTAGTTTAGGTCAAGGGCCATTTGGTTCAGGGTTTGGGCTTTAAAACTGCACCCTCCTCCCGTCATATAGGCACTTATCCTTCTTGCTTTAGATATAAGTATATCAACTCCCCAAATCTGAGTCAAGTGGTTTCGCCTACTATACGAACGTATCGCCCATGAAACTCCAAATATCACAGCCTCAAGGCACGCTGACATAAGGACGTCCGCAAACTGTTGGTTTAGAAATGAGAATTCAAGAACTTTCGAAATCGACACCCCCCAAACCCCAAACCCCACACCCCAAACTGCGAGCTTTCAGGCAGCTGGGAAGAGCGCCGTCACACTGCGCGCCTTTGAGAACGAGCTAGGCACGGACAAGATGCTTCCGAGGGGTTCGCCGCTTCCGTCTCGTTTCTACACATGGTGTGCAGGCGACTTACTACTTGGAGTGTTACTTACACTGTAAGTACTTCGTAATGAGATCGTGAAGGAGCATGAGCGGAGATAACTAACTAAACTAACACCCAGATGAGCATAAAAACTGATTGTATATCTATCCGCCTATAAACACATACAGCACACACATAAGCACATGTGAATGTGTATGCGTACTTTTATGTAGTGTGTGTCTGCATGTGCGTGTATGTTCATAAATACGTACGTATGCATGCATGCATGCATTATATATATATACACACACACATGTGTATACACATGTACACGCGCACTATCCACACATACATACATACGTACATACATACATACATACATAAATTTCATGCATGCCTACATACACACATACGTGCATACATACATAGATACATACATACGCACATACCTACATACATACCTACATGCATACACACATACACACATACACACATACATACATACACACGTACGTACATACATACGGACATGCATACACATGCATATATACATAGATGCAAAAGTATACACATGTTTTGTATACACACATAAACATATACACATATGTGTGTGGACACGGCCAGATGTAACTTTGCACATGTCAATGGTCATAGATATCTATGCATACATATACATACATATGTATATATACGTATATATATATATATATATATATATATACATATATACATATATATCTATACATATGCATATTCATATATAGGCAGATAGATAGACAGATAGGCAGATAGTCAGACAGATAGACAGATTGACAGATAGATAGGTAGATATATAGGTAGATAGGTTGATGGAGGTATATATGTATGTATGCATGTATGCATGCATGGATGTATGTTTATGTATATGTATACGCATATGTTTATTTTACATGTGTATGTGTATGTATACACAAATGTATATTTTACATATGTATGTATATGTAAATGTCTTTGTATATGCACATGTATATGTATACGTAAGGTATATTTACATGTGTGTGTATATGTATATGCATATGTATATGTATATGTGTATGTCCATGTTCATGTGTATGTGTATGTTAATGCGTATGTGCATGTTTATGTGTATGTATGTGTACGTATGTGTATGTATGTGTATGTATGTGTATGTATGTGTATGTGCATGTGTATGCGTTTGTGTATATATGTATATATGTATGTATATGTTCATGTATGTGTGTGTGTGACTATACGTGTATTTGTACGTGCATGTACACGTGCATATGTCTATCTATACATACATATATATATATATAAATATCAAGCACCACTGCACACATGTATATGACTACATTCGTATGTACATTTATATGTATCTGCATGTCTGCATGAATGCACATGTGTACGTATGCTCAATCGCACACGTGCATCAATCTTTGTTAGTAGCATTTGTAAAGTAGAGCCGATAATCTATCTTTTTGAGGCGTGACGGGTATGCCCGATGGTTGTGACCGTAGGCGTTTTACTTCTACGTTTAGGGTTTAAGGCCTGTGGGGTTTGTGGCAGCTGATCGGCATTCGGCGCTTGATTCCAAAATGTTTCTAAGTATATACTTAAGGTGTCGTCGTATACCATGCTTGTTGAAGCTTAGCCACAATCTGGCTGATGTTGTAGAAGAAGACGTGACACAGCATGACACGCATTTACAGGGTTCGTACGTGCTTGGGGGCGCGTCTGCTGTTTCGGTTTGTCGACATGATGTAGCACAAACTTTCGTGAGCATGCTGCGCTCTATGCCTGGTGCCAGGTGTGCAAGCGCCAGTGGGTTTCTGGGATCCAGCCGGATTCACAAGCGATGGCGATGCCAAGGAGTTCTACCGCCGCCGAGTCGTGGAGATCAAGCACGGACGCGTGTCCATGCTCGCATGCACCGGATACATCGTCCAGGAGTTCGTGCGATTCCCAGGATTTCTGTCTCCATCTTCAGACATCAAGTTCGCCGACATCCCCAACGGCCTGAAAGCCGTCACCGTCGTCCCGGCGGTCGGCTGGTTCCAGTACACCGTGTTCTGCGGACTTTGCGATCTGTGGATCGCGGACCAGCGCCCCACCAACCCTCCCGGCAAGCTCCAGACACGCCTCTTCGGTGACGAGGCCCTGAACTACGACTACGGCTTTCTGGGCATTCCCGCGTACCTGGGCGGCAAGCCTGTCGAGGATCCGGAGCTCAAGAAGAAGAAGCTGCCGCAGCCTCAGCATATCTTGCGTAAATTGCAGTCAGCCATATCAGAAATCTGTAGTAGGTAAGCAAGGCATAGCAAGGCTTGAGAATCTGCAATAGCGATGCTGGCATTCGCGCGATAGAATGGTCTGTGTTGCCAACATTTTTTGAGCTGGCGATTGAGGGCCGTCCTGTGAGAGATTTTTCTAAGGAATGCCGAGCTGGCCAACGGAAGGCTTGCAATGATGGCTATCATTGGCATGTTTTTCCAGGATGGTCTTACAGGCTCCGCATGGGGTGATTGGGCCAACTACACTGAGTCGCCTCTTCGTGCATTCGAGAACGAACTGGGAGTGCAAGCGCCAGTGGGTTTCTGGGATCCAGCCGGATTCACAAGCGATGGCGATGCCAAGGAGTTCTACCGCCGCCGAGTCGTGGAGATCAAGCACGGACGCGTGTCCATGCTCGCATGCACCGGATACATCGTCCAGGAGTTCGTGCGATTCCCAGGATTTCTGTCTCCATCTTCAGACATCAAGTTCGCCGACATCCCCAACGGCCTGAAAGCCGTCACCGTCGTCCCGGCGGTCGGCTGGTTCCAGTACACCGTGTTCTGCGGACTTTGCGATCTGTGGATCGCGGACCAGCGCCCCACCAACCCTCCCGGCAAGCTCCAGACACGCCTCTTCGGTGACGAGGCCCTGAACTACGACTACGGCTTTCTGGGCATTCCCGCGTACCTGGGCGGCAAGCCTGTCGAGGATCCGGAGCTCAAGAAGAAGAAGCTGCCACAGCCTCAGCATATCTTGCGTAAATTGCAGTCAGCCATAAGGCATAGCAAGGCTTGAGAATTTGCAATAACGATGCTGGCATTCGCGTGATAGAATCGTAGGTGTGTTGCCAACATTTGTTGAGCTGGCAATTGAGGGTCGTCCTGTGAGAGAGTTTTTCTAAGGAATGCCGAGCTGGCCAACGGAAGGCTTGCAATGATGGCTATCATTGGCATGTTTTTCCAGGATGGTCTTACAGGCTCCGCATGGGGTGATTGGGCCAACTACACTGAGTCGCCTCTTCGTGCATTCGAGAACGAATTGGGAGTGCAAGCGCCAGTGGGTTTCTGGGATCCAGCCGGATTCACAAGCGATGGCGATGCCAAGGAGTTCTACCGCCGCCGAGTCGTGGAGATCAAGCACGGACGCGTGTCCATGCTCGCATGCACCGGATACATCGTCCAGGAGTTCGTGCGATTCCCAGGATTTCTGTCTCCATCTTCAGACATCAAGTTCGCCGACATCCCCAACGGCCTGAAAGCCGTCACCGTCGTCCCGGCGGTCGGCTGGTTCCAGTACACCGTGTTCTGCGGACTTTGCGATCTGTGGATCGCGGACCAGCGCCCCACCAACCCTCCCGGCAAGCTCCAGACACGCCTCTTCGGTGACGAGGCCCTGAACTACGACTACGGCTTTCTGGGCATTCCCGCGTACCTGGGCGGCAAGCCTGTCGAGGATCCGGAGCTCAAGAAGAAGAAGCTGCCGCAGCCTCAGCATATCTTGCGTAAATTGCAGTCAGCCATATCAGAAATCTGTAGTAGGTAAGCAAGGCATAGCAAGGCTTGAGAATCTGCAATAGCGATGCTGGCATTCGCGTGATAGAATCGTAGGTGTGTTGCCAACATTTTTTGAGCTGGCGATTGGGGGTCGTCCTGTGAGAGAGTTTTTCTAAGGAATGCCGAGCTGGCCAACGGAAGGCTTGCAATGATGGCTATCATTGGCATGTTTTTCCAGGATGGTCTTACAGGCTCCGCATGGGGTGATTGGGCCAACTACACTGAGTCGCCTCTTCGTGCATTCGAGAACGAATTGGGAGTGCAAGCGCCAGTGGGTTTCTGGGATCCAGCCGGATTCACAAGCGATGGCGATGCCAAGGAGTTCTACCGCCGCCGAGTCGTGGAGATCAAGCACGGACGCGTGTCCATGCTCGCATGCACCGGATACATCGTCCAGGAGTTAGTGCGATTCCCAGGATTTCTGTCTCCATCTTCAGACATCAAGTTCGCCGACATCCCCAACGGCCTGAAAGCCGTCACCGTCGTCCCGGCGGTCGGCTGGTTCCAGTACACCGTGTTCTGCGGACTTTGCGATCTGTGGATCGCGGACCAGCGCCCCACCAACCCTCCCGGCAAGCTCCAGACACGCCTCTTCGGTGACGAGGCCCTGAACTACGACTACGGCTTTCTGGGCATTCCCGCGTACCTGGGCGGCAAGCCTGTCGAGGATCCGGAGCTCAAGAAGAAGAAGCTGCCGCAGCCTCAGCATATCTTGCGTAAATTGCAGTCAGCCATATCAGAAATCTGTAGTAGGTAAGCAAGGCATAGCAAGGCTTGAGAATCTGCAATAGCGATGCTGGCATTCGCGTGATAGAATCGTAGGTGTGTTGCCAACATTTTTTGAGCTGGCGATTGAGGGCCGTCCTGTGAGAGATTTTTCTAAGGAATGCCGAGCTGGCCAACGGAAGGCTTGCAATGATGGCTATCATTGGCATGTTTTTCCAGGATGGTCTTACAGGCTCCGCATGGGGTGATTGGGCCAACTACACTGAGTCGCCTCTTCGTGCATTCGAGAACGAATTGGGAGTGCAAGCGCCAGTGGGTTTCTGGGATCCAGCCGGATTCACAAGCGATGGCGATGCCAAGGAGTTCTACCGCCGCCGAGTCGTGGAGATCAAGCACGGACGCGTGTCCATGCTCGCATGCACCGGATACATCGTCCAGGAGTTCGTGCGATTCCCAGGATTTCTGTCTCCATCTTCAGACATCAAGTTCGCCGACATCCCCAACGGCCTGAAAGCCGTCACCGTCGTCCCGGCGGTCGGCTGGTTCCAGTACACCGTGTTCTGCGGACTTTGCGATCTGTGGATCGCGGACCAGCGCCCCACCAACCCTCCCGGCAAGCTCCAGACACGCCTCTTCGGTGACGAGGCCCTGAACTACGACTACGGCTTTCTGGGCATTCCCGCGTACCTGGGCGGCAAGCCTGTCGAGGATCCGGAGCTCAAGAAGAAGAAGCTGCCACAGCCTCAGCATATCTTGCGTAAATTGCAGTCAGCCATAAGGCATAGCAAGGCTTGAGAATTTGCAATAACGATGCTGGCATTCGCGTGATAGAATCGTAGGTGTGTTGCCAACATTTGTTGAGCTGGCAATTGAGGGTCGTCCTGTGAGAGAGTTTTTCTAAGGAATGCCGAGCTGGCCAACGGAAGGCTTGCAATGATGGCTATCATTGGCATGTTTTTCCAGGATGGTCTTACAGGCTCCGCATGGGGTGATTGGGCCAACTACACTGAGTCGCCTCTTCGTGCATTCGAGAACGAATTGGGAGTGCAAGCGCCAGTGGGTTTCTGGGATCCAGCCGGATTCACAAGCGATGGCGATGCCAAGGAGTTCTACCGCCGCCGAGTCGTGGAGATCAAGCACGGACGCGTGTCCATGCTCGCATGCACCGGATACATCGTCCAGGAGTTCGTGCGATTCCCAGGATTTCTGTCTCCATCTTCAGACATCAAGTTCGCCGACATCCCCAACGGCCTGAAAGCCGTCACCGTCGTCCCGGCGGTCGGCTGGTTCCAGTACACCGTGTTCTGCGGACTTTGCGATCTGTGGATCGCGGACCAGCGCCCCACCAACCCTCCCGGCAAGCTCCAGACACGCCTCTTCGGTGACGAGGCCCTGAACTACGACTACGGCTTTCTGGGCATTCCCGCGTACCTGGGCGGCAAGCCTGTCGAGGATCCGGAGCTCAAGAAGAAGAAGCTGCCGCAGCCTCAGCAAACCAAGGGAACGGACATGTGGAAGTCGACTGCTCTCAGGATGTCTTTTCGCTTTTGTTTGAGCTGCGGTTGCCACGTTGCCGTTCGGGGAAGTTGTTGAGACTTCTGAGTGTAAGCTGGTGCTCTAAACCATCATCTGGCAACATTCAAGGCATATAGAAGATTGAAGCAGATCTGACGCACTTTTAAAGTGGTGGATATCTCCATGTTATGGTGCGTCTTCTTCTCAGGAGATCAGGAATGGGCGTCGGGAAGGAATTCGTGACTATTCCATAAATCCACCCTAAGCTTTAAAATAAGTCAGACAGCAACACCCTACAAAGGGTTTGGAGTTTAGGTTCTATGGCAATTTCTCGGAACTAAGGTCCTTATTGCACGGAGCTTGCTATGTGGGATCTATGTTAGCCTCTCTTCATGCTTTCTGAAGCTACGCCCCAAGCCTCAGTCCCGGCGCTTCCTTCTTGTGGTAGAACTTCCCGGATCTCAGGAATGCTGAGCTCGCGAACGGCAGGCTGGCCCATACTATGCCGAGATTGGGGTTTAAGCTTTAGGGCATCCCATACCCTCAATCCTAAACCCTAAGCCCTAAAACCTTTCGGGATTCAAGAAAAACACCCTAAAGCCTTCTAGGGTATAGGTCCGAAGGTCAGGATCCGCGAGGTCGCCCCGTGGTACTCCTGTTTTCGTGTGGGCTCTCGCTACCAAGACCTTTGTTTTGAGCGTATACTTAAGTCTCAAACAAATCGTTGCTAAGCCAGGTTGGCGATGATGGCCATCATTGGCATGCCTCTTGGCTGAACGGTCGAGTGTGGATTTAAAGTGGGCCGAACGATCATAGTTCGGGATATTCAGTGCTCCTGGATTTTCATAGTCGGAGCTGGAGGTTCGGGTGGGCAGCACTTGTTGGGAGGTTAAGGACTGAGTCTGTGCAGTCTGTGCCTCTGGTATGGGCGTTATAAGCATTTAGGTACCCTAAACCCTAAACCCTAAACCCTAAACCCTAAACCCTTTTCGGTTTTTCGGATACGGGAACTGCCGGTGCTTCAGTCGGAATCACATTGAGGTGCGAGTCCGAAAACGAGCTACTGTTGATGATATACATCCTGCATCACCCATAATAAGGAATATACCATAACTCCCATAGTCTAGGGCCTCTAAGGTAATGCAGGATTTATATCATCAACCGTACAAATCGGCACGCGAAGCTCCTTGCGCCAAGGTTCTTCCAGGACGGACTCACAGGATCTGCGCCGCTGGCTCTGCGATTGGGAAGATTCTTACAGCTCGTGCGAAACAATGAATGGTAACTTCAAAAAGAAGCCGTAAACCAAAAGCCCTATAAACTAGATCCTGGGACGACCATCCTAACCCAGATTTTCCAAACCCCCAGGCCTCAAATACTAGACCTTCAACGCAGGAACCCTACACCCTAGACCCCTAGACCCTAAACCCTTGAACCCTATAGACCGTAAAGCCTATAAGCCTTAAGCCTCACGGTGGGGCCCAGGTGGGGCGACTGGGCCAATTACACGGAGTCCCCTTTGAGAGCGAAGGCTCCGATTCCTTCGTTTTGGGGTTTCCGAGGCATGGGTCATGGTTCAACAAAGGTAGGGGTCTGAGAAATTAGCAAAAACATATCCGCGTATAAATTCAAACATGATCATGTTATGCATACCTTCCCTAAAGCATGGTTGACATTCACTAGCGCTTGTCTAAGGGTTCGAGGTGGTATACGGCGAATGCGGATTTGAGGGTTTGGAAGTCATGGCTTCCTGTATAGTTTGGAGCTGTCAGGGTTTCGGATGTAGTGGATGAAGGTTTGCGGGCTTTCGGATTCCCGAGCTTTGGGTTGAAGGTGTCGGACTACGGGGCAGAAGGCTTCGCGGCTTAGGGGGTCTTGGGCTATGGGTGGAGGCCAAAAAACCCAAAGTCCGAAACCCGAACTACGCCCGAACTTCGGACCCCTAAACCCAAGCATGAAGACACAACCCAAAGCCATGATTCCGAGTACTGTAGGAGCCTGAAGAATGTCTCAGGGTTTCTCACTGTGATTCAAGAATAACGTACACCCCAAACAGTATTCATACTGCTCCAAGGCATACATGGGTGGTTGTCAAAATTAGGGTTCCTTTTTGGCTCCCTATTATAGTACGGCGCCTCTTATTTAGGGTACCCAAAAAGGAACCCTAATTTTGACAACTACCCACATGTATTCAAGCAGAATGCTGGAGAGGCTTAAGATTATCGGCTATGGGGCCATGCCCCTGTTTGAAAGTCTGGGGCTCGGGCCGTCGGCTGGAGCGGTTGGGGGTTGTGTAGGGGTTGAGGCTTTAGATTGGTTTGGGGTGTAGAAGGGAGGGCATATCAATAAGCAGGAAAGTGTGGATGCTGCTAGAAGCTTTAGAAGAAGATGAAGGGTCCCCTACACCCTTAACCCCAAAGCCTAAACCCCTAAACCCTAAACCCCTAAGCCCTAAACCCTAAACCCTAAACCCTAAACCTTAAACCCTAAACCCTAAACCGTGTAGAGCGTCGGCCTTCGGATCTAGGGCTGAGATCGGGCTTGAGGTCTGGGATTTCGGCCTCTTTGTGCCTCTTTGTGATGTCCCCAGAGCCTCCAAAACCCTTTAAGTAAGGAATATACCTTAAACTATACTAGGGTCCCTTATATGATTTAAGGTATATTCCTGAATTAAGGGGTTTTGGAGGCTCTGGGTTTGGAGTTCACCGACTCGCAGAATTCCTCCTTGGGGAAAGGGCATCGAGCAATAGTAGGAGCCGATCCGTTAGTTGTAGTATGTCTAGGTAGGGCCTTGGGACATTTTATATTTTCCCTTATTGGGCTTAAGAGGATCTTGTTTATTAAGATTTTTCAAAGGCTTTAAAAGCCCCACCTAGATGTAGTTGACGCTATAGGAGGATACCTGCGATGCTGTAAGCGCCACAATGCAGGGCCTAAGCAATGTCCAATACTTTTCCACAGGTTCCTTGGTGTAACTGGTAACTATACTGTTATATACCCCAAAACTGATCATGAAGGCTTCTATGTCAAGGAACCCTTATGGAACTTCCTTTGGGTAGCCTTAACTTATACCAGAACCCAACACCCCAAAACTTCAAGATCCTCAGTCCTACTTTCGCAAAAGGGTATAAGCCCCTCCTGAAGAATTCCCAAAAACCGCTAAAGCCTACATACAAGGTTCCTTCAAGGAGTTTTTTTTTTTCAACCCGAAGCTCAGCGATCGAGGGTTCAGCGGCCCAGAGGTATCCGGTCATGAGGAGGGAGACGACCTCTAAGAGGTTAGCACCCGCGATGGGATGCGAGCTGCCTGAGGCTTCATGGAGACATCCGCACTTTCGGCGAAAGGTCATCGGGCTTTAGAGGGTCTCCAGCATTCTGTGGTATTCAGGCAGTAGGTTTGGGGATGTAGGGGCTCTAAGCGTCAGGGTTCAGTCTTTCGAGTTTGTTGGCGATTCCGAGACGGCTCTCAAGCCGAGACGCCGGGAACCATGGTAAGCAAGTCACCCGCAACTCTTAGCTCAGAGTATATTTGGGCAGCTCGCTTTTTAGCTTCTGGCGTGCCATGCGCATGCCTCAGAGCTGGCACAGATGCCAGTTCTATAGTCACCGCCGGGCCTCAAAGCCCAAACCTCGAACCCCAAACCCCTACCCTACACCCTAGATTCCAAACCCTAAACCCTAAACCCCCCCCAAAACCCCCAAAAACACCCAAACCCCCCCCCAAAACTGCCCCCGGAGATCCCGAGCCTGGCAGCCCCGAAACCTTCAAGTTCTTTGGGCCAGCCGGCTACTACCTACCGGGCCAGGAGGGCTCACCGAAGAAGGGAGCAGAACAGTGTTGAGGAAGTTTGGATCCTTGAGGTTTAGGGTTTAGGGGGATTTTTAAATCTTTGAGGGTTCAGCGGCCTAAGGCATCTATTGTTTTTTTCCATATAGGGTCTTACAGCTTCCGGATGATTCAGCTGGATAGCCGCAAGGACGTTTGAAGTGCTTCTGCATTCAGGGATCACGGCCTTAGAAGACGGAACGTTGGTTGCGACTGTTTCCGCTCCCATGTGGTTCACTGCACCTCTGGTGTCAAGATGAGGCTTGCGATGTAGACTCGGATTAAAAAGCCCCAACCTCATGCCGGCTGGCTAAATCTCACTGTAGTTACAGTATGTTATAGTACATCGCACCTGCACCCTAAGCCCTAAACCCTAAACCCTCAAACCCTCCCAGTATTGAGGCCCCTTTGTTCTCTACATGACCTGGTGAGTCTCCACGCCCCAAGCATCAGAAATCCTAGACCTACAGATGGTCCCCAGCCATTCTTATCTGTCTGGTGCCTGGTAGGGAATGGGGGAATGGAGCCCTACAGTAGTCCCTATATAATCCCCGATACTAGTCCGCATAACCCATTCCCCCATTCCCTACTAAGAACCAGGGAGTTATGGCCGGGGCTTCGATAAGGCCGACAAGACTCCCCGAAGGCGAAACTGGTTTAGGCTTGAGGTTATAGGGTGAGCACCCCCCAAAAGAACGACAGCTGCATTCGTTTCTTGGTTTGGGGTTTAGGGTTCCAAGAGACCCCAAGGCCAAAAACAAAACTCCCTGAACCGTAAACCCGAAACCCCTCTAAGCCTTAAGCCCTACACCCTAAACCTTAAACCGCAAGATCATAGAAACAACCACAAGGGGCCTTGAACTACGGTTGATGATATAAGTCCTGCATTACCCTAAGGACCCTAAACTATGAGAATTATGATATATTCCATGTTATGGGTAATGCAGGATTTATATCATCAACCGTAGCACTTCAGAAGAGTCTCTGGCTATGCTTCCGCTTTGCACCAAGAGAGCACTCCGATTTTTCTCACCTACGGCTACGGCGTCGTGGTCAAAAAAAGTTGAGGATCTTTGCCTCAGAGTTTATGGTTTAGGGTTCGGGTTTAGGGTTTAGGGTCGGGTTTAGGGTCTAGAGTTTTCGGTGTAGAGTTTAGTGTGTCGGGTTTAGGTTTATGGTTTAGGCTCAAGGTTTTGGGGTTTAGGGTTTAGGGTTTAGGGTTTAGGGGGGAGTCGGGAGCGTGGGTTCTGTACTTCGATGGCAGTCGCCTTAGGGGAGCAGCAGGTTGAAAGCATGGAGTGAGAGCGCGCTTCGTGCGCGCGCGAGCCTTGCCGTCGGGGTCTAGGTGTAGCATCTCGAAAACCCCAAACCCCTAAACCCCTAAACCATGAAACCCTTAAAGCCCTAAACCCTAAAACCCTAAACCCTAAACCCGAAAGGATCTGACATCCCGAAACCGTTGCTGGGCCCAGCTATGAGTTCAGATCTCGAATCGATCGCTTGAGCTGTGCTCTCTTCTTCCGGTATGGGAGTTTTCGACTGTAGGGGTACCCTATTTTCGGGTCCTTATAATAAGGGTCGTGCTATTTGGAGTACTAGATCAGGGTCCCCTATTTTCGGAAACCCCCGGTATGGATATGCTTGAAGCGCCTCTTCTGTCGGAGACTGATCCTCTTTCCGGTCCTTTAGAGCCCGATCCTGTCCGACAGCTTGGGATTTCGATTCAGGGCGGCTCGTTTCAGATCCTGGCCTCCTTGAGAAGTCGTTCGTGGCCTCAAGAGGACTTCAACCTAAAGCCCGAAACCCGACAGTGATGCCAAGGTTTCAGAGCCTTGCCGGTTCTATCGAGGGGTCTCCGAAACTAGGGGACCCTAACACAGTACCCTAATCAGCAGGATCCTTATTATAAGGACCCCAAAATACGGTACCCCTTATATTCGTAAACCCTCATCCAGTTACTGTGGCTGGGCTTTGCCTTGATCTTTGAACCACACCACCGCATCTGCATCTCGCCTCAAGAAACCCAGCTGCTGTGTAGTACTCGGGTAGCACAGCACTGGCCCCAAATCACTTTTGCTACCGCATAGTTCTCCTGCGCCCCTTTGCGCGGTGCCCAGGAGCGTTTTCGTGTCAGAGCTCAGGGTTCGACTCTAGTTATATTCAATTGCATAGGATTCAAATTACACTTGTAGTATACTCCCCCAAAGCTCCATTCCAATGCTTCAACCTATGAGGGTCCCATATCTTGCATTGATTCCTTTCCTTCTGGTTTTGATTTGGTGTTGAATAAGAGCCCGACGAGTTGGTGAGCCTGGGCCGCACCCGCGCTTCCCAGTAGAGGGGCTCCGGTGTTCTTCCTGGCAGGAGTTCTTGCATGTGAGAGCTCATGACACCCTAAACCCTAAAACCATAAACCCTAAGCCATAAACCCTAAACCAAAAACCCTAAACCTTAAACCCAAAACCCTAGACCCTAAGCCATAAACCCTAAACCTTAAACCCTAAACCCTAAACCATAAACCCTAAGCCATAAACCATAAACGCGAAACCCTAAACCCTGCGCTTGAGATCCAGTGACTCCGATCCGGGTGACCAGAGGTTGTTGAGACCGACCCGGAACCTGAAACCTCACCCAGCGTCCATTCTTGCTACTACTACTACTACTACTACTACTACTACTACTACTACTACTACTACTACTACTACTTCTACTACTACTACTACTACTGCTACTACCAGAACATGGGGGTTTGGGGGTTTCGGTTTCCCTAAACCCTCAACCCGAAACCCTGAGACCCAACTGCTTTGCACGTGGAAAGCGGAAGCCGAGCCCGGTCCTGCGCCCAAAGCTCCGCTAGGTCGGCACAATCGAAGAAGAAATGGCATACATGGTCCGGGACCTCGGAGCTCTTTCAGGAAGAGGGGTGAAGCAGAGGTGATCCGCCGGGAAGGCTGTACCTAAACCTTAAACCCTACACCGTAGACCTTAAACCCTCAACTTGGCCCTGAACTCAGGGGTTTTCGATTTGTAGGGTCGAGCGTTGAGTTGAGCCTTCCAGTCTTTTTGCGTGGTTCGCCGCAAGTAAGGGGTGCTACAAGGGGTATTGAAGGGGTGCACCTCAAGCCGCAGAGCCCAGAGAGGGGTTTTAACAAGGGGATACAAAAAAGGATGCTAGAAGTTTTTTTGTTTTCCGACTTGAAGGAAAGCGTTACTCTTTACCTGGTTTGGGGCAAGCAAGCATCATAAACCCTTCAACGCCTTCGAAGCTTTTGTACGAGTTGCTAGACAACCCCACAGCGCATTCACCTTGAACTCCTGCAACTGTTTTAAACCAAACCTTATGCCGAGCCTGTACATCCTGCACCCTGAACTTCACGGCCCCACCGATCGAATCATAGTATATGATAACGTATCCCGAAACCAGTTTCTACCCATGAAGGCTCCGAAACCCTAAACTTTCCGAATCTCGACGGCTTGAGGGCCCCACCACCGTCTTTGTGACAGCTGCGGCTCCGATGAGTGCAATGCCTCCGAATCAGATGATGCGCCTTGGGCTGTGGGGGTTTTAGGGGTTTGAGGGTTTTAATTAGGGGTTTTAGGGTTCTATTGGTTTTAGGGTGGGCTTTTAGGGGTTTAGGGTTTAGGATGTAGGGGTTCAGTAAGGTTTGGGTTTTCGGGTTTGGCATTCAGGGTTTAGCTCTCCGACTCCGAAATCATGAGCCTGTTCTGCAGAGGTCGGAGAGTAGGCCCAAGCCTCGCTACTTAAAGGCTCGTGGGACTTAGTAAGTAAGGTTATAAGTAGGATATAATTAGGATAACCCAACTTAGGGGACTTATAGCCCCAATTACAACCTACTTACTAAGTCCCATGATCCTCTAAGTAGCCTTTTTCCCCGATTACGAATTGAACACCCTTGACCATGCACCGCGCATGGTTACTCAAAATGAGCGCATCCTACTGAGCTTCTTCAAGAGGACGTCCAAAGCGCATGGACGCCCACATCCTAAGCTGACTCCTGAACCTGAGCCCAAAGCATTCAACCCTCAACCCTAAACCCGTAAACTCTAATCAAACCCTAAACCCCCTAAGCCCTAAAACCTAAAGCCTAAACCCTGAACCCCAACTGCTCCCGGCACCCCAAAAGCCTCGTCGCCTCGAATTCTTTCCGAGGTATCCACAGCCGATGGGCTTCATTCCCGTCATGGCCCCTCCGCTACTTGGCAGATCTTTGGGATTCCCAGGCTCTTTTTTCCCAGAGAGCCCAATACCCCTTAGTTAAGGAATATAGCCCAAAATATAGTAGGATCCCTAATACCATTTAAAGTATATTCCTTAATTAAGGGGTATTGGTCTCTCTTTTTTCTTCTTGGGCGTTTTAGGGTTTACTGAAGGGTTTAGGGTTAAGGGTTCAGGATTTATAGGGTTTAGAGTTGGGTTTAGGGTTTGTGGGGTTTACTGCCGGGTTTAGGGTTGCGGGTTCAGGATTTCTAGGGTTTAGAGTTCGGTTCAGGGTTTTAGGGTTCAGGGTTTCCGGTAGGGGTGCTGGGTCTCTCTTTGCTTCAGGAGTTGGGCCCCAGGGTCTTCGAAATTGGTTTTGAAAACCCTAAGCCCTCAACCGGAACCCCAGACCCTAAATCCTAAAGCTTAAACCCTAAACCCTGAACCCCAACTTTAAAAGACCCTAAACCTTGACACCTCTCAGGCACGAGAGGAGGTCTGAGATACATCGGGGATCATTGGGGTTCAAGGGTTTACTCATGGTTCGGATCTCGAGGGGATTGGGAGGTGAGTTTAGGGTGTAGGGACGCAAGCCTAGTTTATGTTTCAAAGTTTCGCGTGTTGAGCAAGAACCTTGGGCATGCGCGGAATGTGTTTGGCCCTCGGCCCCGAAACCCAGATACTGAAATCATTTTCCCACTGACATCGGGGCCCGAAACCCTAAACCCCTAAACCCTAGACCCCTAAACCCTAAACCCTAAACCCTAAACCCCTCAAGAGCAGGATAAATAGAAATTGTGCGAGCTTCGTTTCGAACTGCATGTTCACTAGTTTCAATTGTTCATTAAACGTGTCCAACCAAATTCCAGCCCAAGCTTCCCAGGCCCAGCCCCATTTCCACCACCAAACCCCATCCACAGCAGCCCAGTCCAGCCCAGCCCCACCAGGCACGGCCCAGCCCAGGCCCCAGCCCCCCGGACCCACCCCCCCAGCCCAGCCCAGTCCAAACTCACCAGGATCAAGATTGGAAAGCAAAAAACTAAACTTTCGCTCAAAACTTTCGGTCAAAACTGCGGACCCAAACCCTATGCAATTTCTATAAACCCTAGACCCCTAAACCCCTAAACCCTCAACCCTTAAACCCTTTATAGACTGTCAACACCCCACCACCTTTGTTCATTCAACCTTCCCTGCGCAAGAGATTGCCTCAGTCTTCTCCAATCACTAATCCCGAATCACCGGCAGCTTCTCAGACTCGATAATATGGGGGTCTAAATAACTACCGATACTATTTTGGGGGTTCCCTATTAGAGGGTTCCCTATTTGAATTATAGGGCTATTCTAATTATCAAGGCCCCTATATTACCCCACTCCCACCAAACTATTCCGTACATCTCCACATAGGTTTCAATATCTCGAGGCTTGCGGTTTGAGGCCTAGTGTCTCCTCTCCTCAGCGTTTGAGAAATGCTGAGGCCGATGCAAGCGGATGCCCCTACAAGCCAGTCAAGCACGGCAGGCTCTGCCGAGTTTCTTTTGAGTTTTGGAGCTGCGAGTATCTTCTTCGTCTTGGTACATCTTGTTCAAATCGTCTCAATGCCCTTCTGTCCTACTGCTCCGGCAGACCTGTTTTCATTATCAGGGCCCCGAGACTACAACCTCATGCTTGTACTCCTTCCCAAATGGGGGTTTCCGAAAATAGGGGTACCTTATTTTGGGGTCCTTATATTAGGGATCCTACTATTTAGGGCACTAGATCAGGGTCCCCTATTTTCGGAAACTCCCAAATCACTGTGCGGCTCGTCCTGTCCTCGTCCTGTCGCCCAAGCGTAAACCCGAAACTTGACTGTTCGGCCCTGATAAGTAGAATTGGGTTGTGGGAAAACGCAGGAAGGGACTATAGAAGGGAATGTTGTTGCACGCCTCCGAACCTAAAATCCTAAACCCTAACCGCCATAAGCAACAGCAACATACCTTAAACCCTAAACTCCCTAAACCTTGCACTCAAAACCCTGAAACCCTAAAGCCTTAAAGCCCTAAACCCTCAACCCTAACCCTAAACCCTAAGCCGGAAAAAGGCGTTCAAAAAGAAAAACCTAAAACCCGAAAGCCCAAAAGCCCAAAGTTGCGACTCCCACAAAGCCATTGCCGTCAGGGCCGCCCCCTGCGTCCAAGGCCAAGGCAAGGACACTTTGGGAGCATAAAAGGATCCTTAAAGGGAGATCCTTAGCGGGATCCTTAAAGGGATCCTTGAAGGGATCCTTAGAGGGATCCTTAAAGGGATCCTTAAAGGGATGCGTTCCTTAAAGGTATCTATAAGGGGTTAGGGTTGAAGGATTTAGCGCTTGGAGCTTTTTTCGGATGATGTCATAGTGATGTCAGGGGTCGGAATCAATTCCAATAGTATCCCTCATAGTCTTTATATGATAATGTGTTGGGCCGCAGAGCCCAGTTCGAGTTGTTATCGCGGCTAGGCTAAGGTTCAACAGTTTGAGGTCTCCGGTTTGAGTTCTGCGCAAGGGTTTCGGAGGCTGTCGCGGTTGAGACGGTGGTGTGTTTGAGACTGGGTGCGAGTGGCGTAAAGCCCGAGAAAACACCCCAGAAAATTGTAAGCCCCTCAAAAAAGGCTCTAAACCTTTATAAACCCTGTAAACTCCGTGACGTCGTAAGCAGAATCCGCGATGCGACCGGGCCCAATCGTGCTGGGAAGAGGCATCAAATCCGCGAGGAAGCAGCAGATTGGTGTGTGGGTGTGTTTGCAATGCAACTATTGTCGGCAGATTGCGCAGCAGAGGTTTCTGATAGGGAAATACGGAAGCTGAGGCTGGAGTTCTTGTTTACAAGCTCATGACAGAAAAGATGTTGGGTCATACCAAGCTTCTCTGGAAGACTCTCGAGTTAAGGGTTGCAACCATAAGGAAGAACAGCTCCTCAAGATGCATCACCTAAACCTACACAAAGCCCGGAACCTTAAAACATAAACCAAGCCTAAACCCCAAGCTCTAAACCCTTAACTCTGAATCTTAAACCTAAACATCCCCCCATGCCCTAGACCCTAAGCCCTACACCCTAAGCCCTACACCCTAAACCCTGAACCCTAAACCTTAAACCCTAAACCCTAAATCCTAGACCCTAAACCCTGAACCCTGAACCCTAGACATTAAGCCTCAAGCGCAGAGCTTGGAGGCGAAGTCCAGCGCCAAGAAGACCAGGACAGACGTACTCGCTTGAGACCTCCGAGGTGTAGGGCAATAGCTACGACAAGTACGGTTGATGATATAGATCCTGCATTACCCTCAGGGCCCTAAACTATTGGAATTATGGTATATTTCCTATTATGGGTGATGCAGGATTTATATCATCAACCGTATCTCCTTACTTAAAGGTTCACGGGAGTTAGTATCTATGGTTATATATGTGCTAACTACAGTTATATTTGCTTACCACTCCAAGTAAGGTACTTAAAACCTTACTTACTAAGTCCCATGACCCTCCAAGTATAGTCGATGTAGCTACAGAATAGTCTATCCCGGAGCCTTGTTTTCAAACGTGAAGCCGCCGTAGTGCTCAGATTTTGTGCGCGCCCCAACTCCCTAACATCTTCACGCACTATATATCTGTGTATATATATATATATATACATAACTATTAGTTGATAGTCTATTACTATAATGGTGTTACGCTCCCGAGTGTCCGGACCATGTCTCAAGTTCGGGAGGGATGGCGGTCGGCCGCCTAAAAATTCCAGAATAATGTCTACCCTTCATCGCCACAGCTCGAAGTCCTATACCGGTTGATGATATAAATCCTGCATTACCTTAAGGACCCTAAACGACGGCAGTTAGAGTATATTCCTATTGTGGGTAATGCAGGATTTATATCATCAACCGATACCGACAAGTCTCCTTCACACTGCAAAGCCCTTATTCCGCTAAGACCCAGAATCCAATCAGTCGTTTATGTCTCCCTCGGGGGAACACTTGAAGGGATCGTTGAGGAGCCAGAACAGTTCATGTGGCGCGTTAACTCGAAACCTTAAACCCCAAACTCTAAATCTTAAACCCTGAAGCCTAAACCCAAAACCCTAATTCCTAAACCTCATAAACTATTAGCATAATAATCCCTATAACCCTATAAACTCCTTAAGCCCTATAGATTTTTATACAAACCTTTCTAACACAATACCATCAGCCTGAAACTCCTTGGCAGGAACAAGGCCGAGCCAAGCCGTCCTCAGCCAGATGCATCTCCGCCAGCTGATGATGAGGCCCGGAGCTTTTCTGGGTTCTTTCATAGGGACCCTTATAGGGGGGCAGGGGGCCTTCATGAGCTTTTTGACAGGTAAAGTTTAGGGTTTCTGGTTTAGGGCTTTGGGTTTAGGGTTTAGGGCTTAGGGTTTTGGGTTTAGGGTTCAGGGTGAGCTTTTGTGGGTTCTTGTTTAGGAACGTAGTTTTAAGTTGCCATAATACGGAAACCATATTCTTTACAGTAGATCCTTTTTGTGGTAACTTAAATTAAATTCCTTACAAAAGACCAGGTTTGCGAAAGGTGAAGTTTAGGGTTTCTTGTTTAGGCTTCGGGATTTAGGGGTTTAGGGCTTCGGGTTTGTGCTCTGGGATTTCTATACGGCCCTTGTGTGTTTCATTAGGCTTGTGAAGTTTTGGAGTTTTGAAACTTTTGTTTGTGCTTTCTGTCACAGGCATCTCCACCACTTCAGGTGGTTGAGATTTGCAGTGTCGCGGGTCCCAGTTTTTTCCTCATACGTGTGGGTTCGTCGTTGCAGGGTTCATGGTTTCAGTATTGACGAGTTGGCGGCATTTGGACGGTGCCCTCTGCCTCCCTCTGAAACCCGAAACCCTAAACTGGAAATTGGTTGGTTTTGGCATTTACGGATGTTTTTGGGCTGATCTTTTCAGGGACTTGGGATGGGTTTGTCATAAGGTTTGGGCAAAGTCAAGGCCGGAGTGCACGCATAGAGCCGTGATTCCGAGCTGCTAGACTGACAACTTGTGCACCGAAATCAGGTCATGGCGTCATTTCGAACGCGACGCCGTCACCCTGTCGTCCTTAAGGCCCCAAGCAAGGCCTGATCCGAAACTGAAGGATTCTCAAACCCTTAAGCCTTAGTCATAGTCAATAACCCCTAAACTCCTAAAACCCTCAACCCCTAAACCCTAAACCTCCGACGGACTCCCCACACGAAGGTCGCTGGAAGAGGTGTGATCTCTTTGCTCCAGGCCCGAACTTGTCGGTTGAAGGTTTAATTAGAATAGGGTTTTGTTGCCCATATTGTAACAAGGACCCCCCCGTTCAAAAAAAACTAGGTTGTTGTTGTCTATATAGGTACCTATACTTTTTCTTTGGGTGGGGTTCCTCATTCTTAGTATAATGGGCCCCAAAACCCTACTCTAATTGTTAAGGCCCCTATATTAAAGAGCCCTTTCAATCCCTCAACACCGCCTGTGTCAAACCGCACCAAGCGCTACAAAGCTCCGCGATGACTTCTTCGTGGTAGGCACCGTTTCTCGTTTGCTTCCCTTCGTTATATTTATACTTGCTACGGTTGATGATATAAATCCTGCATTACCCATAATAGGGTAAGAAGGAATATGCTATAATTCTCATATATTCCCGATGATGGGGAATGCAGGATTTATATCATCAACCGTAGTGCTTGGGTCCAAGCTTTGAGGTTTGGGGTTTTGATATGTTTCGATTCGCCGTGGAGGCTGGTTGGCAGCCGAGGATCTTGCAGCAGCAACCATGTGCCTTTCTATTTTGGGAGTTTTGGGGAGTTTCCGTTTAGACTGACTGGTGGGAACCTCTGCAGTAAATAGGACAACATACTACCACATCGTATAATACACTAATTAAGTACTTTGTGATACAATATGTTACAGTACTTAATGTAGTATTTAGGACAGACTGGCAGGACAAAGAAAAGCCAAACCCCAAACCAAGCTTTACGGAGCCACAGCTCCGCCGTGGTGCAGGGTTCGTGTTTCCAACTCCAGCCTTCCCGGTTTGTAGTGTAGGCTTCGTGGGTTTGGGGCTCAGACACTCTATGTTCCGCAAGGTTTACAGCATCAGGTTTAGAGTTCGGGAAGCCGTGACCCGAAGCTACAACCACACCTTACACCCCCCGCCCTTTTCGGGGTGTAGGCTTTTAGGGTTTGGGTTTTGTGAGGAGTTTGTGCAGTGCTCGAAGACGTTCCCAGCTCCGCAGCATCGACCGATTCTTCAGCGGCCAGCTGCAATGGAAGTGGGTTTCTAGGTCAGGTCTATCAGTCGATCTGGGTTGATACAGCGGTTATTACAAAAGAAATCTCTAAGAGCCACTGTAAGAGCTACTTGAATGCAGATTCTTGCAGACTTTTGCTTTGGACTTGGGGTGCTTGGAGCCTTAGAGAAAGTGGGACGCGTGGGCAGTCATGCAGATCAGCCTGAACGACGTGCGAAAGATCGAACTCCCAAGACTTTTCTAGAGTGGACAATAAGCCCTCATGGATTCTCGGTTCAGAATGGTTCAACCTGGGAATCTTGAATTCCATGGTGTGTGCAAGTTTACATTCCCTGCGATAGGGGTGTCAACAATTCGTGCTCGTATCTCCTTCCCAGACCCCCGGGAGGATCCATAAAATAGAACCCCTAATCTGGGGCCCTATACTACTAAGGGTACTTTATAGGAACCTTTATTAAGGGATCTACTTTTCGGATCCTCCCAGAATTCTGGTTCACAGAAACCCAAGCAGGGACAGTTGTCCTCACAAGTCTCCTTTGCTGCATCTTCGGCAAAGCTTGGGTCCCCCAAACCCGAAACCCTAAACTCCTGAACGCCAAAACCCCTGAAGTCCTAGCATCTAACCCTTAAACCCCTAAACCCTAAACCTCACATTAACCCCACAACCTACCAAAGCAAGCTCAAGAAGTGCGAAGCCCCAGACCGTAAACCCTAATCCCGAAGTGCTCAGCCCCTAAAGAAAGGTGGACCTTCGACACGCACATGGCGGACAACACGAACCTCGAATTTCGAGCTCAGGCCCGTCCTGAGGGGCATAAGCGGCTGGGAGGGTTCAGGGTTTAGGGTATTGAAGGTTGAGGGTTCAGGGCTTAGGGATTCGGAACTCGGGTTTAGGCTTTAGGTCTTGGCTTGGGGGTTACCCTAAGCCTCTTGCCCTGTACATACCATGAGCTCCGGTGATGCTTTCGGGCGCCCCGGAGCCTTATAGCAGCCCTTCTAGTAACCCCTTGCCTTGTAGTGACTTGCAGTGAACATCTAAACCTTTAGCCTTCCCACCCTAAGTTTAGGGTTTCGAGCTAAACCTTAAAGCTTTACTTTGCCAACTACTCGTCCTCAGGCTTCCTAAATATAGTTATACTATAGTATGCCCCAATACCCTATGCTAGTCATGAAGGCCCTACTAAACATCCAGCCCTTCCTTTCAGAGGTGTCCTTCCTTTTGGACGGCGTTCCCCACCACATCGCCGGTTCTTGGTGCGAGCCTCACGGGTGGTTTGCCGTGTATACAGGGTTCTACAAGGGTTTTGTGGTTTAGGATGTAAGGGTTTCAGGGTTTGGAGGTTGAGGGCCTAGAGCTTTGGGATTTTTGGGGTTTTGGGGCTTGATGGTTTAGGTTTAAGGTTTTTGGGTTCAGGGCTTTAGAGAGAGTGCAGGTGAAGGGAGATTCAGTCTCTGCTGATGAAGACGGGGGTTTATGGGCTGTGTGATGCATCGCAGAGGTGGATGTTAGCTTCGGGTTCGGGAAAGGGTCAGGCAGCACAAAGATTCAAGCGAAAAGCTGGTAATCCAGATGCCTTTGCGGCAGTTGCAAGTTATGGCTCCGTTTAGCGTGGCCATGAGCGACTCGAATCTAGGGAGCGCAAGACTCGCGCAGAGATTGCCTTCCCACCATCTGGTGACAGAGGGTTTTGAGGTTTAGGCGGGCCATGCTGTGATTCGGATTGCTCCTAAGTCTGTATCTCCCAAGTTCGAGGCTCTCGCTCGTCGCTCGAGGGTTCTGTAGGGGCTCTTACAGGATCCCAAATCCGGTAACCCCCTGGGCCCGAAGCCCACACCCGGAAGCCGTGACCCCCAAACCCTAAACCGTGAACCTTAAACTCTTTGCCCTAGACCGCGAAGCCTCAAGTCCAACAACCTGAAGCCCTAAAGCCCCAAAGCCCTAATGCGAAGACATGACGTTTTGTCAGAATGCATTCAGAAACTGATAAGAACCTTACATGATTTCCGTAAGGACTCTGTCACAACCTTGCCCGGCTTCAGTGCCTTCCGAAAAGGCAGCAGTCCAAGAAGCTGGCCCAGCGCGACACGGCCGAGCGCTGCCTAGGCGACCTGGGGATGTCGGGGAGGTTTGGGGCCCAAGAGATCCCAATACCCCTTAACTAAGGAATATACCCTTAAATTACAATAGGATCCCATATGTAATTTAAGGTATATTCCTGAATCAAGGGGTATTGGCATCTCTGGGGTTGCGTATTTTGGATCCGGTTGTTGCGGGATGTACCAGGTGTAGTTGATGTGGTTTACAGGGATGGAGTGGTTTATTTTTCGTGATTTCAATGTCTTTAAAGTGCTTGAACCGGGGTGCACGGGTATATAGGGCTTTACCAAGGCCTATAGAATCCCTTCACTTAGGTTTGTGGTGCTTTCTGCGACTTTTCGTGGGTAGGTGTAGGATGTAGGATTCATAAAGATTGAATGGCAGGAAAGCAGGTTACCCTTGGTTCTTTGGAGGGCTACCGGGGGCTTGGGTCTTAACCACAAGTTTAGGGTGTAGGTTGCAGAGCCCCGATCCCCAAACAAAAACAGCCCTAAACCCTAAGCCCCTACCTTAAACCCCCAAAGCCTCGGTTTTCTGACGTTTGTCTTTGTTCACTGTCACAGTAGTCGGAACTCCGTATACTCGTAGTCTTCGTGGCCGAGAGATACCACGTCTTAGAGCCTAAACCCTGAAACCTAAGGGTGGAGGCTTCAGGGTAATCCGGCAAAGTTGAGGGTGGCGCCAGGGAGTCAACTTTGAATCTCTGCCCCAGCGGGACATTGTCCAACACCAGCCCTAAAACCTAATCACCAAAGTAGGCCCTGTGAGGTCGTTGCTCAGGGGTTTTCCTAATTTTTTAGGGCTCTGAGCTGAACTGAGTAGCCGTGCCATGGGCAAAAGCCCCAGCCCCCCGAAGAACCGGCCACCTGAACCCTAAACCCTACTTGGAGGGTCGGCGGACTTAGTAAGTAGTTATTTTATAGACTCATAAGTATCGTAACCCCAATTAGGATCCCTTTCAGGGTACTTCTAGGTCTACTAAGTCCCCTACCCCCCCCCCCCCCCCCAAAAGTAAATCCTACCGTGCACATCCTGCGCAGAGAGCAGGACTCTTCGTGGGCTGTTGGGGCTCTTACTTGCTCCTGGGTGGCACGAGGTATGGTTGAGGGTTTAGGGTTTGGGGCTCGGGGGCGTCGGGTTGAGGGTCTAGGTTTAGGGATTTGGGGGTGAAAGGTTGAGGGTTGAGGGTTAATATAAGGGTTTAGAACGTGCTTGAGTCACCGCACCGACGGTTAGGCACCCAGCCTTCCCTTTTTGCAGCTGCGACACCAGCCCGGTTAAAGCATTCCGGAGCCCAAACCCAATCAGTACGCATAAATTTGGTCACTTCTACCCCTCAACCCTAAACCCCAAATCCTAAACCTTAAACCGGACAAGGGCCCATAAAAAAAAGAAAACCCAAGCTCCTTTCCAAACGCCGAGGCTCCAGGCCGCAGACCCAGAGGGCCTGGCAAGCGAGTCCCTCGACGACCCGCTCGGTGACCTCGCGAAGCGCCACGGCGAATTAGCACAGGGTTTTGGGGTATTTTCTGGGTAGTGGTCAAAATTATGGCCCCTTCTTGGGTACCCTCAATATTAGGTGCCGTATTATGATAAGGACCCAAAAAGGGACCATCATTTTGACAACATATACGATAACCGATAACCATATTACATAAAATCCAAAATAGTACTGGTGGTGATCTAGGCCCTTATGTTACCACGGCATATAGTACCGAGCAATCATGGTTCATCATGATGATAATGATGAGATCACAGCAATAATGACAGTAATTATTCACGGGTAGGAGTCTTATGCGCATTCTTAAGAATCGGGTCGTTCGCAGCGGTATATGTGGGTTCGTAGAGGGCGGAAGGGCGCTCCTGTTTTCGTCAGACAGCTCCGTAATTAAGCAGCACTTGAAAAATACGACCGGGCAGGTGAACATTTTGAGCGAAACCGTCCGGCATTAGCAGTTTGCATAACTTGCAGAAGTGCCACAAGAAGCGAGCAGGCAAAGTGTGTGCCGCGCATGGGGACTTTAAGTAGTGACAAGACAGCTTGTCACCCCTACTGCTCCAGCACTCCTACGAACGAACACGAATGCAGCTGGGGTCATCGTCAGGTTCTGCACCCAGTTTCGCCCATGCAGCGGCACGGGCCCGACATGGTGCATCGAGGTCGAGGACCGAAGAGCTCGACATAAAGATTCTAGGCCAAGAGGCCCACGGCGTTGCGATATAGACGCATTTAGGGGTAAGGCGGGAAAGCTTTGCTTATCAGACGTATCGATTCTGTTCAAATTGAGTTTCTTAGGTTGTCTGCTGCGAATCGCAAAGCATGCTTAGCTCTAATTTTCCGAAGCCCCAAACCCTCAAAGAACAACCCTAAACCCTAAACTCTCCCTACACCCTGCCAAACCACGAATCAGAGAAAAGCCCGTGGCCAGGAAGGGCAATGCAAAGCAACTGCTGAGCTCACTCTGCTGGGAGTCAGGCGGGCTTGGCTTCGGATTTTGAGTGCTGGAAACCTGAGGCCCTCCCAAACCCAAACCCCAAAGTTCAAAACCCAAAGCCATAAATCCTAAGCGCTAAACACTCTGAACCGAAACTCGGAGGAGCCCTGAATACGGGGCCCGCACCGCCGTAAGCGCATCATGTAATGGACTGTAAGCCTTGAAACCTGACGCTTTCGGGGTTCGGATGAAGTGCCTGGCGACTCGAACGCCAGATGCCGAACGCAGGTCTAACCAGCTCTAGCTGTAGGGGCTCAGAAGGTTTTGCTTGGGTTTTAAGCGGTTTCATGAGGTTTGACAGGCGAAATCAGTGGTGTACGAGGGTCATGGACAGTGTTGTTTAGTACTGTAGGATCTTATGACAGTGTATTCATTATAGGGAGCCTGAGAAATGGGGTTGCGAATTACACAGGCTTTTATATCAGAGACCGGCCAGGCACCGTTTCGCTGGCTCACGTGCCGCTGCGGCTCAGGCGCAGCATGGAGGGCCAGGTTTCAGGCTCACGAAGCTCGCCAACGAATGGCATGCGCTGTGCTTAACACCGGTAGCTTTCAGGATGCCAGGGTCTTCTGAATACGTCGGTCCTGAAGCCTCAGCCGATGGTTACAGAGCTCATTTTCACATTGTCCGTGTCATGCCCGATCAGAGCAGTCGCTAGCCCGGTCGTAATAGTGAGGGTAGTGACCACAAGTAGTCGCAATGGTACACAGAACCCTCAACCCAAAACCTCACAGGCTGTGTAGGCTATTCGGGTTGGGCAGACATAAGCAAGGAGCTCAAGAAAGACCTACACCCCTAAACCCTAAACCCTGAAGCCTAAGCCCTAAACCTTAGACCTCTAATCCCAAAACCCTAAACTCCTAAGCCTTAAACCCTACTCCCAAAACCCTAAACCCTAAACCCTAAACCCTAATCCCAAGACCCTAAACCCGAAACCCTAAACCCTAAACCTTAAACCCTAGACCCATCCGGTCTCGGTGGATGGCAGGCTGCCAAAGAAGATACGGCCCGGCGTCCCCCGGCTTCGGAAGTTTTCGGATCTAGAGTTGAGGGTTTAGGGGAGGTTAGCCCCTAAATCCTACACCGTAAACCCTAAACATGAACTAAAGCTCCAGAGGTGTGGATGTGGAGACTCCAGGGCACTAAACTGCTAGACCCTAGGCCCTTTACGCTAAAGTTTGGGTAAGATTTGCGCTCCGGAAAGCCTAAACCCTAAGCATTTCGCCTTAAAGCCTAAGCCCTAAACCCGAAACCCTAATGACTTCAGTACCTGAAGTCTCGTAATGAAGGTCTTGAGTTTGGGGTTTCGGGTTTAGTTTAGGTGTTTATAAATGCTACGTAAGCTCTGGAGCTCCAGCAGCAAATATCGGATTCTCAAGGAATACCGGAATACCGTGAGTAATTTTTCCGACCTCTGTATAATGTACTACGCTGCGGAAGCCTAGGTTTGCTCAGAAACCTGCATCAACTTCCGTATAAAACGCCCTGTAGCGCGATGTACAATCCCGACTGTATAAACCTTAAGATGAACCTATTTGCCCCACGATAAATGCCAATATGCACTCTGATATAACCCCGAAGCCCACATACTTCGAAACACCCTTTCATCAAGCAGCCGCCTCAACCCTCAGCCATAAACCCCAAACCCCTGACACTGAACTCTACCGCCTGAACCCCAAAGCCTAAAAACACTAAATCCTAAACCCTATTTTCTCAACCCAAGACCCTCCCTTAGACCCTAAATCCCTAAACCCCTAAACCCTAAACCCCTAAACCCCAAGACCCTCCACTTCAGGTGTGCTCTGGTACCTTCAGTGCCCTGGCTATGAAAGCCTCTACGAGCCGGATGCGCAAGGAACCCACGCTGTGGCGAAGGCGGGGGAATCCTTGAAGGGGGTTCTTTTGGGTTTGGGGGTTCAGGGGTTCAGGGTTTAGGGTTTTGGGGTTTAGGGATCCTTGTTGGGTGTTCTACAGGGTTTGGGTTTGAGGGCTGAGGGTTTAGAGCCGAGGGGTTCAGGGTTTGAAGCTTCATTTGTCGGTTTGCAGTCTTGGGCGTTGGGACGATTGGAGTTCAATCAAGGAGTTCGGGGGATCAGGATGAGAGGCGCATCTTTCCTCGCAGAACCTTGGCATTCTGGATGGCGACAATGATAGTCAGGATATACGAATTCCCAACACGCAACTGGTTGAAAACCAACAACAGCGATAATGATGATAATATTGACTGAGTGAAATTAGCAACAGCAACCGTCGTCGTCGTAATAGAGTAGTAGTAGTACTAGTACTAGTACTAGTACTAGTAGTAGTAGTAGTAGTAGTAGTAGTAGTAGTAGTAGTAGTAGTAGTAGTAGTAGTAGTAGTAGTAGTAGTAGTAGTAGTAGTAGTAGTAGTAGTAGTAGTAGTAGTAGTAGTAGCAGGAGAAGAAGCTACTAGTAGTAGTAGTAGTCGTCGTCGTAGTCGTCGTCGTAGTCGTAGTCGTAGTCGTCGTGGTGGTGGTGGTGGTAGTCGCAGGCGTAGTCGCAGTAGTAGCAGTAGTAGCAGTAGTAGCAGTAGTAGCAGTAGTAGTAGTAGTAGTAGTAGTAGTAGTAGTAGTAGTAGTAGTAGTGGTAGTAGTAGTGGTAGTTGTAGTAGTGGTAGTAGTAGTAGTAGTAGTAGTAGTAGTAGTAGTAGTAGTAGTAGTAGTAGTAGTAGTAGTGGTAGTAGTGGTGGTAGTGGTAGTGGTAGTGGTAGTGGTAGTGGTAGTGGTAGTGGTAGTGGTCGTGGTCGTGGTCGTGGTCGTGGTCGTGGTCGTGGTCGTGGTCGTGGTCGTGGTCGTGGTCGTGGTCGTGGTCGTGGTCGTGGTCGTGGTCGTGGTCGTGGTCGTAGTCGTAGTCGTAGTCGTAGTCGTCGTAGTAGTAGTAATAATAATAAGAAATGAATCATCATAATGGTCCTAGTAGTACTTCCCGAAGCGAACAAGTCCTGAACGTTCATTACCTTCGTCTCGGCATCAGACAAACCATGCCAGAGTCGAAGGGACGAACGTAATCGAAATCATATCTACGTAGAATCTCTGTATAGTTCGGTTATACTTCATCGAAGAGCCTTATTCTGACATTTCGCTGCCTTGTTTAGCCGAAGAAGCGAGCCCCCCCCCCCCCCCCCCAGCCGCTGAGATACTGAAAACCCTGAGCTCTCAAGCGATGCCTCGGGGTTTAGACTTTGTTCAGGGTCCTTTACTTGGAGGATCATGGGACTTAGTAAGTAAGGTTATAAGTACCTTAATTGGGGCTATAAGTACCGTTACCCTAATTATAACCCTAGCTACTAAGTCCCAGGATCCTTTAAGTAAGGCTGCTACAAGGGTTTCGATGAGGGTTCGGTTCGGGGGGTTTAGGGGTGTGGGGTTATCGGTCTTCGGAACTTTACGGCGTTAGCGCAAGCCAGGAAGTTCCCAACCCTGAGCCCGATAACCTGACCTTGAAGATCTAATAAGCTCGAAGCTCCAAACCGTAAACCCAAACCTCAACCCTAAACCCTTCACTTAGGGACCCAAAAGGCACATAAGCATAAGCATTTTGTAGGGATATCCCTACCTTATTGGGCTTCAATATACGGGGGTTTTCACCCCAAAATCCTATAGACCCTAACCCCTTCCGCCCTTCTGCCCAGGAAATTCCCACGCCTCCAGCCAACTGGGCCGCCGAAATGCACTTCACCGGGGGAGGGCCAAAGCTTCGGTGGTCCTCGAAACCACGAAACCCTAGACCCCTGAACCCTAAACCCTGTTTTATGAACCCCTTAAATCCATATACCACCCCTGAAAACTGAAACTCCCGAAACGACCGGCTCAAGGCACCTCGCTGTTTAGCATCAAGGGAAACATGATCAGGAACCCTAGAAAATGCAGTAGGAGGAAGCCAAGAGTGGGCCAAAAGCCTGCGCCCTCCCAAACCCTAAACCCTAAACCCTAACCAAGCCAACAAACACGAGAGCCCTCAAATGGAATATTTCCTGAGTCGGGGCATTGGTCTACAGGGCCCAAACGCCGGATTTGAAGCCAACGGCAGGTATCAATTAATGGTCCGGATAGTGGGCATTTATGGTATGTTGGAGGTTAGTTGGGGGTCTAGAATTGATGGGCTGGCAGTTCCGGTTAGGCGGTGCTTTGGCAGCTTGGGCTGTTCCGGAGGCAGCTCTCCAACCGAGCACCGCGGACCCCGAGGGGTTTAGGGTGTACATAGAGAACTAAGTGATCACAGCTTCGAGTTCCTTTTGTAAGTCTACAAAATTCTACCATACGCCCAAGATACAACTGGCGCTGCAGCCGCAAGTTGAAACTCCAGCCTTGCACTCCGAGGTGAATGTGGCCGAGGATGACAAATCGGCGTTGCGCTTGGAATCTAAAAGTTATGGAAAGCGTGCAGCAGGACGAGGGCATAAGTAAGCAGCACAAGTCGGTTCCCATGTTGGGCCATGAGCAGCCCAGGTGCAGGTCAGACGGTTTGTTCTAGCGCAAGGTACGTGCGAGCTTCTGCAGACCCACACGATGTCAGGTTTTCTCCGCACAGTGCCAGTTTTTTTGGGGCCGTTGCTTGCTTTGCACCTACTCAAGGTTTCGCTTCAAAGCATGGGCAAGAAAACGGACTGCATAAACCCTGAACCTAAACCTTAAACCACTCAAGGCAAAGGCCGCCCACCTACCGACAGACAGGCCTTCGCAGCTCATCGCCATAGTGCACGAACTCCACACAGCCTTGTCGGCAAGATACCGTCGCCTACGCGCTATTCCACAGCAAACTCTAAATGGGTGGTTGTCAAAATTTTGGTCCCTTTTTGGGGTACCCTAAATATTAGGTGCTGTGCCATAGTAAGGACCCAAAAAGAGACCCTAATTTTGACAACCACCCAGATCCTGAACCTGCCTCATCAACACCAGGTCCTGGCGGCCGAGCGGAAAACCACCGTGATGCGAGTGCCCTTGGCATGTTCTCTTTGTTTGGGCAGTTGCGGTTTAGTGTTTAGGGTTTGGGGCGTTTGGGGCTATAAGAATCTAAGAACGAATCTCGTTCAACCAAGCAAAGGAACTAGGCTGTTTATGCAATAGCAGCTTCTGGTCGTGCGTCGCGGCGGTCCTTCTCGCAATTCTCTTGTTCGTTACTTTCCGCCACACATTGCTTGAACGTCGAGAGTTTGGCTTTCACTTTGTGGAAACCCTAAACCCTAAACCTAAACCCTAAACCCTAAACCCCATGAGGTTTTGGTCCTTTGGAATTCGGCAATTCGGGGACATCAAGGTTTCGGCACATCCCTCGAACGTGTACTTCGTGACAGGCGGAACAAAGCCTTGTGCCTGAAGCCCAGGGAGCCTGGAACCCCAAACTTTCTTTGGGGCTCATTGTTTTTAGGGTTTAGGGTTTAGGGTATAGGAAGTAGGGTTTAGGGTTTCATCTAAACCAATCAATCACTTGCCTTCCGTGCCACAGGTGCAGAATCGGCTGCAGCAGAGCTTTGCCAAGCGTTTGAAGCCTGGCCAAGGCTGCTGAGCTGCAAAAAAGGCACACGAAACCCGAAACCCGGAACCACCCCGAACCCTTGTTTAATCCCCTAAGTCTAAACCAAAAATCGGCCAGAAGCCCTCAACCCCAAAAGCTCAGAAAGGCCTTAACCCCTGCTTTGGGATACCGGGATACCCTTATAAACCCTAAACCCTGAACAGTTTCCTTCCTTCGATGCACAGGGTCTGGAGCAGGAACTGGGATTCCTGCGTAGGGTGTAGGATTCTGGTTTAGGGATTAGGGTGCAGGGTTTAGGGTGTAGGCTTGAGGCTTCCGTATCCCTAGCAAGAGTACCAGTTCGCCGGCGATGATGACAGGGGCATGCATGACGAGAGCGATTTCTGCGTTTCTTCTGAGCTTATGATAAGACTGAGGGATGGTGGGGATGAGAGTCATGATGGGGGTGACGATTATGATGCTGACGATGAAGATGATTGCAATGATTCCGGTGATGATGCTGATGCTGATGGTGGTGGCGGCGGCGGTTGGGGTGGCGATGATGATCGGTAGTATCCTTGTCTTGTGATACCCATGTATGGCTTTACAGGTTTTCCAGAGCCTAACAGGACGCGAAACCGCCAACTTTCTTTTGAGCCCCCGAGACCGTCTGTATCGGCCCTAGGTTCCGGGCGTTCAGGGTTCAGCGATCTGTGAGTTGTGAAGTTCGGGTCTTTGGCTTGCTTTTGCCTTGCAAGATACTTGTAGGGGTCGGAAAGTAGTAGTCGTGTCCTCTTGTAGTCCTTCATTTCCTTACATCATAACCTCGAAAGCCCAAGTCGACTTGCTAAGGCAAGCTCTATTTCTCTGACAGCAGTGACGTTTACTCTTAAGAGCCCTGAGACCAACATCCTCCGTCCTCATGCCGTCATTCAGCGCCCCAGACCCTACTTAGAGGATCATGGGACTTAGTAAGTAGGTTATAATTGGGGTTATAAGTCCCCTAGGTGGGTTATCCTAATTATATCCTACTTATAACTTTACTTACTAAGTCCCATGAGCCTTTAAGTAACCCTAGACAGAGGCGTCTGGGAATGGTCCTTTGAGTCCGACACTGCGGAGAGACAGGGCCTTCTTGGGTGTCTAATATAGAGGTTGGAAGAATGTCTAATGACCCCCCCTTCCTGTCTCTGATGTAACATACTATGGTATGCACCAAGGCCCTATTCTAATCATTAGCGCCCCGATATTTTGTTTGTTGAGATTCCTGGAGGGTTTATGGGATTCGTCTCAGGAACTCTATGCTGCTTTCTGCCGGTTTAGGGTTTGGTCGGGGGCAAGTAGTCAGAGCATTCCAGAGTCGTGGGGAAGATGGGGTTCCCCGGCTAAAGAGATGATTGTTACCCAGACCCCCGGGAGGATCTAAAAAGTAGGTCCCCTAGTTTGGGACCCTATACTACTAAAGGGTCTTTATAGGAACCCCCATTAAGGGGTCTACTTTCTAGATCCTTTCGGGGGTCTGGGTATCGGGGCCTTAAAAATTAGAATAAGGTTTGGGAGTATATTATGATATGTAGGATCATAATAAGGAACGTCATAGGGGATTCATTTAGGGCCCAAATAATGGCAAACACGATGCTACTTTTCGGGTTTCCTTATGATAATGAGAGCATAATGTGCCACCCCCCCATACCCTGTTAGGCCCCTCTAGTACGTCGCCAGGATGCTTTCGGAGATATGGGAAGCCTTTGAGTAGGGACTGGGCTTTCGCAAATTCGGACTCAACCGCCCCAAACTCGAAACCCCCAAAAGCCCGAGCCGGGCGCCCAGAGTCCGTGGACCTCTGAAGTCCTCAGCCCAAGATCTCCCCAAGACATGGGTAGTTGTCAAAATTAGGGTTCCTTTTTGGGTCCCTTAAATAGTAAGTGCCGTATTATACTAAGGACCCAAAAAGGGACCCTAATATTGACAACCACCCACATGAAAGAATAGGTCACTGAATTGACGCCCCAGAGAGAACGGCAAAGAGCAGAACAACCAACGCCGTCACTCCCAAATCCTAAACCCCAAGGAACACCAAATCCTGAATCCCAAATCCTACACACCCAAGGAGCCATATTATCTTATACTACATTATACTAGACTATATTCTATTCTACGGCATACACAGAACTATATTTTCTTTTCTCGTACCCCCCCCGGGGGCCAACGCCGCGATCACGAGGAGTCCGCCTGGCCGCCGATGCAGCGAGCCACAGTGACGATTGCAGTGGTGCTTGGCCCAGCATGGGAGTTTCCGAAACTAGGGGTTGCCTTTTTTTGGGTCCTTATAAACAGGATCCGACTATTTAGGGTACTATATTTGGGTCGCCTATTTTCGGAATCGGAGACCCATACAGACAGCCAAGAACCTTAAACCCTAAACCCCAAACCCTTAGGTCATGCATCTTCGGAATTTATGCGTGCGTCCTCGTACCCTGACATCACCGGAAAAAGCCGTAAACCCTGAACCCCTAAACTTGGCCATATATAAATCTTTCAACCCTAAACCCTGTACCCTCAAAACTCCTAAACCCCTAAACCTCTAAACCATAAGCCCTAAACCCTAAACCAACAGGGATCTTCCGGGGGATTGCCCTGTGATTACCGACATAACTACTTGAGCTTACCCGAAAAACCAAAGCCCCAGGCTATTTGTTCAGGCCTCAAATCCTAAAGCCTAAGCCCTGTACAATCCTGAACCATAAACCACGCATTCTTGGAAACTGAAGCTCTAGGGATAGCGATGCAGCTCTACAGCTTAAGGTCCCAACAGCAACAGCGGTAAAAACGATCCCAACCCTGAACCCCAAACCTTAAACCCAAAGCCCTAAACCATTAAACCCTCACCAAACAGTAGTCCCATTAACAGGAACCCCTAGACGCCACAAGGAACCCCTGTAGATCTTGAAGCCCTGAGCCTTAAACCCTGCACCCGAGGCGCTCAACCCTGAGAAAAAGCAACAAAAACCCCAAAGCCCTAGACCCTGAACCCTAAAGACCATGACTCTAAACCCTAAACCCCTAACACCCTGAAATCACTAAACTCTAAACCTAAACTCTGAACCCTAAACCTTAAAAAAAGCCCTAGAGCCCGATATATCCCTTCAACGGAACCCTTCTAGATCCCCAAAAAGGAACCTTTGTAGATCCCTCTAAAGGAACCCTTGAAGATCCCTTGAGGGTTTAGGGTTTAGGGTTTAGGGTTTAGGGTTTAGGAGCCCGAAAGGCCCCGAAGATCCACCCGACAGGTGCAGCGCAGCTTCACGGGGAGCCTCGTCTTCCGGAGAGCTCTTAAGGGCACTTCGGGGGGTTCTGTAGTAGGGTCCCCTTTAAAGGGTACTTCGGGGTTCTATAACAAGGAACTTCAGGGCACTTCGGGGTTCTGTAGTAGGGTCCCCTTTAAAGGGTACTTCGGGGTTCTATAACAAGGAACTTCAGGGCACTTCGGGGTTCTGTAGTAGGGTCCCCTTCAAAGGGTACTTCGGGGTTCTATAACAAGGAACTTCAGGGCACTTCGGGGTTCTGTAGTAGGGTCCCCTTCAAAGGGTACTTCGGGGTTCTATAACAAGGAACTTCAGGGCACTTCGGGGTTCTGTAGTAGGGTCCCCTTCAAAGGGTACTTCGGGGTTCTATAACAAGGAACTTCAGGGCACTTCGGGGTTCTGTAGTAGGGTCCCCTTCAAAGGGTACTTCGGGGTTCTATAACAAGGAACTTCAGGGCACTTCGGGGTTCTGTAGTAGGGTCCCCTTCAAAGGGTACTTCGGGGTTCTATAACAAGAAACTTCAGGGCACTTCGGGGTTCTGTAGTAGGGTCCCCTTCAAAGGGTACTTCGGGGTTCTATAACAAGGAACTTCAGGGCACTTCGGGGTTCTGTAGTAGGGTCCCCTTTAAAGGGTACTTCGGGGTTCTATAACAAGGAGCTTCAGGGCACTTCGGGGTTCTGTAGTAGGGTCCCCTTCAAAGGGTACTTCGGGGTTCTATAACAAGGAACTTCAGGGCACTTCGGGGTTCTGTAGTAGGGTCCCCTTTAACGGGTACTTCGGGGTTCTATAACAGGGTACTTCAGGGTGCTCTTTAATGGGGTACCTCTGTGCAAGATCTGGTTTGGTGGGATCTAGGGTTTCGGTTTTAGAGGGTTTGGGTTTGGGGTTTAGGGTTTAGGGGTGTAGGGGTTTAGGCTTTTGGGTTTAGGGGTTTAGGGACCCTCAGCTTGGAGCTTCGGGTGAGGGGGACCTGGAGTTTTGCGCTAGGTTTTTGGATCTCCTCCAGGATTGATGTGGGTAGTTGTCAAAATTATGTATGATTTGAGATTCTGGCTGTCGGTTTTCTCGGGCTGTTGTGGGTTTTAGGAGATCCGGCTGTGAGGCCCTGTAAAGGGATCTGAATAACTGCTAACTCGGAATGGTATGCGCTTATAGTGCCTTCATAAGTATAGTATAACATGCCCGCAGAACCCCATTCTGATTGTTAAGGCAGGTGTCTATAGAACCCTTACAGATCCCTTATACATCCCTTCAAGAACCCGATTCTAGTCGTCTGGCACATTCCGAGAGCATCAAACATCTCTTTCGGGGGCAGAAGGACTCGGGTTCCTTATTATGGCAAAACGATAATAGTACTAAGGCCCTCACATTACCTGGGACCCGAAAACGCTCAAGTTCTAAACCCCAAGCCCTTAGCCCTTGAAACCCAAGCCTTATACCCTGAACCGAACCCCCAAAGCCCAAAGCCCTAAACCCTGAACCCTCAACCCCGAAACCCTGCTGGCCCAAAGCCCGAAGCGCTGACCGACCCAAGGCCGTGGGTGCGTGGGCAGCGTGAGTCGCAGCTTGAAGTTTCCCGGCAAGGAATGGGGAATTCGGATTCGACCCCACGGACATCCCCCTAAACTCCACTCCACTTTCCATGCCCTAAACCCCCTAAACCCTGAACAATTCGTCCAGCAACGGATAAATGGAAGTTTACTATAAATCACTATTACGGTAACTTAAACCCTATATCCTTGAAGGAACCCTTATAGATCCCTAAAAGGAACCCGTACATATCCCCATTATGGTCACTTAAATTCAGTTCCTCAAAACAAGAACCCGCCAGCCGACCTGAGGCTTGCAAGATGGTGGAAGAATACCTTGATTCCCTGGCGGAGGCCTGGGGGTTCGGGGGTTTGGGGGTTTGGGGTTAAGGATTTAAGGGTTTCCGAAAATAGGGCTTAGGGTTTAGGGTTGAGGAGTTTGGGGGTTTGGGGGTTTGGGGTTTAGGGTTGAAGGGTTTAGGGGTTCAGGTGCTTTGGGCTCTGGGGGTTTGGGCGTTCAGAACGGATGATTAAGACAAATAGGATTCCCCATAGCAGATATAATGCAATATACCCCTAATTCTTGAGGCTAGATCGTTTGGGCAGCCACATGGTCGTGTTGTGAGATTGTTGGAGGGTTGTTCCGAGCTTCTTTTCGGCTTGGCTTCTGTGCAGGATGGCGAACCCAAGCACAAAACCCTGACAGGGCTTGGCGATCAAGTTAACTATACTTGTCAGGCACTAGAAGGGATTACTACAACGAATTATGCAGACCCCCACGATTACACTCAAATGATGAGCCTCCTGAACAGGACTTGCCCGCTGATGCCTAGAGACACCCGGCCGAAAGTGTGCGGGTGCCTGAGGGCTCGGCTGGCTTAGATCCTCGTTTTACAGCTTTGGCACGGGCTGTTGTACATGGGCTCAGCTCTGATTCTTGGAGAAGCCTATCAAGATGGGAGTTTCCGAAAATTAGGGGTATCTTATTTGGGGTCCTTAGAATAAGGATCCTAGTATGTCGGGTACCATATTAGGGTCCCTTATTTTCGGAAACCCCCAGATGATTCGTGCTTCTGGTGCCAGAGGTCTTGGCAGCCTTGGCACCTTGGTAAACTCTGTCGGCCCTTTCATCGCAGCCTGGTGCTTTTCCGGGCGGGGGTGGCAGGGACCTGAAGACTTTGAGGGTTCCTAAATACATTGAAAGTCCAATTTATAGCACACCCCAAAGCCACTATACTACGTGTAAGAGCCCTATATCTTAGGGCAAAGCACGATGTTAAGAAATGGATGAGTTGACCTATGGAAAAAGCGCTTGCATGCACAGACAAAATAAATATTGGCATGTTTAGACAGAAGCATCGGAAACTCATGAGCAGCGTGCACGACAGCCGGGGTTTACTGCAGGGTTTGGGGATTCCACGGTCGTACCCGTGGCAGCATTCGAGAAGGTATGGCTCCGAAGACATCAGAACACACACACAAGCTTGCTCAAAGCTGCAAGACACCTTACGGGCCCTACACCCATCCCTTCGAATTCTCACAGGATCATCCCTTCTCTTGCCTTTGAGGCCCTGTTGCTGGCACTCAGGGCTTAATGGGTCCCTCGCACGTTGCTGAGGCGGGAGAGGCAGTTGAACTGCCATTTGCGGTATTTGTGCGCCCGTCGGGCCCTCAGTTGGCAAGCACCAACCCGAAAGCTCAATCCGAACTCGAAACCTCGCTGCTTTTGGTGTAGCCGATGCCCCGACAGCCCAGGAACTCTAAGGAACTGCGATTCGTGTTCGGCTTGGTTTCGGGACTGGTGATGTTTTCTCAGCCAGCCTTCTAGGTGCCAGAAATTGACAGAAGCTCTGGGGGAGCCCCATCCGTGCATGTGTGGGCGTCGAGGTGCTGCGAACAGAGTTGGGAAGAGTCTTACAGATCACACAGTCCAACGTTTGGGTCTCCCGAGTTTCAACAATCAGCCCACCCAAGCCAGAACCTGCACATAGAAGCCCTAATGTACTAGAATTCCGTAGGGTTCCCTTACTAACTTACTACAAGCACAGCGTAACAACCTGGACTCTATTCTACTATAAACGAGCCCAAAACCCTATTCTAGTCAGAAAGGCCCCGACAGTACGCCCCCTCCCCCCCAAAAAAAAAGAAACCTGTTCGAATACTCGAGGCCCCATGTTGCACATCTCTCAGCCTCTTAAGGAACCCTAAACCCTAAACCCCTAAAGCCTTAAAAGCGGTTTAGGGCTTAACCGGGCAGGATAGAGGGTTTGCAGCTTAGGGTTCAGTTTCTAGGGTTTGGGGCCTAGGAGTTTGGGGTGGGTTTAGGCTTCTTTCTCTTAACTACGCCGCCCCCATGTTGCTGTGAGGTCGTACAGACTTGCCTCTTTTCCCCCTTTGGGAGAAGCTTGGCTACGAGAAGCATTTAGGCTTCAGGGCTTAAGGCGTAGGGTTTCATGTACAGGGTTTGGATCTATGGCGGAGGCATAGACATGCTTTGCAGAATTTGGTGTGCTCGGTGGGCTGGTGGCAAGAGTTTCATGAGTTTCAGGTTTCAGAAGCCTTGAGCCTAATCCTCACGATCTCTGAAGCCCAGCCGGGTTTAGAAACGGAAGCAGGAGTCAAAGGAGGTCAACGTTAGGCCCCAATGCCAGAAGTGTTCGCGTCCAGTTCGCAGTCTAGTTCTCGCCGCTGTCCCACTCCACACTTCTTACGTAATCAGTCCTCCAAACGTGAAGGCAGGGGGTGCTAACTAAAGACATCGCACAGGCAGTCGCATTGGTGCGACGTAGGAAAGGTCCTGCTACAGCTTCCCCCCGCACACACGGTGCAAGCAACCCCATTGAGGGATAGGTTTACCGCTTGCTCTGGGATTCAGACCTTCAGCTACGATGATCCGAAGCTGGAGCCCTAAACCCTAAACCCTCTGCTCGCTCGACAGGAGCTGTTCTGCGGTAACGAAAAGGAACTTTCAAAAAAGAAACCCTGAGGCTTGAGTAAGAGCGTCTTATTGTCACAAAACTTACCTTCGGTTAGTAGGGAATGGAAGAATGGTAGTAATAGTAGTTATAATTGTACCCCCTTTCTCCATTCCCTACTAACCAAAGGAAAGAAAAAAAGGACTTGAGAAGCTTCGGTACATGTGTCCTCGGGCCCTGCGAAGAATCAGCTTCCCGTGGCTGGATGCTACTTAAAGGCTCATGGGACGTAGTAAGTAAGGTTATAAGTAGGATATAAGCAGGATAACCCCACTTAGGGGACTTATAGCCCCAATTATAACCTACTTACTATGTCCCCTGATCCTCTATGTAGGCAGCAGAGTACAGTCGAAGAGCAGCCGCCTAAGCCGGATTGCAAGTCCTAAAGGTAAACCAGGAAGGCATTTGTCCTTGAGCAAAGGATTCCGGGCGCGTGATTTCGGATGGAGGATACGAGGAAGGCTCTGAAGGTCTTCAGAGTTTCTCTCCCATTCATGCTTTCTCAGCCCAAAACCCATCCGAAACTCTATCTGAACCCTGCTCTCCAAACCTAATCCCAAAGAATTGTTTCCTGCATGCCTAACCGGAAACCTTCAACTGGGCACTGAGGATTGGCCGAGGGTCATCTGCATGGTTCGAAATTGAAGACTTGATACAGGACTAGGGTTTTAAGGGGTCCCAGTTCCAAGGAGAAGATTGATAGATAGATTATGTTATCAATAGGAGAGCTGTTGCAGCTGCTACGGTTCGTTTTGCCCTGAAACCTATAAGTAGTCAGCCTCGCCTAGCATGGTTTAGGGTTGAGGATTTAGGGTTTAGGGTTCTGTGCTCTGCATAATCGTACGGCATGCTGATGATATATGTGTCGATCTTCCGTGGTTGCCGTTTGTTTGGTGCATTCCGAGGAACCGAACCGAAGTTTTGGCATTCACGGTACCTGTCCCGGTTGGAGCCTGCCATAGTAAGGAAGATCCCTCAAGTGGACCTGATATAGCCTAGAGCATTCTTCGAATCTTATGCCAGGCTGCGTCGGGTAATCGTCTCTTTACAGGTTCAGGGATGGGAATGCGGAATCAGAGATGGGGATGTTATTAAGCCCGGCGGTTCCCCGGTTGAATTTCAAAACCCGTAAGTCTTTCAATGGCAGGGGCAGCACAATCAACTCCCGTTCTAAGGCCTTTGTGTGGTGTTTTGCGTGCGATGCCGTGAGTCTTTTTTCTTAAGCTATTGTGAGTGTTCCGAGTTTGCCGATCCTCGAAACCACAGTCAGCCATTCCTTCGTTTCGCGCGATGTTCTCGGTTTGCCTGCTCCCTTGTCCGAAGTTGCTGCCTAAACCCGAAACCCGAAAGCCCCTAAACCACCCCCAAGCCTAAGCCTAAATTTGTAGTATCCTTAAGGGAGGGGGGTCCAAGGGGGGTATATAGCCTAGTGATCCCTAATTCTCCCTAGTACTCCCTAAGGTTCCCTTACAGTCCCCTAAGGATTCTTTATACCCTCCCCCCTTGAACCACCCTCCCTTAAGGATCCTAAAATAAATCTGGGCAGGAGGATATGAAGTTCTCCACGGACAAAGTTTTGAGTCCATTTTGAGTCCACGTGGGCCGTGGTCTCAGACTTGGCTTCACTTTAGGTGCTTCGTCTGGTTGAACCCTAAACCCTAAACCCCAAACTCCGAAACCCTAAACCCTAAGCCCTTAACCCAAAGGTGTATTACACTTTAAAGGAACCCTTAACCTTAACCCTTACACCTACCCCCTTAAAGCCCAAGCCAAACCCTAAACCCTAAACCTTGAAGCCGACGCCAGATCCGAAGACCCTCGTTGTACATGGGTGGTTGTCAAAATTAGGGCCCCTTTTTGGGTCCTTATTCTAATGCGGCACCTAAAATTTAGGGTACCCAAGAAGAGACCATAATTTTGACAACCATTCACGTGGTGTTTTGGGGTTTCGTGTTAACTTACCCCCCCGAAATAGGCAACATACCTGAAGTCGTATGAAGGGACTCGGAAGCATGGGATACCCGGTCGAGTTCCACATAGGGTTCTCGAATATCACTAGACGAGATTCTGCCACCAAACCCAATTCCAGTTTTGACGGCCCCTACCCTAAACCCTAAAACCCTAAACCCTAAACCCTAAACCCTAAACCCTAAACCCTAAACCCTAAACCCTAAACCCTAAACCCTAAACCCTAAACCGTGATACCACACTGAGGTCGGGAGGACCGAGACTATCGTGAAAGGCCCGAAGCTTCGTGGAGAACGTAGCCGCAGCCCGCCACAGATTTTCCCCCTCATACGTTGAAGTCTGCTATGGGGGTCGGAATAATTGCTAGCAGTACCCCCTCAAAGTAGTGTCATATATATGTTCTGAGGATGAGGGCCCCCACATTGCACTGAGTCTGAGGAAGCTGAAGGTAGACTCTGTGAAAGCGAAAAAACCCGAAGGAATAGCACCATTTCCTTGCGAGGGCATCTGGAACCCCAAACCCTAAACCCTAGAAGGTAGCCTCTTCGGACCTTAGGGCTTGGAGACAGGGAGCTCAAAAAAAAGTAAAACCTAAAAGGTTCAGGGTGTGAGGCTTCGGGTCGAAGCATTCCATCATCGAGTCCTAAAGCTGATGGAGGGTTTAGGGAGGGCTTAGGGTTTAGATGACGCAGAAGCCTACAGGGTTACGAACACAATTCCTTAGGGTTGCTACGGTTGGTGATATAAATCCTGCATTACCTTAAGGACCCCAAACTATGGGAATTATGGTATATTCCTTATTATGGGTAGTTCAGGATTTACATCATCAACCGTAGTAGCTCTCTACTGCAATGCACCCCCCCCCCAGCCCTCTTCTTGCTACGGCCCCGACATTAAAAGAAAGGTTTCGAGCAGCACCTGACACAGCTTTTGGGGGGCCTTTTGGATTCCCCGCTGCTTCTTTCTCTCCCTCTAAACCCTAAACCTCTAAACCCTAAACACTAAACCATAAACTCTAAGCTCGTAAGCCCTAAAGCCTAAACCCCTACACCCTAAGCCCTAAACCCTCAAGGCCTTAAGTTGGGCTTTATGGGCTTGGGCTTTCACTCCCAGGCCTCCGAGCCCCGCAGCCCTGAAGAGCGACACTCCCCAGACCTCCCAATACCCCTTAATTAAGGAATATTCCTTACATTATAGTAGGATCCTAATATGATAAGGAATATACCTTAGAGAAAAGTAAGATCCTATTTTGACAAAGACTATACTTTAAAGTATAGTTGGATCCCGAATATGATGTAAGGTATATTCCCTAGTTAGGGGATCTTGGGTTCTCTGGGTCCCTGTGCTAAGCCCTAAAGTCCTAAACCCCTAAACCCCCTCACAAGCCTCTTCCTTCTAAACGTCGTATCACTTATCCCTTCCGAACTGGATAGTTTTCCAGACAGATCTTGGAGGTTCTTGGGTAGTTATAAGTAGGATTATAAGTCCCCTGATATGACTTATAATTTCAGCTACCCGACTTTCCCCTATGGCTTTGTTTTTTTGGGATGGAATATGATTATCCTAAGCCCTTTATGGTAAATTATAAGGTATCCTACCCTGAAACCATATTCCAACTTTCTGGAGTTCCCTCTAGCTTTGTTTTTTTGGGATGGGCTGCGGTGGAGCGCGAATCCACAGGGGCTCTTCGCTCCCTGCGATGTTCTTGGCGCTGTACAGTTTCCGACTTTTTTGAATTGGAGCTGAGGAGGAGTTTAGGGTTTAGGGTTTAGGGTTAAGGGTTTAGGGTTTAGAGTTTAGGGTTTGGGGTTTAGGGTTTAGGGTTTAGGGTTAGGAGAAAGATGCAGTCACCGAGAGTCCCACCTAAACAGAGCTGCAACTACATCTGGGTGGTTGTCAAAATTGTATATAATAAGTCCCTTTTCAAGGTACCTTGAATATTAGGTGCCGTATTATAATAGGGACCCAAAACGGAACCATAATCCTGACAACTACCCATCTGGATTTGAGCCTGGAACTCAAGCAAAAGCAAGGTTCGAGGCCACCAAACCTCCCCCAAGAACGAAACCCCAATCTCGCCAGTATATCCGGCTCTGGCATCGTCCGACCGATACTATAGGGCTTTATAATTACCTGTGCTAGTTTAGGGGTTCATTCTTATGATTTCAGTATACTGGGCCCCAAAACCGTATTCTATTTATAAAGGCCCCGATATTATCTCTCCCATCAGTATCCAGGTGGGTAGCTCTTATTAGTTCTTAGACGTATGAACGAACTGCAGGTGAAATTCCCAAGCACTTTTCGCGGAACGGGTCCGCTTTATGGCCTCAAAGCCAAGCGTAAGACCCTAAACCCTAAACCCAAAACCCTTAAACCGTAGCAACATTTTGGGTCAGCACTGGCCATCCTCAGCTAGTGTGCACAACATTCAGACGAGTCTCGCGCAGGGTTGAGTAGTTCCTGACTTCGGGAGCAGACTCATATAAAGGGTTACTATGGGGGTGCTATAAGGGTTCCTTTAAAGGGCTCTAAGGGTTGGGAGTTTCCGAAAATGAGGGGTAATTATTTTGGGGTCCTTATGATAAGGATCCTACTATTGGTGGTGCTGTATTAGGGTCCCCCATTTTCGGAAACTCCCATATGGGGGCGCTGGGAGTCACCCACCCCTCAATCTTAATTCGTCACGGCTGTCCTCGTAGGCACAAGCACCGTGATCAGTACTGTTCAGAACTCCCTGGACAACGGGCTATAGTTGCATGTCTCCAGAATCTTGAGAAAGCTGCAGGCACAGACATCGGTGCTGTCCAGCATAACGCTCATTCAGGGCCATGGACTGTCGTGAATAGAAAGGGTAAAGAAAGGAGTAGAGTAGGACTTTTGCAGTCGATGATGGCTTCTGGGAGTTATCAGGGCTTAGGCTTTATTCCAGCTAGCTTGTCTGGGCTTACCCATGGCGCAGAGACTTGTCTTACCACGTCAGTCAACGAGGCATCTATGTGCGGTAGAAGGTATATAGGACCGTGACGACAGCGTGAAACCGGAAAGTATTAGTTGCAGCTATCTGCCTTGTACAGCGAGCAGGCTGCATCCAATCACAGCCGAAACTACGCAGGGGTTTTCGTTCGTGTTTCGAGGTCCCAGCGCGAAGACAAGAGCCCAAGTACTGGTAGCAACCCCAATTTCTTCTAGCCCAACACCTGAAGCCCCACGCCGAGTGGTTGGCTTGGTTCCGGTCTCGAGGGAAGCTCGAATCGAACCCCTGTCCATTGCCGATCTGGCAGAGCTGCGCAGCCAGCTGCGCACGCGTGAGAGCCGGGCCTTCCCCGTGCAGTCCTTATGCAGGGGTCAGAATAGTTTACAGTATTCCTTTATAGTCCCTGAATCTAACTAGTTTATAGTCCCTGAATATAACTATAAGCACAACATAATCACCCCGATACCCTGTTCAAATTATCACGGCCCATACAACCATACAAGCCCAAAGCCATAAACAACCCGATCACGAGCCCTTTAAGCCCTCAGCCCTACGCACCCTCTTAGCACTACCCTATAAACCTTATAAACCTGAACCCTACACCCTATAAGCCCTGGAAACCTTATAAACCCTATAAACCTTATAAATCTAAACCCTAAACCTTTGTCATAGTTGGTAACATTTGACATTTTTATGCGTACTTAAAAACCCAATAAGGAATAAACATTCGAATTTTTAATCCTATCCCAACCATGAACTAGAAATCCTCTAAGCCCTATAAAGCTTGTAAACCCTAGAAGCCCTACCCAGAGAACCCAAGATCCCCTAATTAAGGAATATACCTTAAATCTTATTAGGGGTCCTATTATAATTTAAGGCATATTCCTTAATTCAGGGGTATTGGGCTTTCTGGGTAGAAACCTAAACCCAAGATCCGGACTTCGAGCACGAGAACCACGGGCCCTTAGCCCCGGGCAAGTCTTCGCAAGCCCATGAGACTAGCACCCAAATATCGAATGTAGGGGTCTGAATGAGGAGTCGTGACATTCCTTCACGATCCGTATAAATCCCTGTATATAATATATACAAATATATGTATACACTCTGCAGGCTTAGCACGACTAGTAGTAGCAATGGTAATCGACTACGAGTATTAGTAGTACTATGCACCACCAGGAGGACGGCGGCACTAGGACTACTACTGATGACGAAAACTATAGTAGTAGCAGCATCAGCAATCGCAACAGATCGACAATAATCAATGCTAGTCTTGCTGGGAAGAAGAATAGCACTTGTAGGACGTGTAACAATGGCAGTGTCCGTAACAGTAGCAATAGTAGTAAATGTGGTACCCATAGTAGAATAGAAATCATAGCAATACAAGTAGAGATATAGTCGCAGAAACCATAGCGATGCTAATCATAGTCGTGATCATCGACTGATACTCTTGATAGTAGTGCAACGGGCTGCTGCTGCTCCTTGTGCTGCTGCCACAACGACCAATCATTACAACTGCCACTAGGACTGATCTTGAAAAGAGGACTTAGCTAAACACCCAAAACCCTAAACCAAAAACCCTAAACCCTAAACCGACAGTCAAACTTGCAAATTTCGCGAAATGGTCGTCGCCTCTCACGTCGACGTAGGTCCTTCGATGTTGATCTGCACGTGTGCAGCACTACTTCTGAGGCTCGGGACACTATACCTGGGTGGTTGTCAAAATTATGGTCCCTTTTTGGGTACCCTAAATATGAGGTGCCGTATTATAATAAGGACCAGAAAGGGAACCGAATATTGACAACCATCCACCTTACAGTCTTAATCATAAAATCCTAAAGCTTAACCGCAAGGCTGTGAGGTGTTCATTTTGCATGTCAGCAGCCCTTTCTCAGCCTTTGTAATTGCGGTTGTATTAGGTGCTGCTTGACCTGCACCTTCGCACCTCGTTGCTCCCTTCACGCATACCTTTCTCATAACCTTTTCTTGAGCCAGGGGGCCGCAGATTCTTTGCTGTTTTTGTGCTCTGACTCTTTCTCGTTGGTGACCCCGGTCGTGACGGCAATGGTACATACAGTCTTCGTAAGGCCGGATTGTCGGAGGCATTGTGTACGACACGTCATATTCCCCGCGTTAATCAATGAACAAGCAAGCAAGAAGTCTGACACGCATAGACAGTGAAGCAGGCAAGACCAATTTCTTTCCTCCCCTATAGCTCGCTTGCTATCAATATTTGACATGAGCCTTGAGCGGCGTGGCTAATGACATCGCATGGTCTTAGAGAGGTTCTGAAGGTGGGATCTGTTGGGTCGTTCGATTCCATTGCGGTTTTGTTTAATGTTTTCTGTGGGTGGAGCTGCTACTACTACTAGTATTATTACTGCTACTACTACTACAACTACTACTACACTTGTCGTTGTTATGACATCTCCTTAAGCTTGTTGTTCGCATCCTGGCCGGCCGTGCTGCATGCGCGTGGGGCAGCCGTATGAATACCTCACTTGCCCTACACATGCGAGGGTGAGTCATGGGCCAAGCCGGAGCCGGTTTCGGAGTGCCTAGGCAAAGCCCAATGACCTAGTGGCAAGCAATAGAACCCTCTTACAGTCTCTAAAACCCCGCCAGAACCCCATTCTGACTGTGCCCCCAGTTTAGGGTATGGGCATGGAAGTGCCTGAAGGAGGAAGCCGCTGGGTTCCACCATGAGTCCCCGAAGCACGTTGATCATGCTCCTGAACATGGTGCGACTGATAGCACCAAGTCATGGAATTTTTGTTGTTTGCAACAGTGTTGCTAATCTGTGTATTACAAGGGCCTAGATAATCTACCAATACTATTCTTGGGCTCATCGTCATAGCATAATGGTTCCCAAAACCCTATTAGAATAACCTGGGAACCCAAAATAGTAGTCCTTATACACTAAAAAGGAACCCTATTCTAATTACTGCCTATATTAGGCCGCGGGCCAGCCAGAGTCGGGTTGCTCTGCGAGCACTCATGAGCTTAGTAGGAAATGGGGGAATGGATCCCTAAAGTAGTCCCTCTATAATCCCTATAGTAGTCCGAATAGCCCATTCCCCCATTCCCTACTAAACCCTAAACCCTAAACCGCTAAGCACCAGACACTCATGGTCATCCTTCAGGAGCCTAGAATTCGGTGCGAGGGTTCAACTCTCTGGGGCTTGGCTTCAGGGTTTCGGGTTTGGGTTTTGGGGGGTTTAATGTCGGGACCTAAAAAAATTACCAGGACCATTCTGGGGCTCCTTATTACAATTATAGTATGACATACCCCAAACCCTATTCTAATTATTAAGGCCCCTATATGAAACCCCTCAAGCCTAAACCCTTAAAAGACAAGTTAGTATGAAGCACGTGGCCTCTGATACCGTGCTTGCCGACGTGATCGCAAAGGCTTGGGAGGAGTCTCCTGGTAGGCGATCCGACTTAGTTGGCGGTTTAGGGTTTGGGCTTAAGGTCTTCATCTGGGGTTTGGGGGGGAGGCTGTGGTCAAGGACTTAGTCTACCAGGGGATTGCGCCTGCATGCCTTTGAATACGCCATTGGCGGACCCCCGATGCGTGGAGGATCAACGTGAAGGCTAACCAAGGGGCCTTTTTTAGTTACCTATACCATTCCGGGGGTCCTTATTTAATTTATAGCGCAAAGGGCCCCAAAACCGTGTTCTAACTATCAAGGAGCCTATAGCAGGTTCCAGCGGGTGTCCTAAAGCCTGATTTTTTTCTGGGAGCAGCTGGCAGCTGCCACCTGGGTCCGAGGAACAAGGTATGAAACAACTCTTACTTTTGGTTAGTAGGGAATGGAAGAATCGTAGTAATAGTAGTTATAATTATAATTGTACCCCATTCCTCCATTCCCTACTAACCACGGGTAAGAACTGGGGATCTGTACGATTAGGGGTCTTTGTTTGGGGATCTCTCGGGTCCTGATAAGAAGGATCTTCGTGGTCAAGATGTGCATCGGACCCAGAAAAGCCAATATCCTTTAATTAAGGAATATACCTTAAATCACATTAGGGATCCTATTATAATTGAGGTATATTCCTTAATTAAGGGGTATTGGGATCTGTGGGGAGTCATTGTTTCAGAAGCTCCCAACTACGACCAAGGATTTGGAACAGCAGCATCAACGCTGACATGACGCCTGCAGTGTCAAGAGCAATGCCACCAAAGCCGCCATCCCCAACCCCCCAAACCCTGAACTCTAACCGCATATTAAGGACCCTTTCGGGAACCATCAACCCTAAACCCCAGGCCCTAAATCCAGAACCCTTACTCTTTGGGCCTCTCGCGGGCGAAAACCCGAGCTTGAAACATAAGGAGCACAGCCCGCAGTATTTATGCTAAAGCCCTACGCCCAAAATCGCAAAACCCTACACCCTGGGCCCCAATATTTTAACTTCAGGCCTTCCCTGAACCCTAAACCCTCAACCCTGAACGCTAAGCCCTACTATGAGGGCCTCAATACTTACCTAAACCAACCCTGTTCTCATTGCTAAGGCTCCTACACTAGGCCTCACACCTTCCTGCAGCGGGATCCCGCTTAGCAGAAGCAGTCGGGATCAGATGGCCGGGCTGTAAGTGCCACCCCGCCGTCTCGTCCCTGTTTCGGCACTCCTGCGCGTTGAGGGTTCAGGGTTTGTTTTTGGTTTAGGGGTTTAGGGTTTGTGGGCTTGGGGTTTATGGGTTCGTAGCTATATCTAGTGTTTATGGGTCTAGGGGGTTTAGGGGGTTGAGGGTTCAGGGTTTGTCTTTGGTTTCTGTCAAGCGCAAAGTAACCTCAACCCCAAAGTCAAGAAGCCAGGAAACCCTGAATCCAATGGACTCTCCGCACAAAGCGGGGGCAGCGTGGATCTGCCCAAGAGACGTGGTGAATTCGAAGCTTCGGGCATTTTCACGGACTGTACACCCTGAAGCCTTGAAGCCCCCAAGTCCTAAACCCTAAACCCCCCACAAATCGAACTTCGATAGTTCTCCTTGAGGTAGGGCGTACAGGCCTGAGCCGCCTAAACCCACACGCCCCAAGCCCAAAGCCCTAAACTCAAGCAAGCCGCCTAAACCCTAAACCCTACGGTCCGAATAATGCCCCGAACGCCTAAGAAAAGTCTGAGCCTCCCATCTGGCGCGCTTGTCAAGGAAAGCCCGGGATTCGATCCGGAAAGCCCAGGATTCGATCCGGGAAGCGCCAGTGTTTCCAGCTGCTCTCCATTAGCCGGTCTCGTCTGGGCAGGGCATTCTGTAAGAATCGTAGAAAGTTAACGTAGGGGCCTAATAATCAGAATGGAGCTTTGGGGGCTCCTTGCTATAATTTTAATTGTCGTATAAAACATACCACCAAACCCTATTCTAATCATTCAGGCACCTACAGTAGGGTTCAGGTGTAAGGGTTTGAAGAACATCGGAAAATTGGAAATCGCATTCTGTTCATGGACCAGCTCCGTGGAAACGTATGCAAGGATGGATGGAACTACAACCACCACCACAACCACCACCACCACCACCACCACCACCACCACCACCACCACCACCACCACCACCACCACCACCACCACCACCACCACCACCACCACCACCACCCACCACCACCACCACCACCACCACCACCACCACCACCACCACCACCACCACCACCACCACCACCACCGCGACTATTACTGCTACTACCACTTCTCTTGTTGCTACTACTACTACTACTACTACTACTACTACTACTACTACTGCTGCTACTGCTACTACTACTGCTACTACTACTACTACGACGACTACTACTGCTACTACCACTACTACTGCTACTGCTCCTACTACAGATGAACAGACGCACCCACCCACGCACACACGCACACCGCAAATACAACACTCACATATAAGCGCGTGCACATACATCTTCGTGTTATGCATATTTGCTTGTGTACCTCTAAGTGTGCGTTTTTCTCTATTGTTAGCCGAAGGCGCGCTTCTAGCTCACTTAAGCTGATCAGAGCGCATGGTGTTTCTTGGTCTCGATTCTCGATCGAGGTGTCTTGCCCGGGCCTGCCATGCAGTGGCATCATATCGCCCCCAGCGAATCAAAAAACTACCACTGAACTTGCGGCTGTTCCAGGGGTCAGGGTTCACCTTCAGGATCAAAACCGGAAGGTCCGTCATAGGCTATGAAACTGAGGGTGGGAGTTATCTAGAAAGAGAATTATGGCATCATGATGAACGATGCTTTGTGTTTCGGGCCAATCTCTAAGCAGGGTAGGCGGCACATTCCAAACAGTACGATAGATTTTGCAAAAATTGCTGAAACAGCTTCGTCGACTCTCCATGACATGATTGCAAAACCGGAACCACGAAGTTGGATCATGATAGATTCTTCTTTGGTGTCGTCTTGTCATCAGCGCAGTTTTCGAGCTTTCGGGCTTTCCAACGTCGAAAATCGTGGTTCTCTCGTGCCATTTATGGACATCGTGCTCTCTCTCTCTCTCTCTCTGTCTCGCCTCTGTAGTTTCGTGCGACTGCAAGCCAGAGAATCCTTTTAGTAGACTGGGCCCAGCAGTTTGGTGCTTTCGGATGTCTTCAACATCATGTTGGATTGTTGCTTAGGGTTTGGTTTGTTTCGGGCTCGGGTTGCTCGTCCGCAAGGCTAGGATTTAGATGATGTGGGTACGGACTCAACAAATTCTGACATCAGACGGCCAGGCACCCCCAGCCGACTGACTACAGTGTGCATGCTGCTGCCATCTTTTGCTTCTAACCACATGCAGCAAGATCAGCATGTTCGGCATGGTAAGGCTTCAGCACCGCTATATGCCCTAGGGTTTGTTCAATCACCGCACATCCACCCTTTCGCTGACTTCTAGCAGGCTCGCTGGTTGTTTTTCGGAGGGCTGCGAGGGGTTTGTGATTGCTGAATCATTACACTTCTTGCTGCCACTGTACTATTTACTGCGGCTATGACCACTCGCATTGCTGCCACTGCCAGTTGTAATCATTCTTGTTTTATAGTCTTCCTAATATTTCTGTTGTCCATACTATTACCATTGTTTATGCTTTCTTTATGACTGCGACTATTATCACTACTGCCTCTTTTATGTCCACTAGTTCGGTTGTTCCTATTGTTTCTTTTTGGTTTCAACTCTTACTGCGAGTCATTGCTGTTAATATTGTTGTTCGAACCAGAAACACGAACTCCGACAATTGCTTAGACCTCAACCCTAGCGCCGCCAACCACATGCCCGAAAGTCCTAAGCTTGAAAGCGTCTTAAATCTCAGAGCCCCCGCCCCCCGACCGAACCCTAAACCTCAACCCCCAAACCCGAAACCCCAAGCCTAAACGCCAAACACTAAATGCGAAGCGAATATACGGAAGTTGAACCCTAAACCCTAAACCCTGGAGCTTAAAAAGCAGCTGAAAAGAACACCCTAAACCCTAAACCCTAAAGAGCTTGCCTGCAGGTATGAAGCGATCCTCGCGGGCTCTTCTCCTCCTGGGCGCCTGCGGCGCCCTTTGCTGGCAGGCCTGGATTGAACCAGGGTTTAGGATTTACTGTTTAGGGTTTAGGGGGTCACCAGAATTAGGTGCTTGGGTTTAGGATAGTAGTTATGTAGCTCAAAATGTAGGAGAGTATATGATTAATTTTTTAGGGGTCGGTGCAACGTTGACGAAAGCCACCAGCAGAGAAGATCGGAATTGCTACAAAATAAATCTTGATTTCCTAATCTAGGCGCCTAATAAAGCAGTAGTATTCCCTTTGTAGTCTGTACACGTTGAGCCTATACAGAAATTCACATCGACACCCTTTTTTCACTGCCAAGTCCCGAAGGAAACCTTAGCCCAAATTAGACCAGTTTTATGGTATATTCCGAAGTTCTTCGGAAGTGGCGTTCGAAAGGCTTTGGACAGTTGGCATACACTTGAGTGTACCGGAACCCAAGATAACATGTTGCGATATAATCGAGCAGTCAGTACTATTCACCCTTACAATCCGCATACGACCACTGCCAGTATAATATGCACCCAAACGCTACTCTAAGTATTACGGTCCGCAAATTAGCTCCCATCTGCACTTCTGGAAAAACAAATTCTTCTGCTCTGTTTCTTATTAAGTCTTATTCTTCTTATTCTGACTATTTCCAATACTGCTGCTGTAGTAGTAGTAGTAGTAGTAGTAGTAGTAGTAGTAGTAGTAGTAGTAGTAGTAGTAGTAGTAGTAAGTTAGTAGTAGTAGTAGTAGTAGTAGTAGTAGTAGTAGTAGTAGTAGTAGTAGTAGTAGTAGTAGTAGTAGTAGTAGTAGTAGTAGTAGTAGTAGTAGTTGTAGTAGTAGTAGTAGTAGTAGTAGCAGTAGTAGTAGTAGTAGTAGTAGTAGCAGTAGTACTCGTAGTAGTAGTAGTAGTAGTGCTGCTGCTCTCTACTACTGCTGCTGCTGCTCCTGCTGCTGCTGCTGCTACTGCCACCGCTACGGCTACTGCCACTACTACGATTACTGCTTCGACTACGACTACGCCTTCGACCTCGACTGCGAGTACTATCGCTTAACGTAATATTCCAGGCGGCTTTCCTCGCGCCGTCCGAGTCCGGAGCTAGCCGCCGAGCCGTTCTCTCCGTCGGGAGCCTGGCGTAATGCTGGGGTTTCGGGGTTAAGGGTTCGAGGCTGGATTCAGGGTCTTAGGTTTCAGGGTGTTGAGGTTTTAGGGTTTAGATGCTGGGAGGCTTAGGCCGTTCCGCAATGAGGGGCTGAAGTGGCTTACAGCCTTAGCATTCGAACACATCGAGCTTGTGGGGTTTAGGGTGAAGGGTTCAGTTTCGGGTACAGTCTAGTAGGAATTCTTCAGTGGAGTTTGGGGTGTTTGGAACATGGTAATCCTTTTCTCGAACCCTATTATAGAACCCTTGAAGGGGGCCTGCCATAGAACGCTTGAAGGGGCCCTCAATGATCTCCCCCACCCCAAATTCTAAACCCTATTCTAGGGATATCCCATATAAACCCCCTTATAGTGAAGCCCAGCAAGGTAGGGATATCTGTAAGATTATTATGCTTATGTCTTGTTTGGGTCCCTAATATTCGGTCTTGCATACATTACGTCGGAAGCCCGACGCTTCTGACATCTACCGCCAGCCATAGGGTCGCTCAAGACTTGATGCCAGGGAGATTCAAAACCTTCTGAGCCCCAAAATGCAGGGTTTAGGATGTCGGATTTAGTGTTCAGCCCTAAACCCTAAACCCTAAGCCGAAACAGGCAGGGTTCAGGGCTGAAAGCCCTCAAGCCACAGAGACCTGAAAATTCCGAGAAGCCCAGAAGCCCTGAGCCCAGAGGCCTGATTTAGGGTTAATGAGCCTCGCGACTTAGGGTTTCGGGTTTAGCCAATGATACCCGCATGTAACATCTGGAAACCCTTCTCGAAACACTTGTAGAAGCTTGAACCCTTATAACAACCCGAACAGCAACAAAGCCTGTAATGTCATGAGGCCGCATCCATGGGCTTGCTGGGCACCATGGGCAGCTCGCCGAGCTTTGGTTGAGGGGCGTCGGTTCTGGCATTTCCACAGAGAGCCCACACACTTTGGACTTCATAGGTTTTCGGGGTTTATATAGAGTTTCAGAATTTGGGTTAAGAGTTTTGAGTCCTTGATGAAATTCACACATGATCGCACAGATTCTGGTCAGAGCTACTTGGTCATGCGCCCCCGAGGTCAGCAATTAGGTGGCACATCAAATCCTGGTTGTGAGAATGTGTCGCAGACACGAGCGAGTATGAAGGCATGCCTGCAAACCTTTGCGACGGTGGTGAAACAACTGGCAGCTGTGAACTTGTCGCAACCCGAGTAATAGAGAAGCTGGAGCAAGAATTCCTACGGGTTCCTCATTTTTGATCATTATACAACGACTACGCCATTCTCTCCCTCCCTTCACTAAAGAGCAACGATTTCTGAATAGTCTGGCCCCCATATGTTTCCGAAAATAGGGACCCTGAAATTCCCTAGATTGTAGGATCCTTACTACAGGGCCAAATATTGTACCCTAATTTTTTGGGAAACTCCCAACACCCTTTGGGAGCCCTTTAAAGGAACCCTTATAGTACCCTTGTAGTAACCCTTTAAGGGAACCCTAAGGTATCCCTGAAATTTTCCGAAACTCCCACCGGTGGCCCTTCAACCCCGAGCTTCCCGAGCTCGAAACCTGCCGGAATCTCGTTAGCCCACATCTCCCAAGCCTGCCACCAGCTACTCTTAGGGTTTAGGGTTTAGGGTTTAGGGTTTAGGGTTTAGGGTTTAGGGTTTAGGGTTTAGGGTTTAGGGTTTAGGGTTTAGGGTTTAGGGTTTAGGGTTTAGGGTTGAGGGTTCAGGGAACCGATGTTCCTGCCTCGAGATGGCTTTAGGCCATGACCGAACCGAAACAAACATGCATGGCCATCATCTCCTAAGCTCTGAACCCTCAATCCCTACACCCTCTGAGCCCTAACCCCCCCTAAACCCCCCTAAACACTCTAAGCCCTAAGCCCTTCCCCCCTAAAGAGCTCAGAGTCCCGAGCACCCAGGTGCAGAGACCGCTTCGGCTGCCGACTTCTTCGGATTGCCGCACCTCGACAGCTATGAGCCGAAAGCCTGTGTGCCAGACCCCCTAAACCTTAAGCGTTTAGACCCCCAAACCCCTAAACCCCTGCTTCACCAGACTCCCTTTATAATCCCTACATTAACCAAGACCTACTTTTTTGTCGGGTCCCTATTCCTCCCCTATCAGCGTTTATAACAAGAACCTATAAACAAAGAAGGGTTTGGTAGGTTAAACCCTAAACCCTAAACCCTAAATCCCAAACCCTAAACCCTAAACCCTAAGCCCTAAGCCCTAACCCCTAAACTTAAGGTAAGGTCTACCCCTCAACCCGAAGGCTTCCGCGTAGCCGAGGCACATTCCGGGGCCCTTCGAGATGGACCCGAAGGAGGCTGTGGTCATCGGCCCCTCGACGAGTTTTTTTTTTTTTTTTTTCTGGGGTTTGGGCTTGAGGGGTTGAGGATTTAAGTTCTTGAGGTTTTGAGGGTGTAGGTTTTTTCGGTTGGAGGGCTTAGTTTCTGGGCGGTTTCTGAAGGTTTGGGACTTTGGGGGCGGAAGGTGTTTGTGGTTTCGGAAGTTTTGGGCTTTGGGATTTCGCGGTATTTTACCTTAGCGGCTATAGCGGGTTTGTGGGTGTGGATGTGTGGGTTTATCGGTAACACTGACAACGTGCACTGCCAGGGATCCAAAGAAAGGATGCTAACTAGAGAACTCTCCATACGGTAGGCTTTTTGCTCTCTTTTTGGGTCCTTGCGGCTTTTTAACCCAAACCCTAAACCCTTTCAAGCCTCAATCCTAAACCCCTAAGCCGCTAAACCTCTAAACTACACCAGTAAACCCTAAACCCTTATTCCCTAAGCTATGCATTGGAGCTTGCACTGTTGGTCCCTGCTTCTCGGCCTGGCAAAAACAAGCACTGGTGCTTGTGGTGTACGCTTTGGGGTCTAGGGTCTAGCCTCTGAGCCAGACGTTACGCCGCACTCCTACCCCATCCGATTGCCAGAGCATCCATGTGCCGACCATGTTTCCGTTCCCACTTAAGGCATCCATGACGTTAGGCCGCACTCTGACCTCATCCGACTGCCGGAGCATCCACTGCCAGCACATCCATGTGCCCACCATGTCAACGTCCACAAAGACTCTGTCCGTTCCCACAACGCATCCATGTGCCAACCATGTTAATGTCGACGTAGCCTCCCTCCGTTCCCACAAAGCATCTATGGGCCAACGATGGTAGCGTCCAGATCAGACTCCATCCGTTCACCCAGAGCATCCATGGGCCAACGATGATAACGTCCAGATAGGGCTCCATCCGTTCCCACAGAGCATCCGTGGGCCAATCAGGGTTTAGGGTTCAGGTTTGGGGCTTAGGGTTTGGGGAGAGTCTGGTGCCTTGGATTTTCCAGCTTGAGGCTTTAGAGTCCTGTGCAAGTTAAGCGACAGGACTTTCAGCCCTCTGCTCTGAGCCCCTTCGGAAACAAGTGCCTTCAAACCCTACCGCTCTAAAAGCCGAAGCATTCAAAAACTTAACTTGAGCCCAAAAGCCCGTGGCGCCTTGAACTGAAAGCCCCTTAAGCTTCAAAGCCCTGTAGAGGCACCCTTACAAAGCTCTCATCTTAACCTCTCTTTAGTCTGTGCGACTTGTTGAAGCCCTTTTGCCTTAAGCTCCTAAACTATACACCGTAAATTCTCAATTGCAAAACCCTGAACGCTAAACTCCAAACCCTCAAAGCCCCTAACCCAATAATCCCCTATATAAAGCCCCTAAACCCCTAAACCCCTAAACCCCTAAACCCCTAAACCCCTAAACCTCTCAACCCTAAACCTCTAAACCCCTCAACCCCTAAACCCCTAAACCCCTCAACCCTTGAACCCCTCAACTCCCGAAGCCCCTAAACCCTAAACCCCCAAACCCCTCAGGGCTCCAAGGCCCTGGCTCTCTGCGGACCAAGGCGATGCTGCGGATCCGCAGGTGAAGGATGCCAAGGCCAAGGCCGTCCCATGGGTATGGGGTTTAGGGTTTACTAGGGGTTGACTAGGGGTTGGGGGTTTAGGGTTTTGGGGTTGAGGGTTTACGGTTTTGGGTTTAGGGGTTTAGGGTTTAGGGTTTAGGGTTTAGGGTTAGGGCTTAGGATCTATAAGGGCTCCGTAGGGTCTAGGGCTCAAAATTTGGGTAAATGGTTTAGGGGTTCAGACAAGCTTAGGGTAGGGTTTAGGGATCCTTAAAAGGGATCCTTAAAGGGATCATTATAAGAGGTCTATAAGGGGTTAGGGTGTAGCGGTTAGGGTTTTCAGGGTGTTTAGGGGTTTTGGGGTTCAGGAAGTCTAGGGTTCAGTGATTGAGGGGGTTCGGGGTTTAGGTCTTTGGGTCCCTATTGTTCAGGTCTGAGTATGCAGTAGTGCCTCTATATGCATATTATATAGCTTGTTGACCCCAAAACCCCGTCCGAGTTATTAAGGCACCTGCTTCGAGCCACCCCAGAAACGTATCGAAACCCTACAGAGAAAGTTATGTACGCAACTTTATGCTTTTCCATCCAGTAAGATTTGTCCCCCAACAATGTGGTAACATTGTGGTTGCGGGTGTAAAGAGAGCTGATAAGGTGGCCGTGTGGCTCATTGGCGCGAGAAAATGGCTCCTGCATTCTATTCTTTACATTATGCGGTGCGAATTCGGTTCGTGCGTCCCTTTATTGACCCAGGATTCGTGCGATGCCCAGCTCCCGCTGTGGTGCTGTGGATAGTTGTCGCTGGTGTTTGCAGAGGATCTGCACGGCGTGGCCGTGAGCTCCTGCGGGCTTGATTCCCTGCAAAGGGCGATACATGACCGCTTTGTGGCCTCAAACACCTTGAACCGCAGCAGTATTTGGGGGAAAGCGCTCCCGAATCCGCGTGAATCCAGGCAGTACTTGAGGGAACGCATGTCGGCCGTTCGAGTAGTCTCCCCACAATCTGTTGGTGGGCTTGGGTGGTCTCTTGGGGTTTCTTGGTGGTCTTTCGGTGGTCTCCTGGTGGTCTCCTCGCGATCCCTGGTTGTCGTGGTCGGTCGCCGCTGTGGTCCTCGTGGTCATGGGCTTCATGGTCGTCATGGTCATCGTGCTGCTGTTGACCATCATCACCAATTATGCTCTATTGTGATCATTACAACTATCATCGTGTTTACTTACATTACTGCTGTATTCTTATTCCAATTAGTCTTACTGTTTGAGGATTCTCTACGAATCCAGGTCCTGGAGCTGCAGACTCAGGCAGAGCAAGCGCTGGACATGATCCAGAAGGACCCCCAGGCCGTCCTTATATTCTTTAGGGGTTTTTAAGGGTTCCTTTAGGGGTGCCTGTAGAGTTTCCTTTAAGGGTTCTTTATAGGTTTCCCTCAAGGGGTTTCTTGAATTAATCCGGTAAGGGCCTATGCCAGACCTTAAACCCTAAACCCTGAACCTACCAGTGTTCTTCAGGCTGTTAGGAAGGAGGAAACTCCCAGGCCCTTCATCTGGGCTTGGGTTTCTTTCATGTAGAGCGCCAAAATCCTGAAAACCCAGGTGCTAAAGTCGAAGACTCAGGCTTCTCGAGGTCGGGGATCAAAATGCTGAGCCAGAATCTTATCGATCGTTGAATTTCGGGTTCTCGCGTTTAGGCCAATGGTTTTTGGTACCGGAAGCCCTACTGTTTGGGTGCTTGGTGTATCCGTCTGGCCCGGTTGTGGTCCGGTTGTCAGCTAGAACTCGGTTCTTGAGCCGTTGAGCCTGCGGTGACCGGCGCAGTCCCAACTATACGAGTTATCCAGGGGCCGGCATAACTAGTCTTGGATATGGTTCCCACTCGAGTCTGTATATATCTGCACCACGATATCCCCACCAAACCCTCGTCTAATCATAAAGACCGCTGCAGTATCAACGGCTCCACAAGCATTCTCCAACCAAAAGCAACCATACCATGAACTCAACAATCTCGGGTTGAGAAATCGGGAGCTGAGCCGACAAGTTTCCACGCACAGAAAAGGCAGCAACGGCAGGGTTTGGGGTTTTGGGGGTTTTGCGGCAGGGTTTTAGGGGGTTTGGGACCCTAAACTCTAAACCCTTTCGGGGCGACCCTCAGGCTGATCTGAGCTTCATGGTCAAGGAATTCGGCATCGGCGACCTGCGTGATGCCCTGCCCTGAAAGGGTTTGGGGTTGATCTTCAACGCGGTATACGCCCTGAACCCTAAACCCTGGTGGTTTGTGGAAATGAGATAAGTTGAGTGCAACCTGGTTTCAAGGTGGGGAGACGAAGGAGCTGAATAATCAGTTTAAGTCGATAGTCCGGCGAAGAGATGCGCCTTGAAGCAGGAAAGAGCACAGCAAGCTACGAAGCCAAAAGCCAGGGCGTAGAACCCGTTGCTGGTACCATCTGACACCATTCGCAGAGACCGCTGTCAGACGACACGACGGGAAAAGATGCGTCCAGCAAGGTTTGTAGTTGCAGCGAAGACTTACATGGGCAGCGATCTGCTACTATGCGCTCATTGATCTTGAACCCTCATACCCAAAGCGCTTGAACCCGAACCATATGCCCGAAACCAATATACCCTAAACCCTTGAAGCCCCAGGCAACGAATGTGATTAATGACATCATGGACGACAAGACTGCTGCGGCGACCCAGCGCTGGCAGCGTTTGATGATCCAGGCGGCTGCAGCTACCTCCAATCCTAAGCTTTCAAAGAGTGCAAAGTTCCCTAGGATACAGTAGTTGGCTGGTGAGTACGGGCTGTTGGTTTCTTGGACTCTGCGAACTTAGCCCCAGATTCTAGCTGTATCGGCCGTTCTCAATGAACCCGTTGGGTTACCACAGTACCATCAGACCTTTATACCCTTTTACCACCAATCCCTCTTACAACCATACCATAATGCCATAATACCACAATACCATATCATGCCCTTAGACCCTGAATTCTAGCCGTAGAGGCCTTTGTAGAGTGAACCCCTTCTTGAGAAGGCCAAGTACCAGTGGGAGGATGACATCCCTTTCCCGGTGACGAAGCCGGGGATCCCAGCTGGCTGAGTATAGGAGTTTAGGGAGTAGGGCTCCTTAAAGAGATCCTTAAAAGGGATCGATGAGGGGTTTACGGAATTCTCGAAGGCAGCCTTCGGAGTTCCAGAAGTCACTCCCAAAATGAATAAACCCACAACCCAAAACCGCACCAGAACCGTCCTGATCCCAAAACGACCCGCAAGCCTCCGAACGCAACGCCCAAAAGACACTTTGCACTCTGAGGCGTGGTGTGCAGAAGCCCCGGGGAGACAAGCGCAACGAGCGGATCATCTCGTCCTTGAAGAACTACATTAGCGGCTCCAAGGACCCAGAGCCTCCAAAACCCCTTAATTAAGGACTAGACCTTAAATTATAATAGGATCCCTAATATAATTCAAGGTATATTCCTTAATTAAGGGGTTTTAGCGGCTCCAAGGACGTTAGGATCTTTAGGCGGTTTTGGAGTTAGGGTTCTTTGAAAGGGACCCATAGCGGTACTATAAGAGATCTATATGGGTGTAGGGTTTAGGGTTCAGGGCTTTAGGGTTTCAGGTTTAGGAGTTCATGGTTCGGGGTTTAGGGTTTAGTAGGGGTTTAGGGTTTAGGGTTTAGTAGGGGTTTAGGGTTTAGGGTTTAGTAGGGGTTTAGGGTTTAGGGTTTAGTATTGGTTCAGGGTTTAGGGCTTAGTAGGGGTTTAGGGTTTAGGGTTTAGTAGGGGTTTAGGGTTTAGGGTTTAGTAGGGGTTTAGGGTTTAGGGTTTAGTAGGGGTTTAGGGTTTAGGGTTTAGTAGGGGTTTAGGGTTTAGGGTTTAGTAGGGGTTTAGGGTTTAGGGTTCGGGTATAGAGTTCCGGATTTTTGGATTCTCAGCCTGGGCCTTGACACCTGGGTTACATGAGGGTTCTGATTCTGACAGATCCAGTTTCATGTGGTATACACCTTCAGAGATTTCCCACGGTTGATGATGTAAATCCTGCATGACCCATAATAGGAACATATCGTAGTTCCCTTAGTTTAGGGTCCTTAAGGTAATGCAGGATTTATATCATCAACCCTAAACCCCTCAAACCCTATAGATCCCTTAAAAGGAGCCCCTTAAAGCTACCCGTATAGATCCCTTTAAAGGAACCTCAGGATTTGTATCATCAACCCTAGAGCATCCTGGGCCCGTTGAGACCGCCTCTGGGAGTTACAGCAGCCAGCCGAGAACAGCATGCCGAGAATCAGGGCGGTAAGGGTTCTGTAAGGGTTCAATAGGGGTGAAGACGGGTATCATACGGCTGATGGTATAAATCCTGCATTACCTTAATGGCCCTAGACCCTAGACTATGGAAATTATGGTCTATTCCTTATTATGGGTAATGCAGGTTTTATATCATCAACCATACTAGAAGGACCTAGACTAGAAGGATCTAGAGGGCTCTAGAGGGCTCTAGAGGTGTATTTTGCATCTGTAAGATGAAGCCGAATGCCGTTGGAGATGAAGCCAAGGCAATGGCAGAGGTCGGGCCTGTATTAGCAAGGACCTCGGATGTGGAGAGTGTCTGGGAGAGGCCCTTGATACGTACCGGCTTCGGATTTTGAGAAAGCCCTTTACATCCTGATCGAAATCACCAAAACTCCAAAATCATCAAACCGAAAGCCCTGGAACTGTCTATGAAATCCTTGTCAGCCTGCGACGCAGCTCTAAACCCTTATATAACCCTAACCCCCAAGAAGCCTCTAGGAGCTACTCCAGTTCTTCTGAGATGGCATCACGCTTGCAGCTCCGAGTAGCCTACCGAACGGCTTCAGGTTTGAGTTCTAGGAATGCTGAAAGATTGTTGACTTGGAGTTGCGGGATCTCAGAGAGTTCCGGTAGTACGAGGCTTTGGGTTTTCGCTATGAGGCGGATTTTCCGCCCTTCCTTTTCTCGGCCGTAGCCTCCGTGCCTGCTTTTCGGTTGATCACATAAGGAGGACCTCAGGGTGTCCGAAATGCAGGGTCCGTTTTGGGTTCAGGTTTTTAGTTTTCAGTTGTTTTCTTTTTGTTAAGGATCCTATTGGTTCAGGCTTCAGAGTCTCTCGGCTTCGGTCCTCTCCTGTTCCCGGGCCCTTGTGCCCTTGTGCCCTTGTGCCCTTGCGCCCTTGTGCCCTTGTGCCCTTGTGCCCTTGTGCCCTTGTGCCCTTGTGCCCTTGTGCCCTGTGCCCTTGTGCCCTTGTGCCCTTGTGCCCTTGTGCCCTTGTGCCCTTGTGCCCTTGTGCCCTGGTGTCCTTGTGCCCTTGTGCCCTGGTGTCCTTGTGCACTGGCATCGGGCTTGTCAAGCTGGTATGAAGTTTCGAACGCCTCGCTTTCGTTCCTGTTCTTTTGCTGATGATGCCAGGATGCTTAGAGCATGTGGATTTATGTTTATATGTGTACATGCATATATTTACCTTTATATGTATGTGTATATAAGTATGTTTGTATGTATGTTTATATATTTATATGTTTACATGTGTACATGTATGTACATGTATATGTGTACATGTATATATATATATATGTATATGGAGCGTGGGGGCAATGGGTGCAGCACCTCACAGTTGCGCGGTGCGTCGGTGCATCGCATGCAACTCGGTTGCGCCGATGCGCCAGCCAGTGCGCCGTTGCGCCGCTGGAACACGGATGCGCCGATGTACCGGTGCGCCGGTGCGCCGACCCCCATGGATGTGCCGGTGCGCCGACGCCGGCTGCGCCGCTTGCGCCAACTGCGCAGCTTGTGGAGCCTTGGACTGATGGGGCGCCCCTGATTTTAAAATCAGAACTCTTACCACCCTTGAACTCCGAGGATGGAGCCTTGGACTGATACGGCGCCCCTGATTTTAAAATCAAAACTCTCCCCACCCCTTGAACTCCGAGGATGGAGCCTTGGACTGACGGGGCGCCCTTGATTTTGAAAAAACAGAACTCTTACCACCCTTGAACTCCGAGGATGGAGCCTCGGACTGATAGGGCGGTCCTGTCTTTAAAACCAGAAGTCTTATCACCCTTGAACACCCCTGATTTTAAAATCAGAACTCTTATCACCATTGACCTCCGAGGAAGGAGCCTGGGACTGATGGGACCCCCTGGATTGAAAATGAGAACTCTTATCACCCTTGAACTCCGAGGATGGAGCCTGGTACTGATGGGACCCCCTGGATTGAAAATCAGAACTCTAATCACCATTGAACTCCGAGGATGGAGCCTGGGACTGATGGGGCGGCCCTGATTTTAAAATCAGAACTCTTACCACCCTTGAACTCCGAGGATGGAGCCTTGGACTGATGGGGTGCCCCTGATTTTAAAATGAGAACTCTTACCACCCTTGAACTCCGAGGATGGAGCCTCGGACAGATGGGGCGCCCCTGATTTTAAAATCAAAACTCTCACCACCCCTTGAACTCCGAGGATGGAGCCTTGGACTGACGGGGTGCCCTTGATTTTGAAAAAACAGAACTCTGACCACCCTTGAACTCCGAGGATGGAGCCTTGGACTAATGCGGAGCCCCTGATTCCAGAATCAGAACTCTTATCACCATTGAACTCCGAGGACGGAGCCTCGGACTGATAGGGCGGTCCTGTCTTTAAAACCAGAAGTCTTATCACCCTTGAACTCCGAGGATGGCGCCTCGGACTGATGGGGCGCCCCTGATTTTAAAATCACAACTCTATTCATGTTTATATGTATACATGTGTACATGTATATGTGTATATGTGTATGGGTAATTATGTATTCTTGTGTAGATGCATATATTTAGATGTGTATATATGTATATATGTATAAATGTATATATGTATATGTGTACACGTGTCTTGTGTATATATGTGTACGTGTACATATGTATATGTGTATGTATGTATGCATGCATGCATGTATGTATGTATGTATATATTGCTTGATGTATGTTGCTGCATTCAGGGGCGGCCTTGAGGCTATGTTTGATGGGGCCATGCTCAAGTTTGTTCGGGGAGTGCTTGAGCACAAGGGGACCACACACCTGTGGAGCCAACCATTTTGGATGGCGATGATGAGTCGATGGCGGGAGCCTGCACGACAACATGATTGTGCAGAATTCCTGGAGCATTTTCTGCGGGAACAACGGTTTACTGCGGACCAAATGACGCTGTACTGGCAAGCTCGCTCCTCACGAGTTGGAGAGCCAATGATAGTGGACGGGGGTGAGTCTGCGCCAATCCTCATCCAACCTCCTGAGCGAGTGAGTATAGACCACCTGTGCAGTACAAGTGTACAAGAACTCATCAATGAGTGGCGAAATCAAGACTATGCACATGCGGCCACAGTCCCGCCAGAAGTGCTAGCCATACAAGTGGGGCGCTTTCGTCACCAGACTGCCGAGGGTTGCAGTGTGAAGCGCCGGTTCGCTGTGATTCCTGAACCTCGCATTAGGCTGCCGTGTTTTGTTGATGGAGTTCAAACTACTGATACCATCTTCCACCTTCGGGCAGTTCTGGTACACCAGGGCCTCTCTCTCCAAAGTGGCCATTACACTGTGATTATGTTTGACGGCATTGACAATTGTGATGCTTGGATTGCTGACGACGATAGGCAGGCGTATCGTGTGAATTATGATGCTGTTGCTGCGTGTTTCCAAGATATCTACATGCTGTTTTATACGAAAACGAATGGCCACAGCGAGGTTTTGCTTTAGGGCATACGTGCCGAAGACCTCCCCTCCTGGGAGGGTGCTATCAGATGTGCAATGCACAGCACCAATAGTGTGCCGGGCTTTGAAAGCTTGTCTGCTGTTCCGTTCGCCGAAGCTGGATCTTCTGCAACGCCGAAAGTGAAAGTGAAAGTATGTATATATATATATATATATCAAAATGTATATATGTACATAAGTAATTATGTGCATGTTTATATACGTATATGTGTATATATGTATAGATGTATATATGTACATCTGTACTTTTGTATATGTACATACATATGTATGTTTTATACGTGTTATATGTATATGTGTACATATGTAGAAATGTATACATGTGTATATGTATACTTGTATATTTGTATATATGTGTATGTGCATTCGCGCTCTTGTGCCCTTGTGCCCGTATGCCCTCATGCCCTTGTGCCCTTGTGCCCTTGTGCCCTTGTGCCCTTGTGCCCCTGTGCCCTTGTGCCCTTGTGCCCTTGTGCCCTTGTGCCCTTGTGCCCTTGTGCCCTTGTGCCCTTGCCGTGCCCTTGCCGTGCCCTTGCCGTGCCCTTGTGGTGCCCTTGTGGTGCCCTTGCCGTGCCCTTGCCGTGCCCTTGTGCCCTTGCGCCCTTGTGCCCGGGATCACTGGGGGACCTCTCTCGAGTTTAGGGTATACAGAACATCTGAGATCTTCGGGCCCGCGTTCTTCATACTTCCGGTAGGCACGGAGTGCATGTTGGCTCGACCGCGGCGTGCTGCTGGCACAGACATGCAGTGCTTGACAAGACGTCCTGATGAATCTACAGCCCTTGTTGCTTTGCTGCATCTTAAGTCCTGCGCCCTACGCCTATACCCCAAATCTGATTCGTTGTCTGTGCTCAGCAGCGCACCAGTATCAGACGAGATTTTCGACTCTGGAATGCTTCAGCAAGCCCCAGCGCATCGTGACAAAATGAAGGTTCTCAGGGGCTACCATCGGGGCCTTACTGGTTACCGGTACTATTTTGGGGTTTCCATGATATATTGTAGTACAGTATACCCCAACACCTTATTCCAATTATTACGGCCCCTAACATAGAGCCCTACTACAGATCCCCTACAGACCCCTTTAAAGGACCCCTTACTGGAACCCTATTCGAATTAGTAAGGCCCCTATATTACAGGCCACCAAGGCCCGGCAGATTTAGGGTTAATGCAGTGCTGGATCGAGGGTTTAGGGTTTGGATTCAGAGTTGGCGTCATGGGTTTAGGGTTTAGGGTGTTTAGGGTGTTTAGGGTTTAGGAGGTTAAGGTTTAGGGTTTAGGGTTGCAGGGTTTTCGAGATATATTTTAAGGTTTCCCTTCTTTCGCAGGCGAAGTGAGTGAGGCGCACTGCACCTATCCGCATCAATCCTCACTCTTGTACATCTGAGGATACGAGCATGGAGCATAACAACTGTGAGCATCGGAAGTCGTAATTCCATATAGTGTATATTGGGCCCCAAACCCTATTCTAATTATTGCGCCCCCTGCATTACGGTAGTGTTTAGGGTATTTTGCAGGATTATGCTAGCCAGGATTGGGTAGGCTTGAACAACTCGACGCGGCTTCATGTCGATTGAAGTGACAGTTGGGCTGCTCAGCGGCAAGACAGCCAGTGTGAAAGCCGACTTGGATGAAGAGTTGGGAGCACTGCAGCATCGCGCGCAGGCTGCACTAGGAGTTGGAAGGGGGCGGCTCGTGGGCTCATCTGGTATCGTTCTAGATGCACGTGCACCAATCATGAGTGCCAGGGTGCAAGATGGTGATTCTCTAGTTTTGCATGTACATACAGTTCGCGTTCAAACCTCTGGCAAGGCTTTTGCAGCCATTCTTGGCGACGGATCGGTCGTCACCTGGGGTGCTGCTCATTACGGTGGCGACAGTAGTTTTGTGCAGGATCATCTGAAGAATGTGCAGCAGATCCAAGCCTCTGGCAGTGCTTTTGCTGCCATTCTTGACGACGGATCGGTCGTCACCTGGGGTGCTGCTCATTACGGTGGCAACAGTAGTTCTGTGCAGGACCAGCTGAAGAATGTGCAGTTGATCCAAGCGTCCTGCCACGCTTTTGCTGCCATTCTTGGCGACGGATCGGTCGTGACTTGGGGTGATTTGATTGAGGGTGGCGACAGTGGTTCTGTGCAGGATCAGCTGAAGAATGTGCAGCAGATCCAAGCCTCTAGCAGTGCTTTTGCTGCCGTTCTTGGCGACGGATCGGTCGTCACCTGGGGTGCTGCTCATTACGGCGGCGACAGTAGTTCTGTGCAGGATCATCTGAAGAATGTGCAGCAGATCCAAGCCTCTGGCAGTGCTTTTGCTGCCATTCTTGGCGACGGATCGGTCGTCACCTGGGGTGCTGCTCTTGTCGGTGGCAACAGTAGTTCTGTGCAGGATCAGCTGAAGAATGTGCAGCAGATCCAAGCCTCTGACTGCGCTTTTGCTGCCATTCTTGGTGATGGATCTGTCGTCACCTGGGGGCATGCTCACCGTGGTGGTGACAGCAGTTCTGTGCAGGAGCAGCTGAAGAACGTGCAGCAGATCCAAGCGTCCTCGGGCGCTTTTGCTGCAATTCTTGGCGATGGATCCGTCGTCACCTGGGGTGCTGCTCATTACGGTGGCGACAGTAGTTCTGTGCACGATCATCTGAAAAATGTGCAGCAGATCCAAGCCTCTAACCGTGCATTTGCAGCCATTCTTGGCGACGGATCTGCCGTCACCTGGGGTGATATTGACCTTGGTGGTGACAGCAGCGCTGTGCAGGATCAGCTGAAGAATGTGCAGCAGATCCAAGCCTCTGGCAGTGCGTTTGCTGCCGTTCTTGGCGACGGATCGGTCGTGACCTGGGGTTCTGATCAGTACGGTGGCGACGGTAGTTCTGTGCAGGATCAGCTGAAGAAGGTGCAGCAGATCCAAGCGTCGTACGGCGCTTTTGCTGCAATTCTTGGCGATGGATCCGTCGTGCCCTGGGGTGATGCTGAGAGCGGAGGCGACTGCAGTGCTGTGCAGGATGGCCTGAAGCCCGTGTAGGGGGGTCTATGTGGGAGTTTCCGAAAATGGGGGGCACCTTATTTTGGGGTTCTTAAAATAAGGATCCAACTATTCAGGGTACTATACTAGGCTCCCACTTTTCGGAAACTACCATGTCGTGCAGGTTCGCAGTGGCACAAGACAAGACCTGCGCAAGCATTTGCAGACATGCGTCGGCAAAGTGCTGACGAGGGTGGTAAAACCCCGAAACCCTAAATCAGCCTAAATGCCAGACCCCCTCAAAGTCCTAATGAGCTACAGAACTCGAAGTTAGTTGGGACGCCCCAAGTGCAAAAGGTTTAGGGGTTTAGGGTTTAGTCCCAGCATACTTTTCAGTATTGTATAGAGGTCTGAATACTGAGCAGTGGTATTTTAGTCCGTGCGCAAGTCTATTGTAATCTTCACCCGTGCCTTCACCGCATAGTTGCAAGAAGTCGCATTGATGTTTGCTTACATCTTGGTCATGCGAGTCCTGCAACGCGGATGCGTGCTGTGATAACATGTGGAAACTGTTAGACGGCACGCATCTTGACCCCTAAACCCTAAACCCTGAACCCTTGGCTAAGTAACAAGCGCCAAGGGCCTAAACCGGAAACCTCAATCCATAATCCCTGGCCTTTCGGCTGCAAACCTATTCGCTCTAAGCCCCAACATTAAGCCCGTAACCCCAAGTTTGTCTTTGCGCTGGGTTGCTGAAGAGCAGCTGCTGCAAGCTCCCCTTGGCTTAAGCTTTGCAAGTAGCCAGACAGAGGTTGCGAGAATGGTAACTGCCTCGATTTAGTATATTATAGTATATTGTAGTATATTATAGTATATTATAGTATATTATAGTATATTACAGTATATTACAGTATATTATAGTATATGATGGTAGTTTACAATATATTATAGTATATTACAGTATATTATAGTATATTGTAGTATATTATAGTATATTATAGTATATTATAGTATATTATAGTATATTATAGTATATTATAGTATACTACAGGAAAAAAGTATATTATAGTACATTATAGTATATAATAGTATATTATAGCATATTACAGTATATTGTAGTATATTATAGCATATTATAGTATATTATAGCATATGATAGTATATTATAGTATATTAGAATATATTACAGTATATTACAGTAGATTATAGTATATGATGGTATATTACAGTATATTATAGTATATTGGAGTACAGTGTATTATGATGTCTTCCGACGAGGATGTCCTGTTACTGTCTGCAGAGAGCTTTCAAGACCTAGCCCAGGATGGAAGGGGCAACATACATGGTTGGCCAGTGATTGAAATCTTGATTGGGGAGTCTGGATGAGTACCGATAACTAATACTGTTCGGTAGGAACAGTTCCTTATACGATGAGAGTACAATCGACCCCAAAAGCCTGTTCTAAGTGTTATGGCCCCTACATTTTTCTTGCGCGGGGTTGTGAATGGCTCATTGAAACTAAAAGGTTTAACGACGCGGGCGTAAGTAAGAGGAAGGCATTTGGTAATTTGGAGAAATGCAGAGCTGCTTCAATGTGACAAAACTGCGTCGCGAGCATACTAGACGCCTTTGCACATGCATATCTTCCGGCTCGCCACGGATTTGGATCCGAATTATCCTGCCAATGCTGCTAGGTGGTTATGTCTGGGTTAGACATCTACGGATACTTCGTTTATCAGTACTGGTTCTCATCTTTATGATTGATTGACGTATGCCGATGATGTTGAGCGAAGATGATGATGCTCATGTGCTTGCCGTGGTTCACCAGGCTCACATATCATTCAAGCCCGTCATTGCCGATCCACCATGAATCTGCAGGCCTTGAAGCTTCAATCTTAGCCGAGCGTGTGTGTTGACAGCCATAGTCTTACCGACATGATGGTTCTGAGAGTTGCTATCAAGAGAGTTGCTATCAAGGCTTCTGTTTGCGGTGTAGCTGTTGCCACTATGACGCATCTTGGAGCACAGGAGGCTGAGCGACATGTTGTAAGTTCTTGCGGCCACCATCATGGAGCACCTGCGCCAGACCACAAAGGATATCGCGGCTTGGGCACGTCAAAGTCAAAGGAAGCTTTTGATTGCAGCCGCTGGTTTCCCGTCTTCGATTGGACCTTTCGAATGTTGCGTGTGTGCGTTGGCCCTCAGACGCTGCTAGACAACATGTCTAATTACGAATTGGGGTTCCGATCGAAACGCAGGCTATGTGTTGGTGTTTTCGATTGGCCTATGCTTCTTCAATGCGCTCTTCGGTGGCGTCTACCTGTCGATTTGGGTTTACGGCGTGGGCCGTTTCGTCGTGAAGGAGGCATCTTGGTGCAGGCAAATACAGGGGTTTGTGAGATGTTTAATAGATCCCTATTTGATTTCCCATCATACCTATCATCCCCATGTGTTATTGTCCCTATATAGCTAAGCCACAGAGTCTACCTTTGTAGTCCCAAGGCAATTATGTCACAACACACCCCAGAACCTTCCTCTGATCCTCAAGGCTCCTAATGTTTGTGTATAGGGCATCTACGAGGTTTTGCAAGAACTCATAGGTTTGTTTAGGGTTTGATGAGGCGTTTCTGGTAGACTAGGGTTCTGTGTATGCTCTTTGTAAAAAAGCAATATGGGGACCACAAGAGGATGCCGCTGCCAAATATTCAGATCCTAAAGTAGGGTCAGTTGAAATCGTAGTGGTCTCTTGGAAGGAGTGCCCGCACACTGAGGGACCATAGTCGAAAGCCATCTCTGCATGTTATGGAAGACCTTCTCTCGTGTGTAATGCAATGACGTTCTCATCGTCATTTGTGTATCTTTTCCGCCGTTCTTCTTGCGTTTTGGGTGTTGGTCTCTGTTGTTTCAGCACAAGCGAACATCATACCGCCCACACCGAAAAGCCACACAAACCGCCAGTGTAGACCCCCTCATTAATAAACCCTTCCCTTTATGATGGTTTGAGTACATTACACCCTAAACCCTAAACTCTAAATCCTAAACCCTAAACCCTTAAATCCTGAACCCTGAACACTGAAATCCTGAACCCTAGACCGGACCGAGGAGAATCCCTGGCCTTTGCCTTGTCGCATCATTGTGGCCGTCATGATTTTGATCAGCACGGTCCTTGTCGCGCTCATTCCATGGCTCTTCTTCGGTGGCGAGGACCTTAAATGGGGGTTTCCGAATATTAGGGGTACCTTAATTGGGGGTCCTTAGAATAAGGATCCTACTGTTCAGGATACTATATTAGGGTCCCCTATTTTCGGAAACTCCCAAATGGGGCTTTTGGGTTTAGGGCTTCGGGCTTAGGAGAGTTTGCTGCTTTTTGGAGTTTGAGTCAGCAAAACTCGGGTCCCTCATGCCCTAAGCCCTGAAGTACATCTCTACCCAAACCCTAAACCCTCAACTCCTAAACCTTAAACCCAAAGCCTTAAGGCCGAAACCTTAAAAGGAGGTTTGGGGCTCTGGGGTTGAGGGTTTAGGGTTTGGGGGTTTAGGATTTAGGATTTGGGGTTTCAGGGTTTTTATAAAACCGTAAACCCTTAACCCTAGACCCTAAACTCTAGACCCTAAACCCTAAACCCTAGACCCTAAACCCCACCCACGCCTGCTTAGGCCGTACCCACCCTTTTTTTCAGGGTGCCTGGACCCAGAGAGGACATCCGGCAGTGATTGACATGGGTGGAGCCAATGCAGAGTGGTCGAATTCATGCCATTGGGCCACCTAGGTGGCGCCCATATTCTGTCCACTTCTACCTCCCTTCCTGGCTTCCGGCCCCCCCTTCCCTCCCTTGGCCCCCCGCTCCGGTTGGAAAGAAGGCCCAAGCCCCTGGCCCAAAACACTTTGGCGATTGAGGGCGAACGCCCTAAACCCTAAAAGGTAATATTTTGGGTGGTAGCCTGTGTGAGCTCACAGGGGGCGGGAAAGAAACAGAAACCAATTTGTAATTGTTTGGTAGTGGAATCGCACTCCAATGCTAGACGTAAACATCCCCCCCCCACACCCCTGGGAGTGTTGGGGCGCCATCCTACATAGAAATACTGCCGCTGCGCGGCGAGACGCCCTAAACCCTAAACCCTGGACCCTAGACCCTAAACCGGATTAAGGCCAAATAGTGCTGGGATTCCCCATACATTACTCTTAAGGATTGAGGCTATTGGGTTTCCAACTTTTGGGCTTCAACTGTAGGTCAGGCGCAGAGGGGCCTTAGCGGTTCCTTATAAAGGGGTCTACAAGGACTATATAAGGGGGATGGTGGGGGTTTAGAGTAGGGGTCGAAGTAAGTAATTACCAATACTATTTCGGGGGCTCGTGATTAAGATTATGGTGTAATATAGCCTAAACCCGATTATAATTGTTGGAGTGATTTCAGCATGAGCCCCTGCGCAGAATGACACACATGCAGGCCTTTTTGCTCAGCGTATATAAAGTTGTTGCGTGCCTTTCGGGGTGTAATTTCAGGGTTGAGCCTAGAGTCCAAAGCTTAGGTAGCCAGGTTCCTCTAAAGGCCCTTCCTCGGTAGCACCTCGAAAAGAGGTTAGGAGCCCAAGCTCCCTTAGGGTTTCCTTAGCTCTACTTCGTAGGCTTAGGCCCCTAAGTATCGCCCTCCGCTCCCCGAACTTTGTAAGTCTAGGCTCTAAATCCTAGCTTAGTCGGGTGTATCTAAGTGCTGAGCTTGTAAGTTCGTAAGTGTAGATCCCCTCGAACACCATGGACACCTCCCTTCGCCGACGTAGGCAGGACAGGCAAGAGCCTGATGCCCAGGATGTGGCTCAGGAAGAGGCCCTGGCTGGGGAAGATGCAGGTTCTCCGACTGTACATCCTTTCTGGTCGGAGAGAGCCAAGGCGGAGGTTGAACTTCAAAGGGCGAGGCCTTCAGGCTTGGATGCTGAAGGGGCCAAACTTCCGGAAGTTCGGGTTGATGAGCGTGAAGATCATCCAGCCTATGAGGAGGGTCCAGGTTTGGGCAAGGGAAGGGGTGCATCAGCGCCTCCAGAGTCAGATGTTTTGAGGGCCGCTTCTGGAAGAGCGGATGGCCATTCTAGAAACAAGGTGGATGGTGCATCAAAGGGTCAGGAGTTTTTTCTGGAGCAGGCCCAGCAGATCCGGGGATTCAAAGAGCTAGCAGCTCAAGGACCTCCAAAAGCTACAAGCCCCACGGAGCCCCTGGATCTCTTGTCTATGTCGCCTGTGAAGATGACTCCGGAAGAACTGAACCAACCTCGGTTTAGACCTCATACAATTCCGGAAGTGGACGGGCCTATTTACCAGCCTGAGCGCGAGATCCTACACCCAAAGCCGTTTGTAATCCTGGAAACGGAAGCGACTGGAAACCTGCCGGAGCTGCAGCGTGGGGTGACAGAACGACTGCCGCTGGGTGTTCAGGACCTTTCGAATTCTGGAGTTCCTGCTTCGGAAGTTGGGGATTCCTCCAGGATTGGTGGGCCACGGGCTATGGTGAGGAGTTCTGCAGGCTCTACGCTTCAGGAGGATTCGTCAACAACCGGAGTAGGGGCTTCAGAAGGGAAGGTTCTGAACAGGTCTCACCTCGAACTCGATTCTGTTAGTGCGAGGGTAGGAAACGAACGGGCTGAGAGTGTCAGTGAAGGCACTGCAAGGAGGTCTATCCCTCTGTCTCCGGAAGCCCAGAGATCCCAGAAGAGTTCGGCCTACGAGATCCCGGATCCCTCAGAGCAACACTTCGAACTAGTTAGACTACGGTCTTTAGTTGAGCACCTCCACGATAGGCTAGAGAAAGCTGAGGCTGAACGTAGTACGAGAGGATCCAGATCTTTTGGGTCGGCCTCTTCTGGGCGTAGGGTAGAGGAACTAGAGCTCAAGGGCCAAAGGGTAAACTTTCAGTCTGAGGAGGGTTATCCTTTGCCACCTCTGCCTCCTTTCGCCTCTGAGGGGTGGTCTTCCTGGAATGCTTCGGACCCCCTTCATTCCACTCACGACCTGGTCTTGGGTCAGGAGCCTCCACGTCAGTCCTCCCTCGATATGGATTTTGGCCCATCTGTTCATTCCCCGATGGTTTTTCCTGGGGACATGGTGCCTTTGACTTCAACTGCGAGTGCTCCTGGGGCCACCCTATCGCCTTCTGAGGTTCCGTCTATGGACTTTGGACTTCACTCTTTTACAGGGCCCCCAGGAGTCCAATCCTCCTCAGGGATTCCCAATCCCGTTTCTCTTTCCGAGGTTCCTTCGATGGACTTTGGACTTCATTCTGCCGCGGGTGCTGGACCTCAGTACTTCGCTCTGTCTCCCCGTGCCCAGTTGCCGACTTCGTCTGGGGTAATAAGGGTTATGGGAGTTAATCATAGCTGGAAGGTGGTTAATGGTTCGTTGGTTTTAGAGCCTGTGGACTTCGTCCCTCCTCCTCCTCCGCAGTGGACTTCGCCCTTGGTCGCAGCTCCGCCCATTCCTGGGGCGTGGAGCAACAGTCCATCTCCTCCGAAACATCCTGCGTTTGGAGCACAACTTCCAGTGCCATCCTGCCATGCTGTCTCCTCCTGCGCGGGAGCGGCAATGCCTCGATACCAATCGCCTCCTCCGAGGCCTCCTTCTTCTACTCCGCCCCCGAGCCCACCGGCCCCTTCGGGTTTAAGTCTTCCCATAGCTGCCCCGCCGGTTGGAAATAGTGGCGGGTTGATGTTAAGGACCTTAGGCCTGAAGCTGTGGGTAAACACGTAAGTTCCCTCCCGTCTCTAGAGGCCTACAACCCTAACAACCCCACCGCGCTTGGAGATTGGATCGCAGTGGTCCAGCCGATGATTTCTTCACTGTCAGACACCGGAAGTGTCTGGTGGGGTTATACATACCAGGCGGCCAACCAGGCCTACGTGCGGTGGCTCTCCACTTCCCCGCTTGAAAGGCTGTCGATCCAGAAGGAGTTTGATCAAGTAAACTTGGTGCAGCCCCAGCATGCCTTGCTGGAACAGCGATGCGTGACCTTGATTCTTCAGGCAATCCCGGATGCTGTGAGGGTTGACATTGTCGCCTCACGCCACCTGAGTGTGGCAGGAATGATCTTTCGTCTGATGACGGTGTTTCAGCCCGGGGGAGCGTCAGAACGATGAACCATGTTGCGTTTTTTGGTAACGCCAAAGGCTGCTTCCACTTTGTCGGAGGCTGCAAAGCTGCTGAGGCAGTGGACCCAATGGCGGATGCGCCTGAAACAACTGCATGCAGCAGAGCCTGACACTACGCTTCTGGTTAAGGGTTTAGATGTCCTGACAGGAAAGGTGTTGCAGAAGCACTCCGCGAGCCTCTTCCGACTTGCCACTTTCCGTGAGCGGCTTGGGGTTGACTACCAGCCGACCTCCGACGCTGTGTCGGAGTTGTGTCGAATGATGCAGGCGGAGGTTGAGCACCTGACGCACTCCACGGATGACAATCCTGTGAAGGATGAGGTTCCAGGCCGAGGGGATGATGCTAAGAAGCAGCGCTTGCAGCGCTTGCAGACGTCTCCCAGTACCCCGAAGGCCAAGGCTTCTCCAGCGGGACCCAAGTCGCCGGGTGCAGGCATGAAACCTTGCAGGAGCTGGCTAACGGCTGGCGGTTGCATGTACGGGTCGTCCTGTCAGTTCTACCACGACCAGGATGAAGACAAGATGCGGGGCCGATGCTTCTGTTGCAGTGCCGAAGATCACTGGGCGGACTCATGCCCGGTGAAAGCCAGGTTAAAGGCGGAGGCTAAGGCTGCCAATGAGGAGTCCCCTTCCACTAGCCCTAAGACACCAAAGGCCCCTGCCGAATCCTCTCCGAAGGGTAAGGCTAAGGGTAAGGCTAAGGAAGGTAAGGGTAAGGAAGGCAAGCCTGGGGGTAAACCTAAGGTTGCTACCGTAGACCCGCAAACCGCGCCGGCTGGGACCGCGAATGACCAGGCAGAGGCTGCAGCTCCGAGCCAGGGGGATGGCAACGCAGCCATCAATGCAGAAATCTTGAGTGTGCTAAGGTCGATCAAGACCAAGGCCTTGCGGCTTAGCGCTGTGAGCAACCCAACGGGCTACGGCTTGTTGGATAGCGGGGCTTCCGCTTCTCTCCGCCAGGCATCGCCTCAGGAAATCCAGGAGTCCCGCCCGGTGAGCGTGTCTCTCGCGATCGGCGAGGCTCTGATGCATGTGAACTCCGCAGGGACTTTGTTGGTCAGGGAGTCAGTGCAGCCAATCTTGCCGATGCATGCGTTGCCGCTTTTGGGCTGTGAGATCAACTGGACTGACAGGGGCATTCACGTGCGGCATCCAGGTCTCGGGATTCTGCCGGTGAGACTCAAGGATGGCACTCCTGAGTTGCCAGAGTTTCTGGTGCTTCGCCTGATTGGCGAGTACGAGCGCTTCCTCTTGCGCCGTGAGACCTCAAGGGCCGTATCGCAACAGCTTTGGCAGCGATCAGTTGGCCAGGAGGAGGTTGGGCTTTCGTCCCTAAGGGAGTGGGTTGCAGCCCATGTGGCGGCAGATTCGTGCAGCGAAAGTGAGCTGCAGCTGATCGTTAAGACCCTCTTTCCTGGGCTCCCAGAAAGGTTAGCGTCTCAGGTTGCGGTGAGTCCCACCTTTGATCCCTCCTGCGTTCCTTTCAACCGCCGGACCAGGAGACAGCTGTTTGACCCTCAGGTCCCAACCTTGGTGCATCTGTTTGCTGGAAAGCAGCGGTGGCGACATTCTGTCGGCCAAGTGCTTGAGGTTGATATCTCCAGGGGATCGGACCTTCTTTCTGATGATGTGTTTGGCATGCTGCTGCGGGCAGCCACCCTGGGTGTCATCGATGGGGTCGTATGTGGCCCGCCAAGCAGGACCTTCAATCCTGAAGCCCTGGCGTCCTCCTCGAATGGCTTGAAGTTCCGAGGGGAAGAGGGGGATGATAGGTTTGGGTTTTCAGACCTCAGCCCGTCCGATCGTGCTTTGGTTGATCGGGACACCCTGTTGTTCCTCCGGTCTCTGCTGTTGACCTTTGTGGCCTCGTGTGCCAAAGAGAAGTTCTTCAACTGCTTGGAAATGCCTGAGACTTCCACTGCGTGGGAATGGCCCGAGTATGAGAATGTTTCTGTGTGTCTGGGGGGATGGACCGCCAGCTTCGACCAGGGCACTCTTGGCCATCCCTGCTCTAAGGCCACTGCCGTGTATACCAGCAGCTTTCAGCTGTATGAGTCTCTTCATGAGCTGAAGCTTCCTCCAGAGGTGATTGAAGCCCCGGCTTCTAACTTCTACGGCAAGGAGTGGGCTCCCGGGCTTGTTAGCCGGGTTCTGCGGGCCTGGGATGACTACTGCTGTGTCAGCTTTGAGCGCTTGCAGGCTCACACCCGTGAGCGGGAAGGACTCCTTCTCAACTTGTGCCAGGAAGCCACTGTGGCTAAGATGTCACCCGAGGTTTGGGAAAGGCACTGCCAAGCAGATCATTTGCCGTATCGCAATGATTGCCCAATTTGCATTCAAGGAGCTTCCCGCGATCGCTCCCACTTCACGAAGCATCCGCATCTGTTTGAGCTCTCCAGCGATGTTGCGGGTCCGTACCACAAGGGCCGTGACTTTGGAGGAGCATGCAGGTATTTTGTGATTTTCACAATAAGGGTGCCGGTCAAAAGTGATAAGAAGGAGTGGCGGGATAAGTCTTCTGAAATAGCTTTCCAAGAAAAGGTTGATGAGGCTAAGGCCCAGGATAAGGAGGATCCCCATGCAAGCTTGATCTACCAGCCGGTGCATGTTACCGGAGAGCCCTTAAAGGGGGATGCTGAGCAGCCTTCTCGGGTTAAGGTGTACACAAAGCTTGGGGATGACTTCCTTGAAGAGCCAAGCTCGGCCGTTGGGGTTTCTTCCACGCCGGGGGAGGATGACGACTCAGCTCTTCCTGTGAGCTTTGAGGTTAAATCTCCTCACAAGCCTCCGCCGCTTCAGCCTGAGGGCAGTGACTCTGATGATGGTCAAGAGTTTGTGACTTTGGTGTGGGCTGAGCCGCTGAAGACCTGCCAGTCCTTCAATGTGCAGCTTGCAATCATGCGTGCTGTTGCCCGCCTCCGAGCGTTTGGCATTCCGTGCTTTCGCTTCCATAGCGACAGGGCTCGGGAATACTTGAGTGATTCGCTTGAAAGGTTTCTAGCCGAGCAGGGCATTCACTCCACAAGGACAGCCCCTGAGGATCATCCCTCAAACGGCGCCGCTGAGGTCGCGATTCGAGAAGTCAAGCGAGCGGCTCGCAGAGCTCTTCTTTCGGCGAATCTGCCTTCGTGCCACTGGCCCACGGCAGTGAGACATGCCGGAGAAGTGATGTGGCGTAAGGGCCTTGTTCGTTTGGGTGGTGCGGCCAGGTCTTTGCTGGCTTACGGCACGCCTGTTGAGGCTCGCAAGCGCCTTCGCCACAGGGATGTTTGGATGTCCCGAACTCGGTCTGGAGTTCTGATTGGCCCGGCTCCGCAGACCTTGTCTTCGTACCTTGTGCTGTTTGAGGATGACACGGTGTGCATTACGTCGGCGGTGTATCCTGTTGATTACCGGCCGCGCCCTCCGTCTGAGCCTGCTGAGCCTCCTCTTAGGCCGAAGCCCTTGTCGGGTTCCAGCACAGGTGCGTTTTTGCCGACGCCCCACTACCGTCACGGCTCCAAGGGCCCTTCTGTTCGGGTCACGTTGCAAGGCCCTTCTCTTCCTGCTGCGGGGGGGATGAGTGCCATAGCAGATTTTTCGGATTTTTACGGTTCGGGCGAATTTTCCCGTCGGAGTTTTTCGGAGTCTGAGGATTCCTTGAAAGCTGGTTCGGATGGGCCGGTTGACTTCCTGTCAGATTCGGCTGACCAATCACAGATAACTGGGATGCCGGAAGTTCCCCAGCAGGAGTTCTCGACCTTGCAAGGTGTCTATGAAGATCCAGCTGCTTCTGATGAGGTTTTTTCTTCTGAGGATAGAAGGGAATCCGGAGAGGACTCATGTTCAGAGAGCCCGGGGGAGATTGCAGAAACCCGTGAAGCGGATGACGCTCCGGGAATGCCGCCTACCAATTTGGGCGAGGGTTCAAGAAGCCCGGGGGAGCCTTGTGGGCATCGGGTTCTAAGGTTTGTGGGGCCGAACCCACAGCATATGCCTGAGGCCAATCCAGCCCCTGGTGGCAGAAATGTGCAAGGTATCAACCGCCGCGTGCTTCAGGTCTTTCTTGCCTACATGTCTCCTGAGCAGTGGGCAGCGGTGTGTTATCTTGAAGAGGAGGAATTTGAACGTCAGATGTCGGACCTTACCCGCTTCTTGGATCCTGGTGATCCTGTTGATGGGGATACCGAAATCCCCTTCCTCCTTCTTCGGGGTACCTTGAGAAATCACCGCTGGGATCGCTATCCCACCATGGAATATCAAGATGCCGATGGCCGCCGGGCCCCTTTGTTTGAGGTTCTTCAGCACCATGATGATGATGGCTGGTATGCCGATGATAGCGCATTTGGGGATAGGCTAGTTGCCTTCACCATAAGGGACTTTCGGACCTCTGAGATTCGGGTTGTAGTCTTGCGACTCTTTGAACAGGAGCCACTCAGTCCCTTGGCTGTGCCTGGTCCCATTGACCCGCCTCATATTCGGGCACTCCGAGGGAAGGACGAGGCCTCCAGTTCCTCAGGGTCCTACAGCGCTTCATCTAGCCAAGGCTATCCGCCACCAATGCTTGCTGAGACCTCGAGTGCTGCCGACCGTCCCGGCCAAGGCTACTCGCCACCCATGCCCACCGAGGCTGCTGGAGCTCCAAACCCGTCTGGTTCGTTGTCTAGCTTTTCTTCGGGATCGCTAGACGTGTCAGCGACGGGCCCGGTGTCTTCTAGTTCTGGAACACCTCCACTGTGGATACTTACTCCACCCTGCAATCTAGCATCGCTGAATGGACCATTGATCCTCCCAGCAATCCTCTTTGCCACATGCTCCAGTCAGGTGCACCGCTGAGCCCTTACATCATTCAGATTGGGCTGCAGGGCTGTGTGGAAGTTCTTGAGAATGATGATGATCTTGAAAAAACGTTGCATTATGCAATTCGGGGTTTCCAGTCCGAGCAACGAGGAGGCCGTATGCTTCCCAATGCCCTTGAGCCTAAGGTTGGCTGGATTGTGGTTGGAGCTATGATAGCCCGTTGGTTAGAGGATAATCCTGAAAGTGCGAGTGGCTATGATGTCCCTGAAAGGGTTAAAGCCATCGCCTTAGGAACAGCCACTTCCACGGTGCCTGAAGCCCCCGCCCCGTCGATGTATGACTTTTGGTTGAAAAAACTTGATCATAATGATCGAGCGGATGTGAATGTTCCAACTCCGCGATGGAACAGGCGGTATGCAGTGCTGAGTGATCATGAAGCAGAACGACTCCAACGTGGTCGTCCAGTCGATGAACCAGCCAGTGGCTGGAATGAGCTCGATCTGCAAAACTTTGGCTGTTTGCTTCACACCATGCACAACCCCGAGCATGCCTTTATGATCGGACTGTTTGCCCTTCGGGGTCGAAATTGGACCATCATGCCTGAGGTGCGTATGATTTGGGATCACCGACATACCAATGCTCCCGTGCCCTATGTGTTTGGGTACCAGCCCGGTGGCTTGAATGATCAAAACACTGAGTACGAGCTTGACCTCCTTGGCGTCGTAGAAACCGAAAGGGTCGTCGACTTTGAAGGCGAACCCAATCGTCGCGCCTACCTTTACCGGGCCATCCGATATGGCCAACCTCCTCAGTGGTTTCTGATCGAAAGTAACATGATATGGCAAGATCGGTTCCGCTCTTCTGAAGAGACCGGTCGCAACCCAGTTCCCAATCCCCAAGGGCCTCCGCCCTTTGAGAACAGGAGAGATCGTTCTCCGCGTCGGGACCCTGATGCTGGGCCTGCCTTTCGTGTTGCTCGGCTCTTCTCTAGCTCTGGTGGTTCCCCGTCGGCGACAGAAGCGTTCTCTCCGTGTGAGACCTTCTGCAAGCAGGTGCTTCTTGAAGGAAACTCCGTTTCCACGGGTCAGCTTGCAAATGCTATCCGTTTGTACGTTCAAGATAAGAAAGCGATCAATCGGATCGTGAAGCGCCCTCTTGCCGGGAACCAGAAAGACGAAGCTTCAGGAGCAACGCTCCCTCCTTGGTTCTGGTCTTCCGGGGCTTGGGTTTTCAGTGCTAAGGTTGGAATCACCAATACGGTGCATGAGTGCCCGTGGCTCACGCGCCTTCTTGCTGTGAGCCTCTTCCACCGCACTGGGCATTGCTTTGCCTCCGTTGGCTTTGTCGTCAACATTGAGTCAGAGATCCATCGGGACTCTCACAATTCCCTTGAGTCAATGAATGTGGTTTGGAATGTCGGGCAAGGTTCAGGTTCTCTTGAGGTCCGGGGCCATGAGATGCCTCTTCCGCCAAATGCCTGGCTTAGTTTCCCCCCGCGTGATCTCCATAAGTCTGGAAGTTGGGAAGGAGATAAAATCCTGGTTTTGGGCTACACCCCTAGATCTCTTGAAAAGTTAACTTCTTCGGATCTTCTAAGCTTGAGATGGGTGAATATGCCAATCCAGGACCTTGAGCCTCTGTCGTCGTCTTCCGTCATCGGAGAACCCTCTCCTGGAGACGGTGTGTCGAAGTTGCTTCCAGATGAGTGTGACTCAGGTGAAGAGGAAGCAGACCTCCCGGCAGCGGAATCTTGGAGTCAGGTGACTCAGGGATATGAGCAAATGCACCAAGCAGTGACGCATTTCTTGAAGTCACTGCAACGATCTGTTGTGGGCGCTTCTTCCGAAGGCCCAGTTGACCCTATCACCTTGCAGGCGATGCGCGAAGCTTCCTCCCTTCGAAATGAGTTGGGCTGGCATCTAGAACTTGCGCGCCTGTATGGCTGCGATGAGCCTGTCAGTTCCTCCTCGTGGAGGGTGTGTGCCGCTGCCCCTGCAGCAGAACATCTTGAGTCTCAGCCCTTGCTGCATACCCGCATCGTCTCGAATGAGGAAGTCCGTGAGAAACTGCATGAATGGCGGGATGCCATGAAAGCAGAGTGCGATTCCTTGATTTCGAAGGGTGCTGTTGAGCTTGTGGCAGATAGTCAAGTTGAAAAATGGATTTTAGATGGTGAAGATGTAGAGATCCTCCCCGGCCGGGGTGTTGCCACTGAAAAGCCCCCTGTAGCTCCCGGATCCACTAAGAGAAATAAGTATAGAGCTGTAATTTGCGGCAATTTTCAAAAGTGGTCCGAGGAAAGGGCGGCAGAGTCCTTCTATGCCGGAGGAGCGGATTCTCTTTCGATCCGCACGGCCTTGAGATGGGCGGGCATGAGGAAGCACGGTGGTTCAGGAACTGATGTCAAGACTGCCTTCCTCAACGCTCCTCTTGATGAGCAGGAGGCAGAGTATCTGATCTGCAATCCACCTAAGGTGCTGTATGCCGCGGGAGTTATCCCGAGGGGCTATAAGTGGAGAGTCCACGGTGCTCTCTACGGACTCCAGACCTCACCTCGTGCTTGGTCCCGCCTCCGGGACAAAACCTGCAGAGTCCTGACCTGGACCGTTGATGGCGAGAACCGCCACTTGCAACAGTGTGTTGCTGACCCCAACATTTGGCTCGTCAAGTCCCCTTGCGGTGAGACTGTTGCCTTGATGTGTTGGTATGTCGATGACCTCCTAGTGTTGGGACCTTGGTCGGAGCGATCTGCTCTTCTTGAGAAAATCAAGGCCACATGGGAGTGCAGCGCATTCACGCATACTGAAAATGGCCCAGTTGAATATTGCGGTCTTGAGATTTCGGAGTCTGCTGATGGTCTTTTGATTGGGCAGACTAAGTACATCAAGGAACTCTTGAAGAGGCACAATGTGCAGGGGAGTGCCAGGTCTCCGTGTGCTGCGTGGTCAGCCAACTTCGATGATGGCGAAAGCCGTGATGACCCGGTTGATCCGGAAGCCGCTAAGGCCGCTCAAAGCATAACTGGTGAGCTACTGTGGCTCTCAGTTCGAGCGCGCCCAGAACTGTCTTTTCCAGTCAGCCGCATGGCACAGTTGACCACCAAGAGGCCAAAGGATGCGCTAAGCATTGGGCAGGGAGTGTTGCGTTTCTTGAATTCCTCACCCTCCCAGTGCATTGTGTATGGCCCTCCTCCTGGTGATTGCGGGGCCTCTCAACAGTATCCGAGGCCGGTCGTTGAAACGACGTTGCATGCTTTTGCAGACGCCTCTTTTGGGCCAAGTTCAGGCAGATCCCACCAGGGTCTGCTAGTGTGCTGGGCTGGAGCTCCGCTCCACTGGGAATCTGGCCGCCAGACGCTGACTGCTCTGTCAACCGCTGAGAGCGAGTTGATCAGCTACGTCTGTGTTGTGCAAGCGGCTGAAGCTGTTGAGGCCTTGATTGGGGAGATCTTTCCAGAGCCCCTTACTCGATCCCTCTTCGGAGATAATTCTTCAGCAATAAGCATTGTAAGCGGCCCCCCCACTTCCTGGAGATCCCGCCACTTAAGACTTAGGTCACATGCCCTACGTGAAAGGATCGAAAATGGTGTTTGGACGGTTTATCACTTAAGCGGCTTGCTGATGCCCGCCGACATCCTTACAAAGGCGATGACAGCCTCAAAGTTCGGCGACATGTTGCCGTTTTTAGGGGTTAAGAATCCGTCTGAGGATTGTAGGTTGCGGCTAGCTGCAGTGCTGGCATGCTGTGCCCTGCTTCTGAAAGGGCAAGGCTCTCCTGAGCCTGAGGGTTGGGGTTGGGTTATAGCGTACCTTACGGTTGTGATCTTAGCCTACGAGGGTTTTAGGTCCTTCCTTAGGAGGTTCTTAGGCTTAGTTGCGTATGTGTTCCCAGGCCTCGGTGCTCGATTTCCCGGGGTTCTGGATGTGCATTCCTCGCCCGATTCTGGGACCACGCAGCAGCCTGCCGCAAGCACCCCGCCTTCCTCCTTCACTCAGTTGCCAGCTCCTGGTGCTCGACTTCCCAGGGGTTCGTCCTCCTCCATCGGTGCTCGACTTCCCGGTGGAGCCCCTTCATCCTCTAGATCTCCTTCGAATCTCCGATCTATCGGAGTGAATACCAATCCTGAGGACTACGCTCCTCTTCCTCCTGTTCTTCCCGCTGCCCCTGCAGCTGCCTACCGTCACCCAATCGACCTGGTGAGCCATTCTACCTCCAGCGGCTCCCACTGGCATCAAAATCCCGAGTGCTACCATCTCCGAAACCGGGATCATTCATCACTGCTTCCGTGCAGTGACTGCGTGGTTGGCCGCACGGTCTTCCATACCAATCTCCCTACTGGACTTCGACGCCGCAGGGGAGGGTGAGTGATGGACTTCAAGGCAACCAGTGATTTGCAGGCTACCATAGCCTCCGAGCACCAACTCGTTAAACTGATCCGCTGCCTGCCGGGCTGGACTTTTGCAGCGGCCTGTAAGTGTCGCTTTCTTCCTCATGGCTGGACTTAGCCTTCCTTCGGGGCTAGTCAGGCCCTCGACTTCTTTCTTCCCTCCTCGCCGTGCCACCATCCGTCCTTTCCCTTGTGGATTTTTGAGGCGGTACCGCGGGGTTAAAGGGGCTTTTAAACTACTAGTCTTCAGACTTTATCCATGTTTGAATCTTTCGAAAGGCCTTGAGCTCTAAGACAATGGCTCCATGACTCCTGAATGGATGGATCCCTCGAATGAGGTAGAAGTCCACAGGGTCTAAACAGACCATTAGGCTTTGCGAAGCGCAAAGGGGGGAGTGTTGGAGTGATTTCAGTATGAGCCCCTGCGCAGAATGACACACATGCAGGCCTTTTTGCTCAGCGTATATAAAGTTGTTGCGTGCCTTTCGGGGTGTAATTTCAGGGTTGAGCCTAGAGTCCAAAGCTTAGGTAGCCAGGTTCCTCTAAAGGCCCTTCCTCGGTAGCACCTCGAAAAGAATAATCATTCAGGCCCTTGTAGTATCCTACCCCAAACTCTAACCCCCGACGCCCTAAAATGGGTGTGTCTGGATCATGGAGAAGAAGGCAACCCACATAAACAACAAGAAATCCTAAAGCCGAACCCTAAGCTGCTCAACACTAAGCCCCCTGAGGAGGGTTGCCGCGAGTTCGACCCTGTGATGCCGACCCGCTTTGGAATGCGCTTTGAGGAGTTCTGGATACAACTTTGGATCTTCACAGTCGTGAACAGCATCCTTGCAATGATTGCGATTTGGATGTGTGTAGCTGAGCCTGGGTGGATGCTTTGTACTTATTGTGGTTTAAGGTTCCGAATGTTTTGATAAGGGAGCACCTAGACCCTAAACTCTAAATCCTACAAGGTTTAGGGTTTAGGGTAAACCCTAAACCAAGCGCATAAAACAGACTCTCTTTCCATCCTCGTGCGGCCCAGGAGCATCCGCCTTCTTCCTATGTTCGCGAGTCTATAAGATGCATGATCAGCATCTTCCTAGCCATCCTTCTGAAAACCGCCGGTGTTGCGTTCCCGGGCTCGGGGAATTGTAGACTTTTTTGTTTTCTTTGAGGATTTGGTGACATGAATCGAAGCTGCTTGCTGTAGGACAAATCGTTCAGACGTGTGTCCATCTGAAACGCCGTAGACCCCGAGCCTCTATAAGAGTGTCTTGAATAGAGCTTCAGCCCTCTTCAGCGACACTCTTGTCGTATATTTCTTCTATAAAGCACTGTAGATTCTATGCTCATTATACATTGTATACCTTACATGGTACATGGGAGTTTCCGACAAATTGGGGGTATCTCATAATAAGGATCCTACTATTTAGGGTTCTATTAGGGTCCCTTACAAGATTTCGGAAACTCACATATTCCACATTTTGGAGAGTGTAGACTCGAATCCCTAGGTTCGATGCCTGTGAGGGGAGCGATCTGGACAACGATGGTCTCCGAGACTACGCATACAACAACTTCCAGGCATGCTCAAAGGAACCCTTCAGGCTACCCTTTCAGGGATCCTTAGGGGTACTATACTAAGGGCTCTTTTAAGGGTATATGGGTACTGTAAGAGGGTTCCATTTGGGGTTCCCTTTAGAGGAACCGCTTTTGGTACTGTTTTCAGCGGAACCCTTTATCTTGTAGTATCCGTTAAGGTGCCCATGCTCGTTTCTTCGTATGGGACTTCCGCTGGCTTTCTAAGCGCCGTGTGGTGCATGCAGTCTGTGGTGGATCGCCTGCTTGCGCTGGAGAAGTCCTTTGGGGAATCCTTGCCGGGCTCCCTGGGCATCCTCTGGTTGTCGCGGCTCATGATGATCATGCTCTCGATCCTTGCGATTACATACTATTACCCGCTACCCACGCTAATTTTCTCGGCCATCTGGGCTCTGGGGGTCATCGCGTTCACGGCGCCTTAGAAGTATGCAGTTTTTGTCTCGTGACTACGATGGACCCCTGTACTCCCGGAGGTTTGACTTCATTTTTCGTAGACTGGACAAGAAAGGTGTTGATTTGGAGAGCATATTCCCCTCCGGTTCGGGCGCTGCGGACAGCAGGCCTGGATGCCAGCGATGGAGTCAATGCCCAGCTGAATAGAGAAGTTGCCTTTGCACTGAGAGTCATTGGCCGTGCTCGCGCAGGCAGAGGGTCCTAAACCCAAAACCCTACTAAACCTTAAGCCCCGCAACCCTAAACCCTACTAAACCCTAAGCCCCTAAAACCCCAACACCCCTTAAACCCAAAAACCCTAAACCCTACTAAACCCTAGGCCCTTAAAACCCCAACACCCCTTAAACCCCAAACCCTAAACCCTACTAAACCCAAAGCTCCTTAAAACCCCAACACCCCTTAAACCCCAAACCTCTACTTAGAGGATCATGGGACTTAGTAAGTAGGTTATACTTGGGGTTATAAGTCCCCTAAGTGGTGTTATCCTAATTATACTCTACTTATAACTTTACTTACGAAGTCCCATGATCCTCTAAGTAGGAGGGAGCTCCCGGGTCTGATAAAGACAGGGGTCCTGGGGCCTTTCAGAGGTTCGAGGGACCCGACACCCAAGGCCCTGAACCCAAAGCCTGGACACCCAGGCTTAGGACTGTAGGGTCTCGGGGCTTAGGGTCTTAGGGTTTAGGGTTTAGGGTTAAGGATTTAGGGTTTGGGGTTTAGGGTTTAGGGTTGAGGATTCAGGGTTTGGGGTTAAGGGTTTAGGGTTTAGGGTTTAGGGTATAGGGTTTAGGGTTTAGGGGTTTAGGGTTTAGGGTTGAGGATTTAGGGTTTAGGGTTTAGGGTTGAGGATTTAGGGTTTGGGGTTAAGGGTTTGGGGTTCCCAAAGCCAAAGCCATAAAAGAAGGAATTTTGGTGGCTGGCGTTTCGATGTCATGGCACCTTGCCACTTGGGGTACCATGTGGGTTTGGGCTTTAGGGCTCTTTAGGGCTTAAGGGTACCTGAACCGTAAACCCGAAACCCTTAAATCCTTAACCCTAAAGCCTTAAATCCTAAACCCAAACCCTAAACCCTTAAATCCTAAACCCTTAAATCCTAAACCCTAAACCCTTAAATCCTAAACCCTAAACCTTAAGCCCTAAATTCTCAACCCTAGACCCTAAACCTTAAACTACCCCAAAACCGATGCTTCGGTTCGGGATGCATCATCCCTTCCCCTCGCCCAGACCGCCCTTACTGCCCACGAAGTAGAACCCAGAGAGCCCAATACCCCTTAATTTAAGGGAAGAGGGCTTAAAGCATAAACGGAAGCCCCTTATAGTTTAAGGAAGTATTGCTTAAGGCCTGAAGCTTCTTAACCGCCAGACCCCGATCCCTTGGTGTAGGGTTTAGGATTTAGGGTTTAGGGTTTAGAGCTTTAGCGGTTTAGGGCAGTTTAGGGCAGCTTACGGTTTAGGGAAGTTTAGGGTTTACCGGAAAATCCCGGAGCCCTAAACCCTAAGCCCGAACATCCCTAAACCCTGAAGCACTCCCCACACCGCCCTCAGCAACAGCCAACCGTGCGTGTGTGCGAGGTTGTTCTAAAAAGCTTCGCTACTTCAAGTTTCGAGAAGAACACATTCAGGAGGACTCCGAATTAGAGCAGCCCCAAACGGCCAGGAGTTTTACGACGCGTACATGTACTCAGCCGTTGCCGACACCTTGGGCAACGCTTTTTGTGTCTAGTTCCTGAGTACTACCCTTTTGCCCTTTTTAGTTTAGGGTCCCTTTATTAAAAACAAAGAGTAGGAAAAAGGGTACCCTTATTATAAAGGGGCTACTCAGGGACCTAGGTGTCGTGATTCTCTCTGCCGCCTCACTGAGTCTACCTTCTTGTCACTCGGACGCCCTGAGTTGTCGGGTTCTACAGGGCCTACGAAAGTGTTCAAAGAGTCTTATAGTTTTATCTTGGGGTATCATAGACTCTTCTCTTTTGGTTGCTCGTAAGATGTGTTAATGCTATTATATTTGTGTTTGCTTAGCGGGGCTGCATGGAGTTGTGTGGTTATTGCAGTCAGTGTCTTGCTTATCAGTAAGAGCTAGTGGCGAGCTTCCATGGTCCCACTCAGGCCTAGGTCTCTTTGGAAGTTGAGCATCACGCAGATCATGTAGTATAATGTTTTCTACTGTAATGCAATAGTATGTGTGTATGTATATGTATATAGTATGGTGCAATGTTGCTCCATTGTGAGCCTGCGACTAGGAATGTTGACGATGCTAACCTGGCACCTAAACGAAGGTCAGCTTCGCACATCGTCCACGGCTTCATTGGAAGAGTCAAAGCACCGCCACAAAGAGCCTGTGACGGCAGGTCCGCCAGAAGTTGACAACCCAAGGCGTGCCAAACCCTAAACCTTAAGCCCCCGAGCAGGCGCTTGGGAGGAGAAGGTGGCGGAGCTGGCCGGTCGACGAATCACGCTTGGCCTCCAGCCTGAGACAGACACACAACATAAACCTCAAATCCAATGCCCGAAGCCCTAAAACCTAAAACATATCGGTTAGAAAAGGTTTCCCGCGTCAGAGTTCTGGATTTTACTGGGTGACGGTGTGATGCTTTTTGTTTATCATGCTTCATCGGTTTGTGTACCCGCAGATCAAGACTCCAAGCAATGACAACTACTGGAATTTCCCTGCTTCTTGCAGTAGAGAACTGTCTGTTGACCTCATACCTAGCCCCAAACTCTATCCCCCAATTCAGATTCGATCTTCGATCTTGAAACACAACTCCGTAATCCTGAAGCCCAAATATGGAAGCCTGGGTGTTTGTTAATACTACTAGGGAGGCTGCCCTAGTGTAATTCTAAAGACCTTCTTCCACTTATCCAGGACTCCGTATGGGAGTTTCCGAAAATAGGGGATCCCAATATAGTACTCTAAATAGTAGGATCCTTATTATAAGGACCCCCAAATCAGGTACCCCTAAATTTCGGAAACTCCCATATTAGTTTGAAAGTAGAGGCCTTAATGATTAGAACAGCGTTTCGGGGTTCCTCAAAACAGTTCCAGGAATACATACCCTCAAACTGGCTCAAACCCCGTTACACTTACACAGGCCCCTACGATATAGAACCCTTAGTAGGAAGCCCTTATAGTAACCCCTTATAGACCCCTTTAGAGGAACCCCTTTGAAAGGCACCCTATTCTAATTATGAAGGCCCCTACATTAAGTCCGGAAGCCCTCTACCGAAATCTCGAAGCGCCTCAGGTCAGCTTCTTGACTTCCACGCTCGCCTGGGCTCCGATGCTTTGATGCCGCATTTCGATCACAAGAGGTACCGGCCCTGGGATTTGAAGTTTCTTCCTGCCTTTTTGGGTTTAGGGTTTAGGATTTTGGGTTTGGGATTTAGGTGCTTGGATTTTTTTTCATAGGGGGTGTTCTCGCGGTTCTTGAGTTGTCAGAAATTTGGGACACCGGTTCGCAGAATTCCTACTGTATGGAACAGACCTCCCAGAACGGACTCGTAGATTAAGCATCACCATCACAGAGCATGATCGGCAGAGGGCTTGGGGTTTTGGGATTGTCCTGCCTTGTGAGTTGAAGTTAGGCTGCAGAGCAGGTTTCCTTCCAGGCAGTATGCTTATTATGAGAAGGATCCAGAAGCCACCGTTGCTTAGAATCCCTCATCCCGAACCTTTCAAGATGCTACTTAGATCCCTGAACTCTAAACTCTAAACCCACTACCAATGTCAGGGACCGTAAGGGGCTTTAGGGGCCAGGCTCTGATTTGCGGCTGTCCATGGTTTAAGATAGGGGTCGGAACTATTTACCAATGTTGTTACGCAGGGTTCCTTGCCTACTCTTAGTATGGTATAATATTCACCGAAACCCTAAAGCCATACCCACTATCGGCAGATACCCGCGATACACGCCGCGACACATGCACGCGATTCATGCCCCGGCAGGAACATCCGCCTTCCAGAGACTCCGGACGAACAGGGGCAATAGCTATTCGTACGGCAGAACCGTAACACACTGCATGCATATGCCTGCATACACACAAGATCGCACAGCTATACATGTATGCATCTGCGTGTATGTACGTTACTCCATAGAGTAAAGCTCGCAGAATAAACACAGCGTGTACACATATCCACCGAAACCGTACATGTCATATGAGTCACATGCAGTTGTATATTCGCGCATACACATGGAGAGAATGACCCCATACTGTATCATCTCAACAGGCTCTCGAGCGTGTATACTGGCTGCTGCATATGCCAGCGTATGATGACATACAGAAGTAAAGCTGAGGAACAGGTGAACGTACAGAAGCATCTGGCTTGACAGTAGCCATATCCCTCTCCAGTCCCTGTATGACTATACTACATCAGCGCTCCCCTTGAGAGGTCCACCACGAACGACGTCGTGCGGCATGCGGTGATTCCAGAGTCACGCGTCGGGGAGTTGGGCAAATCCCTGGCGGAAGTGCTGCCGCCCGGTACCTCTTGTGAAGCGCGTCTTCAACTAAGCATCACAGATGGGGGTTTCGGAAATTTTGTGTAATTGCCTTCTTTCGGGACCCGAACGCACAGGATCAGGGCATATGGCTTCTCTCTCATGGTTTGGGGTTTAGGGTTTGGTATTTAGAGTTTGGGTCTTACTGGTTTAGGGGTCGTGTACCTTGCAGGATCATCATGGTCGCTGCCACTCACACTACTGTGGATGGCAACGTTAAGCCAAGCCATCAGACAGTAATCCTCGGGGGCTTCAAAAGGCAGGATGAAGGTAGGTGGGATATTCACAAATAAGAGTCCTTATACAAGGGATCCTTAATCCCACCTGCCTTCCTCCCACCCTCTGAGGCCTCGGAAATCCACACCCCTTAACTCGGAGACCGAGCGAAGCCCAACCCTTAGACCGAAGTCCCTCCCTCGAGCATCGACCCAAGAATAGAGCTCGAAATAAGAACAGTAGCAATATATACTATAGGGGCCTTAATATATTGCCAATACCATTGTGGGGGTTCCATACTATAATTACAGCTTAATAGGCGCGCTGCCCTGGCAAGATAGTTCCGCCTTCCCTAAACATTAAACCCAAAGCCCTAAACCCTAAACCCTCGCGACTCTAAACCCTAAACCCGAGACCCCAAACCGGCCCGAACCTTGCACCAAGGCCGAAGCAGTCCCACAAGCATCCCAAGCCACCGCGGATGGTGACACACCATTGGGCCAACCGTTTCAGGACACGGTTCTTCAGTGTTCAAGTTCTCGGTGTCGGGGTTTAGGGTTCAGGGCTTAGGGGTAGAGGCTGCGGGCTCGAGGTTGCAGGCCTCAACTGTCGCGGTTAATTGACTGAGGTGTCAGCCCTCTTCCTTTTTCGGTGTTTGAAATTCCCAGCTATCGCAATGCTTCTTCGCCTCCTCAGCCCTGAGCCCTCAACCCCAAAAGCCCAAAGAGTCGGAGGCAAAGCCAATCCTGAACGAAGCCCAAACCCAAGCACCCTACAGCTCAAATCCCAAAGCCCCAAATCCGAGGCTTTACGATGCGAGGTCTTGGTCTTGGGTTCATGGTCAGTTCTTGGGGCACGGGATTCAGGGATTGGGGATTTACACTTCTCAGCCCGGAGCCTTTCCTCCTAAATCTTATCTATCAGTTTTCTGCTTTAGAGAGCGCTTACAAGACCCTGCGCAACCTTACATCGCAACATGCTGCGAACTCATAGAAGCTACAGACCCCCGAGAGTTAGCCCAAAGTAGCAGTGAACCGAACACACCATGGTTATCTCTAAACCCTCAGCCCTTGGAGCCGTGTAAAAACTTGTATATCGCTCCTCAATTTTGTACCAGGTTCCGATTTGGGATGTCTTTTAATTTCCATAATGTGATTTTTTATGTAGACAAACTGGGGGACTGTTGACATGGGCACCTAGTAAATCTGTCTGAACCAGGCAGTATTCTTAGACCGACAGCCAAACCTGTTCCTTCTCAGTGACCTGGTGGCCGTGGTTGTCGCCGACGGACTGGGCGTAAAACGATGGGACTCGGTTGTGGAGCCCCGGCTGCAGATGCGTCAGGCGTGTAGGAGGGCTTCTTAAGCTTTTTCATACAGACACCGTATAGTTTTCCCAAAGTAGCGGTGCAATATAGGGGGCCTTAAAGATTGAAACAGGTTATTCGGGCATGTAATGGTATAGTTACAACCCTCCAGACAAAGTCAGTGCACGGGTATCCCCTAAGACCCCAAACCCAGTTTTCAATCCAGAACCCCAAGTCTTCAACAAGCAACTCCAAACCCTGTCCTTAAACTCATGCATCCAAAATAATGGACCCGGACCGGTCATTCGGTATCCAGGAGCTTAGTGCGTCTTAGTTTCGTTGTAAAGATCCCAGAAGGGGAACGCAAGGCCAACCATGAGACATTAATGTAGAAGATAAAGGTATTTTCAAGAAAGCTCAGCGCCAAGCCATAAAATCCCAAACCCTATCCCTGAAAAGACTCGTAGTCCAGGAATTGCTCCGGAGCCATGGCGAGACATCCCTCAAGGAGCAGTTGGAACAGAAAGTGGATGCCCAGATTTCATGAGTCTAGGGGATCTATGGTTTAGGTAGCTTGAGACCAAGATAAAGCCCTATGTGGTTATTCACGGAGTCTCTGTCGGATCTGCCCCCTGAAGCATTCAGGGCACAGGGTTGAGTGTTTCGTTTGGGGCTTGGTGGGTTTAGGGAAGTTTGCGTTTAAGGGTTCTTGATTCAGCTGCGATCTCAACCAGAACATGCCCCAGACATGGAGTTGACAAGAGCTTCTCATGGTTTCGTCTTGTCCATATCTGAGATACCACCTTCAGTATCTTGGCCGGCTTAGGATGTGTCTTCTCACATGCGAATCTCCTGGATCGAAGGCGGCACTTACCCTAAACTCTAAACCCTAAACCCTAAACCCTGAACCCTAAACTCTAACCTCTAATCCCTAAACCCTCAACTCTAAACCCTAAACCCTACTATAGTTTTTAGCAGCTCTGCATTCTGAAAGTAGAGCCGAGGCTGCGCGGCGCGGGTACCGCATGCAGGCATATTCTTCCATGCGTTGCATATGGGTGGTTGGCAAAATTATGGTCCTTTTTTGAGTCCTTAATATAGTACGGCACCTAATATTCAAGGTACAGTACCCAAAAAGGGACAATAATTTTGACACATCGCCATATACATTTCTTGTGTCTTTACATGTAAATATGCGTGTATGTGTGTATGCCTGTCTGCCGGCAAGCAAGCAAGCATGCATGCATGCATGCAGCAACGCATGTACGTACGCACATGCATATGTATGTATGTATGTATGTATGTATGTATGTACGTACGTATGCATGTGTGCATGTCTGCATGTTTGCATGTTTGCATGTGCGCGTGTTTGCATGTTTACAGGTATGCATGTTTGCATGTACGCATGTTTGCATGTTTGCGTGTATGCATGTTTGCGTGTTTGCATGTTTGCATGTAGTATGCAGGTTTGGAGGTATTCATGGCTTTATGTCTTCATGTGTTCATGCCTTCATGTCTTCATGTATTCATGTATCCATGTATTCATGCATTCATACATATACACAGGTCGCGTACATGTGCGTTGACGAAATGATCATTTGACGACATTGGCACTAATGTGTCTAAACTGTAGCTGCATATCATGTTTACAAATCAGACGTACGATCATCGAGTGAGTGTATAAGCATATGTGTCTGCCAGGATTTCTGTCCATATGCAGGCCTTCACGCACATGCACGTGTGCACATAAATATTTACATGGCCAGACCGACTGAAAAAACACGCACACACACAGACAAACACTAACATATCTGTATGCATTACTGGTTCATATCTCTTCACCTGTTTTGTATGGAAGCAAGGGTTCTGGAAGTTCTGAAGTTTGAGTTTGTAGCCTTTGGATGCCCTTTGATGGGAAAAGGTTGAGAGCCACACATAAAGCCAAGGGCGCGGAGTACTGGATTTGCGCCATCTGCATCAACCAGCACGCCAGCGTCTCGACATGCAGTTGGTTTAGGCATTCGTGTTTTGGTTTCGTGTTCGGTGTATATGATCGAAGAGTTGATGTCGTTGTGGGATCAGGCGCGCGCTAAAGGGGTCCTGCACTTAGGAAGAGTCTCCCGCGACTAAAATCCTCTCCTCCGAGGGCTCTCGGAGACTCCTGAGGGTTCTCGGAGGCTCTTGGAGGGCACTCGGAGGCTCTTGGAGGGCTCTTGTGGGATCAGGCGCGCGCTAAAGGGGTCCTGCACTTAGGAAGAGTCTCCCGCGACTAAAATCCTCTCCTCCGAGGGCTCTCAGAGGCTCTTGGAGGGCTCTTGTGGGATCAGGCGCGGGCTAAAGGGGTCCTGCTCTCGGGAGGGTACAATTACAACTACTATTTCTACCATTCTTCCATTCCCGACTAACCAAAGGTAAGTGATTTGTGCTGGCTTTCTTGTCATGAGGGGCATGCTCAACCATGGATTGACTGGGTTGAGGGTGCTGAGGGTGCGAGTAATATACTGGTAGGGGCTTAAACGATTATCAGTACTTCTTTGGGGTTCTCTTTTTCTAGTTGTAGTACAATGGGCCCCAAAACCCTATTCCTTTTATTGAGCCCCATATGTTGGTGTTTAGGGTTTAGGGTTGAGACTTCGATCGCTGCATCTTCTTGAAGCTGGCAGATTCTGTTGAACGAGCCATCCCTCCTGCAAGAGATCTCTGAAGCATTGCTGAACCCGAAGCCCACGAAAGCTCCACCCCCAAATACTCATTGAAACCTGCAGCTGAACAACCACCGGAAGCCCCTCACCCCAACAAACCTCCATGGGAAGAACACCTTAAGCCTAAACCGGCCTTACAAGGTATTTGTGGCAACTCCATGGGCGCCAGAGACACAGTCACTGGCGAAGTATTGCCTTCCTGCAGCTGCAAAACCCCCAAGTTCTTCAACGACCATCCTGATGAGTGCGAGCTCAACAAGTTCGACGACATGATGGAATCTTGGACGTTTCAGAGTTCGGTCCTCCAACAACAGCTGCGACCTTTCGGGCAAGGTTATGCATGTTCTTATCCAGCCCAACACCCCTTCGCCCTTGCACTCTGGACCGTGGAACCCACATGCAAACATGGTTGTCCCAGAGCCACGAGAGCAGTTGAGGCATGTCTTCGTCGGCAATATGCAGGCTTTCTTCAAGTCGTAGCCGTGGACACGGACTTCAGCTTGTTCACACGTGCCCGGGGTCTGATTAAGGAGGCTGCAGCCCACTCAATCAAAGTAGATCCTTTCGACGTGCCGCTATCTTCTTGTCATGACTCAACCAGCATGGACCCGGTGACAGAGTTCGACTTTTCGTTAGTGTCGTCGCTATCATCGTCGTCAGTGCCCATGCCGTCATCATCATCAACTTTATCATCGCCATCTCGACTTTTGCCGCCCCTTGCTCCTCCTTTTCGCTCCTCCTCCTCCTCCTCCTCCTCCTCCTCCTCCTCCCCTTCCTGCACCTTCTCCTGACCCTCCTCCACTCCAACACCACACCATCGCAGTCCATCATCCATCACTCTTCTTCATTATCATTGTCATCAGGATCCCCCTCTTCTTCCTCCGTCCCCATCATCACCCATCATCGATCAACCATCATCCACTATTCGTCATAGGAGTCAGCATCATCATCGTCACCTTCTTCTTCATCCTCGTCGTCATCATGATCTTACCCTCATATCAATCTTATCCTTGTACTCATCAGCACCACCTTGAAGATCATCATAATCGTCATCAGGACTCCAAACCCTCAAAACTCAACCCCCATCCCTTCAAGGTTTAGGCTTTAGGGTTTATGGTTGAGGGTTGTGCGCTGACAACCCAAGCTCAAGGTGCCTGGTGCGTTGCGGAGCTCGCAGAGGCCCACGGTTCGCGCTTGGAGCAGCACATCGTCCTTCACTCGCCGCAAGTACTCGAAGAACACTCCGGGCATCTCAATAGTTTGCAGGTGCTTGGCTATGTGGCATCGTGTCTAGCGGTGCGGGCTTGTGTTTCGGGGTTCACGACTGGGACATCAATTCCAGCAGAAACTTAACGAGGGCAGCGGACTCGGTCATTGTAGACCCCTTTGCATGCCCGCGCGCGGGTGGGGGTGTGTGTGTGTGTGTGTGTGTGTGTGTGTGTGTGTGTGCGAGTGTCTGGGTGTGGGTGTGTGGGTGCACCAATGTGCCTGTGCTAGCGACCGGATGTGCTTGTGTGCGGGATAACGTCATCAAATGCCATCGATGTACCGTAATATGAGGTCAGTGTGATAGAATGTAGCATAATGCAGTATAGTGTGGCACAATGTAGTATTATCTAACGGAGTATAGTATAAGTATAAGATGATATAACACAAAATACGATGTAATGTGATACGACAAAATATTGTTCATGTTAAATATGCTCGAAAATAACATGGGAGAGTACAATTCGCTATGAGATGACCTGGGAACACTGAAACCAAGCATACGGTAGTATGATCTGGTATAGTACAGCGCAGTACAAGACAGTATTGGATCGTATAACATAGCAGAATACAGTATATTATGTTCTGGTATCATGTAGTATATTTAGTACAGGGCAACATAATGCGAGCAATATCGTTGTAGCATTCTGAAATATGATTTAGAAGAGCGTAATGCAATGTGCCGCAGTACGACATAATACAGTATATGACAGTAAAGACATAATGCCGTAATTATGAAGCGAATATGGCATAAAAATAATATACATAAATACAGCTTTCTTTGACATAGCATGATACGATGCGAAATAGTTTAGTACAGTACAACAGTGTGAGACAGCATAACAAAGTGTACCCGAACATGTCTTATGTTACAGGCTGATTCAGAAAACATACTGTCGCATTAGTCGAGATCATCGTTGTAGACGCTTCTCCTTGCGAATTGTTTTTACTTCTCCGGCGCATGTTGGATGTTGGTCATGCCAACTCCCATAGATTTAACACAATACGACAAAATATGTAGCACCATCAAAGCACCGTCTATTGTGATGTACTCTAACATGATAGATGCAACATAGCGTCCTATGGCATGATATAGTGTGATGCGACATAGGTTGTGTCAGCATAGAATATTTACAGCGTAACATGATACAGTGTATTCGAACTTTGGAATACACTATACTACAACCTACTACTCTAGAAGTTAGTATAAGGTTGTAACACGCGGTTTACTGCGACGTAATATGATATGACATAGTATAAGGGGATGCAGTACAACATAGCAGGATACAGTATCTAGTGTTGTGGTGCAGTGTGCGGCTTAACACAGTATCACATTCTACAATTATGCAGCAGTGAACTACGCTAGTATGCAATAAGTGCTGTGGTTCAGTTGCTGTCCTGCAATATGGCATGATACGCTTTGGTATGATATGGCATGATCTACTGTAATGTGCTATCACATAGAATCACGAACAGTAGAATGCGATAAAAGTTTCGAACGAAACGGAGTAGAGCAGAGCAGAGTGGAGTATGACAGAACGGAGTAGAACGAACCAGAATGAGCATATACATATCTATATATATATATATATACATACTACATACATGTGTATATACACATTTCCATTTGCAGATACGTGCAGTGTGCCAATTCCCTCCAACGGTTACCTGAGCTCCCGAAGTTCCCTTCCGACCTGTCCTGAATTCCCAATCCCGAATCAAAACTCACGGTGCTTTCAGAAAGAGAGCTCCACCTTGAACTGAGGTGCAAGAGTGCAATGCATCTCGGGCTGAAGACAAGCAGGCCATCCTTGACAAGACTCTCGTGTGCCATTGAGAAAGCTGTCGATGTCCAGAGCAGTCTACTTCGATTGCGGATGCCCTAAACCCTAAACCGGATGCCCTAAACCCAAAACCGGATGCCCTATTAGCATACTAGGAAATGCCGACATTGAAGGCTTCAGGTTGCGTTCGAGAACGTATCCTCATCCTGCTAATCAGGAGCCCTAACCCTCCAGAAAATGCGAACCCGGAGTAATATAGGGGCCCTAATAATTTTAATTCGGTTTTGGTGCCCATGATACTATAAGTATAATTTATAGTAAGGAACCACTAGAATAGTATGCGTAATTATTTCTGCCCTGATATTGTACCCTGAAGCACGGAAGGATCGGCACGCAAGACGATATCGATGAGTTCAACAGGGACCTGCGGCAGCTCCTCGTGGGGAGTGACGGGCTTCTGGCCGGATGGCTCGATGGCCAGGCGAGGCCGTCTGGGTTTAGGGTTTAGGGTTTAGGCGTTTGGGGGTTTAGGGTTTAGGGGTTAGGGGTTTAGGGGTTTAGGGGTTTAGGGTAGGGGAAGACGGCCAAGAAGACGAAGAACATCCTGGATAAGCTTGACCACTTTTTGATGGTGATGGGGGTACATAGCGGTATTTGCAGAACATGCCTGCTAAATCCTGGTAATGATGCCACAAATGCAGTAATACCTTTTAGGGGTATACACAAACGCTCAAACAATAGTCACAGCAATCGCATTAATGGGAATAATAGATGTGATTAGAGTCGCACTTGTAAGCGCTTTAACCATGAAAGGGTCATTGTCTGTTTTGTCAGGAGGGCAAACCTGAGTAGTTTTTCTTGCTGGGCCGGGCGGCTACAGAGCATGACAGAAGCGTCGCCACCCAAATTCCTGTCCATAAAGGAACCCTAACCCCCCCTTAAAGGAACCCATAAAGGAACCCTAAACCCCCCTTAAAGGAACCCATAAAGGAACCCTAAACCCCCTTAAAGGTATGGGCTGGGTTTTTACGGTTTAGGGTTTAGCGACGGGCAGGCGCTCTTACAGGAGGTCGGTGCCATCGCGGCGCGGGCCAAGGCCCGGATTCACAAGAAGACCACTGAAGCTCGGCTGGTTCGAGGGCTTTGAACTGCGTGATGTATCACAGTCATGATCAGGTCATCAATAATCCGACCTTCCACATAGTCGATGAGCTGAGACTTTGGAGCATAAAGATTCAGGGTGTGGGGCTTAATTAGGTTTTAGTTTAGTCATTGGTGAGTTTTACCAGCATTGAAGATGTTTTTTGGATTCTGATGGTCTCGGACAGGAGGGTCAAGCTTCTTGCTGCTGCTGCTGCCTTTTCGCTATCATTCTAGAGACCTTGGCTGAGGCTTTGGGGTTTGGTGTTGATTATGCGGCTTGTGTAAATCGCAGCGGTGCATATCCTTATAGCAAGTAGTCCACGTATTCCGCCAAAAAGCTAATCTATCCCTTTAAAGGGAACTCCAGAAAGTTGGAATATGGATGAATGGTAGGATCCCCTGTAATTTACCTTAAAGGGGATACGATAATGATATTCCAACTTTCTGGCTTCTACTGTAGGGCCGCGATTTTGGATTTTCCAACACTTCTTCAGACTGAGGACCCAAATCGGACCGAGCCAGCAGAGGCCGATTCCATCCTCTACCGAGTCTCTTTTTAACTTACCTTTGGTTAGTAGGGAATGGAAGAATGGTAGTAATGATAGTCATAATTGTACCCCATTCCTCCATTACTAACCAAAGGTAAGTTAATCCCGCGGCTCTGCAGGAGAACTTTTAAGAGGAATTGACTGTTGCTCCCTTCGTGGGGGGTGGCGGTGCTTGCATGCCCAACGTCTTGCCCCGTCGCACCGTGGAAGAACATGATCGTGCCCGTTCCGTGGTTTTGCGTCGATGTTTCCGGAAGTTTTTGTGACGATGGCTCCCGAAGGGACACGGTGTCCTGCTCAACTGAGATTCCATTTTCCCTCAGCCGAAGGTCTGCCAGTGGATTTCTGGGATTTCGTTCCGGTTGGCCGCGTGAAGCGAGCAGATTTGTTTGGATGTTCTCGGAGCTCATCTGCATGCTCGATGCTACCATTGGTATCCTTGTCATGTAGGAGGGTGTAAAAGAAGTGCTCCTGGGTGAGATACCCGAGGCCTTCAACCCTGATATGGACGCCTTTATGACTACCTATACTATTGTGGGGGTTCCTTATTAGAATCAATACCCCCAAATCCCAAACTCTATTCTAACTGTTAAGGCCCCTAGACTAAGCCCTAGACTCTGAACTAGACGGCGGAGGTTTCTGTCGTTGATCTGGTGGTTGTGCCCGACTGTGTATGGGAAAAGAAAGGTTTTCGTTTCAGATCTCCAGGGAAAAGGCATGAGCACCTGCAGATGGTTCAGTTGAACTGAGACGTCCGCTTTCCAATCTACTAGGTTTCTATAGAAAACCCAGTAGAAGCTTTTCAAACCAGGGATTTCCCTGCCGACCTCAAGCTATGAAAAAGACGAGAGCTTCTTGATACCAAGACCAAACCCGAAACCTTAAGCCCGGACTGTCCGTGCTCGAGCTTCAGCTTTCCGAAAGCACGAAAAGCTTGACCCGTTTGGGGCATGGCCTGGCATGCCTTGTACCGGAGCTTACGAGATGGGGCATCCTAGCTGCTTCTAGCTGGTCCGATTGAAACCCCAGCGGAGACTCGTCAGCCTTTACAGATGCATGTCAACCGCAGCACCATGTGCGCGACCTTACGGGACAGATGCATTATCCGGGAAGCATGCTATTTGGTGCACCCTGTGAGCGACAGTACGATGCTGCTGTAATAGCAATGACTCCTAGTCCACGGAATCCATAGACGAAACCAACACTGAGTCGTGCGTAGCATCTGGACGGCAAGCCATGGATACTGGGAATCCCGTTATTTTGGGTGTGCGACCTTGCGAGATATATGGGTGGTTGTCAAAATTATGGTCCCTTTTTGGATACCCTAAATATTAGGTGCCGTACTATTTTGGGGGACCCAAGGAGGGACCCTAATTTTGACAACTATATGTATGGTTAGGCGTCTGGCGTTCCTGATCTCCCCCCCTCCCCCCCCAAGGTCTGGTAGGGTGGGCGGGAAGGTTTGGTCTGGGCGCATAGGGATCGGACGGTCCTCGGACGTGTTGAAACGAAAATATAGAAGTACTTGACCAATTGAAGAAAAAGGTTAGATTTCGTTTATAGATTTAAGTATGGATCAGGGTTCGGATTTCGTATTGAAGGCTAAAGTAAAGAAAGTTTATATTGAATTATAAAATATAAGTAATATCTATTCATAGAGAAGGTTTAGGAAATTTTTACTCACGCGTTCCGCGCCCCCCCCCCCCGAGGAATGCATACCTGCGCTCTGGTGAGACAAGAGTCCGTCTGTGAAGCGTGGTGCTGTGGAGTTCGAGGGTAGGAATTTGGTTACATGTTGCAGCGCTTTGCACTCTGGCCTTGCCTGTGATGGGTCGGTGGGTTGGGGTTCTAAAAGGTCATGTTTTCTGTATGCTTTCCTCAATACAAGTACACAAAAAAGGAAAATCATTTTTTGAAAGTACTTGTATGGCGTAAAACCGTAAATACAACATCAAATGCAGTAAAAAGTAAAATGTTCGGGTTCATGTATTGGCTTTAATATAAATATACATATATATATATATATAAACTAAAAAATGCATACCTGCGCTCTGGTGAGAAAAGAAACCTTTTCTAAAACTCATATTTTCTTTCTGCTTTCCCCAATACAAACACACTCGGCCCGAGTTTGCCTGCAGGGAGTGAGTTGGATACAGCTTGACGGCCGCAAGTGCGTAAAGTGCAAACCACTATGCAACAACACGCTCGCTGAGGTGAGCATCTAAACGGTATCATCGATACCAAACCCTCACGCATCTATATATATATATATATGTACACACACACACACACACATATCTATCGTGGCTTCGGGTTAAGAACGCCCACATTTCAACCAACATCATTTTCTAACCTGCATGGTTGCCGTAAAGGATGATGCTAGAGATTCTAGGCTTTGACGTTATCAGTTAATAGGGTTGTTAAGAAGCTCTCCCAGCCGGTTGCAAAGTGGGAATTCCGGAAAGGCTCATGGGTTGTAAAGTGGGGGTTCTGGTTGTAAAGTGGGGATTCTGGTTGTAAAGCGGGGTACACGCCCCCCCCCCCCCGTTGCCTGTAGTGGGGAGTGTGGGGTCTTTGTTCCCCCTGCGGTTGGGCGGTGTTGGGGTTTAGAGTTTAGCTTAAGATTTTGAGTTTTGGGTTCATTCTTAGCAAGTACTAGGTTTCGATCGATACGGGCTAGATTCGTTAGGGTCGACGATTCATATTCTTGTATGAGGCGGGGGATAGGCTTTCGTGTAGGGTCTAAATCATAGATTGAAATTAGTAAATATAGGAGCATACGCTATCTTGTTTTTTTATGATATTCAAATTTGAGTGATAGGATAGGGGGAACGAAAATTAACTGGACGAAAATATTCTATTAGGCGTCAAAATTTTTTTTTTAAGATTTATTTGCAAATTAGAGTCAAATAGAGAAGAAAAAAGGGATTATCATGATCATTTATATCCTTCGATTTACGAGATTTGGACTCTAGGCGGGGATTACAAAAACGAGATCTAGTCGTTCTCATCTTTTCTTTATTCTTCTCTTCTATTTCTTTCTCTTCATCTTATATTTGATTTATCTATATCGTCTTTTATATTTTATTCATATCAATGAAAATTTGAGATTTAATTTTCTATTACTAACTAAAGTCTGTATATAAAATATTCTATATAGAGAAAGAAAATCGTGGGCGGATATCGAGAAGCTTCGCCGTTCTAATGATTCTGACAAGAAGGGAAATTAATGAAGAGGTAGAGAGAGAGGGAGAAAGAAGAGAAGAAAGATAAAAAGAAAGATATTAAATAAGAAAGGTTCTCTTCTATAAAATTTCTTTCTGATCTGGTTCTCTTCTGTCTTCTCTCTTTCTTTCTTCATCTCTAATCCTAAAAAAATCGAATGAAATATGAAGTTTAATAATGACGATAGAAAATTTCGATATGATCGACGATTCTGATGAGAAGAAATATGAGATATCGAAAATTATATAAAACTAATTATTAGAAAAAATTTTCAATTATTTTCCTCGGATCATTTACGAAATCTATTGAAAAATCGGGTTCTTATCTCTTTGTTCTATTCTATATTCTTTTCTCTCGTCTTGATCTCTATATCTCTATTTCCTTTCTCTTATCTCTCTCTTAATCTTTATCTTCTATCCTCGCTAAATCGATTAGAAGCAGGGCATAATATTAGTATTTTTTATTTTTCTTCTTGAAGACTAGTATTATTAATAATAATAGAATTCGGCAATAAAAAAAATTATCACCAATTTTCTTCTAGAAACGCCGCAAATTTAAAAATAGCTACAATTGCGCGGAAACCGTCTAATTTGATGGAGAGTACTATTATTTCTATGAATCAGCCTTAAAATATCTCAGATTTTCGGTATTTCTGATTCGAATATAAATGATACATTTAGAAATAGATTCTATTAATAAAAATAAATTGAATCGCACGTTTGTCGTTATAGATATCGAAATTAGCGATAATTCACGAATCTACGAATATCGAATATAAATATCATATTTATGATCAGAATTTAGAAATATAAACTCGAATCATAAAAACGAATAGAATACGAATCAAACGCGATTTAGATACGATTTATTTCTAGATTCGAATCGGATCCGAGTCAGATACGTTTTAGATACGAATTTTTTGCGAAATATATGCGAGTCGGATACGAATCCAAATACGAATCGTTACGAACAAGATATGAAGCGGCCACGAATCAAAAAAACCAGATACGGTCCAGATACGAAATCAAATGCCAGTCAGACGCGAACTAGATATAAATCCCGACGCGAACCGAATATGAATCCGGAAAAATTAATCCAGATACGAATCCGATAAGAATAATCATTGAATTACTTCGACTTTAGATAATGAAAATACTAAGATAGCAAGATCAGGCATCGACTTCATTTAAAGAATATTTAAATGCCTATAATCAGGAGAAAGAGCATATCTCCTGAGAATCTATAGATCTTTTATTTCTACGAATAAATTCAATATTCTAAGATCGTATAGATTTCAATATTGCTAAATTCAATATAATCTTCCTAAATATCTTGAAATAATATATATATTATAGCCTGAAATACCGGGTAACAATAAATTTCAATATCATAAAAATTGTATTTTAACTAATTTGATAATAAAAAAAAAAAAAAAGACAAAACGAATATGTTGCAATATTCTACGATGCTATAAGATCCTATATATTTGCAAATATTTTCAACTAAAATCACATTTATATATACATGTCCTTATTTTTTCCCCCAATCTCCTTAACTTCGAAGTAATCCCCATTATAATTATATTTCAAGAAAATAATATCTTATTTAAATTCGAAATCCAATAATTCAAATATCTTAACAATCTAGTCAATATAGTATATTCAAAATAGATTAATAAAAATATTCCTATTCGTCTTCAATCTTCTATAAGTAATGCGAATATATACATATATACTATGAAGAATCAAGAATTCAAACAATAATATTATTATTTAATTTTATTTTATAATATTAGCCTCTTCCATAATATATATTCATTTTTAAGATTTAAATTTTATTCTAGCAATTTATATAAAATTCATATTATTAAGAAATATTCCATTATTCTATGAGAATCTATCTATTAAATTTTATATATACTTATATACTTCTAAGGTTTCGATCCAGAGATGAAAATCTAGAAATATTTCCAATATCTCTTAATTAAATGATTTCAATCAATATTTTTCAATTCGCGCATATATCGCTGGAAAATATCAGATATATTATAACTACTCCCCATGTTCGATAACGAAAAAAGCTATCAGAGATAAGAATGAGATGATTATTCTCGATGGTGGATTGATCCATATAATCTCCATGAAACACCAGTCGACCAAAACCCACGCTATCCCCAACCATTTTACATATATCTGTATTCGTCGTTCCCATATAGATGCTCGATTGATTCCACAAGCATTCATTCGAAATTCTTATGTCAGGAATCCTAGCTCCTAATACAGATTTCAATTTTGATAAAAGAGCAGTTTTCATCTGACCTCGAGTTCAACAGCAGATAAACTGTTGCCGCTTGAGTGTTTGTACTCTGCCCGTATGTAACTTCTTCAAGGAGTTATTCAATATCCCATGGAGCACTCCTGAGGGACCACCACGGCCCACAGCAACATCCTGATCACCCACGATGATGTCTGCACGAAGACCCAAAACCAAAAGCCCGTGATGAAGATTCCCAGTTCTGCCAAAGACTGGACCCCACCACCAGACCTCTAAAGCCCTACCTGTAGCCGGAAAGACCTACCTTTTTGGGGTTCCTTATTATGGTTTCTATATACAGTTCCCGTAGGTCTTTTCGGCTACAAGTACAGCCTTAAGTCTCTACCTGAGCTCAAACCTCGTGACTCTTTTAGCCTCGAGCCAAAGGCGAACTGGGTCGAAAACTTTCCTTTGTGTTCGGCTGCTTTGGTGCGGCTGCCTTTTGCTACTCTGCGCAGGGGAAGTACTCTTGTGAGCTTAGAAACCCTAGACCTTGAACCGCTATGAGGGCTCAGGATTGTGGTGTGTCTGCTCTATACACACGGAGGCGAAACATGATGGGCAGCTCGCTACTTCGCAGAGAAAGGCATTTCGAACCCGAGTTCACAGTTTAAGATCTTTCGAAGCTACTCCGACACGTTCGGGTTCGAGAGCCGTTGCCGAGAAAACTACCGAAGTGGCAGAAAACTGTGCATGTTGTCTTATGTGATAGTAACTACTCATACTATAAGATGCTATACCCCTTTAACATATGCCATATCATACTATGTGACATTGTGCCGCGCCAGCCCCGCATCTTGGTTTTCCTCTCTGTGAACCCTGTACTAAGCCCCAGCCTCCACCTAAAACCGAGCCCTATACCAAACCCTAGCCCTAGACCTCAAAACCCTGAGATTTAAAACCTCAAAGCCCCTAAATCCCCAAACCGAAACGATGACCACACCCTAAATCCCAAACCCTAAACCCCAAACCGGAACCCAAAATCGAAGCACACCGGGAAGTTGCCTGGCTTTATTTGGGGTTCTTGTTTTGGAACCCTTCTTCATGGTTTGTTTTGAAGTTTATGAGGGTGTAAAGATTTGGGGCTAGCGGCTAGCTCAAGCGGGTGCTGTTTCAGAGGTCCAAGTTTTCGGGGTCCTGCTGTAACTTGTCTAACTCCTATTTAGTGGGGATCTGGGAATGACACTCTTTACAGCACATTATACTGTAGTACATTATAGTTTTGGTTCGGGGCGATCGGCTTTAGCGAGGTTTCTCATGGCTTATGATCTTGCCCGTCCCGAAATGAACTCTGCACTCCCGGCACCCCGAAAGGAGACTTATCGAAACCCACAAACTCTAGAGTCTGTTGAATAAGGTGCTGAGTGGCTGTTACGATGTCGGTAAAGCGTGAGTGAGATCTGTAAGACCTACATCTAGTCACTATAGTCTCTATTGTAGTTACTTTTGAGGTTACCTTTGTAGGATCCTAAGTGCAAAACTGATGAAACCCAAAAACAAAGCACTACAATGGAGACCATCTTCAAGAGACCCCTAAACCCTAAACCCCTAAACCCTATACCCCTAAACCCTAAACCCTAAACCCTAAACCCTAAAACCCTAAACCCCTAAACCCCAAACCCTAAACCCCCTTAGGTGGGATCCGAGCTTCCGGGCTTAGGGTTTGGGATTCTGAGTCGGGGACCTGAGGTTGATGGCCTGTCTCGAAGTGTAGACTTAGCTGCTGGGTTCATAAGCGCCTTAAGCCCTAAACCCTTGTGATACCTTGTATAGAACCCTTAAAGGAACCCTTTAAAGGAACCCTCAAAGGAACTCTTCCCCACTTTTGGTTTTATAGTGAATAGTATTTTATCCAAAAACGTGTAAAGTGTATCCACTCAGCTACTAAGTAGAGAATCCGAGGGCATCCCACTACCAGCTCAAGAATAGCAGGATCAAGTTTCCAGCAGCTTGCGCGTTTCCTTTAAGGGTTACTGTTAAGGGTTCCCCTAAACCCTAAACCCTAAATCCCTAAACCCCAAAACCCTAAACCCTAAACCCTCAAGGGTTTCCCGCCGCTTGAAGCCTCAGATTTCCGGGAACTGCCATCTCAGAAGAACTGGAGGAGCTCCTCCACTTAGAGGATCATGGGACTCAGTGAGGTTTAGGGTTCCCTTTAAGGGTTTAGGGTTTGGGATCTACTTACAGGCTCATGGGACTTAGTCAGGTTTAAGGTTCCCTTTCAAGGGTGCTGTAGGGTTCTATAATAGGGCTCCCTTTATATTGGTGTAGGATCCACTGGACTTAGTAAGGTTTAGGGTTCCCTCTTAATTTTAAAGGTACTTTAGGGTTTCTGTGATAGGGCTCCCTTTAAGGGTTTAGGGTTTAAGGGATCATGGGACCTAGTAAGTAGGCTATGATGGGGGTTATAAGTCCCCTAAGTGGGGTTATCCTAATTCTGACCCATGTTCTTATAACCTTACTTACTTTGTCCCATGAGCCTTTAAGTAGATCCTAAACCCTAAACCCTTAAAGAGAGCCCTATTATGGAACCCTACAGTACCATCAAAAGGGAACCCGTTTTGCGAATCACTTTGAATGCTTAACTTTGGGTAAACACAGGCCCCCGGGTCGCCAACTCTTGAGCCTTGGACATATAGGAGCCGGAAGAAGTGGAATAGGGTTTTGGGCTCCTTTATAGTACAGGTATAATAAGGAACTCTCAGGAAGAATCTAGGTAATTCTTAAAGAGTTTTCGGGTATGTCTTGAAACTTTTAGTATAAGTTATCCGGGGACTATGCGGGGATGCTATTCCTAATGATTCCAACCTCTACATTATTGGTCTTCGATGGCTTCGTTTCTTGAGGTGTGCACTCCAAGCTTTCAGTCGAACCTACACCTTAAACCTGAAACCTTCAAAGACCGAACCCTGGATTTAACAGAAAGGTATGCTGTGGGCCCGTATTTAAATCCTAAACTGTATTCTTAAACCTTCAAAGAGTAACACCTAGGTTTAAACCCGATAAACCCCAAACCTTCAAACATCGAACTGCAAAGTCTAAGCCTAAGCTACACCTCCCACCAACAAGAGTCCTTGGAGCCGCTGATGTAGTTCTTCCTTGGCTTCTGACATTTGAGGGTTTAGGGTTTAGGTCGAGAGTTTCCCTAACCCTAGGATCCAGGGTTGAGAGCAGTTGAGGGTTCAGGATTTGTTCTCGTCCCCAAAAACCCTGCAGGCTGAAGCATTGGCTGCTGCGTCCCCGCCCAACCCCAACACCCGCTTATCTTACCTTTGGTTAGAAGGGAACGGAGGAATGGGGTACAATTATAACTATTATTACTACCATTCGTCCATTCCCTACTAACCAAAGGTAAGTTATGGGTGTTGGGGTGGGCACAGGAGGTTTGGTGGGTTGGCTCTTGATATTTTCGCAAGCTTATGCAGGATTTAAGGGGTCGAGTACGGCATGGACGTCTTGAGCTTGCGCCGCTTGCGCCAAGCTTTTTGGTGAGAGTCGTTTACTTTGTCTCCACTCTGGGAAACCCGAAGTCCCTAAACCCTAAACTCACAAAACTGATATCCAAAATCCACAACTCCGAGACACCCGAAGTGCAAACTTATGAACGCCCCGGAGACCTGCCTCATGCCACCCCCGACTTCTTCAAGAGCCATGGAATGTGAAACCAAACGGCTGCCTTGACTACGACATGTAGGATCCTGACAAGTTCAACTACGCTGTGAAGATCTAGAAAACAGCCACAGTGCTTCAGCACAGACAGTGAGCATGCATGAAGTAGACGTGCCTCTACCGCCAACGCCCCAAACCAGGCTAACAGGCAATCAAGTCCACATCACCAAAGACACAGTCGCGCAACATGAATTCGGGTTTAGGATTTAGAGGTTTAGGATTTAGGGTTTAGGGGTTCAGGGTGTGGGGGTTTAGGGCCCCCCTGAACCTCAGAGGAGGCCACAAACCGAAACACCTGCGTCCGAGTCGCAGGGACGAGATGATACGCTCGTTGCGCTTGTCTCCGCGGGGCTTCTGCACACCGCGCCTTCGGAGTGCAAGGTACTGCTACACTGGACCGAGGCTGCGGTGCAAAGAGCTGAAGGCTGTCTTCACCCACTTGATCTGTTCCCCCTTCCCCCTAATATTAAACGCGAGGATCGCCCGCACGATAAACAACTCGCAAAGCACGTTTTAGTAAGGAAAGGGGTCCTTTTAGCCCTACTGTTCTGTGAGGGATCTTGCTCTTGCTGCCGGCCTGGCTCTTGCTCCCACCCTCCTCTGCTCCTGCTGCGTCTCTTGATCCTGCTTTTGCTCTTGCTTTTAATGCTGCTCCTGCTCTTGTTCTGGCTCCAGCGCTTGCTGCTGCTGCTTTTGTTCCTGTTTTCGCTTTGCTCCTGCTGTTGCTCCTCCTCCTGCTCTTGCTCCGCACCCCCCGAATGCAAACTGGATTAAAGGGCAGGGATGATTTCGTGAGGATTGGCACCAAAATGTTCTTCGCATTACGGGTTTTTTCATAAAATGGGAACGGATTAACTCCTGGATCCTTCCTTCCTTTGGCGTAACTTTGCATCCGAATTCTTTCAACCTTCACGGCCGCTGCTCCTCACTCCTCCCTGAAATCCGAACCTTCCCTGCTCCAATCCCGAAGCCCCGAAAGCCATGCTGAGGACGTCGCTTGGTCACCGGGAAAGGGATGTCGTCCTCCCACTGGTACTTGGCCTGCGTGTGCCAGATGTAGAGAGCTGACAGAGTAGGTGACAGTTGAGGTCTATTTGGAGGATCATGGGACTTAGCAAGTAAAGTTATAAGTACCTTAACTGTAGTTACCTTGTTTATAACCCTACCTGTAGCCGAAAGGACCTACCTTTTGGTGGGTTCCTTATTATGGTTTCTATATAGAGTTCCCTAAAACAATAGGTCTTTTGGGCTACAGGTAGTTACTAAGTCCCATGATCCTCTAAGTACGCTTGAGAATTGAGTTTTCGAGGAATTATCCGCCCGGAGCAGTCTCTTGCCCAGTCGCCGTGCGCCCTTCGTGTGGCACACAGTCAGCGAAGCTTGGACATGCTTCATAAGAGAGCTTCCGAAAATGGGGGATTCAAATATAGTACCCCAAATAGTAGGATCCTTATTGTAAGGACCCCAATTAAGGTCTCCCTAATTTTCGGAAACTCCCCATAAGACAGAAAAACATGAAAGGAGCCAGGGAGCTTTCTGTACTGGTACCGCTGCGAGACTCCATCGGTGCCCCGGCATATGCTAAGAATCTGACAAGCTATAACGAGATGTGGCTTTTATGCCACATCTAGGCTTTTCTCCATGGTTATGAGCTGGCACTCGTCAGTGAGGTGGATGATGGCATCATCGGAAGGCCGTTGATATCCCATGCGCGAATAGAACCGCTCCAGGTAGTGGTGAGGCGTTAAGCTCGCGTGGTTGGCTCCTTTGGATCCCGCGAGTGTCTCGAGCTCCTGCACAATCCGACTCCCCAAGCCCTTACCTCTGTAGTCTGCTTTGACGGCGACCCGAGAGAAGACCGCCCTCGCCGCACTCTGACTCTCGTGGCGGGTGATCAGGACCCGCCCAGTGGCAATCAGCTGGCTGTCCTCAGTGTACATGATGTGCAGGGCATCTGGATCTTGTCCATCATCCTCTACCTCCGCAGGAATCTTCTGCTCCTGGACAAACACCTCACGTCTCAGAGACTGGCAGTGTGCCACTTCTTCAGCGGTGCTGGCGAGGCGAACAGTGTACTCTGCGGTGGTTGCAGCCGCCATCAGGCTCACACCCGTGCTGGCAACAGGAGGATGCTACGGTCGAGACTACTCCTCAATCTCATGAACGGCCATCGGATCATGAGGGAGATGACGAAGTGTCGAGGCGAAGAAAACCTACCCTGAGTCTCGCCAAGCTACATATCTACAATTGCACAGAGGGCACATTCTGGCCTCCGGAAGAACGATATAAAGAGCGGAAGCATCGACAGAATCCGTGCCGTGGCCCTTCTGCGGGCCTTCATCATCAGCCCGCACATTAAACCACAAATAAACCCAACCTCCACATTGACCCTAACCCCCATACAGCAGAAGCCAGAAAGTTGGAATATCATTATCGTAACCCCTTTAAGGTAAATTATAGGGGATCCTACCATTAATCCATATTCCAACTTTCTGGAGTTCCCTTTAAACTCAACCTCCAAATTCATCAGCTTCCTTGGGTTTGAGTCTGCAACACGTGGCCCCAGAACTGAGAGATAGCTCTTCAAACATAACCCCGGGGCATCAACCTTCACACTACGGCTCAAAACCTGCGGTATAGAAGTGTAAGCACCGAAAGGGGATATTCTAACTACAAGCCAGACTCATATTTCGGATCATACTAGGAGTCCTCGGACCGGCTGCAGACCCCACGGTTTTGAGCCAAAAACACAGGAATATGTTGTAACCACAATATCGCGAACAAGCTTGGGGCAATAATCTGAAGTCCGAGAATATTGACATCACTCGCCTGGATCATGAGGCGCTGCCATCGCTGCGTGGCGGCGGCAGTCTTGTCGTCCATGATGTCGTTGATAACGTTGGTGGCCTGGGTCTCTTTACAGCGTAAACCCTTAACCCGAAGCCCCTAAACCCTTAAACCCTAAACCGCTTCAAACCGAAGACTCCTAAAGCCTCACACCCAAAACCCGTCAACTCCTAAACCTACCTAAATGGGTGGTTGTCAATATTAGGGTCCCTTTTTGGGTCCCTATGATCGTACGGCACCTACTTTCTACGGTACCCAAAAACGGACCCTCATCCGGTTTCCAACTTTACGGGGTTTACTGTACTTCTTGGAATCGTATGAGGTGTTGGCAGAGCCGGCCTCTCCCAGGAGGCCCGCAATCTGCAAAGCATTGCAACGGTTGATGATATAAATCCCGCATTACCCATAATAAGGAATATACCATACTTCCCACAGTTTACGGTCCTTAAGGCAATGCAGGATTTATATCATCAACCGAAGCACAATATGGAGGCCTTAATAATTAGAACAGGGTTTTGGGGCCAGTATACTAGAGTTAGAAGAAGGAGCCCCCAGAAAGTGTTGGTAATTATGAAAGCCCCGATAATAAAGCCTCCCTGAAATCCTCTACAAAACCCTCGACCCCCCTTCAACACCAAAACCCTCTCAACCATAGAGCCCAGAAGATTCCAAAAGCACTAGCACCCCACCCAGCCACCCGCCTGAAACCTAACAGCTGCTGTACCCTAATCTAAACTCTGAATACTAAACCGTACAGCCTTAAACCTGGACACCCCCAAACCCTCAAGCCCAAGGCATCGCGCAGGTCGCCGATCCCGAATTCCTTGACCATGAAGCTCAGATCGGCCTCACGCTGCTCGGTTTACAGGGTTTAGTGTGTAGGCCTGCTAGTTTCACCCAGAGTCTCCAAAATCCGTTACTTAGGGAACATACCGTAAATTATGGTAGGATCCCCAATATGATTTAACGCATATTCCAAGCGGTCCGAGTTCTATGGGGTAAGGGTTTGGGGAGTTTTCTTGCAGTTTTGTAGTAGGTGCTTATGAAATGCTTTTTGCTTTTTGTTTGAAGGGGGGCATCCCTTCAAGGGTTCGTATGTGGAGTTTTGTAGGATTTTGTTGGTGTTCCTGAAAGGGTTTATGGGTTTTTCTCAAGCTTCTTGGGCTCACAAGGTGGCGGGACTTGAAAGGACGCCCATTCGGGTTCTCTCGGGTTTAAGGGTTTTGGGGTGGTGTTGGGTCCAAGGTCAGGGTTCAGGTTCTTAAGGTTTTATTTTCAGATATGGGTAGTTGTCAAAATTATGGTCCCTTTTTGGGCCCCTACTATAATACGGCACCTATTATTTAAGGTACCCAATAAGGGACCCTAATTTTGACAACTGCCCGAGTTTAGCGATTGGGTTTCGGGCTTGGGCTCCCGGGTTTGGCGTTGTGGCGTTTCAGGAGTCAGGTTTAGGGGGTTTGGGCTTTTGGGGTTCAATTTTTTTGGATTTATTTTGGCTTTTGGGGTTCAGGCTTTTTGGATTTAGGACAGCAGGGCTTAGGGCCTTGGGTTTGTAGCGGCGGAAACGCCTCATAATGTTGAGCATCCTAAACTGTGGCCATGGCTAATGCAGAACCCTGTCTCTCAGCAGTAGTGCGTGTAAACTAACTCCTGGTTGCATAGTTGCTAGACCTTGTTTGACTTGCTAGGTGGGGTTGCGGCGTGGGTGCATAGGTTGAAGGGGCTGTTTTTTGGCTTGCTAGGTGCAGGTGTTAAGGTTGAAGGGGTTCTAGGTCCAAAAGAAATCAACATAGGGGTCTTCAGTCTAGTATACCTATCTTGCGAACTCTATTGCTCAGTGTTCACGTCCCTTTATTCAGATTTCCGTACCCGTTTCAACCCAAACGCTTCAATTCCGAACGCCTCAAAACGAAAGGTGCCTTGAGGGCCGATTCGAGCCGTTATCCATACCCTCAGCAGTAAACCCTTAAAGACAGAAGCCTGACTTAGCGCGGAACGTATTCCTTAGCGTACATTCTTGCATGAACACGAAACTCCTTTGAGGGGCCCTTGAGAGAAGCCTGTAAGGAACCCTTACAGGAACCCCTAAAGAATCCTTAGTGGGACCCTTCTCAAGGACGGCCTGGGGGTCCTTCTGGATCATGTCCAGCGCCTGCTCTGCCTGAGTCTGGAGCTCAAGGACCTGAAGCGCTTTCAAAGCTTACGCCCTCGAGCTCTGTTTTGGTAAGGGCGTCAGGTTTAGGGTTACGGGTTTAAGGTTTAGAGCTTTTTATGTTTACGCTGTGTCGGGTGGGGTTTGGAGTTCGGGTGTTTTCGGGTGGTGGTACTGGTTCGGGGTATAGGGTTTAGTGGAGTTCGGGTCTTCACTTGGAGTTTGACGTAGGGTTCTGTCTTTCCTGTCATTCAGCTTAAACTGGGGAGACTCACACGACTGGGGTACCCAGAGGTGTAGGTGACAGCTCAAGAGATCCGCTGTCACTGGCAACACGGATCTAAAGCAAGAGGCGCAGCCTTTTCCACGCACAAAACCTAAAAAACTCTTGTGCCTTCGTGCCACAGCGGTCGAGGAGAGCTTTCAGTGGCCGAACCTGCAAGCGGCGGAATCTTCACGTTTACACTGGTTAAAACTCTCCTCGCCCCTTCGAAAAAGGTCCTTCTTGAACGGTAACTGTACCCCGTTCGCTAAGGCCTCCCACCACCCTTCTACCCGTTTGGGCTTGGTGAGTGGGTCTGCAAGTTGGATCGTAGTGGGTATCCATTGGAAGGGCAAGCGATCTCCCCACTTCTCGAGTCGCAGCTCTTGTCTTAGAGCTGCCAAATCTATGGCTAACCGACGGTCGGTGGGTACCTTTGGCACCCCTGCCTTATGCAGAAAATCAAACAGGGACTTGCAGTCAGATAAGCAGACGATGGGCCACCGTCGTCGAGCTTCAGCGTGTCCCATCAGGCGCCCAGTGAGCAGCGTGCCGAAAAGTGCTCTCATGTACTGAGCACCTTCTAACCCCTCAGCTGCAGCCATAGTCTCGGCCCCGAAGGTCGACCTGCACACTCGCTTGCAGCTTTGACTTCGCCACTCCAGGGTGCTTCCGCGGGCGTGCTCGCCGTGGAGAACCTTGTAGGGAAACAGCATGATAAGGTGTCCTATCTGGGACGCCACTTTGGACCCGGGTCGCTTTGGGCGCCTGGGTCTATCCTCGTCGTAGAACTCCCGAATCGTGCCGTCGGAGACCTCTTGCGGGGTCAGGCGGAAGTCACTTTCGTCCTCCTCGAGGTCGGCGTTGGCCCATCCAGCGTCGTGGTAGGCAATGAACACCGCATCGTTGGCGTCCACTTTCCGTAGATACACTCCGTGCTCACGGTGCTCCTTCGCCTTGGCGGTGAGGCGGTTCACGAAGCGCACGTCCTCTGTGGAAGGGGCGCGCTGGAGCTGCTGGGACATCGCCACTCCACACGCCAAGTCCGGGCGACTCTGGCTGCTCAGCCAGCTAAGTGCCCCCAACAAAGACCTATTGTCAATCGTCTGCTCTTCATCGGCAGGCGACTTCCCGTCCTGGTTCCTGGGCACTTCCACGGTGAAGAGCCTTCCATCGACGAAGCTCGCCTGATTCACGGTGATGCCCTCGTCGTCAACGTTGATGAAGGATCCCGTGTACTCGAAGGCTCCCTCGATCCAGTCGTCGACCGGAAAGAGTCGACTGATCTCCTTTTGGAGGAACCTATTGACGGCCGTCGGAGCCCCGATGAGGATGTCGTCAACGTGGATGGTGAGCAGGGCGATGGGCTCGGTGTCCTTTCCGACCTCCTTCATCATGAGCACGCACGCATCAAGCGGGCTGGGCTCGAGGCGATACTCCTTCCCCTCGTAGTTGAGCACCTCGCTGGTCAGTACCCCGAACAGGCGGTCGAACCACATCCTTGGGCTCTCTGACAGCCCGAAGATTCCTTTGCAAACCCGCGCGATTTGGCGCGGATCCAGTCCTTCTATGCCATGTCGGGGTTGGGAGATCCACAACTCTCTCTTGAGCTCCACGCCCTGAAGAAAAGCTGCTTGCACGTCTCCGGCTGCCGCGGTCCATCCGTTGGTGGCGCAGATCTGCAACACGGTCAACAACGAGGACCTGGCGACAGTCGGGGAGTCCGTGTGGATGTTGCTGTCGCCCGCGTCTGGGTCTAAGTGTCCAGCTATTACTAAGCGTGACTTTGGCTTCCAATCAGCCGTGGGGTCCACTCGTCGAAGGCCCATGTGCTTGTCTTTATAGGCAAACCTTGAGCTCAGTATGCGGTCGGCTGGTACAGTCGCCCTCACTCGCTCACTTTCGGCAACACTCAGTACCTCGATCGCCTGGTTGTCGACATGTTCGGCCCACTGAACTCCTTCGGCAGCGCGGAACCTGGGGCGCACTTCCTCCGGGATGAGCTGCCAGGGGATTTCCTTCTCGAGGGCCTTTTCTCGGGACCGCTTTGTGCGAGCCCGCTTCATCATCAGGACGCCATGTGCATCACTTTGCCTCCCCTTTCGTCGCTGTCGCTTGAGCACCACTGGGCCTGGAAGGTCCGCTCCGCGTCGCACCCCTTGTAGAGGAGGATCGGGCTCGCCGTGCTCCACTTCGGCCATCTGAAGGTCGGGCTCCTCCATCTCCTCGTCGCCTGGGTCGATATAGCCAACTCCGCCTTCCACCTCCTCTTCGAAAGCCTGCTCCTCTTCGTCGAGGTTGAGAAGGCGGTCCAAGTCGTCACGGGCGGCTCGCAGGCTAAAGGCTTGGCCAAGCTCCTCGGGGGTCGCAAGTCTGATGTGTTCTGGTGAACACAAGATGCAGCGCCCACCACGGGTGACCCATGCGTTCACCCCTTCGTACCCGATCACGGTGCCAGGCCCCATCCACACTCCACGCTTGTTGTTCTTGGTCTTGCGGTAGTAGAAGACTCGCTCTCCACATTCCGGTGGCCTCGCAGTCACCCTGCTTCGTCCTGCCAGGGCTCTACGTACTCGTTCATCGGACTGGACGTGGTAGTAGGCGGCCCTTGCGGAGTGTCGAATGGACACTTCGCGGGCGTGGCGGTCGTCGATGATGGGATCATCTCCGGGATCTCCTGCATGGGGCCCGTTAAGGAGGTCGTCGGGGTCGTTCGCAGTGTAGCCGAACACGTGTTGAGCAGGGCTATATCCACTGGCCTTAGCGAGTTTGTTCTTCGCGTTGGAAACGGCTCCAATGGCCACTTCGATGTCAGGCTTGCTGACGGAGAGCTCGTCGCAAAGTTTGGCAAAGATCGCTTTCCATATGCCACCTTGCCGCTCCGTGTATCCGGCCTGGTAGTGGGCCTGTCCCGCGGCATTGCGCAGCCGCGTGCCGGTCCAATCTCCAACTCGGGCTAGAGCCTTCTCGAGGCCGTTCTCCAAATCCACGGCGATCACATCCGGCGCCCCAAACACGTTCAGCCAATGCTCACAGTACGCCTTCTCTAAGGTGGCCGTATCCTTTCGGGCAATCTTCACCACGACGTGGTAGGACGAAGAGAAGTCTACCAGGGACAAGAGCTGGTGGCGGTCTCCGGCAGAGTCGTGAACGTAGAAGATGTCGGCGCCGATCATCTGGTTAAACCTCAGGCATGGAGCCACCTTGGCGGGCTTGGCGATAGCAGGGGCCTTTGCTCTGCGACACACTTCGCAGTCCAAGCTCTTGGCGGCCTTTAACACTTCACGGGTGGCACCTGCAAGACGCAAATGGCGGCAGAAGTCGATGGTGCTAGGGTGACCCAAGTTCTGGTGGAGGCGGCGGAGGCTGCTTGCAATCTTGCCCGGGACAGAAGAAGGGAAGGTGATGGCTTTGGCCCCTCGCTCTCCTCCTCCCTCGAGGTCTCGCTCGGCGTCGCCCGGTACTCCATCGGGTTCACCCTCGCCGATCTCTTGGTCATCGGCGACTTCCCCGGCGAGGACCTCGTTGATGCGGGGAAACTCCGCATCGTAGAACACACGCATCAACTCGTTGCCGTCCTCGTCGAAGCGCGAAGGGCCCGAGCGGCAGCCAGTTCTCCAGGGTGTTCGTTGTGGTGTCGTGCCCCGGTGATGTCCTCACCAAGCTTGGCAAGGACCCGCCGAGAAAGGAACGCCTCCTCAACTCCGTCGTCCGAACCAGATGAACAAGAGCGGAAGGAGGCATCGTCGTGCTTCCCGTGAGTGTCATGTGGCTCCCGAAGGGAGCCGGGGGAGCCTCCTTGGCTCACTTCGGCCCGTGAACTCCACAGCGGTCTTTGAGGGCCGCCAGCTTCGCTTCCAGAGCCTGGATCTCTTTCATCGTCTCGGGGTCCACCTCTTGCTCCATGCGGATCTTCTCCTCCGGCGACCTTTCGCGTCGGGTCGCCTTCGCCTTGGTGAACGGTGTCACGGAGTTCGACGGGGCCTCCGGTCGCCAGTCGTGCATTCCCCTTGTTGAGCTCGAGGGCGGGATCGGTCGCCAGTTCGTCAGTGACCCGCTCGGATCTTCGACCACGCCCCACACCGAAGACCCGGTCTCGCTCAGAGGGGGCGGTGGCACCATCGCGTCCATCTCTGGGTCCTTGTAGCCGCGGCTCGGCATAGAAGCCCTGGACCCCTGGGCTCGCCGGTGCCGGCGCCAAGTGACGAACCGCTTCAGGTCGGGTGACATGTTGCTCCCGTTCTTCCGCTCTTCCTCCGAGGCCCACGCTCCGTAGTTCTCGGGGATGTCCATGTAGCTGCTGCCGCGAAACCTTCCTATCGTCATCACCGTCGAGTCGGGGGCCGTCGTGTCCCTGATCTTCAGCATGAGGCTTCCCTTGGTCTCCTTCGTGCCGAGGGGGATCTTCAGCTTGTCTGCCTCCTCGCGAAGCTCCGCGATCGTCATCGCGCTGAGGCCCTTGGGGACTTCCGACGGACCGCGGTGGTAGTCCGAGTCGGCGGTGAGGACCGCCCGGAGTTCCGGGCACGTCCACTTCGAGTTCACAGCTAGACCTCGGCGGTTGGCTTCGGCCAGCAGCTGCACCTTTGTCATCTTCCATACCGCGATCGGAGGGGCGCCACTGTCCATGCCGCGCAGCGAAAGGGTCAGGTGGAGGTGCTTGCCTGTTGAAGATGCTGCGGCCGACCCACAGCACTGGATATCCGTCAGCACACTGCTCGGGCTTAGCGGTCCACACTTCAGTGACATTGCTCAGAACTCTCTGTGACATGCAACTGATCCCGCAAGTCTCTCGTACACTCCCAAGCTGCGCCAACAATTGCTCTCGTTGAAGAGTATGCGGGGTTCTCCACGAGCGGGGATCAAAGAAGTACTTCCTCGGGGTGGTGTGGATCCTCACTAGCTTGTCGGGGGTTTCTATCCAAAAGTCGTTGACATCTGTCTTAGCCCACCACGCAAGAAAGACTGTGTCATTCAGGACATCGGCAACGAGCATGTCACGGACGGCAGGGTCTATCTTTTTGTCGTAAAAGATCTTGGGGTTAGGTTGCACGGAAGTGGACGATGAACTGGAAGACTGACCTACCCCATCATCCCTGGCACATGCAGTCATGTATACCACACGCGGACTGAGCACTGCGACACCGTGCGGCTCCCAGCTTTTGGGAAGTTGCGAAACATCAGGCTTGTCAGGATCGCCGTAGTCGATGCAGATGGCCGGGTGCCCACTCGAGGTTTCGAGTAAAGTGAGCTCGCCTTCGCCGAGCTTCCGGAAGTGGGCCTTGCCAAGCCCAAGGTCGAGCACCAGGCCGAGGTGCCCGAGAGCTGGTCGCGACATCAGAAGTGGTAGGTCTCCATGTATCACGGCGGCTTTCACACCAAGCCACTTCCCCAGCACATTCATCATGATCACCGCCGCATAGGTCGACTCGTAGATGCGGTTCGCCGCTCCGAACTTGAAGCACTCGCGCTCATACACAAACTCGCACTTGAACCCTTTTTCCTTGATGCTGCTAAGGTACCGCTCAAGCCATCCGGTGCCCACAACGGTCTTTGAGCATGCTGAGTCCAGAATGGCGTACAAGTCGCTGCTGTCCCCGCATGCGGTGAGCTCGTAGATCTCGTTGGTCACGTGCACGGTCTGGGCCTTGTTCGCGGCGGCGGTGTTGGCCTCGTAGTTGGGGCACTCGGGGTCGCGGTGCCAGTGCCCTTTCTTCCCACAGGAAGCACAATGGCTTTTGGACTTAGCCAGGAGGATCTTAGCTTCGGCGGCCTTCTTCACGGCTTGGGTGTCGAACTTCTTTCCACCGCCTTTGGAGCCACTGTCGATGACTCCCCTTGACCTTGCAGCATCTCTGTACTTAGCCTTAGCCGTCATGTAGGAGATGTAGAGCTCGCCGGTGTCCTGCCCGACCTGGTCCTCGAGCATCGCGTCCTCCTCGCCCTCGTCGTCCTCATCGAAGGCGCCGTCGGCAGCGAGGTTCACGGAATTAAAGCGCCGGGCACCTGGAGCATCTCCACGAGTCCCCTTCTCCCATGGTTTGCGGATAGACCTGTCGAGCACTATTGCAGCTTGCTGTAGTTCTCGAAGGGCGTACTTGTTTCCCACTGAGGCGAGAAGAGATACCTCAGTGGTCTCGTCGAGGTTGGCCCGATCCACGAAGAGCCAAGCATTCGCCACATCTGGGAGGGTGCAGCCACATTCTGTGACTCTGGCCAGCAGGCGGTTGAACTCCGCCGTGTAGTCGCGGAAAGTTTGCGTCGGCTTCCGACGCAACTTTCGGAAGAGGTCGCTCAATGAGCGACCCACCTGAGTCACCTCGACATCCAAGTAGTGTTGCCGAATCCAATCTTTGAGATAAGTCACGCCAGAGTCGCTCGCCAAGTCCTCCACACACAAGGACTCCGCATTCACCCATGCTGAGCCTTGCAAGTTCTGGTACAGAACCAAAGCTCTCTGCCCCGCGGAAAGCTTCGTCATCTTCTCCCACGCGGCTATTTGCCGAAGGTAGCTCCGAGCCGACGTCCCCAGTTCGTTGCCACCCTCGCAGTCCCCGCTGAAAGAGGGAATCAGCAGCTTCTCGCTAGGGCCCTTCATGCCGCTCTGCACTGCGAGTTCTCCCGCAGCTCTCTCAGTCGCCGTAGACAAACTCCCGGAACGGGTAGAAGAAGGAAGAGGCGCAGTTGCCGTAGGGGGGGTCCCGGGGGTACTTGTAGTCCCGGGGCCACCAGAGTTCCATGTCGTAGAAGACGGATCAGTCGCGAAGCTCGTTGGGGCGGTCCCGGGGGTACTGGTAGGCCACGAAGTAGGGCCGCCGTCGCCCCACTGGTGACGATACCATCCGCCACGGTCGTTGCCCCATTGGTCTCCCCACCATCCTCCGTGCCACTGCTGGGGCCAGGACTGCCACGTAGTCCAAGACCTCCAAGATCCGTCGGAGCCCCGGCGATCGGCCGTAGTAGTCGCATCACCAGAACTCCCATCGCTGCTATTGTCACCACGTCGCTGGGCCCAGTCTGACCCACGCCAAGAGTCCACTGCAGGCGCGTCGGCGCCACCCCCGGGCTCTTGGTTCCCACTAGACTGAGGTCCAGCTTCGGTCTGCTCTTGCACACTCGCTTCTGCATTGGGCTCATTCACATCACCAGGGCGCACGCTGTGAGCCCCTCCACCGGTCCACGCACTGGTGTTCCAAGGGTCGCCGTCAGGTGCCGACCACGGGTCGGCAGGACCATCAGAGGCCATGAGAGCGCGCAGGCTCCGCTACCAGTGACAGCTCAAGAGATCCGCTGTCACTGGCAACACGGATCTAAAGCAAGAGGCGCAGCCTTTTCCACGCACAAAACCTAAAAAACTCTTGTGCCTTCGTGCCACAGCGGTCGAGGAGAGCTTTCAGTGGCCGAACCTGCAAGCGGCGGAATCTTCACGTTTACAGTAGGTCATGGGGTTGGGTTTTCATGTCATCAGGTTCGGAGGAGGCCAATCGCAATCTAACCCGACTCTCTTGCTCCTCCGTGTCTACCAGGACCCCAGAAGCTCTCTGAACAGTCCGATGACGGAAAGCAACCCCAGAGCATCCGCCAAAATCCCCCTCCTGCCAACCCTAAACCCTAAACCCTAAACCCTAAACCCAGGCCCAAATCCTGCAAGTCTGCTGTGGCTTTTGCCTTGCTACGTCTTGATTGGGCCACCAATTCCTGCAGGCAAACCTCCGACGCTGGTATCCTTCTAATTAGCACCCTTGTAGCGACCATGCTACAGTACCCGGACCCTGATACCAACCCTTATGGCCTTATGGTAACCAGATGATCGTACCCTTATAACAACCACATTGTCGCACCCCGATAGTAACAACAATAGCTCACAAAAGTATCCCTCTAGCAACCATACTCTAAACCCTAAGCCCTATAATCTCTAAACCCTACACCCCGATTCCTAAACCCATCCTACACCCTTATAGCAACCTTGATAACAATCCTCGTAGGCATCCTTACCTTGGCCTTCGCCTCCTTCACTTGCGGGTCCGCGGCGTCACCTGTTTTGGCGAGTTTGCGCAGGAAGTGGAACTCGGTGAGTTAAGAAGGCAACCGGGCTTAGGATGTAAGGATTTGGCTTGTTACAAAAGTGCTGCAAGTGTTTGGGATTTGGGGTTTAGGATTTAGGGTTGGTGGGTTTAGGGATTGGAATCTGGATTTTTTCGCCTTCCACCGTTACATTTCATGGTCCTGGGTCCGTGAAGCAAAACCCCAAACAACATCCCCAAACTCATGACGATGATGATGATGATTGTGGTGGTGATGACGATGACGACGATGGTGATGACCAAGCCCGCAGCCCGAAGGCCTAAACCCCAAGCCCCTACAGTCAACACTTCCCCAAACCGCAAATCCCCAAACCGCAAATCCAAAGCCAAGCATGGGAAGCTTCGCACCTATGACCACAGCTTCCTTGGGGTCCATCTCGAATGGCCCTGGGATGTGCCTTTGGCTTTGCGGCTTCAGGCTGATGGGCGTTTAGGCCCTAAATCCCGAAATCCTAAAACCCCCCTACTTGGAGGTTCAGGGGTAGTTATAAGTCGGATTACTAGGTGGGGCCTTTTAGAGCCTTTGAAAAATATTAGTAAAGAAGGTCCTCTTAAGCCCAATAAGGGAAAATATAAAATGTCCCAAAGCCCTACCTAGATTATAAGTAAGGTAGCTATAACTCAGGCTTGCGGATTAAAGATTTGGTGCATGAGGTTTAAAGCTTCTTCGATTTCTAACGTTTCGACAAGTGGGACTGTGTTTGGCCCGGTAAGCCCCAAACACCAAACCCCAAACGGACCACCAAACAACCCTAAACTTTTCGGAATACGTCGTACAGTAACCGAAAGAGAGGTTTCGGGAACCCCTATGGCAATGGGAACCGTTTAGGAATTTCGAATTGCTTTCGGAGCACTGAAAGGAACCGCTGGAGGTCAGGTGTCATGCTAGAACCCTTCCCCTCAACTCCAGCTAAATTGGGCCTTTGTGTTCCAGGTTTTGGGGTGTCGCCCTAAATAAACAGCTGTAGAGATGTTTCATACCATCACTAATTCAATTGGGGCTTACAGAGTTTAGACACACCCCCAAATGTCCAACCACCAAGTCTAAACTCCTCATACGGTCTAACTTAACCCTACAGCCTACATCCTGAACCTAAGAACCCTGCGGTAGCCCGATGAGAACCCTGTCAAGGTGCATTCAGAGCCCTATACAAAAGACCCTTGAACACTAAACAGACCACTCTAGAGAGCCTTATCAGAGCCCCGCAAAAGCCTTAGCAAAATCCCACAAACAAGAACCCTGCACAACAGGCCCTACCAGAACTCCACAAAAGCCCTATCAGAAACCCTTTGAAGCCCTATCAGAACAAAAAAAATGAAAAGTCCTACACCCTCAACTAAAACCCGTTCGGGTGCCCTGATTTGCGAGACCAAGGGCGGGAGGCCGAAGAAGTCAGCAGCAGAGGCACTCTTCGGGCCTCGGGGATAATTTGCAAATCCACGGGTTAGGGTTTGGGGTTTTAGGGTGGAGGTTCGGGCCTCATGGATATTTGCTGCTCCTTTTATGTACATGGGACCGGAGCTTCCGAAAGTTAGGGGTACCTTTAAAGGGATCCTTAGAGGGTTCCTTAAAGGGATCTATAAGGGTTCTGTAAAAGGTTTAGGGTTTAGAGTTTCCGAAAATTAGAGGGGGCGCAGTTTGGGGACCTTACAAAAACGATCCTACTATTTTGGCTACTTTATTAGGGTCCCCTATTTTCGGAAACTCCCACATTACTAATCTGGACAGCTCCTTTAGGGACCCCCAAAAGCACATAAGCATGAGCATTATACGGGGATATCCCTACCTTATTGGGCTTCATTATAAGGGGGTTTATATGGGATATCCCTATCCTAAGTTTTGCTTATGTGCTTTTTTGGGGCCCTATCCTTAACAAGAACCGAGTTTAGGCTTGGGCTTCAGGAGCTTCGGCTTGCCTTGAAGGTGTCGGAGCTCGTGAATATCGTTTCACCTTCTCTATGATCCTGAGTGATCCCTTAGTAAGGGTACCCTTTTCCTAATATATACATATATATATATATATGTATATATATATGTATACATATATATATATATATATATTTACATATATATATATATATATATATATATTCGGTTTAATAAGGGAAACATTAACTAAAGAGAGCGAAAGGGTACTACCCAGGAACTAGTTCTACTGGGCCACTGACAGCGGCTGCGAGACATACATACCTAGATGCAGGCATGCGGAGAAAAGTTGGAAGAGAGCCAAGAATACAGTGGTCTAAATCATCATCAATGCTATCTTGGGGTTCCTTGTAATGGCTATAGTAGCAATATACCCCAAACAACCCTAAACCCAAACCCGTATTCTAAGTAGTAATTAAGCCTAAACCCTAAACCCTAAGGCCCCTTATAGGGAACTCCAGAAAGTTGGAATATGGTTTCAGGGTAGGATACCTTATAATTTACCATAAAGGGCTTAGGAGAATCATATTCCAACTTTCTGGCTTTTACCTTATTGCTTGAACCTAGCCTTGAACACAGAGCGACCTCGGCTGAAGTGTAACCGCTTAAGCTTCTAAGGTGTAGAATAGGGATCCTGTAAAGGGTTCCGATAAGGGATCGGACACTATGATAAGAGTACTATTATACTAAACCCTAAAGCCAGACTAAACCCTAAACCCTAAATCCAGACTATACCCTAAACCCTAAATCCAGACTATACCCTAAACCCTAAATCCAGACTATACCCTAAACCCTAAAGCCATACCATACCCTAAACCCTAAAGCCAGTGCGGCAGGCGCGCTCATGGCACCCAGCAGGCCAGCGGAACCCGCCTTTAAAGGGCGTCTCAAGGTTCGAAGAGAGGAGCCAAAATTTAGGGCTTTGGGTCGAGGGCTCCTTATTACAACTGTGCTGTGATGTAAAGCCCTCTTCTCACTATAAAGGATCTTAAACGAGGTTTGGAGTTTGGAATTCAAGTTGCGAAAGATTGGAAGAGGGTGGTTTGTGGTTTTCTATCATTTGGATTTCATGATTTAGGGCTCGTTGCTGGGGCCTTTGTGTTATGTGCCTTTGTGGGCTTGGAAAGCTCTGTGCATGCTTGGCACTCGCTTACATGTCAGGGGAACATCACCATCTTCACCTCGTTTCGACCAACTTCATATCATGCCAGAACATGCCTGAATTTGAATTTAGGGTTTAGGGTTTAGGGTTTAGGGTGGAACACACACTGAAATCCCGAAACCCCATCCACTCTGAGGCATCTGAAGAACAGGCTCGCCCCTCTCACAGCGACGGCAGAGAGAGCGCTTGAAGGGTTTAGGGATTGGGGTAGAAGGTTTCAAATCCACCAGCTGAAGCCCGACAAAGTTCAAAATAAATCCGGCGGAATAGCAATAACAATACTAATAATAATGCTAATAATAAAAATACTAATAATAATAATAATGATAGAAAACAAGTAACACCAGGATGCACAGGATCTGATTTGTAGGCTGTCTCCTCTCGAATTTGGGGGAGATTCCGACCCCCTCAAGCTAAACATCCCAATGCCACAAGCCCACCCCACCCCAAAGTAATTTGGAGTCTAAATGGGCACCTAGACATAAACTTTTGAAGATCGCATCCCGAAATGGGGGAGTGTATGTGCTCGGATCCATACCTAAACCCCTTAAACCCTTACAGTAGTTGCTCTTTGTGGCTCAGATTTGGGATCCTATTAAGGAATCCCCAAAAGGGACTTTCCAACTTTATGGGGTTTACTGTAAATCCCAAAGCATGTTTGCTGGGTTGGGGGCTGCCAGGAGCGCGCGGCGGCTGTTGGCCGCCGGAGGCTCCGCCGGCGAAAGGAAGGCTGCCTCGAACAAACGTTTCCATCGTGTATCAAAGGGGAAAAGGAGGGACCCTTAATGGAGCCTTTAATGGGCTATATAGTGGGTATATATTAAGGTATGAAATCCTCTGCGACGGCAATGAATGTTGAGCTCTTGGGATATGTCGGAAACCTAAGTGGTTTGTAAAGAGGAACTGCTTCGTCCCGACTGCGATGTTTACCTCAAGCATAATTGAGTGCTCGAGGCGAGCGGTCATGGCATCATGACAAAGAGCATAGTCCAATAAGGGCAATGTAATGTACAGAACAAAAGCAGATTTGTTGTTTGTTCCGATCCGCAAAAGTTAGAGTCACTCTGTGTTCGCTGCATGGTTTGAGCTGCCTTTTCTGGCTTAGACTCCTGCTGTGCTAAAGCGAATCGCGACTACAAGTTCGACCAGATTTCAAGGTTTTCAGGTTATGAGTGCCCAAGCTACCGAAAGCACTCCGGCGGCTCCTACCTCATCCAATTACGGAGCATTGGGACCTGCAACTGTGATGATGAATGGAACTACTCCGGCAGCCCCATCCCAGGATGATGGTTTGAGTCGCATCAATGGTGGAATGGAAAATCCGAATGTACACGATCCTGCTCCGCCACTACAGCGGCCTCCTGAATCGAACGCAACGACCTCTACAGAGCTTTTACCGGACGTGGCCGAACCCCGATACGGGGAACCGCAAGCGGGCGCGAACGTTATAAGTAATGAGGCGCGTGAGACAATGGTGACACCGCAGAGAGTGGATTCCCAAAGCAGATCTACTACATCCCCAACCACAGTTCATGTTCAGGAGTTCTATTCAGCAGCCTCCTCGGTGAATACCCAGCAAGACAGAAACGTGAGATGGATGGGAAGGTTCACTGAGTTTATGAGGACGGCGGCAACAAGAAGTGTTCAAGGAGTAGATAGAGTCCTGGATGGTTTGGGATTTCCACCTGCACAACAACAACAAGTACATATGGGATCGGTCAATGTGTTCACGGGTAGACCGAGGGAGAGCTCTATGTCGTTTTCTCCTCCAGAACAACTTCCTCTGAGAACTATGGATATTGCGGCACCCCCAAGATCGTGGACAGCAGAAGCGGTGAGAACCGAGGCCCCGCTCTTTGATCGAGCCCAGCTTACGCAGATGCGACAGGCCCAGCGTGAGCACCCTTTGCTTTATGGACAACCTTCGGAAGTTGGGTCGGATCATTCCTCTAGATTGCAAGCTGAAGTGCAGAAGCAGTTAGATGAGTACACCTCGAAGTATAAGGAGGAGATGAAAGCACTATATGGAGAAGTGGCTAGACTGCGGGAGGAGAAGAATGCCTTAGAGATGAGAATTCAGGTGCCTGGGACTATGGCGCTACCTCACTCTCAAGGCTTCGACGGAGGGTTACCGAGTGATCTTCGACCCCAGCATGATGGTCCCAGAATGCCTCCAAGTGATCCTTCTCTACTTCCAGGAAATCCAGGCAGTTCCCAAGGGAATCTTCACTTTCAGCAGGAGTCTTCTAAGGCTGTGAGAGAAAGCCGTAATCCTACTCAAGGAGTTCCGGATCATGGACATGCGCTACATCCACACCTTCGGGAAGAACAACCAGAGCGCCGGAGTGATCCTGAAACGGTTCCGGGAGGTCCATGTAATGTTCGAGGGAGTCCTGTTGTTCAGCACGATGGCCCAAGAGTACCTCCAGGTGATCCTTCTCTACTTCAAGGAAATCCAGGCAGTTCCCGAGGGAATCTTCACTTTCAGCAGAGTGGTCCTTCAGTAACGTTGCCTAGCCATGACGTCGGTGGGGTCCATATAGATGGAGCAAATGGGAGTTACGTCAAAACCCAGGGTCCTATGCCGTGTCCAGAGAGTGCTAACAGCGCGCATGGAACACAAGAAGATCGAGGTCGTGATCCATCGTCATCAACTACATCCGGAAGGCCTGCTCAATGGCTGGGGGAACCGGGAATCCGGACCCAATGACTTTGCTGGCGGGTGGTATGGCGCAGCTACAGGCTGTGATGCTAAAGCAGATGACGGCGGAGCAGACAAGGGACAAAGATGGCGAAGCAAGTCCTGAAGCAGTTAAGCCCGGAACAGCAACACTCCCTACGCTGGTGCAGGTGAAACCAGACACCTCCTCGGTTGACATAATGGATTGGCTGGAACTGTTGGCAGCTCCTATGTCGGATTTGAGCGATGGCAGTGCTGTGTGGTGGTATCGCGTGAAGGAGGAAGCCGCAAAGAGTTACACAGAATGGTCATCTTCGAGTCCTCTGGAAAGACTAAAGGTTGTTCCGCCTAAGCTGGAGTCCCTAGAGAGTGGTAAGTGGTCCAGAGTGAACTCCAGAGCTGCGAGTATGATTATGACGGCTGTCCCTGACAATGTCAAGTCCGAGATGGTGGCGAGGAGGCTTACGGGAAGCACGGTGTCCCTGTTGTTCAGGTTGATGACTCTCTATCAGCCTGGAGGTGAGGAAGAGAAGGTCAGGATCTTGAAAAATTTACAAGAACCTCCACAAGAACAAGATCCCCAACGAGTGTTGGAAGCTTTGCGGAATTGGGAAAGATGGCTAAGGAGATGCAGAGAGTTAGCTGTGGCGGCACCTGATCCAGCCCTCCTCACACGAGGGTTGAACTCCATGGTGAAAGTTCTCCTTGAGCGGAATCCTGAAGCTCTGTTCCGCTCCAACCTCGTGAAGTCCACGCTGATGGTAGATACAAGACCAACAGCAGAGAGCGTCGACAGCTACTACAAGCACTTGTTGGCTGAATGTGAGGCCTTAGCGGTGACGTCAGCAGCTTTGGCAATGCCTTCTTCACCTACTACCAGCCGACCCGAAGCGAAGGTGAAACCAATGAGGACGGATAAAGGGAATCAGCCAAATCCGCCGGTGCCGCCTCCACCACCTACTCCGACGAGATCCTCTTCGCAGTCTACTACGAGGTCCGATGCGGAGGTGGGGGACAAGACGTCAGAAGAGAAGTCAAAGGTGCCATGTAAGTTTTTCGGACGGACCTACAAAGGGTGCGCCAGAGGCTCTCGGTGTCCGTTTCAGCACTCGTGGGATGGTTTGGACAAAAATGGGCGCTGTCTTGGATGTGGCGGTAAGAACCATGCGGTGAAGGACTGTCCGTACAAGAAGCCCCCGGCTGGAGATTCGCCTACTACTTCGACACCCACACGGCCTCCAACAAACAAAGCTCCACCTCCACAGCCGTTTACGAGCTCTACTTCGAACAAGAACGTAAGGATTGACGAAGTTCCCCATGTTGAACCTATTCCAGCAAGGACCTCGTCATCTACTACAAGCGGGAATGGAGAAGCAGTGCCGGATTTGAAAGAGGTTTTGGCCGATGTGGGCAAAATGTTGAAAGCAATGACCTCTACCACCACGGCAAAGATGTTGATGATTCATGAAGACAAAACCGTTATCTTTCCGGAGCCAATGAAGAAGGTTGTGGAGGAGGACCGGGGTCCAAGTCTACGGGGACTTCTAGATAGTGGAGCGAGCCATGCTTTGATCCCGGCTTCCCAGGAGGAGTACCAGAGTGGCTCCCCGGTTCGAGTTACCCTCGCAGGAGAAGACACTAAGGTTTTGAGACAGAACCAATGCGGTACAGTGCTGGTGCCGGAACAAACGCCGGGGCATGTGCAACCTATCGTGCCACTCGGAGCTGTCATCGAGGACCTCGGCTATACCCTAACTTGGCGCCCAGGACACCTACGGCTTCATCATCCGACGCGTGGAACAGTCAGAGTGAATGTTGCCAATCGATGTCCTGAAGTGTCGTCACGTGATGCCCGAAGACTTATTCGAGAAATAGAGGAGAAGCAGCTTACCGCTTTGAAGGACAACGTCGACACCTTGACGGCGAGGCTTGAGATGCTGAGGAGCGAGGAAAAGAGAGACTGGGTCCAGATCCTCAAGGATTACTCTCTCAATGGGGAAAAGTCTGAGCTTTTGAGGGCCGTCCAGATTTGCCCGTTCACACGGAACCTCCCGTTTGAGATCCACTCTCTACTTACTGAGGGCTTCGAGTTGCAAAATGGCTTGATGTACATGAAGGGCCTCCCACTCACTAGGAGAAAGAGGAAACTTTTGATGGCATCCAATCGTTGGGTGGTAAACATGTACCCGGGCAAGGATGTTGATACTTTCAATCCCTTGGATGTAGTTTCGAAAGCTGGCAAAGTGATGCTCAACGTGGATGTGATGAACTCAAGGTTGTGGGACATCCATGCACCAATGGGGGTTTACCGACTCCTGCTGTGGGCCGCTGTTACTGGAAGGATAACCGACATCGTATGCAACCCTCCTCACCAGACTTGGCCGACTTCGGCAATGCCACGACGGGGTGAAGAATCCTATCCAAAGCGGTCTCACGATCATCCTTTTGGACTTCCTCAACTACCAGAGCATCAACAACAACAGCTGGATCTCGAGACGGCGGCAATTGTGAAGCCGATGCTGTTATGGATCCTTGCAACAATGAGCAACCGTGGTGTTGTTGGTTTTCTCTTGACTATGCCCGCAGATGAAGAGAGACACCGTGAATGTGATCCTCAATACGCTACTTTTTGGACCACGGAAACATGGAAGTCCTTCAAGTCAATAGCGGGAATGAGTAAGGCCTCCTTCTACATGGGCGCCTACGGTCACCGGGCGAAGTGTCCTACAACGATGGGCACAAACTATCCATCCCTTGCACAGCTCGATGGCGTCTACGACTTCAATGAAAGATGTGTTCCTCCGTCTCTCCTGGACAAGAAAGAAATGAGATCCTGGCCTTTGGGCTTCAAGACTATGGTTTTGGAAGCGATCACAGATCTTCATGAGTGCTCTACGTTTTCAGATGAGGACTTGGAGTCAATGGGGTTGAAGGTTTCAAAGATGACCAAGCAACAACGGCAGGAATGGAAGCAACACCTAGCCGATGATCATCAACCTTACAGATCGGATTGCTCAATTTGCATCAATGCCCAGGCCACTGGTTACCATCACAGGAGAAGGGAGCACCCAAAAATGTTTGCGCTTGCTCTTGACCTAGCCGGTCCTTTTCGACAGAGAGGTCGAGATCTTGATCATGAAGATTACCGCTACATCATGGTTGCTGCTTATCGGTGCCCGAAAAGCTATATGAGTGCAAAGGCAATCCCTGAATGCGACCATGATTTCTACGTTCCAGACGAACCAGAAGGTGATGAAGATGATCCTATGGCTTTGGAGGATGAACCTGAGGGTGAAAGTGAGGAAGCGCCGGACACTGGTGGTGAAAGTGGAGAAGATTCAAAGTTTGAGGAGGAGGCTGAAAAGCTCGCAGATCCCGAAGAACATTCCACAATTTATGTCACCAGATGTTTGAGAAGGCGAACTGGACCTCATGCACTACAAGCTGCAAAAGAAATCCTCCTACAGCTACGTCAATGTGGTCTTCATGTGGAAACGATCCACACCGATCGGGCCAGAGAGTTCAAGACTGCAGCCTTCCGCTCATGGACAGCAGATGAGAAGTTGAGGCATACCCGAACTGCGGGCGCAGATCCTGCTGCAAACAGTACCGCGGAGGTGGGTGTGAAATGGGCGAAAGGGCGAGTTCGTGCTCTTCTAAAGGGCGCTGGAGCAGGACCGCAGGACTGGCCTATGGCGATTTCCCATGCTTCTGCTTCCTTATGGGCAAAGGCTTTCCCCTCTTCTCCATGGACAAGGCAACCGGCATGTCCTTTTGGAAGTGAAGTTTGGTTCCGTGCAAAAGCATACAAGGGAAAGGAGGAGTTGAAGCACGAAGCTGCGGGAGACCGGTGGAAGAGAGGATGGTACCGAGGACCAGCAATGGATGTGAGTAGAGGGCATCTTATATTGAGAGATGATGGAGGTTTGACCATTGCCAAAAGCGTCAAGTTCAATGTGATCAATCCCAGGGAGGAGTTCCCTGACCTTCTATCACCTGCTGAAGCAGATGGACTTCGAGAAGAAGATCCCCTTGATGATCGACCTCCCACCCGGTCTGAACTAAAGCGGGAGATTGAGTTCCTTGCAAGGAGAAAGCTCGAAGAAAAGAAGTTCACTACGCGGGATGTTCTACAGGTTTATGAGCGCCTCGAAGCACTTGGAGATACTGACTTGCGCCTGGGGAAAAAGACCTCAACCTCCTCGTGGTTTACTGGTGCGTTTGTCCACGGTGGTTTGGCAGGTACGAGAATGAACCTCCGATCCTACCCCTTCACCACTAAGTTCCTTGTGGAGTTTGGCAAGAAGTTCGCTCATGGAAAGTCTTTCAGCGCCGTGGGAATTGCAAGAAATGCAGACCTGGGACTACATCGAGATATACACAACTCGAGATCCTCGATGAACATGGTCGTCCCCCTGTCCGAATTTTCTGGTGGAGGAATATGGGTGCAAAGTAATGGACAGGAAGGTGATGACGGTGTCACCAAAAGTCTACCCAATGGCCAAGAAGTTCAGGGACAAGTTTACGACCTAAAGTTTGAGGAGAAGTTTGAGTTTGAACCTCAGAAATGGCACCAAGTTCAAGAATGGCAGGGCGATCGAGTGGTTATGTTGATGTACACGCCAAGGGCGACCAAGCTAAGTGAAGGGGACGTTCAAGACCTCAGAGATCATGGTTTCCCAATGGACGAGATCATCAAGGGCATTCCTGATGAGGAGGAGGACCAAAAGGAGAACCCCTCGGACCTCGACTTCGACATTAACCTCAAGATGATGACCGTTGAGGAAAATGAGGTGACAGCTTTCATTGAAATTGATGAAGATGATCTTTTCCAGTCGACTATGTCAACATCAAGTGACTCGCGCACTCCCTCGATAAATCCCTCTGTGAAGAGAATCCTGAAGAAGGCAGAGGTTCAGTACACCCATGGCATAGAAGAGATTCTTTCAAGTCATGAAAAAGAATGCAAGCCCCTGGAGGTGACCCACACTGTTTCGTTGAGTGATGTGAGAAAAAACCTTCAGGCATGGGCTCCATCGGCTTCAAAGGAATACGTGAACCTCAAGGACTCGAAGAAGGCCTTCGAAGTAAGAAAGAGGAGTGACCTGCCTGCAGATTGTCTTCTGTTGCCCTGTAAAGGGGTATTTACTATCAAGCCGGACAAGGGCCCTGTTGGATACAGAAGAAAAACGCGCTTTGTGGCTTGTGGAAATCATGCCCCAGGTGATGGTGATCAGAGTGAACTATATGCTGCTGGACTGGACGCAACTTCGTTCAGGATTATGTTGTCGTTTTCCTCGAGAAAGAAGAAGTGGAAAATAGGAACAACGGATATCCGCCAGGCTTTTGTTCTTGCTCCATGGAGGGGAAGATCGGTGGCACTCATTCCCCCGCAGATCGCAATAGACCTACATTTGGCCGAGCCAGGGGATGTCTGGTTCGTTCGCCAGGCCCTTTACGGGCTTCGCGAGGCACCAGCTTTATGGGCTGCCTACAGAGATCAACAGTTGCGTGCTGCGAGGTGGTTTGTGGATGTTGACGGAGTCTCTACCGAAGTGAAGCTTCAGCAGCTTATCTTCGATGATCAGATTTGGAAAATTGTCAGGACCAATGGCAACAACGAAGCTCTCGGTTACGTGATGGTCTACATCGACGACCTGATGATTATGGCCGAGGAAGGGGTCATGCATTCTATGTTCAAGTGGGTTTCTGACCAATGGGAATGTGATGATCTTGATGTTCTTGAGTATGATCACTCTATCAGGTTCCTGGGCATGGAGTTGCATAAGACCGTTGATGGTGTGGAGTTATCTCAAGAAGGCTTCATAAGAGAACTCCTACGGGCCCATGACCATTCGGGGAGTACATCACGGTCGCAAGGATCACGTGAAGCCCTTCTTCTCACGGTTGAAGAGGAGGAAGCGCTGTTGAGTGCAGAAAAGATTGACTTGTCCGGACAAGAACAACAAGTTAAAGAGGCTCAACGGTGGGTTGGTGAAATGCTTTGGTTGTGTGGGAGGACTCGACCCGACATCCAGTACATCACTTCCATAATGGCATCGCGTTTAACAAGGTGCCCAGACTTGGTCAATAAGCTTGGGATGAGGCTGTTGGACTATTTGGCCGAGACCATAGGATACAGACTTGGGTTCTTTGACGATGGTGTTGAACCTGAGCTCAGAGCGTATACCGACAGCTCCTTCAGTCCCAGTTCGGGGAGATCTCATGGTTCAGCAGGAATATTTTATGGTTCATCAGCTATCTTTTGGCGATCATCGAGACAGCAGTTGGTGACGCTTAGTACGGCAGAATCAGAGCTGCTTGAAGGAATTGATGGGTGCCAATTGGCTATGTCGACGGTGGGTCTCATTCAAGAGGTCAGCGGCTACGACAAGGGCATCTACTTGCACCTGGACAATCAAGCAGCAATCTCCTTGCTTACGGGGAGTACCGGAAGCTGGCGTACGAGGCATTTGAGACTAAGATCGTCTTGGATAAGAGAGAAAGTGAATGATCGTGAAGTTCATGTACGACATGAACCGGGAGTTTCCCAACGCGCCGATATAGGTACCAAACCTCTGCCGAAGGAAAGACTGAAGCAGTTGGCGTTGTTATGGAACCTCAATGACAGGAAAAAGGATGAGAAGCACATCAAGGCAGCGAGTGCGCAAGAGCCCTCATGGTGTACGAGGTTGTTGTTGCTGTGTCAGATATGTGGTGCGGCAGCCGAAAAAGAAGGGATACAAGCAGAAATCCCCTGGGACCTCTATTTGGCCGTGATCGTCTTGAGCATTGCGGTGATTGGTTTGTGGGAAGGCTTTAAGCAATGCCTACGGGGTCGGGAAGCAAAAATCAAGGCTTTGCGAGCAAAAGCCAATAAGATCGCGACGAAGCGGAAGCTGACGAAACCGGAGTTGAAAGAGCTGCAGCGTATGTTGGCTTTGAGGCCGGAGCAGTTGACTGCAGATCAAAAGGTTAGGCTCCTTGAACTACGGGAACGTTTCGAAGAGACAATGCCACCCGGGACCTCACCTGTACCTACTTTGCCAACTTCGGCTATGGCTTCTTCGTCAACAACACCCATGGAACCAAAAACACGAGACCAAGGAGTGCAAGCAACACCAGCTTTCGAGAGGGTTCACCCCGAGCCGCCAGCGAGGATGGTTACTTTCGAGGGACCCTTCATCAATGTTCCGGGGAGAGATAATCTCCATATTTTCCCAGAATGCTGGGGACTACGGAATGCTGGAAAGACGCAGGCCCTAAATATCTGCCGTTGCTGTGCACAAAATGGAGGTCGCAGAATCTATTGATGCGGCCCTGACGAGAGCATCAAGGAGGAGTATGAAATCCTCTGCGACGGCAATGAATGTTGAGCTCTTGGGATATGTCGGAAACCTAAGTGGTTTGTAAAGAGGAACTGCTTCGTCCCGACTGCGATGTTTACCTCAAGCATAATTGAGTGCTCGAGGCGAGCGGTCATGGCATCATGACAAAGAGCATAGTCCAATAAGGGCAATGTAATGTACAGAACAAAAGCAGATTTGTTGTTTGTGCCGATCCGCAAAAGTTAGAGTCACTCTGTGTTCGCTGCATGGTTTGAGCTGCCTTTTCTGGCTTAGACTCCTGCTGTGCTAAAGCGAATCGCGACTACAAGTTCGACCAGATTTCAAGGTTTTCATAAGGATATATACCTAGGGGTCCTTGTTCAGGGTCCCTCCTTTTACCCTTGGAGTGTAGGGTTTAGGGAGTTTTCGCGGGCTTGGCACTTAGGAATACGGCTTGAGGTGTATATTATACCGCAATTGCAACTGTAAAATAGGTGTATTTGCTGCAGATATAAATGAAACACTAAACCCATCCACTGCAGGTCTCAAGACATAGATCGTTCTAGCTAAGGCTCCACGGCACCTGCATATCGGTATATTATTCTACAAAGGCATATCAAGAATTGCTGCCAACTATTCAGCTCAGTACAGCCGCGGGCGTACTGCATGGCCTGTATTTCAGCTTCCATACTCTCCCCAATTCATGTCCTCCTGCAAGCCTTCAACCTAGGAGGGTTTAGGGCTTGCCCGAACCCTGAACCCTAGAAAGATAGTGCAGGTAGAGGCGAAAGCCCAGTGTTGTGCCGGCCTGCCAGCACATGGTGGTGCAAGCACCCAGGAGGAGAAGGGCCCGCGAAGAACGCTGCATGCCTGAGGCTGGCGCTGGCTCCAGCTCGGTCCAGGGTTAAGAGTGACATGATGACGTGGCTTCGAGTTTAGGGTTACGGTTACGGTGTAGGGCTCTCGGTTCCTGCTTGGGCCTTGTTCGCTTGTGGTTACAATCCAGCTCTGTACAGAATGTTTGTGCATTTGCGAAAGTTCCTTCAGACGTACGACACACCCTGAACTCAGGTACTGCCCCCTTACAGTAAGAGTCTGTAATAGGGCTACTTAAGGTCCTGGTATATCTATTACTGAGTGGGGGCCGTACCCAACCCTGAACCCTGAACCTTAACTCAAAATCGCGAGATTCAGACCCTGAACCTGAAGCCTCAAGTAAGCCCTAAACCAACATCTAAACAAGAGCTCTCCAATGCATACGAGCCTTTTTTTGGGGGGGGTGTAGGGTTTGGGACCTAAGCCCTACACCCTATACCCCAACCCGAAAAGCCAAACCCAAAGTCCCTGAATTGCAGATCCAAATCACTAAGCCCTAAACCCCTTAACCCCAAATCCTAAACCCCATAAACCCCCTAGTTTTAAACACCAAACCCTCTAAAACCCCAATTCACCAGACCCTAAACCCACCCCCAAAAATCCTACACCCAACAGACCCCCAGGTCCCCCCAGCCCTAACCCACCCAAAATCCTAAACCCTGAACCCCAAGTCCCCTACCCTAAACCCTAAAACCAAAATCCTGAACCCCAAATCCCATAAACAGTCGACCCTAGGTCCCTAACCCTAAACCCTGATCCCCAAATCCCATAGTAGACCCTAGGTCCCTAACCCTAAACCCTAAACCCAAGGTCCCGTACCTTAAACCCTAAACGCCCACCACAATTGGAAGACCTGGAGATGGTCTCGGCGAAGGGGGCGACGGCGGCAGCGGAGACCCGGCGAAGACTTTCGAACCCACGGTCAGCAGGCAGGCCCGAGGTCTCTCACAAGGGTGGTTGTCAAAATTAGGGTCCCTTTTGGGTACCCTAAATACTAGATGCCGTACTATAATAGGGACCCAAAAAGAGACCCTAATTTTGACAACCACCCATATAGACTAGGCTTAGGGTTTAGGGTATGGGGTTTTAGAATAATCATAGCAATGATGGTAACAATCGTAGAAATAAAGGTAACAACAACAAACAAGCAATAACAGTGATGCTAATGACAAAAACGAGTAATAATAATGGAAAAAATTGCAATGATAACAAGAGTGTTAATGACAAGTGATAACAGCAATAACAGACAAGAACCACAATCACAGTAGTCATAGTTTCCTGCGTTAAAGTGGTGGAGATCCGGATGAGAGCGGCCTTTGTCGGGCTTTTCACGGAGGTTTATAAGTTCGACGAGGGTTCACGGAGGATTGGAGCTCCTGTATGGATTTCGGCTGAGGCTTCAGAGATGAGGGTAGAGCAAGTTTCGGTTTAATTAAACCCCAAACCCTAAAACCCTAAACCCAGTTGAATTGGGGTTGGTGGCTTCGGATCTGCAAGGTTTGTCTAGCACAATTACTTTTGGATAGCTTCACACAGAACAACGAGTTTATCTTTTAACCGTGGAATCTTTGTTGCAAGATCAACGACTCCTTCAACACGCTTTGCGTGAACCGTCATGATTTTATGGCAGATATCTGACGTATGAGGAAGACCGGGGTCTCGCTTATCCACTCTGAAGGGTGGAGGTCTACAGCATGGCTCCCTCCTGTGGCTCACTTATACAGGTGCTTCATTATACTATTAATAGAATAAGGAACCACCCCCCCAAAATGCACCAAGACAGTATTTGTAATTATAAAGGCCCCTGTATTAGGGGTCTCTCCTGTGTAGGAACTGCGAGGTGGCTTCCCAGAGCAATGGTCAGATTTTCCGCGCGCACAGCATCCCTTTTTGGCCATTCCTCATATGCTCTCCCAGGCAAGTTTGGCCTAGACGAGCTGCGATACAGATTTCAAGAGGCTTGGGTCCTGTAGGTGCTCCTCCTACGATCCTACAGTTCATGATACAAATCCTGCATCACCTTGTGGACCCTAAACTACGGGAATTATGGTATATTCCTTATTATGGATAATGCGGGGATTTATATCATCCCTAAACCCTAAACCCCCTATAGATCCCTTAAAGGGCCCCTGAAAGATACCCTTATAGATCCCTTTAAAGGAACCCCAGGATAGTAACAGTAACAAAAGTGCTCAACAAGGGCAACCATGGTTCCGGGGAATCAGATCTCGAGTTTCGATCTGAAATGATAAGGATGATCCGGTTACATACTACGGTTTAGGGTTTAGGGTTTAGGGGTTTAGGGTTTAGGGTTTAGGGGTTTAGGGTTTAGGGTTTAGGGTTTATTGGGAGTTTCCGAATCGGGGTACCTTATTTTGGGGTCCTTATGATAGGGATCCTACTATTTAGGGTAGGGTCCCCTATTTCCGGAAAGTCCCATATTGGGGTCACGCATTCACCCAAGCCCCCTGGGTAGGGCAGCACACTGACGGCGCGTCCCCCAACCTCAGATCATCTTCCGTGGGGCGACAATAGCCACGTGCCGCCCTGACTGCAGCAGGGTATTCGCAGAGCGTACTTAAAGGCTCATGGGACTTAGTAAGTAAGGTTATAAGCAGGATATAGTTAGGATAACCCCACTTGGGGACTTATAACCCCAATTATAACCTGCTTACTAAGTCCCATGATCCTCTAAGTAGGGTGTAGGTCCCTGACTTGACGCAAGGTGATTGCATGCATTATTTGGATTGTCCAAAGCAGGAGCTACTGATTGCATGCACTTGGATGTCTGGCGATTAGTCAGAGGCTTTGCTTCGGTTACAACTTGTTCTATATTCGTAGTACTCATATATTAATGATACAATATTAAAAACGCTATTGTTAGTCGTAGTATAATACGACCATTGCTACTACTAGTTACTGTCCGGACTTTGGAACGCCGATGCTATACAGGTACACAGGAGTGGATTCGCACGGCCAGGTTCGAAGGGAATCAGAGGTAACTACTGTAAACACCTCAACGCCTTTTCGGCCGTAGAAGCAGATCTGTGGAATCGATTCGCAGGCCCCCTACCTCCCACACGCTGAAGCCATACCATAAGACCAACTAGCAACATCCAACCCGAACGCCCCCCTAACCCTGAACCTGAACCCCCCAGCCCCAAAATCTGACGCAGAAGGTGTGAACCCCTTGCCCCACACCCGAAGCCCCACAACCCATCGACAATGAATCCTTCTTAGAACCCGTATCGGAACCAGGTAGTGTCACTATATAGCACAACCCTTGTAGCAACCGCAAAACCCCAAACTCCCAAACACACGCAGCCAGAAGAGCAAGTTCAACAGCCTGGAGGATCTTGTGCGAAGCTGGAAGACTCGAAGACCACCAAAAGCTCTGCTCCTTGTGAAGGCTCGGCTTAAAGTTTAGGGCCTTGGCCTTGAGGCTCTTGGGCATCGGGCTTGCAGCTTTGGGGCGCCGGGTGTGAGGGCCGAGGCTTCGGTCCTGTAGGGTCTTCGAGGGAGTGAGCACCGGAAAGGAAGTTAACTTCAAGGGAGCCATGCAAAAAAAAGGGGGCCTTAATAGTTACCGGGGTTCCTTATTATATCCGTAGTATAATGGGCCCCAAATCACTCGCATGTGGCAGCACCGAGGCTGTGGAGTCTTTGGCATTTCAGGATGCTACTGTTGATGGACAGAATCCTGCATTACCCATTATAAGGAATATACCATGGTTCCCATAGTTTAGAGGCCTTAGGGTCATGGAGGATTGTGTCCATCAGCAGTAATGTTCAGTTCTGGCTTCCCCGCAAGGGCCAAGATAGTCCTAGCCGCCGAATGTCTTCTGAGGCTACGACCATCGCTGATGCTGAAGGCAGGAAAGGCCTGGCGCACTCTGCTACTTCTTGGAACCCAGAGAACCCCAAGACGCTCTGAATAAAGGATGAAAATAGCTTAAATCATAATATGGTTCCACGTAGAATTTACTATACCTGCCTTAGAACCACAATAAAAACTGGATTCTTCATATTCTTTCGGGTTTTATAATGAACAAAAAATACATAATTCCTAAGGAGGCCATAGCTTAAGGTATATTGTTTAAATCGCTTAAGGGGTATTGGGCTCTCTGGGCCCCTCCTGGAAGACAGTTGAAACAGGTCCACAAGGTAGGGCTCCTGAACACAGGAGGCCCGAGGCTATGCACAGGCCTGACACCGCGTTCACACGGGAAGTTGTCTATTAATTCGGACTACTTTCCGGAGTTCACATGGGATTTGTCTATTAATTCGGATTGATTTCCGGGTCCCATACGCGCACCAAAGGGGACCCGAATTTAGAGATCCCCCCCCGATCTAAGGCCTACCTCTGCTGACTTCAGCACCCGTGCGGCCTCCCCGCGAATTCGAAGAACCTCCGCTTCGCGAATCTCGGTGCCGTTGCGATAGAACCTGACGCACCCCAAGACCGACACCTTAAACCCTAAAATCTGAACCCAGAATCTTAAACCGCGACCCAGAGAGCCCAATACCCCTTAATTAAGCCGTATACCTTACATTAGTGGGGAACCCTTAACCCTAAACCCTATAAACCCTAAACCCTTAACCTTAAATCCTGAACCCTCAAACCCTGGACCTGAACCCAGGCTCTGACGCAGTTTTTTTGCAGACAAATGTAGGAACCTGATTAAGAAACCTTGGGCCTTGGTTAGGGTTCCTTATATGAATCCCACTATTTTGGGGTTAGCCTTTATTAAGGTTCCTTACATGAATCCTACTATTTTGGGGTAAGAGGCCCAGGGTTTCTTAATGAGGTTCTTGCAGTATTATGGTACCGCTATAGATCCCTTATAGTAACCCTTATAGACCCCTTTAAAGGAACGCTTAGGCCCAGGGTTTCTTAGTCAGGTTCCTACATTACCCGACGCTAGACCATGGGCAAAAGGAACATCAAGTCCGAGAGCGCCAGCAGGGGCCGCAAGTATCGAAAAGGTTGTTGGGTTTAGGGTTTAGATAGGGGACCCAAATATTGTACCCTAAAAAGTAGGATCCTTAGTATAAGGACCCCAAAGTAAGGTACCCCTAATTTTCGGAAACTCCCATATATACTCAGGTATGTTCAGGATCCCTAAAAACTAGTCTGGGCCAACGGGTAACTGTTCCAGCGCCTGTGTTCGGACATGAAATCTCTCCTCTGATTTTACAGTAACCCTTGAACCCTAAAGCATGAAGAGAGAAATAACTGGAAATTGCGAGTCCTTGTCGGGCAACCCAGCCCCGGAAAGCAAGCGAGCACCCCTCCAAAGGTCAGCCCTGTAACGCCGGTGACCACCCGCACACCCCATCCAAAAGTCCGCCTCGTATCGCCGGTCCCTAAACCCTACTTAGAGAATCATGGGACTTAGTAAGTAGGTTATAGTTGGGATTATAGTCCCCTAAGTGGGGTTATCCCAGTTACAACCTACTTATAACCTTACTTGCTAAGTCCCATGATCCTCCAAGTAAGCCCTAAACCCTGAACGTAAGTAAGGTTGTAAGTAGGATCTAACTATATAGGATAACCCCACTTAGGGGACTTGTAACCCCAGTTATAACCCTAAACGATCTCAAAGCGAAAGCTTGCAAGGGCTCAAGAACCGGGCCGAAGGTTCGGAATGTCGCCCTGCCCAAACGCGACGCCGATGACGTCATTCTGGCATTTCCGAGGCTCAGGCAGGTTCGGGTTTAGGGGCTCAGGCTATATGGGTGGTTGTCAAAATTACGGTCCCTTTTTGGGTCCTTCTTATAATATTTAATATGGCATCTAATATTTAGCGTACCGAAAAACGGGCGATAATTCTGACAACTACCCTTGTAGTATTGGAAAGGATATGGGATTTGGCACTTGCAATCTTGGCGGAAGTAAACATGGGACGAAGGAAAGGCCCGTTCCAAGCTCCCGATTGGTGGCCACGACCGGCTACAACCCCCCATAAGGGCAAACATCGAAAACTACTTCCGCTACCACACGCAGATCCGTACATTGCGATGGCTTTTAGCATCGAGCAAATGGGGAGTGACGGGAAGAACAAGATCCGCCGCGGCGAAGATTGGCGCCGTAGTGGACATACTGCAACATGCACCATGCACGACCAACCTTTTCATCATACTCCCGACCATTTTATTTCGTTGGGCCTCGAAACTCTAAGATCCGATCATCGACGACCTCTGGCAGTGTGGGGACACGACCATGATGGGGCATATCGACAACTAGCACTCCGAGATCCACGCGAAGCTTACGTCATGCTCCTGACACCGGACGGCCCGACTCTCTGGAGCCACAACGTCCTTGTCTTCGGCTCGGCGGCCCAGTGTATGGTCGTACAATAATAGATTCGGGGATATACTCGTAGCTATGCTCTTGGGTGCTCTGGTGAAGTCATCCATCTTGGGGGGGGGGATTCTGGGCTTCAAAACTCCCGGCTCTCGGATTCGGATGTTGGGAGAGATGCGATGAACCTGCTGAGGGAACTTTCCGAAAACCACCGCAGTCGGCTTTCGGACGCCGGTGGCATCAACTTGTTCTGTGATTACTGTCGGCACCTTAACGAGTAGAGTTTTGGGGGATGTAGTATAGCGTAGTTGTATTGATGAGCCCTAACGAATACGGTTGGTGAGTATCTCGGCTAGGCTTCTATATTCGCCTAGTCCCCTGCCTAAAGTGCTGAATCCCAAGAACGTTCATATACGATCCCGGTTCTCGGTTCACCGACCCCCCCCCCCCCCCCCCCCCCCCAATGGTATCCCCCCCCCCCCCACGCTCCCCAAGCCGAATCTGTGTGTCCACACGGCTCACACGCCAAGCAGACCCACGCAGGAAACCCAAACCGCACCACACCACAGGGGGGGAGTCGGGTAACCAGCCTAAGCAGACCCACCGAACCACACCACACCACAGCAGACCCACGCAGGAAACCCAAACCACACCACACCACAGGGGAGAGTGGGGTAAGCAGCCTAAGCAGACCCACTCCCGAACCACACCACACCACACCACAGACCCGCGCAGGAAACCCAAACCACACCACACCACAGGGGGCAGTCGGGTAACCAGCCTAAGCAGACCCACTCCCGAACCACACCACACCACACCACAGGGAGGGGGAAGCAACCCACAACCACACCACACCACAGGAGGGGGAGGAGGAACCATTGGGGGGGGGAGGGGGGGGGGCCGGCCGAACCGGGATCATATATGGAGCGTCTTCGGTGATCCCGGGGCGTGCGGAGGACCTCTCCAGGCCCGTCCATTTACCAAGGATCCTATTTGATGTAAGCACACACCGCTCAATGCCACGCCCTTGGCCCGATCCTACACTACACACCCTAAAACCTGAATCCTAAACCAAGCCTTAAAGCCTAAACCCCAAAACCTAAACCAACCCCTCAGCCCCCAAATTAAAACCCCAAACACTACCTGGAGGCCTGGGGGACTTGGTAAGTAGCTTATAAGTAGAGTGTAATTGTGGCAACTCCATTTAGGGTACTTATAACCCTATTTACAACCTACTACGTCCCCTCGGCCTCTAAGTTCCTACTTGTCGAGTATCATGGGGAACTAAAGGTTAACCTTTTTCGTTACATAGGGATTATATAGGGACTATACTACCCATAAAAGGCAAAAGGTTGCCTACTCTACTACTAGGTCAAGTAAGCCTCAAACCCTAAACCATAAACCCAAGCCTCTCAGCCCCCAATCCAAGCCCCAAGCCCTACCTATGGTATTTTGGGGATTCCGTATCATAGTTATAGTATAATGGGCACTATTTTGATTATTAAAGCCCCAAGCCCTAAGCCTCAACCGAACCCCATCGCGCAACCTTCTGCAAGGCCCCTCCGGGAAGGTCGCCACCCAGAGCCTTCGGGTGGAGACGGTGGGGGTTTTTGATGTTTGGGGTGGAGCGGTTTTGGGCTTAGGGTTTCGCTGGTTTAGGGTTTCGGTGGCTTAGGGCTTCGGTGGTTTAGGGTTTCGGTGGCTTAGGGCTTAGGGTTATGACAATCGGAACTCTGCGAAACTCACTGCCCACCTACCTTTGCCCCTCGCCTATAGGAAAGAGCTTTTCTTCCGAGTTCGATGAGGGGTTCAAGCCTGAAGTATTCGTGCTGAGGATGGCGGCTTCCACGGGATCAGGCTACCCCTAAACCCTAAACCTTTGTGGAACACGGGCTCGTCGACAAAGGACCCTCGACCCTCACCCCCTGCCAACCAAAATGCTGCAGGGATCCACCTCGACGATCGCCAGCTCTATGCCAGAGACCCCCCAAACCATCAAAGGGGGCTCATGTCGTCGAAATACAGCTGTCCAAGATAGGGTCATGTGCATATACCCTAAAGATCCGTAAAGCATATAGTTCCCTGTTATGATGACTTAGAGTAGGCTGCATGCCCTGTGGACTAAGCCTCGGGTGTTGAACAGTTGCCGAGGCCCTGGCCCAAGAGGAGGTGCCGTCGCCCAGCTTGGAATCCAAGCCTCCCAGCTGGGTTCTGGGCTTAGGAAAATTTTATGTCAAGTTTGATTTAGCATTTCGGGAGTGTAAGCCCATGAATTTAGTACACGGACAATTAGACTGGGCCTGGGCAGTACATGAAAGTAGGATGAAACTGAGTCATTTTGAGGCACTGGTTCAGGCTTCGATCTGCACTGCGTGATTCCTATGTCCTACAATAGTGATTCCCGCAACAAAAATATGTTGCCTCGTGCTTCAAGACCTTTATGGTTGTGGGTGTAAGTCTTCGAATTATAGTTCCTATCTCTTATGGTAAGAGTGTGATGACGATCCATGATCATTGCGGCCGTGTTTCCTTGTCGTTGTAGTGGTACACTGCTACGTTACATGGTTTGGCAATAGCTGGAGGATTCCAGAGTCTATGGCTACGGGCGTCAGGCAGCATGGAGGCCGTACCGCACCGTCCTGAAACCCCAAACCCCACCATCTCAGCCACAGGCCCAAACCCTAAACCGAATACCCATCTGATTTGACGTGACTTTCAAGCCTAACTGCTAAGCCCAAAGCCAATCCATTTAATTAAACCCTGAAGCCTGACCCTAACCCAACACCCTAAAGCCCTACATATAAACTCTCCAGCCCTCTATGCCCCGAGACCTGCCTGCCTCAAAGCCCCCAATGGCCCTCAACGACGCAAGCCCTAAAACGTCTGAGCTTCCGGCGCTGGCCGTTCAGGTCTAAGGCCACGCCCACGAAAGCCGATCTGGAGGTAGTGCCGGGTTCAAGCCTTGCCCAGAGCTCGCAATACCCCTAAATTAAGGGCATATACCTTAAATTATAAGAGGATCCCTTTTTTTATGATTTCAGGTATACTCCTTAAGTAAGGGATATTGGGTTCTCTGGGTGCAGCTTCAGCATTTTAAGGGCTTCTTCAAGGAAACCTTTGAGGGTACCTTTCAGGATTCCTTCAATTACTAGACCCAAGAGTAGCCTAGGAATAAAAAGGGTGCCCTTTTTGGTTTAAAGGGGGGGTTATAAGGGAACCGGAACCCCCCAAAAACGGGAATAAGGGCCTACTCTAGGTCCTAGATTAAGGGCTTTTTGGGGGCTCCAGGGGGCTGGGACTTGAAGCTCTTTCGCTCTGCGGCTTTACGGTTTGCCGCTTTAGGGTTTAGGGTTTAGGGTTTAGGCTTGGAGGGCCAAAGTGTAGAGGGTTTTGCAGCCTTTGGTTGCAGAAAGGGCTTTCAGGGTTTAGGGGCTCTGTAGAATCCCAGGGTTTACAGTTCAGTTGTTTGAGTTTTGAAGGCAAAGGGGGCTTCTGTTACGGGCTCTGGGATGTCAGCTTCGGAATTCAGGTTTTCACCCTTTGCAACATCATCTCTTATTCTTTTTCTACTTCCAGCGCTCCTACTACGACTTGTCACTCTTGCGGTCGTTCTCATGGTGATCGCGGACTATCAGTAAAACCAAAAGCACCAACAACACCATAAATACAAAAACAAAAGAATCAACAACCACCAAAAAAGCAAAACTACCAATACTACAAACGACTGTTCTCTCCCCGCTGCCGGATGTTGATCCCCGCAAGAATACATTCGGGCTCCCGGCACCCGAATCTCCCAGTAGGCGGCATCCTGCTCGATCACGGTGCCAGCCAGCCTTCTCAAGACTTCTTTGCTTTGCCTCTTCTCACCCTTGAGGGGAACCCTGGGCCCTTAAACCCTATACCCCTAAAGAAGCCCCTAAAGGTTGATGCGCTAGGAATGCACCGACTGATGACATGCTTACAAGCTCCAGATCTTAGGCAAACATGGTTCCGCGATTTGGCAACTTTGCGCCGTCAGCTCACTGCAGAAAACTGTCTGGTTCGTGGTAAGGAATGTGGCAATGGGTTATTGGGACTACTATTGCGGATTATATAGTGACTATCCTAGGGATCCATTCCCCCATTCCCTACTGAGCACCAGACAGAAAAGGTCGTTGCACGAATCGGCAGTGCGCTTCCAGTATCCCTTCAGTACTATGCGAGAATCACACAGCCCCTCCCCCCTTTCAAGGTCTTGCTGCTAGTAGTAGTAGTAGTAGTAGTAGTAGTAGTAGTAGTAGTAGTAGTAGTAGTAGTAGTAGTAGTAGTAGTAGTACTAGTAGTAGTACTAGTAGTAGTAGTAGTAGTAGTAGTAGTAGTAGTAGTAGTAGTAGTAGTAGTAGTCGAAATCTAAACCAGGTCTTCGGCGAGGACCGAGGCCCTCACGCGACTCCTTTGCCAGTGAGGAGAATGCCAGTCGCGTCTTGAGACACCTTCATCTGATACTCTGCACCATGAAAGCTCAGGATTTGTTGTTCGAGCCTTAGAGTTCAAGCTGCGTGATCCAGGGATGTTCTGTGGGTGTCTTCTGCGGCTCCTAACACCGCAGCTTACAGACAATGTCCACCAAATCCACGAAAACTCCTCGTATTGCTTGGCTTCGAGACTGACTGGAACCTTCAAAGCCCTTCGAGTTGCTCTGGCGGCGCGCCAATAGACATGTAGGGTTTAGGTATGGTGTTTTGTGGCATAGTATTGGTGTACTATTCTAGGTACCCGGAACGCTAGCATTATCAGACTCATGTATTTACAAAGCAGCTCATGAGGCGGTTCAGTGTTTCGGGTTTAAGGCTTGCCGAACCAGCTATGGCATGGCTGGGGATATCGCGGCTTCTTCGCGGATAAACTCTGTATTGCATGATGCTACTACAAAGGGGCTCCTGTTTACCACAACCTCTTGAGGGCTGTTTGCGCAAGCTTTCTGAGAGCCTCGTTAATTATGGTGATCCACTGAAAGCTCTGTGACAAGTTTCTTCGATTCAGGCTATAACCAGGCTGAGGGTGTGGGGTTTTAACAACGGTTCTGCAGGGTTGCGGAACTGCCAGGGTTCTGCACGGGCGTCTGTAGAGTTCTGTGAGGTTCTAAGGCACTTGGAGGATGACGGGACTTAGTAAGCATGGCTGTAATAATACCCTAAATTGAGTTTTCAGTAAGTATAACCATAACTATAGTTACCTTATTTAGAACCCCAAGTTGCCAAGTCCCATCATCCAACAAGTAGGGTGGGTTGGCTTCGCCAAGGTCGTTTGGATAAAACCCGTCGCGCCGGCCTTGACTTGGCCGCCACGTTTGCCGACTTGGACTTTCGGTGGTGGCGCCTTTTGCCAGGTGGAAGGTTGGGGCTATATTTTAGCGGTAGTTCAAGGTTTCGGGTTTAGGGGTTTGGGGCTTAAGGAAAGCGCTATACTAGCATGATTCATGAATGTGGCTATGTTTGTTTCTATGTTGATGGTTACTTCTAAAATAATAATGGTGATTCGTGATTGTCGTCTATGAGCTCAGTGGTGCGAGGTCTGAAAGCGGTCCAAACCCTCATGAAGCCGAAGTTTATGCACTGGGTCTGGGCTCCTGTATTGTGTAGACACAGGAATGATACCATCCCTTAACCCTACCTGTGGATCCTAGAACCTACAAAATAAGCGGTTCTATATTGACACCCGAGGTTTCGAAGCATTCTGACGTAGACCCCGTGTCTTGTTATAAAACCCCGGGTTTGGTAGGGCATTCTTAGAAACCCCATTAAATGACTTCCCGAACGACCAATAACAACCTCCAAACAAATCTGATCCCAGGCCTTCATGCCGGCTCAGAGAGAGAGGCGATGGGTAGGACAAGAATTGGGTCGATGTAAGGCCACACGACATGTCAAGGGTTTAAACGGGCCCCTCAAGATCCTTATCAGATAGATTTCTCGGTCAGTGATGGCATCACTTGCCGTCAATGGCATCGGTGCGATTTTCGTGCCACAGCTGCGATCTCAGTTCCGGCAGGAAGCATTCAGGAGGGCAGTCAGTTTTCGATATCTTGCGATCTTGATGCAAAGTCCGCAAGTGAGTTGAGCTCAAGATTTGCCAGGCTCGTCGTAGGATCAGGACGAATCATGCCTCGCAATGCAAAGAAGGGTGCAAAGCCCTTCGCTGGTGAGGCGGCGGAGCCAGGATTGAACATAATCGGGATCCACACAGCTTGGGACTCGAGCCCCGATGTGAGGCAGAGGGTGCGCGATGGGTTTGGGCTGATGCATACTAATAGTGGACTCTCTTGCGACAACAATGTTTGCATTTTGAACTCCAACGTGCTGCTACCAGTGTTGCACACTATGCGTGACAGCCCGGACAGAAAGCTTCCTTCTGTGGGAGACCTCCGGTGCGAGATGACGCAGGCTTTTGCCGTGAACAAGCGTGTCGGCCCTGATGTCGCAGGGTGTGTTGCCAGCGAGGCGATACACGTCCGCAAGCTGCTGTCGCATGTCAAAGCGAAAGTGAGACGGGAGGAGGTGAGCCAGGTGTTCCGGTAGCACGTGATTAAACTTTTGGAAGGGTTCAGTCTTTCAGTTGGTACAGTTATTTAGGGTGTAACCTTATCGATTCTTATCACCAACCAACTCACGCCTCAGGATCCCACCTTCCAGGAGCTCTGCTTGGCTTTGGATCCGATGCTTCAGGCCGGCTTAGGGTGAGCTACTTCAAGTAAGATATTATATATAGGATTGCACGGCATATTGAAGGGAGCAGGATAGGAGTGTTGAACGACGGTTATCACCCCAATCTCCTTAAACAAGCCTTCAGACTCTCGATCGCTGCGGAATATGTCTGATATGGCTTTGCCTCTCTTTAAACCCACGGGCATTTTCACCGGAGGCGGTGGTCGATGCTGTCAACGAGCGCAAGGCGGAGAAGCACGGCACCTTTGAGGCCAGGGTTGCAACGGATTTCTGTTCTTCAATTCGATCGAAAAGTGATATATCATGGGTTTCGCTGGGCCTTCGCTATTTCCTCCTTCAATGTCCGGTTGCATTGATTCGCACTTTTTAATTTCGTTCATGCGCCAGGAGCCGGAACCGGCTGAGGATGAAGATGCCTACGACAATGATGATGATGATGAGGCCGAGGCCTCTGATCAGGAGGCCGACACGAACCCCGGAGATGTGAAGGACCCTGAGCCCAAACCTGGTGACAAAGGCTGCCCTGCTGTGCCCATTGGCTCCGAACACATTGCCAAAGAGTCCGTGGACTCCAATCAGAAGTCCCCTGACCAGAACGCCGTAGTTGCCAAGCGGAAGTCCCATGACCAGAACTCCGTGGACCCCGAGCAGAAGTCCCCTGACCAGAACACCGTAGTTGCCAAGCCGAAGTCCCCTGACCAGAACTCCGTGGACCCCGAGCAGAAGCCCCCTGACCAGATCCCAAGCCAGCGAAACAAGGCTGAGACGAAGCCCGGAGATGTGAGTTGCACCCCTGATCCCAAACCTGGATCCTTGAGACGGGCCAATTCCGATGCATCTATTATGTCGGGGGCATCAGAAGGATCAGACAAGGTTGCCTATATAGAATTCAAGTATGCAGGATTTGGGATTGCTTATTTCTATATACAGTTGGTATGTGGAGTGGGGGCAATTGATTAACCTCATTATCCTTCAGGTTCTTTCGCCGCCTGTACCCACGAAGCTGGCCTTCACGCCATCACCTGCTCCCGGAGGACGGCCTTTGTCGCATTTGTCAATCTGTATATGAACCATGCATGCAGTCCTTTCCTCATCCCAGTACACATAAATGTACTTACAGTCTCGGATAGATGATCGTATTCTAGATGTCACTGCCCTCCTGAAAGAGGACGCTTATCAGCTGGGAATCGTGAAGAGATGCTGGCTCGGGTTGCAGCTTTGAAGACCAGGCTAGCATTGATACTTGGACCTAATCGGCATGATCTATGGTCACAATAGGGTTCGGGATGTATTTATGTATGCTGGTGTAAGATAACCTGGTATATTCTAATCAACCTGTCTATATATTCCCGTATCTCAGGATGCAGACTTCCAAAGAGCCCACTGAGAAGATCCCGGACAAGCCCATTGCCGACACTGTTGCAGGACTTTTCATACTCTTTATGTTTGACTGGTGCTTATCACAATTATGAGGTCAGGGAATAAGTATTCGGATAGTTTACCGGGTGCCAATGTGCAGGAACCTCTACGCATTCCTCCTTTAGCTGTGCTGGCGCTTCGGATGAAACACAGCCTTGGGATTGCATGGTCGGCACTTCAGCTGCCGAGGGTTGCTTCAAGCCAGGGCTCGCGAAGCCAGAGACGGAGGCCACAGCGCCGCCGCCGGAGGCCGCAGCGCCGCCGGAGGCCGCAGCGCCGCCGGAGGCCGCCGATGCAGAGCCTGCAGAAGGCTTCACTGAGAGCAACTCTGAGGCCAGTGGTTCAATTGGTTTATTAGAGATGTTCAATTTCCACAGCCTCCCCGATGTAAACCTGCAAAAGCCCTATAGGTGGAGAAGCCTGTGCTCATGAGACGAGATCAGTTGCTCTTGAGACAGAAAGTCAAGGGCCGCAAGAAACGTGGGCCAAAGGCCAAGGCAGGCAAGAAGGGCAGGGGTGTCAAGAGGTCGAAGTCCAAGCCGTTGTCCCCGTCAAAGCGGAGACGAGCAATCCTGAGGGAGAATGCCGAGGATCACGATGACAAGGACGATGAGCCCGAGAAGGACTCCTCCATCGAGAAGCCGAAAGCAAAGGCCAAGGCCAAAGCCAAGGCCAAAGCCAAGGCCAGCGCAAAACAGGCAGCGACCCCCAAAGCGAAGGCGAAAGCCAAAGCCAAGTGCAAGGCAGCTGCGGTGCCAAAAGGCAAAGCCAAGCCCAAGGGTGCCCCGAAAGCAAAGGCCAAGGGAAAGCCCGAGGAGAACGAGTCTGAGATCCCGAAAGCGAGAGGCGCGAAGAAGCTTTCGCCCCAGAAGGAGTTCCTCCTGAAGCCCGCGGCGCTTTGCATGTTTGAGGCTCTGGACTGGTACTTCGGAGTGAAGGATCCATCGGGGCTGAAGGACACGGTTGTGGAGTTCGCCAAGAAGTGGGGTTCCGGTTCCAATGATAGCAAATTCAAGCACAGCCTCAAGGCCGATTTGGACGAGATTTGGTACAGCGGCTACAACATGTACTGGAACAGACCTGCAGCCGGGCTCCTCCACAAGGAGTCTGGAAAGGAGCTGGGCTACTTTTCCATCCCGGCTACCCGAGGCTGCAATTGCTCATGGGGGCAGAAGATGGCTGTAGTAGCGAAGGCTGCTAGCATGTTCGGCAAGTATGCGGATTCTTTGATCTATGATGGCTATGTCGATTCGGCGAACCCGGATACCTCCAAGGACCTGGTTATCATGAGAAACATTTTCAAGTCCGTTGTTCAAGACTCCGTGAAAAAGCTCTCGGAGTCTGAGTAGGCTTTCCAGGCTTCACTGGGATAGGGCTGCAAGGCCACTGTATGTAGTGATCGATGGGAGTGCAACAGCGAAGCTGCTTGTGAGTGGTAGATCGATCTGACATGTGCAAGGCTTTAGTGCGGCACCTAGTGTAGGCATGGACCTGAGATGTTCCTGGGATCATATATAGTCTTACACTACATACTTCAACTCGTTTCCTGTCCTGGCTTTTACCTAGAACCCTATATACAGGTATGTCTTCTGCATGGGTTGTATGTATTTCAGATGTATATAGATTTGCTTCCGGTTGGGGAATAGCATCATCTTAGGGACAGGCTCAGATCAAGTCGTTTTGAGTTCCTTGGGACTCGTATGCAAACCCAAGCTTCTGGCCTGAGCGTGATTCCGTGCTCCAGAATCGCAGACAATCGCCGGCTGCCCGATAGCGCCGGGAAAAAAACCTGGGATGGGTTGCGAGCTTCACAGCATTTGTTTCTATTACGTCATTGCATCATAAATGAGGAGCCCAGCTTGAAAGCCTGCCAATGCAAGCATGCAATATCCCCCGAGCCTGACACTAACTCGTTTGTATAGACAACTCTACATAACCCCGAACCCGAAAACCGAAACTCCATTAACCCGCAGTATGTAAACCCCTTGTAACAACGCCGGCATTAAAAACCAACCCAACACCGACCCGAGCCGTGGCACCAACACTTCTTAAGTCACTCGTTCCAGTTGAGCTCGTTGTAGGCCTTAAGCTAATCGATTCGAAAAGTGTGTATTTTCCTGAGCAACTTTAAAACCTTAAATTCCCAAAATACCCCTTGTCTTCCAGGAACCACAAACACAACCCAAAACCTCAAAACAAAAATCAACCCCATTCTCGCCCAGGCCCGATCTGTGATGCCTCTCCTCCCTGGCGGCAGCCTCTGGAAGCACCGTGTGGCGCACACGAAGCAGCAGGGTGTTGCCGGCTTTTTAGTGATGCCTTTGATCTACTGGGAAGTGTCTGCGATTGCAAACGGTTTAACCGATTACCAGTGCTGCCGTTTTGGGACAGTTCATGCAGCAGCCGTCGACACAATCATTCATGGCAGGATATGCATCGTCGCAAGACATGAGCTCCGATGTCCGCCACATGTGCTTCAGCCGCTAAAGTGTCAATTGAAGAGCATCACCATTCGAGTTCTCACCCCTGTTGGGCCTTGACGGAGTGATGGCGGTCGACATCGATCTGCTTTCCTGGAGATTGAAACAGCTGAAAGCCCCGAAGGACTCACAAACGACGTGCCATCAACGGTATCAAACCGAATAGCCCCGCTGCCCTCAGGACTTCATATTGCTTGTGCTGCTCGTCATCTGGTCTACGGACACAGCCAAGCTTGAGCAGGCTGGGATGGCAGGGAGATGGTTTTCAACTTTTGTCCTTCGGTGCTTGGCAGGACTACACATTTCTCGAGTTCTTTGCTGGCCATGGAAATTTGCACAGGATGATGAGAGCAGCGGGTCGTTATAGGGCAGCTCGTTTCGATATCAGGGATGGGCCCCACAGTTCCAAGCAGTGCAAAAGCAACTACATGGACCTCAACTCGAGGAGTGGTTTTGCGAGCCTCGCTTAAATCTATCAGAACCACTTGTCCTCGTCAATCATAAGTGTATAGAGCGCCTGCACCATATTGTAACCTCGGCTTCCCGAACAACTCCGACTGAGTCTGGCAATCTTCTACATACTCAAGTTGGCTGGTGGTGATGCCTATGTTCACTTTGGCATGAAGTGCTCGTCATTCAGTTCGATGAATGCTGCTTCCAGTGGTCGTTCAGCCTGCAGTAGCACCGGCTTTGAGGAGCACGTGTCAGTGGCCTACTCGAATCAGCTGCTTGAGAGGAGGGATCTTCTGGTGCTATATACATTAGGATGATCGGGTTTCTGGGCTGATTAGGGTTTCTGGGCTTACACAGTCAGGGCCCAAGAAATTGTTGCCACCCTTCCTTTTCTCGTTACAGTAGTGCCTGGAGGACAATTTTACTTATCCTGCTGGCGACGGCAATGGATAGCACGTGGTCACTGGAGCAGCCGGGGGGATCGGTACTAGACTTCTATCCAGCCTGGAGAAGCATGATGATGGTTCTTTCAGATTGGGGAGGCCCTTATGCAGTCGCTTGAATATACTTCTTTGGGTTCCTACTTGGGGCTGATACGGAATGTAATGGAGATTGGTCTTATCAGGGTGGTTATATATAGGGTCTTTTACAGGATTAATATACGTAATTTATAACCCAGAATAAGACATCCCCTGCAAGATTCGCTAGCAGACCTACTGGCATCCGAGGTAAGCAAAGTTCGGTTTTGGATGGGGCACTTCGGCGCCAAAACGCCGAAACGGCACTATATGTATGCGAACAGCGTGAAGGTGAACCTCTTGAATAAAGGGAAGTTGTCCTTTGGTTTATTCAAGCACAACCAGAAAACCGCGAAGTACCACGTCGATGCCAATGGCATCAGGAGGTTTAGTGGAACGATGCATCTCCGTGATACCGAGTGCCTTCTCCCACATAGTCATTTTATCTTTCACTTTTGTTTTGTCTCGCTCTCTCTCTCTCTCTCTCTCGCTCGCTCGCTCGCTCTCTCTCTCTCTCTATCTCTCTCTGTCTCTCTCTTTCTCTCTGGTCTCTCCCTATATGGAGAAAACCTATCAACCCTAAGTACCCTAATAGGTTCAGCGGGTTGTCCTGGGTACACAAATCAGCGGGTTGCTCGAATTCCTATTGTAGATCGGTGCTTTCGAGTGGAACATGAGTAATTTCTTTGCATCCCTAAATAAACCCCACACCAAACACTTTGCATGGCGAAATTACAACTGAGGAATTTAATTCTAACACTTACATACAAAGCCCTTTATGGGGCTGCCTGTGTATCATTGGGTTCTATCCTTTGCAGGAAACTTCCCTTTAAGCCCAAAACCCCCAAGGCCAAAGATCCCAAAGCCAAATCCCGGACCCTCGAAGTCGCCCGAACCCTATTGAACCTTTAGACCTGCTTCCGAGGCAGTACCCAGTCGCATTCGCCAAGAACTTGGTGCAGATCTGCGAGAACCTGAAGAAGCATCGGGCAGGGTGTCCCCAGACTTCGGAAATTCCTTCGGCTTTAGATACATTGTCTTCGTTACCGTCGGACTACCACAGAGCGGAGTATGAGAATGCTGCTTTGTATGAAGTCTACAACTACTTGAGGGGTAGCAAAAGTTTAGCCATCCCGGAGGAATGGCGATGCATTCTGCCACCAGGGTTCCTGGGCTTCTAGAAAGGCTTTTCAAGGCACTCGGGACCGGCTCTCAATTGACTATATGTTCGGAGACCTTTATTAGAAAGTTGGTGTCATGTAAGGTAGGAGTAGCTCCTCGTTTTGCATAATAAATGATTATGAAGCCTTTCTGAAAGCCGGTGCCTTGTGTCGGGTTATGATGCTAAGCTTTTGGGACCTGGTTTGGGCTCTGCTGCTGTCAGGACTGGATGTCAGTTGTTGGCCAGTATGCAATACAATCCCGGTGGCTTTGTAAAGTTTGCTGAGTATATTACAGCAGAGGGTATAGTTGTGTTTGCGGGGTTCTGCGGGATCGGTTTCTTTTTTTAAGGAATTATGAAGGTTTTAGCGTTTTTTTCAGGAATTTTGCGGGCCGATTGGGATTTGGAGACATTGGGGGCCTGAAAGCGTGATTTAACCCGTGATTTGAAGTGATAAACCCCGGGTCTGAAGCCCTAAACCCCGGGTCTAGGTATCTTAAGTGACCCCTAAACCCTGGGTTTAGGTATGTTTAGGGTCGACCCCGGGTTTGCCCCAACCCGTGACAGACCCGTGATTTACCCGTGGCAGACCCGTGATTTAAGCGTGACGGCGTCATGGGTAAACCCCGGGTTTAGACTATGCATTGCATAACATAAATTTCAGGTCCCGGAACAAAAAATAAGCGCTCCAACCGAGTTTCGGCAGAGCCCTGAAGCAGCCGACGTGCTGCCAGACTCATGGATCATCCGAGCGCCGAATCGTGCTTGGAGCGACCACCTCGTGACTTTGGGAGCCGCTCTGAGGGGAAAGGAGAAGTTCCTTCCGGACTAGTGACCAGTGAGTTCACCTTCTTTTGTTTCGGTTGCTTTGCTCTTGCCAATGTATATACATGCTTCTCCGTCTCGTGAAGCATTTGCTTTTTCCAAGTAGGGTTGTGCCTGCTAGATATCATGGCTACCTCCGGTGTTTCGAAGCTATGGAGCTGTGAGTCTCTGAATATGGGGATTGCTGATGTCGGTGCCCGGTCGGCTCCTGCAACCGAAGAAGAAATTCTAGCAGAACTGCAGGACCAGATTGTGGGATTTCACGTTGCATGATTCGGGGGATGCTGTCAATGCAATTCAGGCTTCAGGCCACTCGTTTTGTGCTTGGAGGAGCTCGAAGCTGCTCTTGACGAGACTGCCGTCGGAGCCCCTGTATATTTAGCTTAAGAAGATGAACCGTCCCAACCTGTGCAACAAACCCCCAGTGCCAAGCAGGCCCAGCAACCCGCGATGGCTGCCGATCTCACCTCACCAGAGAACTCAGAGGCCGCCACACTTCCCGCCAATTCCTGAGTTGTAGCTGCTGTCCAATCCAGATTGTTGGGCTGCTATGTGCTCTCGGGGCTGTGTAAAGGAGGCTTCGACACAGGAGCTACAGGAGGCAGGGCTTGGGATTTACGCTCCGGCTCCCTCCGAAGCCCCTACCTTCGAAGATGCTGAACCATTGTCGCTGGTTGTAGAGGACCGCAGCATCGTATACAGATTTACACCATCAGCATGGCTTCATCGATCCCAAAAACCTTCAATTAAGTTCTATATATACTACGGGTTCAGGACCGTGGTGACAAGGAGGACGAGAATGATCTGCTGGACAATGATGCTTGTCAAAGTGTGGCTGATCGTGCAGGGTTGTGCTGGCTGATCATGCACATGTTGCATGACACGTTGATCTCAGGCTTCCCCAGCGGAGATTCTGGAGTTGTTGTCCGGTGTTCTGCTGAAGCCAGTAGAGGACGACCCCTATGATGTCTATGAATCCGACGACGACGACCTCGTGACACCGCCGCCACGAGATCGCACAAACCCCGACGACACCGACGAGAATGCATCCGCCAAGGCTCCGCAGAAGAAGGTGCCGACGCGACGTGCTCCTTAGAATAATCATATATAGGCCAAGCACATCTATGTCAAGCCGTCCAGTGGATCGCTTGTGTATGTGTCTTGTGCGATGCAAGGAAGCGCTGTTGCGGGCCGCAAAAGCCAGAATCGATCGGATGGTCAAAACCCATGCTAGACGGCAAGACCTCAACACGCCGGACTGGTTGAAAGAAGAGTGGCGCACGGGGGACAAGAACGCGATTGCACGAACGCTGCAAGATGTGAACTTTGATAAGGCCACTTTCTCGCATTAGCCCTGTATAAAGCAAGGCTGCCGTAGCACCCGGCCAAACCTAAAACAATCCCAGATCAGATAATTCGCACCCAGTGGCAAATCCCCCAAAGGCCCCACACCTAACGGACCTAACGCGACACCCTAGGAGACCCCCTTAAGTCATCTAACACTGGGTTGTATATTTGTAGAAGCCCAGACAAGTCGGCTCCATCCCGAATCCTATGTTAAGGACCCCAAAAAACCCCGTCAAATTTAGGACCCAACGTCGAAACTAACCGAAACTACCCGACATAGGAAAGGGGAAGCTCTGTATGTAACGCAAACCAGAATAATCTTTGTATCAGGGATTAGTCTAAAGCCCCAGCAACACTCTACATTGAATAGAATCCCATGCCTGTCTCTCTGCCCAGGCCGAGTTCCTCGTACGCATCAAGATCAACATCACCAAGAAGAACGAGAAGGAGATTTTGGTCGAGGAGGGCTTTTACTCCCGATCCGAGATGATTACTGATCTCGGCTGGTCCGAGACTCTTATCTGCATATATTCAACTTAAGAAAGCCACCCTCATGTCAGTTGAGTGTGTACACACTGTGCACTGCAAAGACTGAACATAAGGACTCGTGCGGACGGTGCGATAGCGCTTTGCATGAAGCGTGGGCCCGCCTACTACAGGCACGCATATCGAGGGTTTTGTTAGCCTCTCGTTTTTGACCCATTTAGATTTATCTAGGGAATTGCTCGAGTGCGAACCACTAGATAGATAAAGATGGCTGTGTATATAGCCCCCATGTAGGATATCTTCCTGGCCTTATATTGCAAAAAAGGTAAGTCCGGAGAACCTCAAATTATCTATTGGCCCTGCACTTTCAACCAAACCTAATCGAAGCTCCCAATTCCCAACCCCGAAACCCAACCATATGTAAACCCAAAAGACAACAAGCCTATGGTGAGGTTTAAGTGTAATCAACCCCATGCAAGCCAGCCGATTACGGCAAAGCACAGCCCAGCCGTACAGGAATCCTATATTAGCCCAAACTCAAACAACTCTTCTCGGTAGGACACAGAAAGCCCTGTATAGCGATCAACTCTCAAAATCCGAGCTCACCCAAGCAATTATTACTTATTTATCCACCAGGGATTTCAAACCCCCGCTTCGATCGTGCTTGATGCAGGCAGAACCAATATGACAACGAGTGGGAGTATTGGGTGAAAGTGAGGGAGACTGGCAAGAGGCGGCAGGCAGTCTCCTATGAGGAGACTGCCAAGAAGCATCGTGAGGCCGCAATAATGCTTTAAGACACCAACGGTTTGACTACGTATCGTGCATGCCAAGCCGCTGTGATAATGTATCAGCTCTGCATCCATCCAGGCGAACGAAGTGCCTGAAGACTTGCAGCAGATCGCCAATGATTTGGAGAACTTCGACATGCTTCAGGGTATGGAGATGCGAGCGAAGGACCCTGTGCCCCCGGCCATACAGGACCCTTCCGCCCACAAGCACGCCCAGGCCTATGCTAGCCAATGCCTTTGCATTCATGTATAGAATTGCCTTCATATATTGTTGAGTTCCGTGTTTGCAGACCAAAGAGAGCCTCGAGAAGTTCAGCAGCTCTGTGGTGACAAAACTGGGGAAACTTCGCTCCCTCATGAAAGATGTGCAAAAGAACTACGCGAACACCGATGATGTTGCCAAGCTCCCTGACCCTTTCACTGCCGCCTCGTATGTTCAAGACACCCATGTATGCACAAGTCAAACCTTCCAAAGCTTTGTATTTCGTGCCAACTAAGGGCTATCTCCTCTCTGGAGAAGGATGTCAAGGCGGTGGAGGCTCAGTACGATGGCATCACCGAGCTCAAAACCAAGATTGAGATGATGGGTATGAATGACGAGTTTTCCGGTTGCAGCGAGTTTTAGAGTTCTGTGTGGTGCGAAGCAGCTACGATTGTGCCCGACCGCTTCTATGTGCCATATACTTTGCGACCTGTATATACACAGCAAACTATAATCAACATGTGCAGCTGAGGTTCTACAAGCAGGCAGAGCAGCGCATCAAGGAAGCCACGCTGGTGTCCCTCGGCTTAACTCGGTTGCTTGCTAGAGACAGCCATCCTTCTGGAGCCCAACACATTAGCAGGTGTAGCAAAGCTGCTGCGACCGAGATGAAAATCAGGACTGCATGGGTGGCAACCAATAACTTTCTGATCGTTCTATTTATTAACTTATCTATAATCTCCGGCACTCGACAGGACAGCACGCAAGAGCTACGACAAGGGCGCCACGCCGAAGCAGGAGAAGCCTAAGGCTTCTGAAAAGGCCCCTGCAAAGGCCGTTGCAAAGCCTCCTGCAAAGAGGGGCTCGAGAGCCCCCAAAAGCAAAGCCACGAAGTGAGCTTGAAAGGATTTGGGGTGGGCACGGGCGAACCTGTGCTGATGTGCAATTAGGCTGCCATTGCGAATCCGTCGCACATGTGCAGGTATGCATACGTACACAAGACCAGTTCGGGGGCCCGTGCACAAAAGATTATTCTTGTGTGATCGCTACCTTTGCTGTATAAGCCCAGAACCCAGAAGCTTAAGCCTATGCAAACCAATTCGCTGAGCTGCCAGGTACGGCGGCTGGACACCTGGTCCGTGGTTTGAGCGCCGACATTGGCGAAGGAGCCCAAAGCTCAGAATGCCCATCCAATCTGTTCTGCATTGATAAACAGCTTGCTTCGAAGATTTGTGTGGGAAGCTTTTTTGGCTTGTCTCGTGGATGATTAGAAATGCAGTGTTTAGTCTGCTCTGGGCAATGGATGCTACAGCAGCTAACATAGAAAGCCCCGATGATGAGCTGTGGGACCTTCTTACTTGTCACCGTGACGATGCTAACCCTGCTCCTGGCACAATGTTTTGTTGTCGTTCTCATAATCTATATACATACCCTTGCGAACTCATGGTGCGAGAGCTTAGGAAACCGTTGCTCCATATCCCTGGGCCAAATCCTTCGACAAGATTGGTCCTGGTCCTTTCGAAAGTACACCGAACCGTGCAAAGCCAACTTTGAAGACCGACAAGATTGTTGCCAAGGTTCCTGTTACAACAGCTGAGCCCCGCATCAAGAGCATTGGGTGCTATAGCGACATGCGAAAAGCGCGAGATTTGGCTAAGTATCTCGAGGATTCGCCCAAGCTAGCCGAGATTTACAAAGAATGTCGTGCGATTCCGTGTATATCATTCAATTTGCCCCCCCGAGGAGCGACTGCTGGTAAGGCCTTGAAGCACTCGATATGCGAGGTGCACAAGCTGTTTAGCAAACACGAACCGCTCATATTCAAGTTCGGCTTCACACACAACCCGGCTTTTCGCTGGAAAAATCCAATATACGGATACAGCAAAGACCGGGACAAGTGGACCAACATGGAAATCTTGTTCCTGTCCACCGAACCATGTGGACCTGCAATGATGGAAGCATCCCTCATTGACAAGTTCTCCGGTCTCTTGGCAACATATGCAACACCACGCTATGAACGTATTACTCGGTTTATGTTCTGTTCGTAAACCAAACTGTATATACACACACCTTTACACAGCTGAGGCAGAGAAGGTTGTCGGAACATCAAATCTGGTGGGGACACAGTGGAAGCTTCCTCCTGCGATGACGACTCCCGGTATATGACCTACATAGTGTACAGGTCATTCAAGCATCCACCTGCTTCGACTCGCTGATATGCGATGCTTTCCAAGCTTTTCTTGTACAGAAATGATTTGCTCTGCTCTGGGGAATGAGTGTTAAAAATCTTTTCGCTGTGCGATCTGATGGATTCGGACATGTGCTGACTAATTGCTTGTAATCATTGAAAGACGTTCCGCTATGTGTGCCGAGGCCTCTTGCCGATCTGCCATCCGCACTGCCCGCAACGTGGTGAAAGACATCGGTGTGACCCAGGCTCGTGAAATAGGCGGCTTGCTACCGCTAGCAGGGCTGTCGCAAAACCACAGTGAAAGAGATTCTCATTCATTGCTTGTGAAGAAGCTGATGCTGTCATTGCCAATTCCGATGACTGAGACTTCCAGTGATTGCAAATCTGGTGCAAGGGACACGAAGCACAAGGGCCTTCTAAGGCTTAGCATCCGGGACTGGGCTCGGTATTTGCTGCAGACAAACAGCTGGCATACATTGGCCGGATTACGCAATCCGGATCCAAAGCGGGAGCAAAAGATTTGGAAAGCTTTCTGGGAAAACTACAAGCTTCACGATCCCCAACACTGGGTATTTAAAGCTGCAGAGGAAAAGAAGTTAGCATTGGAAAACACAGCAGCAATCGTGCTCCATGGGGATGAGGGGCGCGGTCGCCGCCGCCAAGCATTTTTTGTGCTGAGCTGGCATTCTTGTTTGGGACGAGGCTCCACTTTGGCTTTGAGAAATAAATCCCTGAAGAAGGTTCGCAAACCGTACTTGAAGATGGGGTTGAACCTGAAGGGCCACTCCTACACAACCAGATTCGTCACGGGAGTGTTGCCAAAAAGCCTTTATAGCGACAGTGACCAATCCTTTTTCGACCTTTTGGCTGCTGCCTATGATGATGCAAAGCTACTGAGCACTGAAGGTGTGCAATACGGCGCTGGAGAACGACGCTGGATGGTGATGCTACGAACAACTGGTGATTGGCCATTTTTGGCCAAAGCCGGGTGCTTGCAAAGGACCTTCGCCAATGCTGTGAAATCTGTTAATCAGGCATCGACTGGTGTATGTCATTTATGCGAAGCGGGGTTCCCGCACGCCCCACTTGAGCAAATTGGGACAAGGCGACCTTCGTGGATGCACACAGTGTCTGCTTCCTCGCCGTTCGGATCGTGGCCTGAAGCTGGTCGCATTCTTGACACCCATGAGCAGCTGGCTCAGCACTTCGCCTACGATATTTTCCATACATTTCATCTTGGTGTTGGGCGTACATTCCTGGGGAGCGTGATTGCACTTCTTTCTGATTTAGAAATTGGGAACATCGACCAGCGCTTTCAATGTCTTACCGAAAAATACCGCACCTGGTGTGCAAGCAACCACCGTTCGACGATCGTCACGAAACTTACCAAGGACCTTATCACGTGGGAAACCACGACGGACTACCCCAAAGGTGGATGGTACAAGGGGGCTTTGACCACCAATCTTATGGAATGGGTGGAATCGTTAGAGGGCACCACTACAGATCCTTTGTTGGTTTCCGCTTTTGAAGCGACGAAGAGCATCAACCGCTGTTTCCGCATCCTCTATGCCGAAGATGCATTTCTATCAGCCGACACGGCGAAGCTTACTGGTGAGCTAATCAGCCGCTTTTTACGCCGTTACGAGCATTTGGTTCGAGAGACGTATGAGATGGAGTGCACATTGTTTTCGGTACCTCCCAAAATACACCCCTTGCACCACTTCGCTTTGGATCTACTCAGGGCTGGACGTGCTGGACACCCAGGAATCAACCCATTGCTATGGTCGACACAGATGAGCGAGGACCTTGTGGGGCGCCCGTCCCGCCTTTCAAGGCGTGTCGGTACCCGATGTGTGGTGCAGAGAACTCTCCAACGCTACTTACAATCCGCTTATCGGGAGTGGGTGAAAGCAGGATTGCTCATAGAGTCGAAGCTGCCCTGACCAGGAAAAAATTTGAACTCTGTGTGTGGAGCGACAGTCAGCGAGCAATCATAAGCATCATTTGATTGTATAGAGCGAGCACTCATGCACTCATCGACAAGAAGATTTGTTCGAGATTGAACACTTTCGCATCTGTGCTAACATCTTTTCTTCGGACCCAGCTACTTTGAACACAAGACACATCATATCAAATTATCTTATCTCAAACCACAAATCCTTGAATTCTCTAAACCCGAGTTCTTGACATCAAACCCCGTGTTCAGCAGCCACGCCGAAATTATCTTCGGTTATGGGTTCCCTAGGTACACCTTAAACTACCTACCCACTGTACACCCTATAACCGTAAACCCTAGTTATACCGCGTGCGACGTGAGTTTGGAGACTGAATCTTTGAAACTGTGAGCCTCAGTCAGCTCAGTGACCCCAGTTCGGGATCTTCACAGAGCCAGGGTTGAAAGAGTCCTATCAGCGCCGACTACAGGGGTTCTAGACAGGTCTAGGAACTGGGTTTTTGCCTGAAACTCACTTCTCCGAACTTCGGGCAATCGGAAGAATGCTGCACATGGCAGACGCAAACCCAGGAACTGCCTTCAAGGCTTACTATAGAGGCCTTAATAATTAGACTAGGGTTGTCGTCTAATATACTATACTTAGACTAGGGTTGTCGGGTATAATATACTATAGTTACTATAGTTATAATTGTTATAATAGGACCCCCCCGAAATAGTCTAGGTATTTATCTAGGCCCCTATATTAGGCCAAGTGGCGAGGGTCGCTTCTTCCTCGTCAGCCTGCGGAACGCAGCTTCGCCCTTCTTTCCCGGGCGCTTAGTAGGGAATGGGGGAATGGATTGTGGGGACTACTACTGGGGATTATATAGGGACTACTGTAATGGGATCTATTCCCCCATTCCCTACTAAGAACCAGGGACTTCTGTTCGCCTAAACTGGGTTTCGACTTCGCTTGCCGGACCCTTAACTCCAAACCCTTCAACCTTAAGCCCCCACATCCTCAAACCCAAATCTCTAAACCCCTAAGGACCCTAAACGGCTCAGGGCTTTCGAAAGCTTGAGCTTCGGCCTCAAAACACGAAAGCAAAGACTGGTGGCGGAAATGCCCATGATGCAGGAAGTGGAAATAATTGCCAACATGCTTCTCCTATAATCCGTAAACCCTAAACTCTGATAATCCCTAACCCAAAACCCTAAACTCTTATAGCCCCTCAGCCTTAAACTCTTATAGCCCCCAAACCCTACAGGCCACGGTATGTTCTAAAAGGGCCTGCGGCTCGCAGCAGCAGAAGACACCGCCTTGGAGGACCAGGGTTCGGAGATTTTGGCTTAGGGTTTGGGGGCTTAGGGTTTTAGGGTTTTAGGGTTTAGGGTTTAGGGTTTTAGGGCTTTAGGGTTTTAGGGTTTTAGGGTTTTAGGGTTTTAGGGTTTAGGGTTTAGGGGTTAAGGGCTGGTAAGGCTTAGGCCTTTTTCTCAAAACTTTGTCCTTTTGAAGGCGGGTTTGGGGGCTTACGCGACTGTGAGACCCTCCTTCTACTTGTCGGGGCTCGTGTCTTTCTGGAGCCATCAACAGCCAGGAAGTTTCGAGTAGCTAATGCCGAAAACTGCTCGACTGTCTGGTGCTTAGTAGGGAATGGGGGAAGGGATCCCTTTTTGTTGTCCCTTTCATCCCCACATTCCCCCATTCCCTACTAAGAACCAGACAGTCAAGGGTTTTCGGCTTGCGTTTAAGGGCGGTTTAGTGGTTCGTGGGCTTAGACGGAAGGGTCAATCCGGAACACATAACATCCGAAGGCCCGGAATTTCCGGAGAGTTGAAAATGAGGGACTCTAGTTGTATCACCTGAACAGCACACCCAACTAGAGAAAGTACTGTATCCCCTAGTTCATTCAAGTGATACAGTTTAGGAGTTTACGACTTGGGCTTCATCATTCGGCGAGCCTTTCATAATGTAGGGGGCCTTTGTAGATTTCCTTGGGGCTCCTTCATAGTGTCATAGTTATAGTCCAATATGCACCAGTACCCTATTCCAATTTCCAAGGCCAGTATACTGAATTATTAGGTAAGTATTAGAAGGGGCCCCCACCCTGTAATAGTGGTAGAATAGGAATATAATAGGGCCCTAATATAATCCTTATAGTCACTATTACAGGGTGGGGGCAGCTTCTAAGGTAAGTAGCTCTTGTTAAACACTGGCTTAAGCTTTGAGCCCCAGCAATCCGAAGGACCCTAAACCCCTAGGGCCAGAGCCCATCCCTCTGTCGTGGAGGAAGCCTGCAACTCGCTTTAGGGCTGAGGATTCGAATAGAAAGATGCAGGGTTGAGCTTCAGGTGCACATAGTTTTGAGATTTGTGGGCGAGATTTTCAGGGTTCCAGAAACGAAGCTGGGGCATGCCCTAAAACCCTAAACCACGCAGCAAGCAGTGCCACGCACCCCAACGAGAATGCTCCCCACTCCTCGGCTGAACGCGAAGTCCTCATTTCGCCCAACAGTGGCGCTTCCGGTTTAGGGTTTGGGCTTTAGGGCGAAGAATCTGAATCCATTCTACAGGCTTGACTTCGCCCGGGGTCTTGATAACCTAGTGCGCAAAGCAACTCTGCATCCCCCGCTTTGCCCAAAACCTCGGTAGACAAACCGAACCAAAGGACCCGACACCCTAAACATCCCTAAACCCTACTTTGAATTCCATGACAGGCCTCAAGTCTCGCCCAGCAAGGGGAGCATACTCAAAACCGCTAGATGGCTTAAAGTTAGCCTTCAAGGGGTGGTTCCAGTAAGTGGGGGACACACGAGCATCCCTTGAATCGGAAAGTCTCAAGCAGCACAGCACAAAGAGCGCCTTCTGCAGCGGTCTGTTTGGTGAAACGAAGATGCCCTTGATCCCTAACCACCAAACTTCAGTACACAAATCCTGAATCACATTGGAGCTGACAGCTGAGAATTCTCACTCATTGGTTAGAGCTAAAATGGGCTAGAAATCTTAAACTTTCATCCGCTCCAAATCATGCTCAAAAGGCCGGGATGCATGCTTTACTTCAGCTTGCCAAAGCCTGAACCGTCTGAAGCGTCCTATGCCGATCCCATCGTTATAGAGCATGCTATAGCAGCGCTTTGAACCCTAACCCCTAAACCCCTATACCCTAAACCCTCGCGCCCACAACTCCTCTTGAGCCAAAAGTGGCGAGGCCACGTTTGGGCTTCGGTACATGTCGTGAGGGCTTGCGGCCGTGGGGCTTAGCATGTGAAGTGCAGACTCCGCAGAGTGTGTAAGACAGCATTTGGGAAGTGGTCCTGCTTATGAAGAGAACTGGACACAAGACATGTCTGCATGCGATTGAGAAGCAGGATCTCTTGACTTGGCGCCAAAAGCCGCGGCTCCCAATCCACTCCCGTGATGCGGGAACTTGTCGTGATGTACTTCGTTTTGAGCTGCTTATTTCCTTACTTCGCTTGAGAAAATGTATACACACTAACCCTAAACCCTAAACCCTAAACCCTAAACCCTTTCATGCTTTTCAGTCCGAGGGTTGTTAAGATGTTGAAGAACGCTACAACCTTTCTTTGTGACCGGGGTTTCCTCAAAATGGCATGGCTTCTGTTGTAATTAGATGGGATCATTTGGAACATGTTGGGCTATGCTAGACGGGATGCTTGGTCACATCTTGCTTTCGGTTAGGATCGATTTCAGTTTCAACTACTTTCTGTCAAAAACGGCTATACACGTTCTGATTGAAACTGGCAAAGGCTGGGATTTGGGGCTCCTCTTATACTTGCTGTTGCTATTTGGCTCTTGGAGGATTGTTGTGGGCTTCCTCCCATGTCTCAACCATCACCATTACCATACCATTATCGTCGCCATCATCATCATCGTCATCACCATCAACATCATCATCGTTATCATCATCAATGTTACTGCTAATGCCAGTGCTAGCAGCATCGTCAGAAACAACATCATCAGAGCAATGATAGCTGGCATTTCAGGCTCCACGCCATCTTGATCATGAGAATGCAATGCTGCCGACAGCGTTTCACAAAAGGGCTGCACATCACGAAATCAAACGAAGCAAGACGTTCTGCATTTACCAAGAATTTCTTTCCTCTACTCTTGGGCAAACCGACAACTCACTCGGTTCATTCTCTTATATCTCTTACGACGACGACCACTACTACTACTACTACTACTCCTCCTACTACTACTTCTACTACCACTACCACTGCCACTACCACTACCACTACCACTACCACTACCACTACCACCACTACTACTACTACTGCTACTACTACTACTACTACTACTCCTCCTACTACTACTTCTACTACCACTACCACTACCACTACCACCACTACTACTACTACTGCTACTACCACCACTACTACTACTACTACGACTACTACTACTGCTACTACTGCTACTACTGCTGCTACTGCTTGCTACCGGATCTGCCACCGCGCATTCACGAAGCTTTCATCTCTGCACCGCTCCGGTTTTCTCTGCATCTCGGGGCGCCCTCGTGCGGCACCGGTCTTTCGGGCCCAACCCCGCCGGCTCTTTAGGCTTTGGAGATAAGGGATCTAGAAGTAAACCCTAAACCCTAAACCGTTCCATAAGGGTTGTATAGGGATACTTTGGGTATTATGGAGATTGAATTTGTAAGGTTCACAGCTTGGCTTTGTCTGATGAATCCCGTCTGTGATGCCCATGATGTCGCGAGAGAAGTTAGCCTCGATGCTTTAAGCCCCAAGCCCTGACTACGCTGCTTCGGCCTGCATCTGTCACGGACATCCGGATCAGATGTTGGCGTAGGCTTTGTGGCAAATCCGAAAGCGGAGAGCCTGATTTCGAGCTTCAGTGCTGTGGCAGTTCAGGGCTCAGGGAGTCTTCGTAAAGACAATTTGCAGCTTGCAACCGACATGTCGCCATCATCAAGCGCCAGTGCATGCTAGCGTGAAGAGATCTGAGCTGCCGACTGAACAGGGTGATTGGCAGTATTGGTTGGGGTGTTGCGGTTCGACTGTTTAGCATCCGGCAGCAAGCATGATGACAAGCGCTTTCTTTTGCTCCGTCATCGCAGGGGCGACAAGAAGTGTTCTAAGCCAGCAGTCCTCAAAGCAGTCGACGAACGTGCTCATGCACGACAGCGGCTGCTCATGGAGAGCCTCAAGCAACAAAAGCAACATTCAACCTGCACCAAACAACGAACGAACCGGTGCCATGGTCACTATGATTGACCCGAGGCTGTATGAAGCTCTCCAGTTGTGGTAGAGAACATCACTTAATCTATACAGGATCGTAGGTAATCACGTGAACTGTCTGCAAACATGATGCTGCAACAACACCTCTGGGTTGCAAGATTGGTGGCCGCTAGTGCAGGCTGATGGGCTGTAAGACTGCATATTTGTTTGGAGTATGAGAGGTGCTGTCCGCAATGCATCCCGGCTCCTCGTCATTGGACGGCCTCCCTCTGCACGAGCAAAGGGTGCCAAGTCAGAGCCAGTTGTTGCAGCGAGGTTCTGTTCGTGCGGCCACCGGCTGCTTCGACATGCTGCCCTAAACCCTAAACCTTCAAAGCAGCATACCGCTTAAAGCCATCTAAACAGCAGTGGCACAATTTCTGTATCGGGAGCCATGTTGGACGGACGAATTTCCTATCAATGTCTGAACCGAGCAAACAACGATGCAAATAACTTGATACATAACTTGTTGACATAGCCGCCGCCCAACAGGACGCCTTTGCCGACGCAACTTCAGGATCAAAGGCTGTACAACCACGACAAAACGTGAAGACGCCAAGAGATATCTACAGTTCCAAAGCACTCACGCTCTCTGTGGGCTTTTCAAATTTCTGAATCAAGGTGAATTAGCAACATCATGTAGGTCCTGGATTACGTGACTATTACGTGTGTTCACAGCGAAGTCCGCCCAAGGCACAGCTGCGGGTCTCAGAGCTGAATCACAACTCCTTGCATCAATGCTCGCTGCTGGTCAAGCTCAGATCGTCACAGATCCAGCTTCCAAAGCACTCACGCTCTCTGTGGGCTGTTGAAATTTCTGAATCAAGGTGACGGTGCCTCGTGGACAAACGCTTAGCAACATCATGTAGGTCCTGGATTACGTGTGTTCACAGCGAAGTCCGCCCAAGGCACAGCTGAGAGTCTCAGAGCTGAGTCACAACTCCTTGCATCAATGCTCGCTGCTGGCCAAGCTCAGATCTCAACAGATCCAGCTTCCAAAGCACTCACGCTCTCTGTGGGCTTTTGAAATTTCTGAATCAAGGTGACGGTGCCTCGTGGACAAACGCTTAGCAACATCATGTAGGTCCTGGATTACGTGACTATTACGTGTGTTCACAGCGAGGTCCGCGCAAGGCACAGCTGCGGGTCTCAGAGCTGAACCACAACTCCTTGCATCAATGCTCGCTGCTGGTCAAGCTCAGATCTTAACAGCTCCAGCTGCGCGTCAACCGTAGTGGGAGATCGGCTAGGAAAGTATTTGACCTTCGACGGAAAATCACAAACTGCGACACAAGCTCACTGCTCCATGCTTGGAGGTTCTAGCAGTGCTGGCAGAGCAAAATGCTGGCTTAAAAGACCACACAGCTGCTTACCACCGGACTCAACCGACGTGAACATGACCTGAACAAAAACAGACAGGCGGCGAGTGCAAGTAAAGGTAGTCGAGCTAGGGACCGGTTGAGCTTGCTCAGGTCACGCTTGCTGATGTCTTTGAACGCATGCTGCTCATCCGAGTGGAGTTCCTGCCCGAACAAGAGCAAAAGACTTGCCGCCTTCTCTGTCAGCTCGAGCTTCTGAAGCCTTTTCTGGATGTGAGGGAAAAGAAGAGTTCTCACATCTTCCTGCCGCATGGCTTGCATGAGCTCGCGCTGGGATTGTTCCATCTTCAGAGGGGCTTTGCGGTGCACGTCGTGGCAAAAACGGCACGCAGACCCGAGAAAGCAGGAACCACCCTTTGCGATGTGCACGCAAGGCCGCTGGCAAAGCTCTGGATGTCCCAAGCTGCCATTGGAAGCCGGTGAGAACTGGAGGAAATCGCCCAGGTCTTCAAAGTATGTGGCCGAAGGTGACAAAGAAGAAGCACAGGCCATGTTTGGCTCAAGGATTCCGTGCCGTGTCGCGGTCAAAGTTCTTGAGCCGGAACTGCCCGAATGCTGAGAGTTTTTCTGTGCCAGATAGCAAGATTGGGCGAACTTTGCTCGGCATCTTCGACTCTTGTCGACATCTAGTCCTCAAGCAATAGCTTCAGATTTGCACGAGGTTCTGCAGCGCACCACTACCTTTGCCACTCCTTCACGAAGGAGCCTTTCTCACGAATATACAAGACCTTTATGAGCAGGGCTCAGGATTTTGGAGTGTATGGGAGTTTCCGAAAATAGGGGCCCCTTTTTATAAGGACCCTAAAAATAAGGTACCCCTAACTTTCGGAAACTCCCATATCAGACTCTCATTAGAATCAGGATCCCGAGGCAATGATGTTGCTAGTTAGTGCTCCTGGCTCGTCGACATCAGGAATGGGCTCTCATTCCTGTGATCTGCTACGACGTAGTCATTGAAGCGTGGTGTTGCTGAAGTAATTCATAAGGCCCCTATACTAGCCCGAGGACTCTGCCAGCCGCATTCAGCACGAGCAGGTCTTCGAGGCGGCGGCATCTGATCCTCCTGGCAGCACATGTGGAGTGGCTTCGGGACATCTGGATTTAGGGTTCAGGGACACGGATGTGTTTAGGGTTTAGGAACTAAGGTGTAGAGTTTAGGGTTTGAGATTTTTTGCCCCAGGGACCTTTAAATTTTGGTTTAGAGTTTAGGATTTTGTGTGTTTTTGCCTTGTGGCCGAGCCGGTACCTGCCTCCTGATGACGCTGTTATGGCTCTGAGGCTGTACAATCCAACAATTGGTAATCTGTACAAGGTTTAGGGGCTTAGGGATATCATCTGATATTACATTATACAGTATGATCTGGTATTATGTTGTGTTATGTTCTGTTCTATTTAATCTATTCTGTTCTATTCTCATATATAATATGATGTTGTATTGCACTGTGCTATGTTGTTTCCTATCATAGTATATATTACAGTAAAATGTACAGTGACATAGTGTGGTCTAGTATCTTGCCATGCTATACCAGATGTGAAACCGAGAGGGGCTGCACTCTGGGACCCGGCTAGGAGCCACTCAACACTTGCCAAAAACTGCCAGCGGCTTTAGGGTTTACGGCCTAGCGTTTGGGCCTTAGGGTTTAGGGCCTAGGGTTTGGGCTGTAGGGTTTAGGGCCCAGGGTTTGGGCTTTAGGGCTTAGGGCCTAGGGTTTGGGCTTTAGGGTTTAGTGGGCAGCCAAAATAAAACCTGGTTTGCAGGATCAGCCCGACCCCACCTGGGAAGTAACCAGGGGAAAAAGTATATATATATAGATATATAGATATAGTTAGACTCTTATTTCATAACTGGTTCCCTTTAAGTAACAGGTCCCCGAAAGCGGTCCCCAAAAGCAAGGTATGGTACTCCATAGCCCAGTCACTGTTCATGAATATGTGTCTTAGTAAGATGAGCAGGATAGGTTATAGTACGCTTATGATAAGGATCCCTGTGGAATACTGTTTGTATATACTTATTCCGGCCTATGCATTAGGCAAACCGTAAACCCTAAACCCTAAACCGTGCCCCCCCCCACCCAAATCGCCACCTATCTGCAGCACTCAAAAGAATCGCCGTTCCAGTGCCAGACCCCGAGGTTGCTATGTTGTTTAGGGGCTTTGCGTTTCAGGGTTTAGGTGGCTTAGGGCTCTAAGCACTTAGGTGTTTAGGGCTTTAGGGGTTGGGGTTTAGGGGTTCAGGGATTTAGGGCTTAGCAATTCAGGGTGCGGGGTTTAGGGCTTCGGGCTCGAGGCATTCGTTCGGGACTTGGGCTGCTTCGTGTGTCAAGTGAGGGTCTCTCGACTCCAATAAGGATTTCGAGTTCGGGTTTAGGGTTAGGGTTGATGGCTCAGCGCCCGGAAGTAAACGTATAACGGCCAGGACTGTGTGGTTCAGCCAGCATTGGGGCCTGCTTATATAGATTATTCAGATCCTTACAGCAAGGGCGCTGTCGAGGTCCATGTTCTGAAGCTCCCAAGCAGGATTGAACCCTAAACCTAATATAGGGGCCATCAATAATTGGAATAGGGTTTTGGGGTATATCACACTAGAACTATAATAACGAGCACCAAAATATAGGCAATTATTAATTCCCCTATATTAGGACTTGCCGACCCTAGGAATTTTGAGCTCCCCAGCACAAGCATCCAAACACCCCAGCGGCTCTGAACGCTTGCAGAAGAACACCCCCCGAGCCCCTAAGCGGCTGTGCTGCCGAGTTCGGATATGGAGGCTTCGCGGCTTCGCGAGAGGAGGTGTAGTACCCTAAGCCCTAAACTGGCCCCAGGCACCCCTAGACCCGAAACCCGAAGCCCCGAAAACCTTAAACCCCTAAACCCTAAACACTATACACCTACCCTCAAAAAAAGGTCGGCTTGAAACTTGGGAAAGCTGAAAGCCAGCGTGCCTTCTCCAATGCGCAGGCCGGTATGGATCCCCGACACCTGGTGGACTTAGGATTTAGGGGTCTGGGGTTTGGGGGCAACTTCAGAGTTTAGGGTTCAGGGTCAGTACGGCTGTTCTTCTCCCTTCTGCTGGCTTCTCGTACTCCACGCCCCCAGCGCCTGATCTGGACTGGCCGAGGAGAAGCAACACCCAAACCCTCGCCACCCTAAAGCCTCAACCCAACACCCATATCGCTAAACCCAAACCCCAAAACTCCAAACCCGAAACCCGGCGAACCCCAAAAAATTTAAACCCGAAACTCAGAACCCTAAAACCTAAATCAGAACCGACAACTCAGCAGCCCCTAAAATCCTCAAACTCTCAAATACCAACTTTCTGGGACTTTTGCCATGGAGAGAGGATCGATAAGGCCTGGCAGAGGAAGGCACATCGAAGATCGTTGCTCTGAGCTCGTCGCTTAAGTAAGGGGATTTGAGAGCTTCCGAAAATAGGGACCCTAATATAGTACCCCAAATAGTAGGATCCTGATTATGAGGATCCCAAAATAAGGTACCCTCACTTTGGGAAACTCGCATTTAGAGTGTAGCGTGTGCGATTTGGAGTTTCGGATCTGAGAAGCTTGGCAATACACCCTCCAACCTCGCTATCAAAGTCGGTTTCGCGGTTGATAGAGCCTTGAGGTTTCACAAAGCATCCAAGGATTTCTGGGCCGTAGTGCTTCACTGTACCCTGAACTGCAAGCTTCGAGGAAGCCTCGAACTAAACCCTGGTTCTAACCAATGGAAGCAAAGTTGAGCCTGGAGATGAAAGAGAAGCCTACAACGAAACCTTCGGGGGGTTTAGGGTTTAGGGGCAGACGCTTCTTGACCATGTAGACCCTGGAACCCAGCTCCCCTGTTATCCTCCGGCTGATGAATTCGGCTGTCTATGATCATATTACCGCTCAGGGTGTTCGCCGGCTTTCGAGTTTAATACAATCGTGTAGATGGCGCACACATGTGTATGTGTATATATATATATATATATATATGTGTGTGTATGCATATGGATGCATATACATATATGTGTATATATGTGTCTGTCGACCCTTATGTAAGCATAGGGCAACCCATTATTCAAGTGGCCCCCCTCGAACCTTCTGGCAACAACACGGGGGTTATACTCTGATGGTCGAAGCTGATCGAAGCCGAATCGAAGCTTCAAGCATATTGTATGCCAAACTCGAGGGTGCTGAGGGCTCTGAGCGTTCGCTCGGTTGCTGAGTTGGGTGAGTACCTTCTGAATCTGGACTTCGGCCACCCCGGTGGGAATGCATCACGCCTCACCTAGACCACAAAGCCTGAAGTGCAAACGGTGCCAGCGACGCCATCTTCGATCTTGTTCAAGATCATCCTCGCCACTTTGATGAACACATCCTCCACCTATGTGCTCGCTGGCGAGCACTTGGGACTGTGCCAGACGGTGGCAGCAGAAGCACCAACACTGCAGCCTAAAGCAAAATCTTCTGGTGTCCTTGCCGCCTACTGTGCCTCGGCTTGGAACCTAAGCCTAAACCCATTTGTCGTGAAGCATCTTGAAACCACTATGATGTGAAAACCCTAAGCCAATCACAATTCAGTGTCACCATCACTCCTTCCGAAGGGTCACTATTGTTTTGGCCACTCGCTGGCTGAGGGAGGGACTCCTTCGCCGGTGAGCGCGCTGGTCTCGAGAAACAAGATATCTGGGAGCAGGCCACAAGTGCTCCGAGATCCAATCCTGACCCTGAACTCCGAATTCCTAAACCCTAAACCTCTTAAGCCCGAGATCCTACATGGATACGGACCTCGTATACAGATTCTCTACTCTGGCATGTTGAAGCGAGGTGGGAAGTCGACGTAGTCGTCAATTTCGGCAGACTGTGCTTTCTTGGTGTACCCTAAACGAACATGATATGCATTATCATCTGATGTATAACACATATATACACACAGCTACAGTGTATTCACCATATAATCACAGTAGATCACATCATATACTAGGGATAGTAATTCTGGAGAAAGCTGTGAGAACCTGCTGCTGCTACAGTTATAAGTACTAGCACTAGCATCAAGACTACTGGTACTGGTGCTGAAACTGGTGCGAGTATAGCCGGTACCACACTTACTAGAACAACAGCTGCAAGCGCAACTAGAATCATGACGACTTTGACCACTCCCTCCTCCTCCTCTTGGTGGTGCTGCCGCGGCCGCTACTGCAGCTGCTACTGCTGCTACGGTGCTACTAGTTGTGACAAGAAACATCAGTGCCATGATGATTATAGGAACCTTGCACACAATCATAACTCGTTTCGAGAACTTCGACAGAACTTCGACAGCAATTGCCGACATGTGCTGGGCTTCCCAGCCGTTCTCCTGCGCACATCGACTCGCCTCAAGGAAGGTCACCTCCTCGGCAATGCAATAAATGACCATGAAAGCAATAGCAATAGTTGTAATAACAGTTGTAGTGATCGTAGCAATAATTAACAGAGCTGACAACGAAACTTATGCTCTGCAGGAGTGAGTTTCTATGGGTTTCTGGCTGAGAATTTAAGAGCCCACGGCAGAGGATTTACGTTTCAGGGGTTCGGGCGGCAGCACCACAGCTGCCGCATGGGGTTCTTAGCATATGTAGGGTCCTTTCATCGCGGGTGCTGCAAGCTACCGCCTAGCTTGTATATTTGTGTCCAATACTTTCTAATGGCAAGTACCTAATCACCTAATCCACGCTCTGATCCGAACTCACAACAAGTCCTCATCATCCCTCAACTCCAGGCTCCCAATACTTCCCTTCAACGAACCCTTTACGGTTTAGGGCTTAGGGTATGCAAACTACACTTACCTAGGGTTTGAAGTAACCAGTCAGTAAAAGTAGGCATAAACTTTCATATCATAGTGAACGATCAAAAAGTATGGTACTGCAAAACCCAAGGAACCCTTTGAAGGAGGGCTTCTGGGTACCCAAAAGATGTATGCTCGGATTCCGCTAAGGGTTTACGTTTTGGGGTTCCCTAAACCTGAAGGAATCACAACTACCCTTCAGGGTACCCTGAAAGATGTATGATAGGCTTCCGTTCAGGTACTACAACTACCCTTTCAACAACCCAGAGAGCCCAATACCCTTTAGTTCAGGAATACAGCTTAAATCATAATATGAGGCCCCTTTTTTCTTCAAGGTTTCTTGCTTAATTAAGGAGTTTGGGGCTCTCTGAACCTTTCAACACCGCGAACTTGGTCCCCAGCGCGCTTTTCCTTAAGGTCGACTTTGTTCCCTGGGTCGAGGCAAAAGCTGGCTTACTCCATACTTAGGGTTAGGGGTTCAGGGTTCAGGGTTTAGGGGTTTAGGGCTTTGGGTGTTTAGGGTTAAGGGTTAAGGGCTTTTGGCGTTTAGGGCTTTAGGGGTTTGGGGTTACCTAGAGCCAAAATATGGCCTCTTGATAATAATAATAGGGTTGTAGGGGACAGTGCACGAAAAATGTAATCAGGAACCCTGAGGATTAGCGTTGGTATTCTTCCGACTGCAACTAGAGCCTGGTTCACTGAAGCGCGAAGTCCTTAAATCCTTGCCGCCTAGCCCACTCAAAAATATTCCTTGAAACCTAGAACTCGACCAAACTAGAAAGTTGAAATCCTAAAGCCGGTTCTCTGGTTCGATGGCTTCAATTTCTTGTTGAAGCTCACGGAGGCTCAGGTTTCAGGATTTGGCCTGATATAGGGTTTAGGGCGCAGGGCTAACCCTCCTGCTCAACTTGCACTCTTGTAAACCCTAAATCCTAATCCCAACATCTTATACCCTAAACCCTAAACCCTTAATCCTAATCCCAACATCTTATACCCTAGACCCTAAACCCTTAATCCTAATCCCAACATCTTATACCCTAGACCCTAAACCCTTAATCCTAATCCCAACATCTTATACCCTAGACCCTAAACCCTTAATCCTAATCCCAACATCTTATACCCTAGACCCTAAACCCTTAATCCTAATCCCAACATCTTATACCCTAGACCCTAAACCCTTAATCCTAATCCCAACATCTTATACCCTAGACCCTAAACCCTTAATCCTAATCCCAACATCTTATACCCTAGACCCTAAACCCTTAATCCTAATCCCAACATCTTATACCCTAGACCCTAAACCCTTAATCCTAATCCCAACATCTTAAATCCTACAGGCGAAGCCCTCAGGTCCAGGGGAGCGAGTCCCTGCTCAACAGAGGAAATCACTGGTGGGCTAAAGGACTAAGAATCCCTGAATCTTGCAGCCGAAAGGGTTCCTTTACAGGGGTATTTACGGGTTACTACAAGGGATACTATAACGGCTCTTCTGTAGAGGGGCCTAAGGCTGGCTTTTGGGGGGGAAGAAACTGCATTCCGTCAAGCAGGGCTTCGGCTCCTCTTCCCGAAATGCCCAAAATCTGAATGCATGCCCTTAGAGCCCGCATCAGCGCAAGCGCGCGCCTACGGTAATGATGGAGATGTCTGCTCTGGCAAGAGTCCTGCGTTGGAGGGCATGTGCGGTGCAGTGGAGGGTGCAGTGGCTACTGCAGTGAAGTTGAGATATCACGTCTGGAATGCTGCGAGTGCAAACTGCAAAGAGTTGCGCCAAACAACAAATCGCCACCGACTTCAATCCCACCTCAAGCAGCGAAAGCTATAAACAGCAGCTAACGGCAGGAACGTTTTTTGTCTCCGTGCTTGGTGATTGGATTCTGCGGTTTAGTATCCTGAGTTACCTTTCTGGCGCAGCTTCGTTCCATTCTCAGTGGTGGTGACAGAGTCTGTACAGTATGCATGAGTCGCCAAGAAAATGCGGCATCAATGCGATGTACGACGAATAGGATCGAAGGCAGCAGGGCACACAGAAGATATATTAGTCCACACCCTGGTCGGAAGACTTGTTGCCCTGCTAAACCTGTGGAATGCGACCAACTGCTCTATGAGACAGTATGCCAAATTGACACCCGCACTCCTCCTTGTACATTAGTCCAAGTCCGGAAGGAATCGACAAAGATTTTACTGTAGTCTAGGGCATTGAGGGTTTATGGTTTAGGGGTTTCTCGCATTGCCACCCCCTGGTCCCCTTTCTCTGTAGCTTGCCGAGTCCTGGCATCTGCAAGCCAGTTCACCAGATGGTTGTAGGAGTCACCTGGGTGGTTGTTAATATTAGGGTCCCTTTGTGGGTCCTTATCATAATACGGCACCTAATATTTAGGGCACCCAAAAAGGGACCATAATTTTGACAACCACCCACCTTGCATTGGGGGCTTTGAGCCCTAAAGGATACATGCGGGGCCCTTCCGACTCACATGGAGAAGGCACCGCCGAAACAAGAACAGCAACTTCGAGGGTGCCCCTGTTCCACCAATATAACGGTCTGGACAATGTGTAGCATCATTATTCTCTGGGATTTCCTAGGCTAAGTTATGTAAGCTTCATCATGCAACGACAGAGCGCAAGAGACTGCTAAACATCATCTGGGAGAACCGGTGGCCACGTTCCCCAAACTCTTCTACAACCTCCTGCACCAGGGCTCTAGCATGCTGCAGGTCAGGCATTGTAAGCCATGCTAGACCCTAAGCCCACCAACTCTATCTGGTAGGATCCGGCACGACACGCAGGTAGGATCCGGCATGACAGAACGATGGCAACGACTGCAGATCTCTAGGCAGTGATTCGGTCTCAGGTCGGCGTGAGGCAACTCACGGGTGTTTTTTGGCTGCGTGTATCACAGCGGCACCAAGCATTTCTCAGTCATCAAGAAATGGCCGAACATTAGTTCACGATCAAAATCAAAACTGCTCAAGAAGCTCCACAGTCTTGAAGATGGAGCCGAACCCGTTCTGATTTCTGTTAATTTAGAACCCAGACTCTAGTCGCAGCGGAAGTAGCATCGAAGGTCTCTAGCAGATTTGCGCAATCAACGCCCCAGAACAGAAGCAATTCCATCAGGTTTCGGTTAGGGTTATATACTATAATACTACAAGGGAGTTTCTAAAAATCGGGGACCCTAATATAGTACCCGAAATAGTAGGATCCTTATTATAAAGACCGCAAACACAGGCACCCCTATTTTTCGGAAACCCCCGCATAGGTGCCTGACTTTAATAATTCGAAGAAGGTTTTAGGGTATATTGTCCGATAAATATCGTATAGAGACCCTACAAAGGAACTGTGGCTTCCATGCTAGGTCCTGGCTCTTAGGTTTTACGGATGAGTGGGTTCAGAATTCCAAAACCCAGGCCTTTCCAGTTGAAAGTTATCGCTTTTCCGGGCGAAGACCCTGTATAAGTTAGCCCCATGCGTGCCCGTTTTGGGCTATGGGCACCACTAGCCTCACACCATATCACAATCCCTATCCCAACCCTAGAATACCATCCTAGTAATACTCCAACATCCCTATCCAGGTGCCATAGCCTAAAACGGGCAAGGGGTTCCTTGTAGAATTTGGTTCAGGGTTTAGGGTTAAGGGTTTCCTCTCCCAGACGGCAGTTCCGTGAGCTACCACGACTTCCAGCAGTGCTTCAGCGAGATGCCGAAAGGAGACCCGGGTGTTAGGGTTAAGGGTTTAGGGCTTCGTCAGTGCGAGTTCTGCCAACATGCAATTCAGCCTATCGGCATTCAGTCGCTTGAGCTAACCTTGTTTATTCCAAGGTGCCATTTTGGCTTAACTTTTCATAGAAAGTAGATCCCGAGCAATGAGCGAGAAGAACCACGTCGTTGAGTTCATAGAAGACCCAGTGAAGCGCCAGATGGGATTTTCAGACCGAGTTGGCGACGAGCTACGCAGGGCAAATCAGAAACTGACGAGAAGAATGGCATCCAGATGGAAAGGGTGGATCAGAAACGGTAAGCGTCCCAATCAGACCAAGCCCATTATCTTTCCTACCGTGGAGACGCTTGAGTTCTATGAGTATATATCGCATAGACCAGATCCGAGGAAGTCTTTTAAATCGCAGTAAAGGGCGACTACTCAAAGCGAGTGTCGCCTGATCATAGTAATCTGCGAGTGCTAGACAAGTTAGGTGTCGCAGAGCCACACCGCACAGACCTTAGTGTGTGGCAGAAACTCGCACTCGGTGCAAAGAAACAGACATGTGTGTGTGTGGCGCCAGTTCGTTGGGTGCAAGACCGCAATAGAAGCGATCGTTTGTTTGTGTGTTGCTCAATGTAGTGTTTAGTCTCAGTTTTGTGCATACACTGCCCTCTTTGAGCGATGTCAGTCGTCCCTGAGAAGTCGGATGGCTACCCGCTTGGCACAGACGAGGGCGTGATGCCGAAGGTCACAGAGACTACCCGTAGAGATCCCAAGCCTCACTGGAGCCACGTGGTCAAGTCCGAGAACGCAGACTTGAAGGTTGAAAACCGTGAGCTCAAGCAGTTGGTGCTTCAGCTGAAGGGTCGTCTTCACAAACACAAGCGCCTAAGTCCCGGAGGTGATGATGGCGACGACAACGACGACGGAGATGATGACGGAGACGACGGCAGTCCCAACAGCAGTGACTTCAGTGAGCTGGACTACATCTTCATCACCGTTGAGTTCCCCTCCCCGCACTTCAATATCAAGCGCGAGGTCTACTTCGTTCACAAGCACTCCACCGTGTCTGACCTGAAGCTCAAGATCCTTGGTCATTGTGAGGTCTTCACGCAACACCCTGCTCACTTTGCGTTGTTCCGTGGCGATATGCCGTTGGACGATTTGGAGTTCGTCTACTTGGAGATGAAGGAGCGTGACGTGCTGAAGTTTGAGATGTTGACCCCCGAGTGGTACACCCCTACCAACGAGGACTTCATCACCGTCTACGTCAAGGTCTTCACCAACACCGAGAACGACATCCGCAAGGAGATTGAGATCAACAAGTTCTTTACGTGCAGGGACTTTGTCTATTACGTGGCGGGGCTCTTTGACCTGAAGAAGTTCTACCACGGCGACATCACCTTGAGCTGTGATGATACAGTGGGAGGGGGAGATATGATGTTCAATGATCGCGACATCCTTGACGTGATGGATGGCGGTTGGAAGCTTGACGAGTGGTGTGTGAAGGATGGACACACTTTGAACATCAAGTTTGGAGGACGTGGTGGCACTCGTGGCACAAAGCCGACGGTCAAGGACAGAGCCAACAAGCATAAGACGAACCTCGGCAACATCGCGCAGGGTATTGACCGGTCTACCTTGTCTGGTGTTGGTGGTATGGACGGGTTGGAGGATCGTCTCAACGCTTTCGTGGTGAGCGCGGAGGCGGACGCGGAACAGGCGATCCTTCAGCACTGCGTCGGCATGAGCCCCGATACCATCAACCGCATGTATGACATGGCTTTTGGCAAAGGTGGCACCAACGAGGGCAAGATTGACGACATCTCCTTTCACTTCTTCGGGCTGGGCAGTATGAAGGCTACGCGTGACAACATTAACAAGGTTCTAGACCTTGCAGGATCGGTATCAACCTTGCTGTTGCCAACCTCGGCGCTACCGGATTGGTGGGCTTCAAGAAAGTCATGGAGCGTGTGAAGTTCATCAAGATGGGTCAGGCATTGGGTGGCTCCACCGCTACTGGTTCAGCGCCTTCTGATGCGCACATGACCTAGCCAAGTCAGTCATTGGACCGAACGAAGTCAGTCAATGGACCGAACGAAGTCGGTCATTGGACCGAACGAAGTCAGTCATTGGACCGAAGCTTTTCAGTCATTGGACCGAACGAAGTCAGTCATTGGACCGAGGCTTTTCAGTCATTGGACCGAAGCATGTCAGTCATTAGACCGAAACACTTCAGTAGTTAGGTAGCTCAAGCTTCGGGACATGACACCTTTTGTTGCTTCCAAACGACGCTGAGACCAGTTTGAAAAACAACTCCGAATTGTCAAAGCTTACTACGGTTTAGGGGTGGTTTGGTTTTAGTGGTTAAGCCCCTGTGCGCAAGGAGAAACGACGAGAAGCACATCATCAATCCTCGGTGTCTACCATACCGCCGTGAACACGCTGATCCACCTCTACCTCTGCCAGTGCCTTGGTTAATATATAAAAAATACTTTCAAAAAATAGAACAATAAAAAACAAAAATACAAAAAAAAAATAAGCCCCAAGTTTTGAAACATAACGGTTTTAAAACGATAAAAACACAAATATCACAACAAAAACATTGGAAAAACCCATACACAAACAAGCAGAAAACAAAAAAACACCAAAAACAAGTTTGACACCTAGGGTGTAGTGAAATTTTAGGGTTTAGGATGCTTCAAAACGATAAAAACGCCAAAAACGCAACAAAAGCATTGGAAAAACCCATACACAAACAAGCAGAAAACAAAAAGAACACCAAAATCAAGTTTGACACCTAGGGTGTAGTGAATTTTTGGGGTTTAGGATGGTCACCAACAATAACATTATAATATTAATAATGTTATAATTGCTTTATGCCAACGAAAACACATTCTCTACATACTCCATAAATTCTTCGGTTGTGGTGTTATAATGATCCCTCCAACCGACCAACCAAAAATCAAAACATTCGCGTATTATTTCCTTTACTATAACTTCCTTACTAATTTCAAAGCCGTTAAATCTTATAGTAGCGGTTTTAATCTGATAATATGCGATTTCCTTTTTAACCTTTCCTATATCGGTTAAACGGCTAATGACACTATACAGTAGCATCACGTGACATACACCGTGAAACATAAGACGTTCGCGGTCTGAATGGTTTCTGATATTCATAAACTGCTTCATTATCTTTCGCAGTGGGTTATTTGATCTTTTGATGATGTTTTTGTATTTTCGCCTATCCATGATTGTATCAATGTTGCGATTACGATATAACAAGTGTATTATTACTTTTTGCACTTTGTTTAACTTTGAAAATTTGGGGTTTTCATCAAAATCTTCAATAACTTCAATCTTATCTCTACACTTATCGCACTTGTCATATTCGCACACACGATTACATATATCAATCGGTAACTTGCTAGTTAATACTCCTACTTTGTTCATTTCTTCGCACTTCCAACAATTTTCAAACTTGAACATTTCCCTGTTAATCTATATAGGTGTCATTTCTTTAGGTGTTTTTGTTAAGAAAAGTTTTATCAAAAGAAAAATTTAACTTTTAACAACTCAAAGCGTAAATAAGCCCTATCATTCCCTGATACATAATAATATTTTTGACCCAATTTTTCGTCAATTCTTTCTATGGTATAAACATTTTGCGACCAATTTGATACACGTTCTTTTTCATTGGGTTTCCTCTTCCTAAATATTTTAACCTCACCCCCGACACCTAGATCAGGATAGACCCGGTTTCGTTTAGCATTCATATTTAAATGCAGTTTAACTTTTAATTCGTTGCTCGGTTTTCTCGCATCCTTTGGGGTGAAGCCAGTTGCGGAATGTTTCATTTTATTGTTATATGTTAATAATATCTCAAAAATATAATCTGTCCATTGAATATTATCTTTACCCTTTTTCTCATCGGCCTCAACCCTTTTATATAATAAATCTTTGAACGTCCTAATAGCTCGTTCGCTGAAATTTGGATGCGCCCTAGTCCTGTGATGTTCTATGTTCTGTTCCTGTAAATACTTTTGTATTGCCTCCTTGTTCATTGCTCCCTCGTCGTCGGTATAAATTATTTTTGGCTTCTTCCCCATTTTATGTAAGCATTCAATCATCCCACTCGCTAAATCTTCTTCCTTCTTACCTTTAATTGCCACGACATGCATAAACTTATCAAATATATCAATCATTAACATTCCTACTCTAAATTTTTGATCTTCCAAATCATTTATAAAAAATAAGTCCATCTGATACTCGTATGCTGAATGGGGGGCGACAAAGCTATTTGAACCGACGGGCTTTCGCTTTTGATCAACATTCTTCCTGAAAAACTCGTTAATATCAGACATTGTGATGGTTTTGTCTTTCTCCCGTGCTGCTTCTAAAGTCCGGCTTTTTGAACCAAACCCCGCGCGATCAAAATACACATCATTAATAATTTTTTGCTTCTCACTCATATAAAAACAAAAGAAAATAATGATTTAATAATTAAATTAAATCATCATTCGGACATCGGCATTATGATCTTGCAGTTCTTCATGTCATATTTTGCCGAACCGTGCTTGGGCTTCATCGGCTTCTTTGCATTCAATATTTCTGATAGCAATTCATCATTAATCTCCTCGGGCTTCAGTGTGATATTGTTGGCTTGTTCATACTCCTTGATCTTCTTTTTCTGGTTGTGTCTTTGTGCAGATTCGCGTTTCTTTTGCATGTATGCCTCGTCCTTGTTGCGCTTGTGATAATACAGTCTGTTGTATATGGCGAGTTGCTCTTTGATTTCTTCTATTGTCATATCCTCGGGCTTCTTGCTCATATTACTATACTATATATATTATTTTTTCTTTAGATGCATTTTCTTTAAAAGAAATCTTCAGAAAAATCCATTTAAAGGGAAAATAAATATATAGTTTAATTATATTAGTATATGTCCAAAGCCGTTAAGCGTAACACGGAAGCACTACAAACATTTTATAACAACAAGCGAAACCGCATCACCCAAGCCACCAGAACAAAAGTTCAAAGTATAATTAACTTATATTCAGATCGTAAGATCGCCCAATTCACCACAGCAGACAATTTAATTAGGAAACTCACCACCGCAAAAACAGACAAAGAAAAAACTAAAGCGGAAAAAGAATACAACAAGATTTATGACAAACACAAGGATAAAGAACAACTAGGTCAGAGAATGGCACAAGCAAAAGAAGACAACAAACGAACGGGAAGAACCAACCCAAGAAAACCAAGAAAATATTCAATCAATGTCCATTTATACCAACTGAAGACAGAATCGCACCAAGGATTATCAGTATCTTTCAGAGACGGCAGGGGTAGGGCATACGTTCCTATTTGTATGCGTGATCTATCAGCCAATGTAGCCACAACACCGTGGGTAGAAAACTTGACGAGGAGACGAATATTTAGAGACGAGAAGCCCGACACAAAAACATTTCATAGGCTCAAGATGTTATTAATGACAGATGACAGTTTTAAAGCCGATGTCGGTTATGCTGAAGGTTACATTGCTTGTATTAAAGTTAATTACGCCGAAAGGGTAGATAATGCCGATGCGTTCAAGCCACAAGACGAAGATCTAACAAACACAGTGAATGTCAGTATGTATCACAGATATATTCAGACACCCTTAGATCCACAGTATGAGACCTTCAAGGAAGCCATTAAAGTAGATCATTATGTTAAGAACGAGTGTTGGTTTAACACCTTGACCGATTATTATAAAGATACTCTTATGGGAGATCACAAGAGAGAGAAGAACAAACTAACAAAAGAAGCCATCCTAAAGATCATAAATAAGACGGAAGAAGATTTTAAAACAAACGGGGCGTCTATAACAGATATGGCTAAGGTGTTTGAACATTTTAACTTGCAAGTGAGAATATATGATGCGTTTGAGAATCTCATTTATAAACGCGACCCAATAAAGAGAAACCATCACATCCCAGCCTTATACGCTATAGTGAAGAACAGTCACATCTACACAGTCAGTGATAATATGAATATGTTGAGGCAGATGATACCCAAAAGCAGTAATTATAGTATATCTGTTAAGGCATCTTCAGATTATCACCTTAACGAGAAGGAAGAACCAGTGGAATGTAAAATGATCACATCCCTAGATGACATTCGTAAATACACAGAGCATAGCGAATATACATTGGTATATAATGGCTACGATCTGTCTCATCTCTTTTATCTTAGCAAACAAGCCGGATATGAGCCACAGGTTAGATTTAGTGCAGGGTTCGTATCTGAACTTAACTTCAAGTTTAAGATCAAGATAAACAATAAGAGCCACAAAGAGATTAAATACAAGGTTAAGACCCAGAACTTAGTGAACAATTCTATAGATGGTTCCATCTGCGTGAGAACGGAACAGATCTACAATAAGATGTCTAAAGCAATGTTTAACTTTAATACCGCCCTCTTCAAGCCGACACACAAGTCATATTACAACGAAGTAGATGTAGAGATTTTCAAGGAGTGTCGCACTATCCCCCCAACGGGTGAAATAAATAAACATTATTATTTATATAACCCTAAGACAGACAAAGACGACAAATACTTTTATACCTCAGAAGTGACTACGGAGATAGATGTAAGAAAAGCTTACACATCTGCGTTTAACAAGATCGCCGAGATACCGGTATTCACTCAGTTTGATATCTGGAAGCCCTTCAATGGCAACGTAGCAGATTTTCACGATCTCACTCTCTACTTGGTCAAGCCCACCAAGCGGAGTTTATTTTTCAATAAAGCCTACACTTTAGTATATGGTATGTTTTTAAAGCACTTCGTGAAGCAGTGTAAGATTCTTTATTATAAGCAACCATCCAGAGTATACAAGGTGGATTATAGGAAGATCACAGCGGATTTATGGAAGACAGACATCTCTGACAAACCAGCCGAAGACATCAGAATCAAAAAACTAATAGCTAATGTTAACTTCGGGCTACTTGAGAAGAACACGAATAAAGCCCATAAAAGTTATGCCTTTGATACTTTAAAGGAAGCCTTATATTATCAGAACAAGATCGGAGGAAAGATTAACATAATTTCGGGTATGTATGTTGACGAGATTGAGTTACCTAACGGGGAGACAGACTTAGTTGAAAAGGAGATGGACAGAAAATATTATTGTTTAACAGTGACCGATAAAGCCACCTTACGAAACGGATATATATACATCAAAGAATTATTATTACAACACCATAACTTTAAAATGCACACCGACTACACCAAGCTAACAGAAAATCATATAGGAGTATGGAGTGTTAAAACAGATGCCTTCGTCATTAGGAAGGAGCATTTAAGACGAGCTAAGAACCTAATAGAGTTCAATGAACGCATCGGCGGGTGGAGACACGAGAAGAGTAAAAACATAGCGGAACCCACAGAGCAGTGGGCACCAAAAAAGAACGAACTGATACCAATTCCCGTAGTTAGCAATGAGACCCGACCCATAGAAAACGAGTGGGACACGGAAAGTATAGCAAAAGATATTGTATCACATAACCCTATGATGATCCGATCTAAATACGCGGGTGGTGGTAAGTCGTATATAGCAAAGCATTTCAGCAAGTTAGGATATAATACTCTGTTCGTAGTGCCACAGAATAGCTTATCGCAGAATATAAATGACGATGCGGTCACTACCAATAAGTTTTTTGCCATACCCGTTGGCGATGGGGAGAAGCTCCCCGAGTTTGATCATAGTAGTTATAATTGTATTGTCTTTGACGAGATCTATATGAATGGAACCCACATATTAAATAGAATTAGAGAGTTTGTTAAACGAAACCCGAATAAAATCATAATCGGAGCGGGTGATGTCAAACAGCTTCCGCCCATTGAAGACCTAACTAATACAAGGAAGCCGGACGAATACGCAGATGAATGTATTGATCAGATCTTCAAGTATAACGTTATGCTTACCGTATGTAAGAGATTAGGACAACAAGGGGACCCAACAGCAGAAGGCAACAGAAAAATATTAGATATGATGTATGATGATATGTGGCTTGCTAAGTTATCTTTATCCGAGTTTGTTCATAAGTACTTTAACACGACAGATGATATGACAGCATCTCAGAAGAACATAGCCTATACGAATATGAGGTGCTTAACGGTGTCTAATGCAATCCGAAAGAGTTTAGGTAAAAAGGATAAGTATGAGGTGGACGAGATCTTAATCTGCCGACTATACAAGAAAACGAACAATGTTAAGTTCAATGTTAATTATAGGTTTAGGATCGTCAGTATATCCAAGAACATAATTAAGTTAGAGAATGTTAAGTCCAAACAGCAGTATTTAACGGACATAGCTACCTTAGATAAGCATTTCAGATATGACTACTGCACCACTTGCCATTCCGCGCAAGGGGCTTCAATTGACGGTAAGATCGTTATACACGAGTGGGAGAAGTCGCATTTAGTTACTCGTGAGTGGTTGTGGTGTGCCTTGACCAGAAGCACCGATTTTAATAATGTCTTGTTCTATGAGAGTGCCGAAGAAGAGAATGAACTGAACGAAACAACCTTACATAAATACTGGCTTAACAAGATAAACACCTATAAGCTACAAGATCAGAAAGCCAATAGAGAAATAAATGAAAGTAAGTATATTAATCCAAGTTGGTTTATGAAGCGAGTCTACGGTCATTGTAACAACTGCGGGTGTAACTTTGAATTTGAATTTAAGAACGGCTTCTTAACGAGTAATATGACAGCCCAGAGATTAGATAACAATATCGCCCACGAAAGCGATAACTGTGAAGCTTGGTGTGTTGGTTGTAATTGCTCAGCGAAATAATTATTAAAATATTTTTAATAATTATTTCATTTTTATGTTCAAGTTTGGGAACTTTTTATTGGTGTCTCTTACAGATGCTTCAATGGTAGGCTTGTTCCAGAGAATATTTTTAGCCCAGAATCCGGCAGTTGTATGATCCTTCCAGTCTTGATTAGGCTTGTGCCTTTTTATATAATTCTTTTTACGATCCTCATCTTTATGCTTGGTAAAATCGGAATAGCCAGTAGCCCCAAATGAAACTGTCTTTTTATTATCTATTACGGCATCGTATTTCTTACCATCTTTACTTGATTTTTTAATAATTATTTCAACCATTAATATATCTTAGATATTTATCGCGAACCCGAACTAACTGTTATGGGTCGGCTACTTCTTGAGCTTCTAGAGCTAACATACTGAACGGTTCTATTTGAAGAACTACTTGAAACATTGACAGGTAAATCTTCTTCATCAACATATTCTATAGTTTGGCTTCTTGAACTATTGACGCTAATAGGGGCACTTTCAACTGGTAATAAAACACTTCTACTATTTGATGATGATGATGAACTGGATTGTATGGGTGTTTCATCTTTTTTAGTAGGCATTGGTTCATTGCTTCCCCTTGCTCCGCTATCATGACTTGTTTGTCTTGATGTTGGCATTTCTACTTCCACCTCATCACGAATGTCTCGCGAGGCTTCTGACGAAGCGTCAAACAAACTATCAAACAATCTTCTCATCAATGATTTTTGTTGTTCTTGTTCTTGTTCTTCTGATTTACTACTTGGTTTACTTGTTTGTATTGAACGCTCACTCTCAACTTGTTGTTCTTCTTTTTCAGGTTCTATAGCAGTTTTAGCACTTTCACTTTCTGATGAAGATGAAGATGAATTATTAAACATATCAGTTTGCGTTCCTTTCTGGGGGTTCTCATTAGTCATTATGATCTTTTTATCATATTTACCCAGATCAAAATCATCAAAATCCACCTCATCTAATAACATTCCTTGTTGTGTTCTTCTTTCCCTTTCTGGTAATATTTTTAGTCTTCTAGTTTTGGTTTCCCTTAACATTTCTTCATAAGTGGGTTTCAATCTTAACATATATATTAGCTTTAGATATTATAGCAAACTCAGTATTGCACTTTGAGCACCTGCGATTAGTGCATCCTTTGCGACCTCCTTACCTGCATCTAAAACAGCACTACCTGCGCTCTCAAACGCTTTTCTGATCATACCTTTGCCTTTTCCTTTCTTCATCTGTGTCCATTCTTCCATCCTACTTTTTAACAATTGGTCATTGACTTCATCCGCCCACTTGCCCGTTTGTATAAGTCTTTCCACAAAATTTAGTAAATAATCTTTTTTAGTTGGTGTTTTACCCTTACCTTTAATTTTAAGTTTGTCCATTTCCTCTTCTTGCTCTTCCGTTAGTTTTATTCCTCTTAAATGTAATTGATACAGTATGTCATCTACTGATATGTCTTTTTGTCTCCATCTATCTATGTTTTCATTGTAATCTATTGTTTCCTTATGTTTTCTAGATTGTGGGAGCACTTGTGTTTCTTCATCATCGGTTGCCTCTTCTTCTTCTTCCCCCTCCTCTGCTACTTCAGTAGGTGTTTCTAAAGGTGGCATTTCTTCTTCTTCATCTGTTGCTATTGAATGAACAGAAACGCCTACAGGTAAAGATTGTCTATGTGTTTCATCTAAATCACTTCTCACTGTTGATGATGATGCCTGTTGTGCCTCTTGTTGTCTTTGTAACCCAGCGTCTAATTCTGCTCTTACTCTGTTAATTTGATCTAGTGACATCCGGTAATCATCACTATCTGGTGTTTCAAAACCATCCGCGTTATAAGCACCTACCGGCGTTCTACCATCATAACTCAACACTCCCATTGATGAACCCGTAGCCATTGCCGTTTTTCTGAGTTCAGCTTGTCTTAAGTCTTCCTTAACTTTGTCTTCTTCTTGTTTCTTCAAGCCCAGAAAATCAACATTATCAAATTGACTACCAAACTGATTATTTCTAAATAAGGTAGCCCTTTTGTCAATAACTTGTTCAATTGGTGGTCTGTTGGGATCGCCTTGCGCTTCAATCATTCCTATCAGTTCATCGTAGGTCGGTCTAAGTCTTAGCTCAGATTTTAATGTTTTAATCATATAATACAAATTAGATTATTTCCGCCATTATATTTTTTAATTCTTTTTGTCTCTTTTCTAGTTCTTCCTTTGTTCTAACTGGCATCATCGGCCTCTCCAACTGACGATTAACGGCGTCTAACTCTCCTTGATATATTGCTTTCTTCTGGTGTTGTAGCCAATCATTACGAAGTCTAACATTTTTGCCTCGGTTCTCCGCTTCTTCAATCATCATCTTCATATCGCTCATATATTTCCTACGAGATGCAACACCGAAGGTATCATCAATATCATAGTATCTTTGGACTTGGGGTTTGCGTTTGAATTCCGCTTTGCTCTTAAACATACTCATTATTAATATTAATTTAGATAATAATTAATATTAACAATTATTTCATATTTGACTTCAAAATCTCAAGCAAACCATCAGGAAAATCAATACAGTATTTGTCAATGTCTTTAAGCATAACATTTACAGTGTCTTCATCAAGAAACTCATACTGATTATTGTTTAAATGCTCTTTCAGTTCGTTTAGTGGAACTAGTTGTTTTGGAACAGGTCTTTCAGTTCTAATACACGCTTGTAACACGACGAATTGTTTTATAAGTTCATCATTTACATCATAACCCTTCACATTTGATAAATAATGATAACAATAATTTTCAATTATACAACATTTCTCATCAGTGTCAAATGTTTTCATCTTTTTTAATTCATTTCTAACTATCTCCGCCCTTTCAAGATTGTTCATATATAATGTTATTACATATTAATCTTTAAAACATACTGGTTCTGAACCGTTGTATCTTTTCTTGTTTTTCTTGTTGTCTTAACCTTTTGATTTCATTATACGACTGATGTAGTAATTCTGTGGCAGTTGGTTGTTTCACTACCTCTTTCATTCTTACGGGCTTTTCTTGTTCCACTTGTTTGTCAGAACTTGGAACACTTGGAACATTTTTCACTTCGTATTTCTTCCGCATCTCTTCTTCAATTTCTTTTCTTAGTTTTTGTTCTACCTTAGATCCATAACTTGCCTTCTGCTTATTTACTGGTAATGTTTCGGTCGGTTGCCCCTTGCAATAATGGGGGTGTGTGTTTTTTAAACTTTTGGGCAACATCTTTTTATTACAGGCGTTACATTCAACTAGCTCAACCACTTTAACGGTCCTAGGTAATTTTTTAGCCGTTGCTTTTGCTGTTGGCTTTGCTTCTTCTTTTGGTTGTTCTTCATGAGCTTCTTTAATTTCTTCTTCTGGTGCTTTTTCAGGCGCTTCTTCAATAATTTCATGTGCTACTGTTTCGGTTGCTTCTTCATTTTTAACATCATTAATAACCTCTTCACTACTCATTATAAATATAGTCTAGATATTTCTAATTAGATATTTATTATCCCCTAAAACATGTTAGTGTAAAGGAAATATCCACCCCGTTTAGATTTACAATTTGGTTAAGGTGGTCAGTTAGTCTAAAATTCAATCGGCGTAGCATTTTACCTGATACATTAATATAATCTTCGGCGCTTAATTCATTATCGTTAATGACACCTAAATAGGGAACATTAACAGGAACTTTTTTGACTATGCTTGAATTTCCCGCCACCGTTAATTGGTTGTAGTTGCTTATTTCGTTACAATGCAAATATAAATTCTTGAAAGGGACCAAATCAATAAAATTAGTCACATAAGGAGCTACATTTGTATAAGCATCAGTGGCGGGTGTTGTGTTTCCAATTACTCGGTTAATTGAACTCAAATTATTAACATCAACCGGGTCGCTAAATGAACCAGCTAATGGTGCTACTTCCCCATCAGTTAAAACAACAAAGATGACCGTAGAATAGTTGGAACTGAATGTATATTTGTTAGTGGAACTGTTATAGCTTATTGAATAAGTGTTGGGTCTATCAACCGTATCCACCAAGAGATTTAAAGCGATCTCTATCGTTTGCGCCAAATCCACCGCTGTGTAATTGCCTTCTGGTATGGTTATTTTACGATAAGTGATCCCTGCTATAACCCCGGGCGGTATCACTTGGTGTCTGAAATACAAATTATTGTTGGTGCTGTTGATAGAATACCAAGAGTGGGGAATGCTTACCTCGTGTATTTGACATAGCATATTCTCTTCCAATTGCACCGTTTCAGGTAGATCTATTGTAAAATTTGATGAAGTGCCACTTACTTTATAGTAGCTGTCAATATAAACTTTTTTGAACTTGAGCATTATTATTAAATGACAAATTTTTAAATTTTAAAAGAATTTATTAAATTATCTTTGATAATTTAACAAAAATAATTTTATAATATATTTTAATAATGTTTAAACACAAACGGAGAGATGATTCTGAACCATACGAAGCGCCCAAAACGAGAAGCAATATTCACAATGAAGTAAGTGAAGAATTAGCAGGGACGGAGACCTTCTTAACTGATACTCAAGGATTGAAACTAGCATACGAAAACCCCAATGGAATTTATCAAAATGGCAGTATCTTATACATAGCAGAAACTAAAAGCGGGAGAGATGTTTATGATGATCTAAAATTACCACTTTATCAAACGAGACACACCAAAAGATACAAAGATGTTGATAAATTCATTAAAGATGGAACTATAGAGGTTGACGGTAAGAAACTTACAGGAATTACCGACGTCATTAGTCACTCATTGGGTTCGGCTGTGGGACAACAAATAAATAATGATTATAACAATATATTTAGAAGTAGAGGTTATGGTTCTCCTTTTGTGTCAGGTCAGTCACCAGAAGATACCGGAACAAATCTAAGAATAAGAAAGACGGGCGATGTTGTTAGTATGTTTGATAAAGGCAGTTTAACATTAAATAGAGGAACATTAAACCCACTTGATAACCATAGTTATGCTGATATTGCTAATGTTCATAACAAACCAGGAAATTTACCTATAACAACTGATGAGTTTTTAGATCAATTTAATTAACATCTCAATAGTAATAATAATGTTCTCTTACAAAGCCACAACATACGAACAGATGGAGAAGAAACCGAAAGATAAAAAGTTTAAACAAAACGCATACGAAGAGGTAAGGAAGCTCATAGAACAAAATGAAGGCAACGACGCCGTGAAAGAAATTAAAGTTAAGAATAAAGCCAAGAAACAAGAAAATATTAAGTTTAAGTTGAATTTTTTTGATTAATTGTATAAATTAAATTTCTACTTTTGTTTATATAATGGAGACATTCAGTCCAGAAGATATTCTCATTGACAACCTCTCATTTAAATTAAACAAAGGTTCAAGTTATGTGCAAAATAAACGAAGTGTCCGATTTTACCCGAGTGGTGGAAATATCTATACTCCACAGAGTGGGGCAAGGGTAATCAAAATTTCTCTGAATGGTGAAGACAATACTTGGCTAGATCCTCAATCGGTTCGTATATTCTTTACTGTTAAAAACAATGACACAACATTAAACAGAAAACTTCGTCCATTATCACCCGCGTATTCTTTTTTCAGACGTATAAGAATTATTGCTGGATCTCAGGTTGTTGAAGATTTTGATAATTACAACCGTGTTCATCATATGTTTTCTAAAATGATGTCACAAGGAGCAAGAAAAGATGAAGCCAACGAAAGTTTCGGATATAGATATGATGACGAAGTGAAAAGTTTAAATAATGAAGTTGGAACTCGTTTAGATTATGATGTTAATTCAACGACTTGCCCTGGTTTCAAAGAAGAAATGATTTGTGGTTTTAAACCATTAGCTGGTTTATTTTCACAATTTAAATACCTTCCGCTAAAATATATGGGCAACCTAACAATTGAACTTGAACTGGTAAATGCTACGACAGATTGCGTTATTAACCCTGATGACTATGATGAAGCTGATGGAGGTATTGCGTTAGACCTCCGAACGAAATTTACAAAAGACGTTGCCCTTCCTGGTGGTAATGCTTCTAACACAAGCACAAACTTTCATTTGGAAAACGTTTTTTGTGCCTGTGACGTTTCTGCTTTGGACAATAATTTGAATAACGAATATGTCAAACATTTGTTAGAAGGAAAGGGACTACCCATTACTTATACAACATACATCACACAATCACAAAGCGTAGCTGGTTTAAGTAGTATTAGCGTCCCTGTTATTCGTTCCGTTTCCAAACTTGTAGCATCTTTCATTACATTTTACAAATCTGGAGACCCTTCATTAGGTTATGAATATGTTGATAAAGAATTTTGCCGTTTTTATCATCCCCATCAACAACACAACGCTTCGGAAGAAGGTATTTATGATGTTAATAAAGATTTAGAATGGCAAATTCAAATCGGTTCTCAACTATTCCCTGAATACCCTTGTAATTCATTAACACAATGCTTTTATCATTTACGGAAAGCATTAAACCTTCCCTTATTTCATCAACATAGTCTCGCCGTTGATTTTATTCAATATAGAGACCGTCAGTTTATCTTCGGTTTTAATTTCGAAAAGGTGATCGACAGCTCGTATTCAGGTCTAAATCTACGTGCTGGGCAACAGATGGTTATAAAAGTGAAACCAGCAGGTTCTGCCATTCCTGCTAATGAAATGCCAGACCAAATCTACATCACGATGCTTAGCGAACAAATATTAGAGATTAAGGATTTAGGTCTGAAAGTTTTTGATTAAATATTAATAAAATAAATTATCTATTTTATTATTATTAGGAAATGCCATTAACATTAAACAACACAAGCACACTAACAGCAGACAACATCGTTGTAAGCGGGACGAATTTAAGTGACCTATACGCAACAAAAACAGAACTCAACGACATAAACAACACAACAGAAGTAACAGCAAACACCGATGCCATAGCAGTTTTAAATACAAAACAGCTACAGAATTTCAATAATATTAATGCTATTAATGATGACTTAACTAATAATTATCAAACTAACACAGTTCTAGCTACCAATTTTTACAATAAAACGGAGATTGACACAACATTTACCAACTATTATACATCAACACAGATAGACACAAATTTATCTACTAATTATCAAAATAACACATTATTAGCTACCAATTTTTATAATAAAAGTGAGGTTGATACAACATTTTCAAATTATTATACAATAACACAAACACAAGCAAATTATTACGATAAAACCTATATTGATGCTAATATTGGTGGAGGGGGTTATAGTGATACAGATATTGATAATCTATTAGACCTAAGAGTTCCCAAATCAGACTTCATAAACCGATTTAGCGCCAATCCGACTATTGATTGTTCCGCCCCTACAGTTATCCATAGCGGTTTGACATTAAACAACTCAACTATTAATATATCGCCAGTAGCAGGATTATTATTTAGCAATCAGACAGGCGGAGGCGACAAAGTCTTAGCGGAATTTAAGAATGCTACGAGTTATATAACTTTACAAGGTGATAAAATATTTTGTAATAATACTTCAGATGATGCAATAAAACAACTTGATCTAACTAATAATAATGCAGGTTATAAAATGAGTGGTAAAATAGCAGTGCCGATAGGTGGTTTAGTGGTAGAAAACACAGCGGATGGTAATTTATCATTTACAGTTAGAAACACTAATAATTATATTACTTTTAATAACGATAGTGTTGATTGTTATAATTCAGTTGGTGATACAGGTAGGATTTTGAATTTAAATTCCAACGCTAATGAATATATTAAAGCACATTCATTATTAGTAGATACAGCATCAAATACATTAACAGGTGGCTATACGTTAGATGTGGTTGATAGTGCGATTATTAGACAAGATTTAAGAGTTGATGGTAATATAGATCTAACAAGCTCAACAGGAGATATCCAATTACCAACATCAGGGTTTGATATGTTTAGAAATAGTGGTGATGCTAATTATAATTTAAGAGTCAGAGACACACAAGGAGTGTTTGAATTCAGGAACAGAAATTTTAGATGCATGAACCCGAGCAACCCAGCAAATGGAACGGAAATGATTTTACACGACACAGGGGGCGATTATAGATTACGAATAGGGAGACAATATAATTTTTCATATCATTTAACAGTAGGAGGTATATCAAATTTTAATGAAACACGCGTTGAGAATGATGCAACATTTTTAGGGCAACAGTTATTAAGCACTGATGGAAGAATATTTCAAAGAGCGGACGCTAATAATTCATTAAATGTAATATCAACAGAAGAAATTAATTTCTCGTTACAATCCGATAGAACAACTGACCCAACAACAGGGACTATAGCACTACAACTAAACGACACTAACGGAATTACGATTAATAGAGCAGTTACAAATAATCAAACATTTAATAGTATTGGTAATATCGTTGGTGAAAGTGATGTTATTAGTTGGGGGCGCTTTATGTTTCAAAATAGTAGCGAATTAAAAGAAGTTTTAGACACTCAATATAAGTTATATATTAGAAATGGTGATACATTAGGAGAAATGAATTTAACAATGGGATTAGAATCATCAACGCCAGAAATTCAATTAACTGACGGAAAAGTTACTCTATTAGGTAATCTTGAAATAACACATGTTGATGTGTCAGGTCAACAAAGAGTATTAATAAATAACCCAGATACTGATGGATTTATTAGATTAAGCAATAACAATTTATCAAGATTGGATGCTACAAATACAGGCGTTGATGTTTACGGTTTTACTACAACAAATAACGCAGATATTGGAGGAACTCTAACCTGCACCGCCTTGATTGAAACATCGGATTTTAAATTAAAAGAGAACATTAAAGAAGTGAATATCAAGGAGTGTTATAGTGTAGTTAAATACATTAAACCGAAAACATTTAATTTTGTCAAGGACGAAGATAAAAAGAGTAACCTAGGATTTATAGCCGACGATGTGAAAAATGCTAAACTGCCCCCTGAATGGGATAACATAATCTTTTATAATGATGATGGTATGAAACTATTAGCATACAATAAAATGACAGTTATCTTGTGGGGAGCTGTGCAAGAAATGCAAAAAGAAATAACGTCTTTGAAAGGCGAATTAACAAAGTTGAAAAAGAAGATGAAACACGATAGCGATTAAAAATATTTATCTAAGTTTCATTATATGGGTTCTACATCTTCCAAATCTTCTGCTACTGAAAATATGAAACAAATAAAAGAGTTAGACATTAATGAAAAAACCAGAACAGATATGTTGTTGTTTAATACTTTGAAAGATGTTATTGAAAGAGTTGAAAAGTTAGAAGAAACAAAAAGCGATAAAATATATTATAAACTACCTGCTATAAACTTGTGCAGTTACTCGTTGATTTAATTAATAATATTATCTAGAAATAATATTATTAATCACCTATTTCAAAGCGCTGTTCAAAGTTAATGAAGAACATATTACTAACATCTTTAGCGTTGGTGTTTATGTAGAAGAACGAGTAAGGAGCAAAATTCACGGCTTTCTGATACATTTCGTATAACGTGCTTTTATCCACCAAGGCGGAGTTCTCTTCTAAAAATGCATTGACTTCGTTCATGTTCTTGAGCCTGAAGATGAATAAAGCACTGGCATTTAACCTAATGATCGGGGCCAAGACATTATACTTCTGAGTGGATAAAATACATGAGATGGCATTATGACGGCCCCTAGTGAATAACCCGTGTAACAAGCTTGAGTATCTTACAAATTTAGGATCGTCGGCGAAATCATCCACCACTAACAGAATGCTAAACAGGTCCTTTTGTTTGTTCTTCTTCTGAAAATCAATTACTTTATGTTGGGTGTCTATGATCTTCTTTAGCGCCACCGGATCGTATTCCTCGTAATAAAGCTGTTCTTTTTCGGCATCCACCTTCATTACATCGCTTATGTATTTCTTTACTGCCGACCAAGTGTCATCCACATGAACACTTGGCGAGAAGATGTATATTCTCTCAAACGATCCTCTGTAGATTTTTAAAATTAAGTTCTGGATCAATACTGTTTTACCACCTGTTGAAGAAGCCACGCACAACATCCGCGCGGGTAGCTTCGGCATCATGTCAAACTTGCTGTTTTTATATTTATATTCGGGTATGTCTATCGGTTCTACTTTAGGTATGTCTTCACTCATTAACTAATAAGAGAAAAATATCTTTTAATATAATGGATAGGTATTTAGAAACGATAGAGGAGATTGAGGAAATTGAGAAGATTGTAATACAAGACACCAAGCTTAAAAGGTGTTGCACCGCTTCTTTAGAATTGCTTAAAGCAGTTCTTGAGTATTTAAAAAAATCTAAGAAGAATTAATGAGTGACAATCATAAAGAAACTAACGAAGGTGGCTTCCACTTAAACACGGATGGATTAAACTGTTTGCCCTGCAAATGCAGAAAGAAGACTTTTCACAAAGAGACTAAGATAAACACCGAAGGTAAAACAATCATTGAAGATCGGAGCAGTTGGAAGGTTGGAAGAGGAAGCACACCAGACGACGGTATTTTTAAAGAAGGTGCGGTAGATCAAACAGGATCGGTTGAAATCTGCGACACAGGCTTCGGTCACGCGCAAGTAACACCAGAAGAGTTAGAAGAGAAAATAGAGAAGCTAGAAACAGATGTTGCAAGAATAGACAAAGATGTAACTATTTTGAAGAATAATTTAAATATATTGGATTAAAAATCTAGTTTATATTGACAGTGTATAGTATAGTTCCCCTGCCCAGACATCTAGAAGGTCCCATTGCTCCCGTGTGATGAACAGTTTCATAAGCACACCATAAGAGTGTGGAAATGATATTAATTCGTAATTAGTTTCATTAAATCTTAAGGGAAAAAATCTTGTTATAAATATGTCTATTTATAACAGTATCCCGCGTATATAAATAATAATGCCAGTAAAAGTAGATAAGATATCAGTTGATTTTGGACCGTATGCTGAAACAAATATGGTCGTGACTAGGAAGTGTTATCGTTGTAAGCAAGACAAAAATATTGATTGTTTCAAGCGTGTGTATGTAGTTAATAAGAAACATTACAATAATTGTTCTGTTAAATACACCTTGACCTGCTCTGAATGTTTAGATAATGGGCAGAGCATACACTTAAAGAAATAACACCTATATATATTGAGTAATGGAAGTCAGAAAATTTTGCAGTAGTTGTCAAATAATGCAGAAGATTGAGAAGTTTGAGGAGAGTTACAAGACGTGTAATGTGTGTAGAGAAAAAGCACAAAGACGACAGCAAAGACACAAAGAAAGACTGAACGAACAGAACAAAGAATACAAAGCACAACATCCAGAAAAAGTTAAGGAATGGAGACAGAACCGCTTCAATAGAATCAAGGATGAGGTTGTCACATGTCCTGTTTGTAATTATGAAATAAAGAAATACAAACAAGCCCAACACGAAAAGTCACAAACACATCAGTATTTTATGCAGAAGCTAACAGATCCAGATTTTGAGAAAGATGTTCCCAAACCAGACAAGATCAGAGAAATAAACGGCAAAGAACATTATTGTTGTAACACTTGCCGTTCTAGCTACTTGCCTCAGATGTGGTCAAGACATTTTAACAGACCACCGCATTTGAAACCAGTAACTGCATAGTTATAGTGTAATTATAATACATAAGCAGTTATATATTATAATTACATTAGAGTTATAACATGTTCGGAGAATCCTAGAAGATAAAGCGAATGCTTTACCCTTGACCCTAAACCCTGAACCAAATTCTACAAGGAACCCCTTGCCCGTTTTAGGCTATGGCACCTGGATAGGGATGTTGGAGTATTACTAGGATGGTATTCTAGGGTTGGGATAGGGATTGTGATATGGTGTGAGGCTAGTGGTGCCCATAGCCCAAAACGGGCACGCATGGGGCTAACTGTATACGGCCGAGGAAAACGGAAGAAGCATCCCGAGCCCAAGCCCAAACCCCGAAGTTGTCTCCAGGCCCTAGGACCTTAATGTCTTCGCAACAGGATAACTACGATACTACTAGGTATCCACCCCAAAAAGACTATACCAATTCGTCATAGAGCTGGCCTCCCAAATGCACGTTGGAGCCTTGGGGCCTGTAGCAATGAAGCACCCTGAAACCCCCAAGAGCACGGCGGTTGGTGATGTCGTAGACAATCAGCGCCCCGGCGGCCTCAGCTGCCAGGAGCTGGAGACCCACCTAAACCCCAAACAAGCAAACCTAAACCCCAAACTCCGAGCCCGAAAACCGAACCGACCTCAACTTTTCGCAATCCCCCAACCCGGAAGCTCACAGATTCAGGGCTTTAGGTTGGGGTTTGGGATGGTGAGGGAGTGCAGGGTTCGGGATTGCAAGAGTTGACCAGAGCACATTCGGTGGAGTTAAGGGGTTATTTATGCACTCTTTTGCCCTTGCCTCAAGGCCTGCGCCGAAGATCCAAGCAATGAGCACATGCAACAACACCACCACCCTAAATCCTAATTCCTAAGCCCGATGCTACAGTTTGAGCTGCCGGCTCCACGGTAGTAGCTCCGGGTCACGGATCTGTAGCGATCCTGCGCATCCCTAAACCCTAAGCCCCTCTGGATTTCGGATCCTAAAGGTGCAATGCTTGCGATCCGAATAGCCCGTCTACATCAACCCTATGAGCCCTGTAAGTCTCACACTAAACCCTGTAAACATTAAAAAAAACCCTATGAGCCTTAGAAACCCTAAAGCCCAAAAACCTTCAGGATTCTGGCTCCGTCTTCGCTGATGCGGTTTCGGCTTTGGGCATCGCCACGTAGTAAACGTGATTCTCGTCATCGGGAGGAGGAGCTGGGAACACTAGTTGGGAACACTGCAGTTTGGGCCGTGAAGGCCAAGCAATCTCGGGAGGACAATATGGAGTCTGCACGCCCACGTAAGCTCCTGAGCTTGACAGGAAATGTAGCGGTGCTTCGGTGGAGGATCTCTCGGGTTCTGGCTCTCAGTCGTTTTCAACGGATGATGTTTCTGGGTAGGTGGGGCAGGTAGTTTCGGCGTACCAGAGCTGCTCCTCAGGGCCCTCAGCAAACTTACCGTATGATACATACTGCGCCATGCCCCTAAAAGCGCATTAAACAAATGATTGAGACTTGCCATCGTCACCCCCAGCTCACATCATAAAAGCAGACATCTGTAGTTGTCAACCACGAGCTGCAAAACCGGTCCCAGGGTGACCTCAAATAACTTCATGAGCCTTAACCAGATCCCCACCTGACCCGCAGTGTCCCAGATCTGGAGCTTGATGTTTCGACCTCGCCGACAAGGCAGAACTGTGCGCTGTCCCGAGATGGCTTTCCCTCCTAAAGAAGCCGAAGCCTGATGGAACAGGATATAGTTAATGCTTAATGGCCGTGGCGATATCATGCTACAAGTATATGGGGGCTGCACACGGCGAAACAAGGCGCAAAACATCGATCCCGATACTAGTCTTTGCGTAATTCCCGAATCTTAGCGCACTGAGGTGCGGCCCTTCTATGTTGACCTAGGGGTGCGCTTTGGTGCAGTGTCTTGTCCCAGCTTTCCATTCGACCAAGAAGTCTCGTGGTGATTTCACCCGCACGCAACACCCACCAACAGATACAGCCTTCCGTGGCCATCCCACTGTGCACTGTATCTTAGAATCTTCTATGCTCGTCATGTCGGCGCCTACAGTATTGCAGCCCCTTTGGTCCCGGTTGTGAGCTGGCTGGTGCATCATTGCTGAAGTACTCCAACAATTGTAGCCACATAAGCAGAGGCCCAAATCGGCATCTAGTTCATGGCTCTGCAGATGGTGTTTTACTTTGCCACAAAAAGAACTTCTTTGAACTTGCAAGTCTTAAAAGCCTTGAGGCTGTCTCCGGTTATCAGGCGCACCTCCCACCGTGATGATCTTGGAGCCAAACCTGCAATTGACCGACAGTTGAGGTGAGCAGGGCTTATAATGCCGCTCTACGTGGGGCTGAAGGGTCGAGGACGTTTTGCTCTTGATGTTATCCTTTTCTGTGGGAGACTGGATCCACTTGAGACGACAGTTTCAGCCCCATGCGGAATTTGGGCCCGCATTCTGAACATGGGGGCCTAAATGAATTCAATTTGAACATGACAACCTCTCTCTCTCTATATATATCTATATATATATATATGTATATATGTATATATAGATATGATAAACTGGCAAAGATTGTAAAACCATAAGATTGGCGACGATGGCGCTGACAATGCCGAAACGTACACAAGAGATAACCAGGAATATTGAGAGAGCGATGCGGAAGAGGAGGAGGAAGAGGAGGAGGAGAGGACTAGGAGGAAAAAGGTGACCATCAATCAATGACGCTGCTGCTTGTGCCGGTGCTTGTGGTGGTGATGGTTGATGTTGGTGATGGTCCAGTGATGGTGGTGACGCGGCGATGGTGGTGATGGTGATGGTGGTGACGGCGGTGGTAGTGGCGGTGGCGCCGGCGGCGGTGTCGGTGATGATGGAGATGGTGACGATGCTGGCGGTGGTGGTGGTAAGGATGATGGGCTGTGAGAGGTTGCTGATGCTTATGAGGACACTGGTTGCGATGGTAATTCTGTGGTGCGGATAGTGCCGGTCTGACTGTGTTGGGACATGGCGCATCTAGCATGCAAGGGCGAACTCACAGGAGAGGACCACTTGTAGATGAACCCGTTGCGGAGGCTGTAGAACCCGTCTGAAGAGCGACTAATTTGTTCTGACTGATTAGCCAACCCCTTTAACAAAGATTCTGACTGATTAGCCAACCCCTTTAACAAAGAGTTTTGGTAGGTAGTCTTCGCAACAGCACCTTTTTTGCGCCAATGAAACTATACTGGGGATGACCAGCTCAGCCATCCAAGCCCATAAAGTGCGTCAGCACGGTTCATGACTTGCACTGCCAAAGCAATGCCGCGATTTGTGCCGCGTATCGGTATGTCGAATGAGGACCTGGAGCGCACTCGGTATAGACATCTGTGAACGACATGCCTCTGTGCATTAGCAATCGCAGCACCATAGACAGCTCCTGGCGGCCATCGCTGACGCACTCTGCCTGCACCTGCATCCATGCACGCAGTTTGTCGAGAGAGCTGATTGCGATAATTTTAACAAAGTGATGCTGATGCGGAGGCTCCCAAAGATCAGTGACAGCTTGCAATGTGTCGCCGTCGAGCTCAAACAGCGGAACAAAGCATGTGCCTTCTTGCCACTTGAAATTCTTTGCGGCCCATTCCCGCACAGCAGGGTTTTCTGCAGGACCCGGGCAGCAGAGAAGGGGAGACTCGTCACAGAGATCCAAGGATTGTAGCAGTTCCCTCAGTGCATGCAACGTCGCCCAGTCATGTTCGACATTATCCCGCCATTCTCGGCAGACGGCTCTTGCAAGGAGAGGCGGTAGATAGCTCTCAATGTTCGTTTGGACACTTGCGGGAAGGCCCTTTCCCGAGTTGTGCCATGTGCCACATCTGCTCGCATCTGCAGACGGCCGACGGCCTCGAGCCAGACCCCGATCCATAATCGTCTCTTGCGACCTATGCTATAATATACTATGAACTAAGAAACCATATGGATAATTCTCAGGCCCTGTAATAAGCCTGCATCTCCAGAAGTTCTGAATCCAGCTTGAACAGGGCCTTCAAAATTAGGCGAGGTTTCTTGGGCATGTCATACTGTAATGATCTTAGGAACCCCAACGAATAGGGCTAGGAATCATACGGGTTACTATTTAGGCTTCTGTAGCACCCCAATTAAACATGCAACTGCAGTCTTTCTGCCGAACGCTTCGAGCCTATAGGCACCAGCAACAAAGCATTTATCTGATCCCTTCGACACCCCCTCGACCCTTCGTAGAACCCCTACAGGAACCCCTGATGTATCACCCCTTAAAGAAACCCCTCTATAACCCCTTACATGAAGCCTTAAAGGATATTGGAACCCTCAACTGGACCCGTGCTGCAGGATCGATTCAAGCTCCTCAACCCTGAATCCCAAAGCGCACCTTAGCGTCCTGAGAATTGCCTGCCCTGAAACCGTAAAGCCCTAGGCCCTAAAAGCCCCAAACCCTATATGGGTGGTTGTCAAAATTATGGTCCCATATGGTCCCTTTTTGGGTACCCTACAAATTAGGTGCCATACTAGATTAGGGACCCAAAAAGGGACCCTAATTTTGACAACCACCCATATCCTAAGCCATAAACCCTCAAACCCCAAACAGTAAGGCCCTGAAGCATCACCTCTTAACTGAACCCCTTGCAGGAGCCCCTTAATTGCAGCAAACCCCAAACCCTACACCGAGGCTGCCAGCTGCACGTAGCTCTGGGGGCCTTAATAATTAGAATAGGGTTTCGGGTATAACATACTGTAGCTATAACAAGGAACCCCAAAACCCTATTCTAATCAGTAAGGCCCCTGCATTATAGAACCCTACTATACATCCCTTATCCTTTGAGGATACCTTTAAAGGAACCCTATTCTAATTGGCTATGAAGGCCCCTACATTATTGAACCCTACTATAGATCCCTTATGGACCCCTTTAAAACTCAGGATCCCTTTAAAGGAACCCTGTCGTAAACATTAAGCTCCCTGCATTTTCGTAGCCTGCTGTAGATCCCTTCTAATTAGACCCCTTTAAAAATTCCAGGGCCCCGTAAACATCTTTCATGGAACCCTATTCTCTGATTATTAAGGCCAGTAGCGCTGGGGGCCGGGCTCCACGCCGATGGTGTGGGATGAACCCTTCTTGACTCAGCAGCGAAGGCGGGTGAGGGAGGCTTGGTTCCTTTAAGGGGATCTATAAAAGTTCCAAACAAGGGAGCAATAATTGGGTTTAGGGTTTAGAGCTTAGTTTAGGATCGAGGGTTTAGGGTTTAGCGTTTAGGGTTTGGGGCCTTTAGGGTTTAGGGCCTTTAGGGTTTAGCGTGTAGGGCTTAGGGAGATCAGGGTTGAGTTGAGGGGTCAGGGTTTAGTCTATGTGGGAGTTTCCGAAAATAGGGATACCTTATTTAGGGGTCCTTATAATAAGGATCCTACTATTTAGGATAGTATATTAGGGTCCCCTATTTTCGGAAACTCCCATGTAGGAAATGCAAGGTAATCAGCAAAATGCCACCTCTTCCCATGCATAGCTTTCAGCAGCTCACGAGAGCTGTCGATTGAGCATGCACCCCACGACTCCAAGGCAAGTTTAGGATCTATGGGGTGTTAGCGGCTTGAATTGCAGATTAACAGGGTAGAGCAACGTGTCTGATGGTTGATGCAAATACATTCGGGCTTCATGCTTCTAGCTTAGGAGTTGGCTTGCGTTCAAGTACACCGTCCCAAACTCTGGATCCTCACGCCGTCCAGAGGACGTGTGTGTTCGAGAATCCAGGTTATGATGCAACGCTCAGATGCTCCCCGGAATCGTTTAGGTTGCAGTTAATGCCTATGCTGTCAGGATAAGCCCAACCACAACAATGCTACTTTGAGGGTCCGGGTGATCCGTAAAACTACTTCATGGGTTCTTATCGTAGTTATCACATAACATCCCCCAGAAACCCTGCTCTACGTATCAAGGTCCCTACCTGCCTCTCGAATGTCCGGAGCTTATACTTCGGAGCCCCGCATGGGCATAGGTTCCCCTGTGTCCCCTTAATTATGAAGGTACCCTGGTTTCTGGTAATCAGTTTCAATCAAAGGCACCCTCAAAAAAGGGGCACAGGGGTACTACTGGGGAACCCTAGAGGACTGAAATTCAAGGGACTGAGATCCCAGCACTTATTGTCAATGAACTGATGCAGAAGGCAGGACCTGAGGCCATCGGAGGGTTCAGGGACTACTCGGCGGTTCAGAGGTCAGGGTTCCATAGTTAGGGCCTATTTCGGGCTCCTTTTTTTTGAACCCTCTTTCGGAAAAGAGAATCTCAGCATCAACTGCACCGCAAGGATCCTCTTTTCCGTCTATTTAGCGGTTAGGGCCTACTCGGTTTAGGATTTAGGGCAATTTAGGGATTTAGGGTCCAGGCGTTGGGGTTTAGGGCGTACTCTGGGTTCAGGGTTGAGGGTTTGGGGCCTATGCTCAGGGTTGCGGGTCTAACGATCAGCCGACTGCTGAGTTTGAGAAGAGTTTGTTGGGTACATGACCCGGTAAGCTTATAGGTACTAAACGTTAGGGTTCAGGAGTACCGCATAGGGTGTTGGAACTCTAGCCACGAAAACCTTATATAATTAACCCGCAGCCTACCATTTGAGGTACTCGAGGGAGCTTCGTGCTTCCCTTCTTGGGCGGAGGGCGTGTCCCCAAGAAGCTTGACGTGGCTTGATGTGGCTTATCAAAGATTTGTGACTGTTTTCACGAGAGGTTGCTGCCGGAATTTTGTAAAATGGAGTCTTTGATCGAGAATCTGGCACCGGGGTCTGGTTCAAACATCTTAGTGAGGGTAAGCAAAAGCTGAGCCGTACCACGCCCAAAACCCTGTGGCGGTCTGCATAGGCACGGATGTTCACTTCGCCGTGACTTTCTTGGAAATGCTTGGGGCATGTCTTGCTCTGTGCGAGTGCTAACCCCACCGGCAAGGTCAACAACCGTGAGACCTTCTACGCCGGCTTCAGACGATCCTGCACAGTACTGCTGTCAGCACCATACCAATCATTACCCCAGGTCACGACCGTTCCATCCCCGAGAATGGCAGCAAAAGGGCCGAAACAGGCTTGGATCTGTGTCACGTTCTTCAGCTGATCCTTCACTGCAGTGCTGTCAGCGCCACATTCAGCATCACCCCAGGTAACGACTGATCCGTCGCCAAGAATGGCAGCGAAAGCCCCGCCAGAGGCCTTGATGTGTTGCACATTTCTCAGCTGATGCGGCGCAGCACTGCTGTCACCACCATACCGGTCCTTGCCCCAGGTCACTACCGATCCGTCAGCAAGAATGGCAGCAAAAGCCCAATTAGAGGCCTGAATCTTTTGCACATTCTTCAAACAGTCCTGCACAGCACCACTGTCACCGCCGAAGCCAGCATCACCCCAGGTCACGACAGAGTGATCGCCAAGAGCGGCAGCAAATGCGCCACCAGAGGCTCGGACCTGCTGCACATTCCGAAGCTGATCCTGCACAGCACTGCTGTCACCACCATACCGATCTTTACCCCAGGTCACGAGAGAATTGCAGCAAATGCGCCGTTGGAAACGCCTTTTATCCACTGCACGTCCTTCAGCCCATCCTGCACGGCACTGCTGTCAGCGCCGTATTCAGCATGACCCCAGGTAACGACTGATCCGTCGCCAAGAATAGCAGCAAAAGCGCCGAAAGAGGCTTGGATCTGCGTCACGTTCTTCAGCTGATCCTCCACGGCACTGCTGTTAGCACCAAACTCAGCATCACCGCAGGTCGCGACGGTTCCATCCCCGAGAATGGCAGCAAAAGCGCCGAAAGAGGCTTGGATCTGCGTCAGGTTCTTCAGCTGATCCTCCACAGCAATGCTGTCAGCACCAAACTCAGCATCACCGCAAGTCACGACCGATCCATCAACAAGAATGCCGGCAAAAGTGTGACAAGAGGCTTGGATCTGCAGCACATTCCTCAGCTGATGATGCACAGCGCTGCTGTCACCACCACACCGATCCTTACCCCAGGTCACTATCGATCCGTCACTAAGAATGGCAGCAAAAGCCCTTTCAGAGGCCTGAACCTTTTGCACATTCTTCAAATGGTCCTGCACAGCACTGCTGTCAGAACCATACCGATCGTTACCCCATGTCGTGACCGTTCCATCCCCCAGAATGGCAGCAAAAGCACCTTGAGAGGCTTGTACTTGAAGTCTGCTTATATGCAAGGTCAGTAAATCACCGTTCTGAAGCCTGGCATGCTTGATCGGCGCACATGCATCCAGAACACCTCCAGATGAGTCCACGAGCCGCCCCCTTCCCACTCCGAGTGCCTTTTCGGCCCGACGTGTGAGTGTTCCAACTTGTTCATCCAGGTCGGCTTTTAGGGTGGCTGTCTTGCCGCTGAGCAGCCCAACTGCCACTGCAATCGACATGTTGCCGCGTCGAGTGTCAACGAGCTGATGAGGATGATCAACTGCAACATCAATATTGGCTAGCTAAACCCAAAACCCTATACTCTAAACCCTAAACCCTAAGCCCTAAACTCTAAACCCTAACTCTAGACCCTAAACCCTACACCCTAAACCCTAAGCCCTATACTCTAAACCCTAAACCCTAAGCCCTAAACTCTAAACCCTAACTCTAGACCCTAAACCCTACACCCTAAACCCTAAGCCCTAAACTCTAAACCCTAAACCCTAAGCCCTAAACTCTAAACCCTAACTCTAAACCCTAAACCCTATACTCTAAACCCGAAACGCTAAGCTCTAAACTCTAAACTCTAAACCCTAAACTCTAAACCCTAAGCCCGGTACCCGAGATCCTCAAACATGTTTGTCAACCCTCGACACCTGCTCCAGTCCGGACCTCCGTGCTCTGTGCCGATGGGGACCCCGGGCGTAAACCACGAACCACTCCATCTAGGGTTTAGGGTTGAGGGGTTTTTGTTTAAGGGTTTAGGGCTTGCTTTAATTGGTTTAGGGGTTTAGGGTTTAGGGGACCGGAGCACACAAATCCCAAGCCTGAGCCGTCAAGTTGACCCTTAAGCTAAAGCTAAGGCTAACACCTGAGCCCAAACGCTCCTAAAGCCCTGCCTTCACATTGCAGGCTCGTGTGTGACGTTTTAGGGTTTCTGGAAAGGGATTTCGATCAGAGCTTATCCCCACTCCAAATATTCCTTTGTGTCCCAGCCCTTTGCGTTCTACAGACCCCAAGCCCATTGTCACTAGAGCCGCTAAGCCCTAACAGAAGGACTTGACTACTTACCAATACTCTTCCCTGGGGTTCCTGATTAATTCAATTATACTACATGATTTACACCCCCAAAGCCCTGTTAAGCATTTTTTGATCTTCTTTAGCTTTCTGGCCCCTTTCAAAGTCGTGCTTTCAAGTCCGATTGCAGCTCAGCTCAACCCCTTCGCAATTTTTCCCGACCTCGACTATCATTTTTTGGGGACATGATTAGAATGGGGTTTTGGGGCATACGATTGTATTGCTAAATTTGCAGAGTAGGAACTCCAAGGCACAATGCTGGCAATTAATCAAGCTCCTACGATAGCCATGTTAAGGTGAGTGGCCCATCCAAATAATGGCTTATGGTTCAGTGCATGTTCGTGCTTGTGACAGTAACGGCTTCCGAATAATGTTGTACAACCGGGGCCTAAATTGCTAGAATAAGCACTTTGTTGTACATTGTGATGGCACTACTATGAGAACAAGGACCCGAAAAGATAGTACCATAAATCAATTCCTCTGGTCCCCAAAATCACTCCTGGACCTTGTCCCTAATTAGTGACTTATCTATCAGAACACCCCGAGGCTCAAACAGCGAATTAAGGAACGTACCGTAAATCATAATAGGGATCCGACCAACCTTTTGAACGATAAGCATTCCTCAACCAAGGATCCTGGCGTCACGGAGCACTGAGAGAGCCCAATACCCCTTAATTAAGGAACATAGCTGAAATCATAATATATGACGCCCCTCATAATTTAAGGCAGATTGCTTAATCAAGGGGATTAGGGGCTCTCTGGGCAGATGCTTAGCCTCTTCTTCAGCCCCGTGCCCCGAATTCGAAGCCTCAACGAGACGTTGAGCCTCTGAGGCGGCGGCTTTCCTGCTCCGGCATCGCCTATCCAGGGGCTGATGCCAAAGAGCAAAATTACTAGAGGGGCCTTAAAAATTAGAGTAGGGTTCCCTTGAAAGGGGTCTATAAGGGTTACTATAAGGGATCTATAAGGGAATATACGATTACTATAGTATAGGGGCCTTAATAATTAGAATAAGGTCTTAATTGGGCTCCTTCATAGTACAGATATACTGAGGAACCCCAAGGATCAATATTGGTAACCATTTTGTCGCCCACAGAGTCCAATACCCCTTAGTTAAGTTATACACCTTAAATTTTAAGAGGCTTCATATTATGATTTAAGCTATATTCCTTAATTTGAGGGGTATTGGGCTTTCTGGGTAGGCTTCTACATGATTGCTCATCCTGGAGGGTTCCTTTATTCCTGGTCGGGATTCCCAGACTTTAGGGTTTAGGGTTTTCGTGGTTTAGGGTTTGCTAGATTTTGGCGAGGTGCTCAGCTTACAGACGTCTGGTGCTTAGTAGGGAATGGGGGAAATGGATCCCTGCAGCAGTCCCTAGAGAATCCCCATTAGTAATCCCCATTGCCCATTCCCCCATTCCCTACTAAGAACCAGACAGTTACAGATGTCTGCGGAGGTCGCAGCTGCTCGGCATATTGAGCTTTCTGGAAGAGCAGTGGCTACAAAGCTCTTATTTTGCAATCATCTCCACTGGACCCAATGGCCGGCAATGCCTGAAAGAAAGGCAGTGCACTTTGTTCTTGCTTGTCTTGTCTCCAGAAGACTGGAACCAACAAATTCGAAAGCCGGAACTTTGATCCCCAACCTTAAACAAAAGCCGTGCAACTTACATTTTGAAAGCCAATCCTGCAGCAGAGTCATTGCAGACACGCCCCAAGCCCTCGATCATCGGCATGGTGCTAAGTGAACCAGGAAGGCTGCATCGCAAGTACACCACACACAACCCTACAAACATTGCTGTGGAAACGAACTTCTGGCTCCAACCCCTGTACCCCTCGACACTTCTTCGAGCAGAGTAGACAAATTCGATACCCCCAGCAGCCTATGATGATGAACTTGAACAAGTAGTCATACTTGTCCTCGAAGCAAGCTTCAGCTCTGCTGGTATCAGCAGCCGTGAAGGCCGTCTTACATTCGATGCTTTTGCAATCTCATACTAGAGTATGCTATACCATGGTATAGACTATCATTGCTATCTGTTTCTAGTATATTGGTCTTGAGGCCTGTGAACCAGGCATGCACTGTGCTTCGAAGCTTTGGGGTCTTTGCTCGCCGTCTGTTCTTGATTCGTGACCGGTTTGGGGGCTTCAGGTCCTGGGGTTTAGGGTGTTTGCCCATAGGCTCCATTATAGCTCCTTTTTGAAGTTTATAATTTTGTATTTGTAAGGTCCTATAAGTTTGGGGGCTTACTTGCAGGGTCGGGGGACTTGGTGAGTAGTTAGTTTGAAACTTATAAGTACCATAACGCCAATGAGGATCCCTTTTCGGCTACTTATATCTCAAAGTAGGGGCCTGGGTGTAAAGTTTAGCTGCCAGCGCTCTTCAGGCCTTATCCGCCCCGAAAAGAGGGAACCACACACTCAATCTCCTCAACCCTCCTGCATTACAACGGACGAGGGATGCACGCTGACATCATCAAAGAGCCGCGCACGTCTCTGTTTCGGGGTTTACGGCTTGGGGCTTGGACTTTGGGGTTGGTGTCGGATTCAGAGCTTGGTGCTTACGGTTTGGGCATTTGGCGACGGCTGGGTCAAAGTCTGAAAGCCAAGGTTGTGCTGCCTGAAGCCATCAGCTCAAGACACTGGTACCCAACACCACGCGAGATGTCATTCAAGCCTACTCCCAGAGGCTCCTAAGTACCTACATAGTCGAAGGTAAGGGGACCCTAATATGCCCGTTTAAGGACCCCAAAATAACCTAGACCCTCCATCTACCCTCTGTTAGACCCTAGATGCCCCTTATTTGGGACCATATACCCCTATTTGAGGGCACAAGGAGGGTCCTGGAAGGTACACTTAATTTCGGAAACTCCCATATTGATTAACTAATTAAATCTGGGAAAGGTATCCCCCACAAAAGTACTCAGGAACCTCCTAGTCTGTAGACCCTGCTTAACAGCCCTGCTTTCTTCAATAATCGAAATATTCGCCCCCCTTTATAAGAACCGCTTGAGGTGGTTCTATCAAGCAGGGCTCTATGTTACCATAAACCTACCTACAGGGAGCCCGATTCTCCAACTAGACCCACACCGCCGAAGGCCGAATCTACAGGGGCCGTAGAGCATAAAATGTGCTTTACCTAAGGTATACTGGAACTCTGGAGTACTACAACTAGTACAAACTAGTAACAAGTGAAACCATCAAACTCACTAAACCTGAAGCCCTACATCCCTAAAGCCTAAAACACACTGCCTAAGCCCAATCATCCCTAAACCCACTCCAACACTCCGAACCTTTCCCCACCGGGCCCCTTCCTTGTCGTTCTCCGCTGCCATGGAGAGGCTGTCCTGGCAATGCTTCGGGGTTTGGGTGTCTTCGGGGGTTTAGGGGTTTTTAAAGCTTAGTGGTGCAGGATTTTTAGGGTTTTTAGGGGGTTTAAGGCCTAGGTTTAGGGTTTAGGGGTTTTGGGGTTTAGGGGTCTTAGGGTTTAGCGGTTTAGGGTTCAGGGGTTTACGGTTTTGGGGGGTTTAACGTAGCGGCCTTAATAATTGAACGGGGCTTTGGGCCCCCTGATACGATTTTATGGTACGCCCAGGAACAATATTGGTAGTTTTTTTTTTCTTCTTGTTTACCTTCATCCCTACACAAATATCCTCAGCAGAAATCACTACGTTTGCAGTCTCAGCCCTTCAACAGCCCATCCTAAATCTCAAGCACCTCACTCCATGATGCCATTTCCTCAACCCTCAACCGAACAGCTTCACCGGGAAGGTTCAGAGTAATCAAGAAAACAACAGGTGGCCCTCCACACGAAAACCCCTCCACACGAAAACCCTAAACCCCTAAACCCTAAATTCCTAAACCCCCCAAACCCTAAACCCCTAAACCCTAAACCCCTAAACCCTGAATCCTAAACACCTAAAACCTCAGCCCTAGACCCCTAAACCCTAAAGCCGAACCCTCGAAAACGAGATTTCGGACGCAAGGCGTCGGGCTTCTGGCTTCGGCAGTCGTGCTAGTGTACTAAAAAGGGGTCTATAAGGGTTACTATAAGGGGTTTATAAGCATAAGGGTACTGTAATAATGTACTAACCTGATTAAGAAACGCTGTGTCTATATTTGGGTTCTTGAAATCGATGCTATTATTTGGTGGTCATAGGGCCCGGGTTTCGTAATCAGGTTCCTACATTTTCATACCGTAGATCCTAGGGGCATGGGTGTGCAGAGTTTTCAAGAGCTTTCCGGCTTTAAGGGTAGGGCTTTCATTGCTTCTGCAATAATTTCAAGCCCGCCTTAACTACCGCAACCTACCTTTCTGCAGGTTCTGATTATGAACCCCCACCCTAAACCCCAAACCCTAAACCGTAAGAATTTATGTGAACCCTACAAAAAAGAAGGTTTTAAGTAGCTCGGCTACAGTTTGAAGACTTCGGGAGACGACGAAGGCGTCTGTTAGCTTGCCCAGAAATTATGAGAGTGTTATATAAACCACCAAAGGTGAAAGTGTCAACTTTTTCAATGATGGTTGGATTATTAAAACCCCACAAGGTGAAAGGCTACCTCATCAGCTACTAAGACAAAACGTCAGATGTGCAGAGGACTAAGGACAACCGAGTGCGGCTATGAGTTCCTTGAAACCCGACACAGCACTGAATCCCAAACTCCTTAAGGACGAAATGAACCTCAAAAGGGTTTAAGGTTCATTTACTATATAGGGATTCATAGCATCAGGGTATAGAGCCCCTTCTTATAAGGGTCACTTGGTCCCCAAGGCTACCGGAATTTTGGGGGTTTGAGGCAGTTGAGTTCAAAGAGCGAAGTCGGTCAAGTCAATAGCCAAGCCCGAAACAAGTTCGAGCGTTTCTGCACAGAGCAATCGAAGACCGCGTTTGAAGAGGGCCCCTTCAATGGGCATGCCGTCGCCTTGGGGACACAGGCCCACAAACCCGAGCCCTGAAACGAAGGGTGCCACCTCCTCCGCAACGCATCCGAGCTGGGCTCAAAGATGCGATTTTTACGTCGACGCTACTGGCTGAAGTGAACGTCGGATGCTCTAAAACGCATAGTGTCACAAGTCCGCTACATCATCAACTCTCTCGACTGGAACCCAAGGGGTGCCGCCGGATTCAAACGCTTATATACAAGCTTGAGTTTGAAGACGTGTGCTTGTTGGGCTTCTGACTTGTTGGCTTTCCGTTGATGTGTTGCGATCATGAAAGAGGGGTGTGCAGCATGGTCTACAGGGACCAGGGAATCATCCTCAACACAATACACAGTCTAGGCCTAGGAATCCTAAATCCTGCACCCACGGACTCTTTGTTCGGGCTAGATCATGGTTGTGATGTCACGTCGCGTGCACGCCGGCTGCGCGAAAGCTGAGCCGAAAAGCCAGAGTTTGTGGCTTCGGGGTTCAGGGTTTCGGCCTTGTATGAGAATTGAAGTTCAGGGCTTAGGTTTTTGGGGAGTCAGTGTCGTAGTGTCTTGGGTTTGCGGTTCAGGGTCTCGCCCGAAACGCAACCAAAACTCTGAAACCCGAAGGCCTGAAATCCAAAAGCCTCAACCCTAAGCCCTAAACACCTAAAGCCCCTAGTTCTTACTTCGCGGATCATGGGACTTAGTAAGTAAGTTAATATTGGGGTTGTATGTCCCCGAAGTGGGGTTATCCTGAATATATCCTACTTATAACCTCACTTACGACAGCAGAAGCCCAACTAACCCCATAGCCTCCATCCTTAACAGTAATGTATAGGGAATCCCAGCACTACTTGGCCTTAATCCGGTTTCCAACTTTATGGGGTTTACTGTAAGTCCCATGATCCTTAGAGTAGACGTTTAAGACCTTCGACCCCAAGAGCTTCAGAAATCCCACTTGGGTTCTTGCTAAGGAGCCTAACCTGTCTTTTCCCTTAAGAAGATAACCCATCTTATTTCCGTGCTATAGATCCCGATGCCATGGCAAACTCCTTACCGCAATACGGAAAACCTCATTATTTACTGTAGATGCCTATGATGGTGACTTAAGCTTCTTCTCCTTGACAACACCACTGCGAAGCTCCTCCTCTGATAAGTGCTGCCACGCCCTTTCAACATATTCTTCGGCGTGCTGGACATCCAAAGGTAAAGCACTCTTATGAACTGTTCAACCACCTTACACCTGAAACCCTAAACCCTGAACCTGAACCCTCTTAACCGCCTCAACCCCAAACCGAAATCCACAAAACCACCAGCTGAATAACAACCAGGTGAGTTGCGAGCTTCGGGTCCGGCTCTCGAGCGATTCTAGGTGTGCAGGCTTTAAGGTTTGGGCTTAGGGTTACAGGGTTTAGGGTTTTCTAGGGTTTAGAGCTTGGGCGTTTTTGAGATTTTGGGGCTTTGCGTTTTGGCGTCAGGCGTTGGAGGCAGGAGGCTTTTGGGCTGCTAAAGACTAGAATCCATATCTTCCAGGCTGCTGGTGTCTTGCAGGAGCCTCTTTGTGCAAAGGACATCCTATAGGATCCTTAAGGGGGGGTGGTTCAAGGGGGGAGGGTACTAGGGAGCTTTGGGGAACCTTAGGGAAGCTTAGGGAGTATTGGGGAATAATGGGGATTACTAGGTTGCCTACCCCCCTTGGACCACCCCCCCTTAAGGACATCCTAAACATCGAGCTGAAGATTAGCATGGTGTCGGGAGCAAGGCACTTTTGCCACAGCCGCTTCGGTGCGAGGTCACGCGCGAATCCGAAAGCCCCAACCCCAAAGCTTACCCAGAGAGCCCAATACCCCTTAATTAAGGAAATAGCTTTAAACCATAATATGAAGCCCCTTATAATTTAAGGTATATCACTTAATTAAAGGGTATTGGGCTCTCTGGGTAAATGAACGCATAACCGACCCCATGGTCCCCTGGAGGTCTCAGCAGACCTCACGATAAGCCGGATCATCTTCAGAACAAGGGCAGCACACCTTGTCTGCTACTGGCTTTCCAGGCTCGTGGCGTCGGAGTTGCGCAAAAACACATCTGTTGAAACTCTCGTCACGAAGGCGAGTGACTTGAAGCACACATCTGACGCTTCGGCTCTAGATGTTTATGGGATGTAAGCACTTGGGGAAAGCTTTTGACGTTCTGGGGTGCTGAGGCTAGACCAGTGCCGAAGCATGTTTGGTCGCTGCTGTTCTTTCCTAGTTCATGGTTGGGATAGGATTAAAACTGTAAGCTTTTATTCCTTATTGGGTTTAGGTACCCATAAAAATGTAAAATGTTACCCAACTATGACAAAGTTTCCTACAGTAGCTGTTGCATTCCCAGGCACAGGCGGGCGCAACACACTCTGCAGTGGGTCCTCGGGGCAGGATCATCATCGTGCCATGATTCGTTAGAGACTTGAACCAGCACACACCGGACGTTGAATGAAGAAATGCAAGGGCGCAATCCTATGACACTAATGCTACTTCACTCTACTCTACTCTGCTCTACTCGGCTCTATCTCACTAGACACTTACTAGACTCGACACTGTGCTACTCGAACCATTCTACTCTACTGTGCTCTACTCTACTCTGCTCTACTCTCTGCTTGTCGGTCTGGCCCTGTCTCTATCTTTCGATCTATCTCTATCTGTATGCAGATCTACATCATGCATCAGGTCAGTAAGCTTGGACACCAGCTCACGGACAAAGCGCTTGGTTTAGGCTTAACTTCTGAACTCTACGTCTGTCAAATTGTGTTCAGAGATTCGCTCGAAACCGCTGCGAGCCACAGCTGATCTCAGCGCCCTGAACCCACATTCTCGCGGCATTGATCTTGCATTTTGCATCTAAGAACCCCTAACCCTAAACCCGAAGACTTGAGTCGCAAGCAAAAGCTCTCCGGCTTAGGCATTGAGGGCTGTAGGCTTTACGGTCCGGTCCAGCACCGGCAGGGTTTAGGGTTTGGGGGTGAAGGCACATGGTAAGATTTTCTACCCTCATGCACTATGGCTTGCCATGCACTTGCAGTTCAGCACTATTATATAACCCTTACCAGTGGTGTGGCTGGTCAGAACCCCGAACCTTAAACCCTAGATTGTATCCAGTTGACTGCTACCAATTACGTATCTTGGAAAACACAGCAAGAACATCAGATTCGTCTCCTAACCAAGCGCCAACCCGAAATTCTAAAACCTCATTAACCTAACCCTGGACGTTAAGCCTAACATCCTTTTCCCGAAGCCCCTAAACCGACCTCCTGAACCGTGAAATCCCAAACGCCCTGTGCTTGAAGCTGTGAAACGAGCCCTCAATCGAGTTGTGCCTTCTTGGACAAGAGCGCCGCTCGTCGCATCTCGCCGAAAGATCACCACCGAGTCGCTATCCTCGTTTACACCGGACACTTTCAAGGCTTATTGTTGAGTAAGGGTCTACACCAGCCAGACGCAGGAGACATCGCTAAGTGTAGGGGGTAAGCTTCACGGGATTAGGGTCGGGGGTTAGGCTCGCGGTCTAGCTTTGGTGTTTAAGGTTTAGCATTTGATGTGGCCCTGTCGCTAGTGTCCCCCCTTGGGAAGAGAAAGAGGCACCCTATACATTAGTGCTGCACGGGATACGACGCCAGAGTTAGACGTTTGGAGTCCAACAGACGCTGTAGCAAATCCCCCACTCACACTTCACCCTGCAGATCCCTTTGAAGGAACCCTTTCGATCCCCGACAAGTAGGCTACTTTGAGTGGCAAATGTGACCGCGTCAAGCTTCCGAAGACGGATGGCTACTTAGAGGATCATGGGACTCAGAAAGTAAGTTATAATTAGGGTTATAAGCCCCCTAAGTGGGGTTATCCTAATCATAACCTACTTATAACCTTACTTACTAAGTCCCATGATCCTCTAAGTAATTGGTTCCCGAAAATTGTAAACCTGACACCCTCAAACATTCTAAATCCAGAAGCGTGCGAAGCTGAAATGGCCTGCTGATGGTGCTTTAGCAGTCGTGCAAAATAGGGGCGCGACAAATCAGAATGGGGTTTTTGGTGGTACGTTGTGGTACAAGTATATTATAAGTATACTGGGATGTTTTTTGAAACTATTATCACGGCTATTTCAGACCCCAAAGTCTCCCGGCCTGATTGGCCGCTACGAGCCATTGATCCTTACCACAGAGAGCCTCGGTTGTGCCAGGTGCGGTCGGGGGCTCGCGGAGCAGGGGTCTAAGCCAAAAAACGTAGACGGCGTAGACTCGTCCTAACTCCTGAATTTTCAGCAAGCTTGCGAGTGCTTTTTTCTGAAGTCAAGGCCTGAAGCCCTCAGATTTGAACAGGTTTGCGGTGTTTGGAGCTCAATGCACTGAGTCAGGGTTTAGGGCTTCGGGTTTAGGGTTGGGGGTCTAGCGTTCAATGCGCTCTTCACTGCCGGAATATGCCGAATTCCTAAACCCCATTACCCACACCTCCCTACACTTGAGACCCCGGACAAAAGCCCAACTCGTTCTCAGCCCGGAACTTTCAAACCAAAACCCTCAACCCTAGCCCCTATAAACCCTAAACCTAAGCCTCTAAAACCTAAACCCACAACCCTAAACCCCACAATCACGGCCCTCAGGTTTCAGGGTTCGGGGAGACAGGAGTTTAGATTTCATTTCCTTGGCTTTTCAACCTTAAACCGCAAAGGCCCAGGTTTAGGCTTTTCCCTTTTCGGATAGCATAGGGGCCTCCATAGTTAAAACAGGGTTGTGGGTGATCTTTTATTGTGCTGACATAAAGGACTGTATGGGGGGAATACTACTGAGTATTCCGACCCCTATACCAACGCTCACTCCCAGATCGCGTGCCGTGTGGCAAAGTCCCTGGGGCAGTCTCGAGGAGGCCATGCGGCCTCACGTACCTCCATCTGCAGGTTCCCTCACCCTCGAAATCGAGAAGACTTTGAATTCCGGTAGCTTTGCATACACACAACAGTTTGTAACGATAAGTGTGTACATATATATGTATATAAGTATATTGCCGCATTTTGCATAGGTAAAGGCTCACTCACGACACGAAACCCTTAGCCCTGAACCCTATAGGCCCTCAGCCCTAAAACAACTAAACCCACCTCGTCGTGCACACCGGGGCCCGTGAAGGCACTGCTGCTGCGCTCCAAAAGCCCATCATCTAACACTCGGAAGACCTTGGAATTTCCGGCAAAGGATTTCGGTTTTAAGGGTTCTTGTTTGTAAAATAGAATCGGGTCGCCTAGAAGTTTGTATAAGGGCGTTATAAGGGCATTGAGTGTACAGGTTTGGGTAAACATGACTAGGCTTTTTGAGATACATCAGTACGCTTGTGTTTGGGACCCCTTTGGAATACTGTTATTCAGTATTGAGACCTCTAAATTCAGCAGGGTTTTCTGGTTTGGGAGCGCTTTGTATAGGGCTGTAGGGTAATTTAGGATACTTGTAGGGGCCTTATAACCAGAACAGGGCTTTCGGGCCCATTATACTATAAGTATAATAAGGAACCCCCAGAATAGTGTAGGTAATGATTAAAGTCCCTAAAGTGAAGGGATTTGTTGTGTCAACCAAAATGCTCTCTGCTGCTCCCTCCGACGTCACCGAAGCCACGGGGCAGAGAGCGTTTTAGGATTAGAAATGACCTGTTTTAGGGTTTAGGAGTTTAGGGAACAGGGCGGTTTAAATGCTTCGGCTTGGGGCTTGGGTTTTCTTTAGGGCTCCAAGGTTTGGATGGGTTTATGGTCAGGTACAAGGCCAAAGGCGTTCTCGAATGTGCCATATAGATTTTAAGCTTCAGTTTTTGGTGCTTGGAGCTTCGGGTGTACTGTAGGCCAGCCATCAGGTCTACCAAGCTCTGTTTCAGCTAATGTAGGAACCTGATTAAGAAACCTTGGGCCTTTTTTAGGGTTCCTTATATGAAACCTACTATTTTTGGGGTTATCGGCCCAGGTTTTCTTAATCAGGTTCCTACATTATGGCAGAAATCCATCTTCATTCGAATCTAGGAAGCCCTAAAAAAATACTGCCAGCATCCCTGTTAAGAAATCCATCGGCTGGCCTAACTCCGATGAACGGCTTTTGTTTGTCCTGTCTTGCCGTCATGGTCATCTATATTCCGGGCTGAGGTGCGTGTCGCGTGACTTCTCAGATTCTCCGTTACAACTTCGCAGGACAATGCTCATGGCATGGTGAGTAATTTACCACACACTTTGTGATCATTATGCCGTTTGGTGAGTTACATACACTTGAAGATGATGTTACTTAGACATTTAGGGGGATCCCCGGATCCCTGGAAAACTGCGACGAGGGGCGGTAACGGAGCAGTGGCCACGGTTGGACACATAGACAAAGCGACCATCTCCTCAGGCAGGGCTTGTCGAGCCTTCCAAAAACGACGTACACCCTAAACCCCTCGAGCCATAAACCCTCAACCCCAAAAACCGTAGAGCCCCAAACCCTAAACCCCAAAAACCCTAGAGCCCTAAACCGTAAAACCCTAGAGCCCTAAACCCTTACTGCTGGTAATTATTAAGGCCCCTCTATTATATTGGACTGAGCCAACCCCGCACGAGTCGGACAGCATGACACCGGCCTGAAATCCGGATTGCTGCAGGAAAGGTCTTCCCGTCGACACCCACCGGCGCCCCAGGCACAGTGGGTATCCTCGGGTTCTTGAGCCGTTAGGATTAAGGGTTTGGGGTTTGGGGCTTAGGGCCCTTTGTGGTGCGTTTGCATGCTAGCACGCGGTGTAGGGTTAAGGATTTAGGGTTTTGGGGTTTCGGATTTAGGACTTAGGGTTTCCGGCTGCGCTCGGGTGCAGGCGTTGGGGAGGGACCAAGACACAGGATGCTAGACTGTAAAGGGAACTCCAGAAACTCGGAATATGGTTTCAGGGTAGGATACCTATTAATTTACCATAAAGGGGTTAGGATAATGATATTCCAACTTTCTGGCTTCTACTGTAGTCGTTCCGATGCCGGTGCTATCTGCCAGGATTGGTGGATGGGGCCGAGGCCTAGGCCTAAGCTCGAGAGGCACAAGCGCGTGGATGGCAAAAGGCTCTCGCCATGTCGCCGCTGCTCGTCTGCCAACTACTATATACACAGAGGATCATGGGACTTAGTTTGTAGGTTATAATTGGGATTGTAAGTCGCTAAGTGGGGTTAACCTAGTTATATCCTACGTATACCCTTACTTACTAAGTCCCATGAGCCTTTAAGTACTCACCTCCAACTGCACTCTGGGGAACCTGAACCCAACACCCTGCAGTTACCCAAAGAGCCCAATACCCCTTAACCAAGGAAAAACGCTTGAACCATGATATGAAGCCCCTTATAATTGAAGGTATATTGTTTAATTGATTAAGGGGTGCTGGGCTCTCTGGGTAAGCCTTTACCTAAGGTATCATCCGAAGCCCTAAACTAGACAGTTCATGTGTATAGACCATCTTGAGAGCCCTGTGCGCCAAGAAATGCTACAACTGTGAGTTGATGATATAAGTCCTGCATTACCCATAATCAGGAATATACCATAATTCCACACAGTTTAGGGTCCTTAAAGCAATGCAGGATTTATATCATCAACCGTAGTAGATGAGATGCCGCAGAGTCCAACATGATGGGCCCGGAGATGTGCTCTAGGATTCAGAGTTGCAGGGGGTTTTGCCCCAAAGGTCTTCGACTGTGAACCATATTTAGGGTTTATGTGGCGTGGGGTTTAGGGTCATAACTAATCTGACTGAGTGCAAGCTTGTTCGAGCGGATGATCAGGGTGTCCGCTCCCATGCCCTAGCCCGACATCATACGACAGTGTCACAACTCACAACGCTTCTCACAAGATTATTCTTCGGGTCTGAGGATGTATGATAAGGTCTGCTTGCCGTATTTGAACTTCAAGGCTCCAGACCACAACTCCAGCTCAGCCCTGTGCCCCGACACCTCGAATTCCCAAGACTGAAGCTGCAAAATCGCCTCTAAGAACATGTTGCATAAAATGCCCCAAGAGCCCAAATTATCGTCCCAGTGTGAGGTGATCGGCTTCTACCTGAGCACTGCCGGGATTCGGCTCGGCTATCGCTGTCAGACTTCCCATCTTTGCATCCCAAGAGCACGGCACGACCTTGGGAAGTTGTGGGACTTGACCACCCTCTGTGTGACAATGGGCTATCTTCTGCAATATCGCGTTGCATTGTACTATTTCTTATTATCTCATTTTGCATTACATTACATGGCATTACGTTAGGTCACGTTACACTACATTACACTACATTCCGTTACGGTATGCTATTTTTGGGGGGCGTTTGTATTGTTGTGTACCGTTTAATCCATCTCTCAATGTATTATACTGCATGCTACTAGATTACAATTAGTTATATTGCACTTCACCCCGCTCGTCCAGTCGAAAGGAAGGACCTCAACAGTGGTTGAGGTGGGCACTAAACCTTTAAATTCTAAACCCCAAGCTCTAAGACCCTAAACCTTCAACCCCAACTACACCCGTGACCTTCTAGGTTCCTGAGTAACCTTTTAATAATAAGGCTACCCTTTTTCCTAATATCTAGGTTTAAGAAGGGAACCCAACAAGAAACAGGGCAAAAGGGCACTACTCAGGAACCCAGCCTTAAACCCTAATCGACTGTGCACACTTTGAATCCTGCCGGCCCCGTGCTCTTCAGAAGTGTCGCGAGCCCGACCCGCCACAAGGCACGGCACGACCTTTCTTGCCAGGACCCCGAAACCCGAAACGGTTCAGGGTTTAGGGCTGAATAGGGTTAAGGGCTTACGGTTAGGGGGGGGGGGTCGCTTTATCACGCTTCAGAAGCCATGTCAACCTCGACACAAATTTCTGCCAAGGCACGGTGGAGAGCAGCTCATTCAGAACATATGCCAACCTTCCGGACGCAAAGTCAAGACCCAGGCATAAAACCATCTTCCATGAACTTCTCTTCCCTAATCCCTAAGCCCTAAACACGAACAAAACCCGAAACCCGCAACCCGCCTAAAGCTAACTAGAACTGAAACCAAAAACACTAGCTAAACTCTAAACCCATCCAGCCTTCCACCCGAAACCCTCAAACCCTAAAACCCTTAACCCAAAAACCCTAACCTCCTAAACTCCTAAAACCCTAAAGCCCATCCAGCCTTCCACCGGGATGGAAGGCCATGTGTCGAGGCCCAGACCCCGGCGGCAGTGCCAAATGTGATTTCGCCTTCCTTTAGATTTCGCCAGGCTGCGGGTTGAGGGAGCTTTTGGGTCGCTTCGGGCTTCAGGGTTTTAGGGTTTGGGGCGCTTGCACTTTGCCTGGTGAATGTGCCCCGGAAAGCTGCAAATCCAGGGTGACATTTATTTGCTAGCAACAGGCGCCGCACAAAACAGTCCAAAGCCGCAATAGTGACATGAGACCCACACGGGAGTTTCCGAAAATAGGGGACCCTAAAATAGCACCCGAAATAGAAATACACCTACTTATCGGAACTCCCACACTGAACGCAGCCTCGAAATCCGTACTGTGAACGTTGCATTCTCAGCCTTCTTTGACGGTTTAGGGTTTAGGGTTTAGGGGTCGTTGACGAGTTGCAGTTTCCCACCCGCCGCATCGAGGCCATAGACGACAACGCGATCCAGGCCCAGATCGGGAACCTTGCTTGCCAGTCTTGGTTGGCTGTCCGTGAATAGTGCGCAACCTGCACTCTATATGGGACTTTCCGAAAATAGGGGACCCTAATGTAGTACCCTAAATAGTAGGATCCTTTTTACAAGGACCCACAAAATCTAGTATGGTGAGTCTACATGCCGAAGGTCCCTTGATTTAAGAGCTTCAGAACAAAAACCGGACCCCCAAAATAGAGCCCTGCTTAAATACATTTCTTCTTACTACAAGACCCCTTATAAGTAGGAGACCCCGAAGTCTCTGAAAACTCCAAACTTCCTTGTGCCGACGAGACCAAGATGTGCTTGCTCTGCGCATCGAAGAGGGCCATGTGCGGATGGGGTCCCTCCTGGCCTGGGACAGCTCCCAGAAGACTCAAGAGCACTTTGCCGAGCCGAGACACCTAATATAGGGACCTTTACAAATAGAATAAGGCAAACCCTGCACCCCAAACCCTCCTGAGCAAAGATCCGAAGAGAGCCTTTCAATCACAGCTTCTGCCGAGAGTCGCTCTCGGTTTACTCCGACGCCCAGTCTTTCCTGTGCACAGCTGCTTTTGTGGCTTTGCGTGTAGGGTCGCAGCTCAGAGTTTTAAGGTTTTGGGTTGGGCTTAGGGTCGAAGGGTTAGGACGTGCGTGACTAGCCTACCGCCTGAAGCCGGTGTCCCGGCAGGTTCTCGGGAGCCGGTCGGGGCAGCCACTTCCCATGTACAGGCTCACATGCGCTTAAGCCTGTCTGACCTCCTCAGCAACAGCAGGTACACTGCACTCGAATTGCCGTACAACAGCCCAACAAAGGTATTTGTTTTACTTTGTTTTATGTTTTTTTTGGATTGAGAACTGTAATTAGCCACCGATTATGTTGATTTTCCACACAAAGATGTAAAACTTTTTCACTTTGTCGCAGAACTTTAATAACTTTTGGGCAGTTTGTTCCATGTGAGGCATGTCCCTGGTAGATTGATTTTCACTGTTCAATGCGGTTGATCATGAGAGGTGCTTGCATGCACATGCACTGTTGCACGATAGCTTTTTGCATTTTGCCTGCATGGGCTCATGTGACACACACCGCTCCAGTCTTGCATTGAGTCTTGCATGTTGCCCGCTGAGGTCATGTGCAAGGGCTATGATGCATGAGCATTTGTTCATGAAATCTTGCTGCATGCGTTATCATGTCGCATGGTCGCATGGTAGCGTATTTTGGTGTTTCTTTTTCCTGCATCTGCATGCACAGCATTGCATGCTAATGCACTGCAGTCATGGTCATGATCATCATGTCAGAGTCATGTCATGTGCATGCGCCATGCGCTGCTGCACTGCATGCACTGCTACACTCACTGACGCTCTTCGACTCTTCCCTTGCTTTTGATGCACGCCACCGACAGCATGCTCTGGTGCAGCCGTCGCGGCCGCTGGCAAATGTCGGACAGACCTCAGTCAGCCAGTCAGTCAGCGGATCAAAAGGTCGTGTGTTGAAGCATGTGCAAACAGTGCAGCGGCGGGAGCCAGCAAGACCCAGCAAGACTTTTTTGATCGCAGTTTGTACTGACTGTGCAATCCGCATGAGCGACCATGCAGTACATGCAAACAACGGTGCAGAACTACTGACTACTGTTAGTGAGTTAGTGAGCTGCCAAGTGTATTATGTATCCTTGCAGCCTAGACTTGTCTGAGTTCGTATGACGTAGACGGGACGACATGACGAGTAGCAGACTTAGCATGACTCAGGACTAGACTCAGTACGACTCTATCTTCAGCATAACGTAACTCCCAGATTCAAAGTCTAAATCATCAACTCAATCAAACAATACTCGTGTAAAGCTTTGTGCCTGTGCTGGCAGAGTTCCAAGTTCCAGCTGTTCCAGCTTGTCGCAGTACTAGGTCCTAGGTCAATGAACTGCCGGTTTAATCCTGGCTCAGATCTCCAAGTAAATAAACAACTCAATGAACAACGGTTTCGACCTGGTTCAGATCTCTAAACTACGGATTGTTGAACCCACACCTCATGTAACAATGCAGCAATGCACTATGCAGACTATGACTATGCACTTTGCACCAATGCACAACAATGTTCAATGCATCGTTCTCCCATGATCGCGCTCGTTGCTTGCATGCGCATGCAGCCTGTTCACACTGCATGACGTCTGCCGGTTGCCAGCCATCTAAGAAAGAGATTGGCAGCCCACCACACCGGCCGGCCAAAAACGGACACGGAGGACGGAGGATACTGTGACTATAACCGTACTACGACGTACTACGACTTACGACACCTACGTCAGCGGTCCGACTTTCGTTTCAACACCAGGGCCAGGCTCGGTACGGTTTTGGCTGCTTTATCATGCAAGTGAGTGCCGTGCAAAATGCATGCATGCATGCTCAGCCAATCATTCACATGCAATGGTGTGACAATTGGTGGTTGATGGCAATCCCTACTTGCTCATTGCACTCCTCTGGCAGTCTCTACGACTCTACTTGAGCAAGTGCACTCCTCGAACAGTCCTCACGGCTGCCTTCTTCTGCTTTGCATCCTTCTTGTCGCCGCCTTTTTTCTTCGATCCTGCCACTCCTGCTGCCGCGCGAAGGACGCATACGGCACCCAAGCCGCTTGCTGCAACCACTTTATCTTCGTCCGCAGCTGCTTTGACCCGCGCGCCCTTCTCCTTCGGCTTCTTCTCTCGAATCAATGAAGCGGCGGGCTCTCCCGACACACCCTCGCACTGCAACCTGATTGATTGGGGTTCAGGGCTTCAGCAGCGGTCTACGGCAACGGTTTAGAGGAGGCAGCTCAGGCAGCTCGCTGACACGGCTCAAACCAATCATAGTACGCATCATACGCCAGCAGCCAGCAGTCAAGGTGGCTACAGACAGCTTTGAGTCAACAATCTAGGGTAATGCGAAGTTTACCTTGAACGATGCCAGCAAGTCGCGACTTATTATAAACGTCCTATGCGCACGTGCAGTGACACACAGCAGATTCAGGACACGAAGCCAATAGACAGTCATGTCTGTCTCGTTCCAGATCTCCTTCTGCTCAGGCTTGTCGGAGTTGTCGGGCTTGTCGGGATTGAAATGCGCTGCAGGTGTCCTTTCATCAGCAAACATGAGGGCCCCAAGCTCCTGGTCGCAAAGGTCGCGACCAGTGCACCGCTTCACCGGCTTTTCCTTCTTAATCGGCACGGCGAGCTTCGCATTGGATGACTCATTGGATGACGTGATAACCCCGGGAGCATCGTCGTCCAAGTCCACGTCCACCACCTCCACCTCCGCCTTGTTCTGTTTGGGGGTTGCCGTGCCTTTCTGCGCTCGCTGCGAAGTTTCTGGGGTGTTCTGCGCTGGCTGCGTGGTTTCTGGGGTGACCTGGAGGCTTTCCTGTGTTGCCTGCTTGCCTTCCTGGGTGACCTGGGTTGCACCGGGCAGATTGGCATGTGTGCCGATATCCATGGCAGGTGGGCTCTTTTTGGGCGGCGGTTTGGGTTTGGTCATGCTGACGGCGCCATGGTTCGAGATGTAGATCATAATGTCCTCCGACTTCAATTCCACCGTGCTGCGCTCTTTGGGACCAGCGTGCTTGGCCAGCCAGGCAGGGACCACCACGTCCCCGGCTGGCGGGGATGGAGGCGGATTCATGAAGAATTCCACGCCTCCCCACTGGAGCAGCATCAGGGACTGCGGGGTTTTGTTGAGCGAGACAGGTCCTACGAAAGGCAATTCCATGTCGTCCGGCGCGTGGCACAGCACTACCCTTTCCCGTGTGGCCGCAGCAGCAGCATCTGCGACCAGAAACACGTGAGCATCTGACTTTTCCTTTGTGTTGGCGTAAAGCCGCCACAGGAGTGATTCGAGCCCCCTGCAGATCGCCTGCACACAAGCAGCAGTCGCAGACACTGGCAGACTGGCAGACCATGGAACTCACAATTCAGACATAACGTTGCAGAGGAACATCAAGTCATGTCATGCATGCTGACTATAGCTTGATATAGCCATGGGCCATTGCGGATCGTGGTTTTGAGCAATTTCTGAACTGGACATGACATGCGTCTGTGCTGTGTGGGTGCGACCGTGACATCTGTGCACTGCCACAAAGCCTTCAGGAACACTGCATCGATGCGCACGCCCAACTCCGACTGGACATCATCCTTCTGAACCAGGAATTCTCCAAAGGCATCCCAGTCTCTGAGTACATCATGAAGCCCGCCGTCATCGTACACCCCCACGTGGGCTTTGTGAATGTCTGCAAGGCTGATCAAGGGCTTGCAGAGGCTCTTCTGCATACTTCGGACCTCTTGGCCAACCACGTCCTTTGAGAATTATCAGTGTGGAATCAGAACTTCTAATCAGGATTGATAAACACGCGTGACAGTCAGTGGTCATGTGACATGAGAGCTGGCATGCATGCAGCAGCGGCTTTGCTACTACCTACTACAAGCAGGCATTAGTGAATCATTCGCCTGGGATAAACATTAAACATGACGTCACGAGTGACGAACCCGCCAACCACGATAAACACGTGTCACGCGACAGTCATGGGACATGAGACATGAGAGCTGGCCCTGTCTAGGAAGTCTGTAAATCTGTAAATGGATGCATGCATGCAGCAGCTCAGCAGCGGCTTTGCTACTACCTACAAGTGACCTACAAGCAGGCAGGCATGCGGCATTAGTGAATCAAGCAGCAATATGCAGTGCAAGATGCAGGCAGGATCTGCAAGCGCGGCCCTACCACTCAAGAACACGAGTCACGACCACAGTAGCATGCAGCCATGCCTAGCATCATGTGACCTGTGTACCATCATGAGTATCACAGTATCATCATGAGCAGCATGCATCGCTGCGTATCCTCATCTTCAGGCTCGTCCTCATCGTCCAGCTCCTGTGCACTGGTTCGTTTGGCTTTTGAAGGGCTTCCTGCGGCATTCATCATCCGGCTGACTTGGCTCGTCACCGTGTCCCTGTCTCCATCTGCCGTGGGCGTGGCTGGCACCACTGCTTCGCCTGTCTCGATCTCGGCTGTCACGCCGCACGACTCGCGCAGAATCTTCGTGGCCTCTGACAAGGAAGTTGCATTCAAGAACATGTTGCACCATTTCGCTGCCCAGTCAGCATCTTGTGATTGGGAGAGCACCTGGGCAAAGGCACAGCTGCAGCAGAGACTGCACAGAACAATCCGGCACGGTTTCGCATGGACAAGTCAAGTGACAAGTTGACAAGCAGTCCACTGGGCAATCCGCGCCACTCCACATGTCACATTACGGCTGCCGGCTGATGGTTGCTCTAAACTTGTAAACAAACGACAAACCACGCTGCCACACTGCGCTGATCATGCGTGCCTATGCATTGTTGCAAAGTTACAAACCCCGGAAGAGAACAGACACGACACACGGTTTACATTATACATTGCATGCCATGCCACATCACTGCCACATCACATCTTGCATGCCACGTATGGTCAGCCAATTACAAAAGCAACAACATAAATATTACTCCAAGCCGCCGAATCGAATCCAGCCAATGCTGCTCCGAAATCGTGAGAACAGGTGACCAAGGAGTGGTCAGCAAGCTCAGGAGCGTCAACGGCATTAACCATCTGCTGCAACATTCGGGCACACGCCGGTTGCACTTTGAGAACACGCAAATCCAGCAGGCTGCGCAATGCCAGGATAGTGTACCTTGCCCGAAGCCCACAAATTGCACCCAGATTGCCCTCTGTGACGAAGATGTCCTGCGAACCTTCAGGAAACACCCCGGCGACTTTCAACTGGCATGACACGGCCGACGCGTAGGCTATCCAAGACGATGGGGCCGCGCCGCTCTTCCCCATTGTTTCGAGCAAGAGCTCCAGCTGAGCAGCCAGGTCGGGAAGCTCGACGAACTGTGAGAGTTTGCTATTCAAGTCCACCCTGAACTTGCTGAGGCCGGTGTGCAATGCGGAAGGTTTGGGGAGCTCGTTGCTGACGAATGCTCTGAGTTGCTCAGATTGATGCTTGTCAAAGTTCTTGATCACGAGCATGATCATCTCTTCATTGCTTGCGTTATCGTCGGCACCATCGATCGTCATGGTGACCTTCTTGCGATTGGCATAAGCAGTACACAGGCATCCGGAATGAATCACGATGACTCACTGACAAGGCAGGGCAGGTAGACTTGACTCGACAAGCAGACAGAGAGACTACAAGTGACAGCCGAGCCTAACAAGCATGAGGCATGACGCACATTCATTGACTGATGGCCGCCTGGCCCACATGGCCTACTGCAGCAAACTCCCCTCGTCCCTCATCCGATATCCTCCTGCAGACCCTCAAGCAGCCTCATGCACATGGATTGAGAAGACGTGCGACGGAGCCGGCACGGCACAGGTTGACTTGAATGCAGAACTGCCCCAGTCCTAGTCCTAAAGTCCTAAAGAAATAGACTCCAGGCAGGCACTCTTGCACACGAACTATGGGCCCGAGCATGCATGGAATGCATGGGCCAATGAATGGGCATCTCACAGAGGAGCGACGAAGACAGGCAGCGGCATCATGACAGAAGGCAGAAAACGCAGAAGACCGACTCTGTCGGTCTAGCACTCGATTCCTACTGACCGACTTACCACCCTACCGCCGACCACTACTGACTATGAGCACCACCATATCCACAGAGTGCCAGTGACTACGAGATTAGATGCGCATCACAACACGGTTTGTGGACCAAGTCAGCGCAAGAACTAACAGTTCAGGAAGTAAGCCCCTGACGGGTGCTTTGCAAAGCTCGAGCAGGTTCGAGGCAAGCGCCAATGGATTGAATTGCTTTTCTCCAAAATTGATTTTTTCTTGGTGTGAAGCATACACCAGTCTTTCGCATTCCTGCCTGAACTTCGAATAGACCTTGAACGCTTTTCCATTGACTGCCACCGAAGTTGTCCAGCACAGTTCCAAGAAGAGTGACACCAGGAACTCCTTGGTGCTTGTGAACTCCTTGTCGGAAACCGTGTATGGTAGATTGGTCCTTGCGAACGCGAGGGCTGAAAGGAAATCGTCCAGGGCACACTTCTCTCGCTCCTCGCTGCCCGAACCTGTGGCCTTTAGCCGCGTGGTGAAGGCAGTCGCTTCGCTGCCACCGCGGGTCTTGAGCCCATCTTTGCCTGTCACCACCCCAACCGGGGCCGCCAAAGATCCTGCACCTGCACTATAATTGTCCATATCCTGCATGTCCACGTCTGTGGCCTGTTTCACTGCCTCCTCCACATCATCACCGGCTTTCCTTTTCTTCAAGGTTTTCTTCAGCTGCTTCTGTGCCTTTTTGTCCTGCCTGTCTCGTTTGTTTTCCTGCATCGTTCGCACTGCAGCATCGACATCCATGGCACCGGTAGCTGAAAGCCTTCGCTGCTTTGTGGGTGCACCTGGCTCTGGCTTTTCTGTTGGATCCTTGCATGACTCGAACGATTCGCCGGCGTTGACACGATCCTTTGCCTCTTGCTCCTCTGCCTCGACAGCCTGTTGAGTGATTAGATAAGAGTGGCTAGAGTGGATTGGCTTCGGGGTTACGTTCCAACGACGCTGAACAGGCACAGCCCCCCATAAATAACAAACCCCTAAACGGCCAAAACGGTGTATAGAATGTAAGGTGATGATGCAAGGCCTGCCGCTTCAGCATCTTCTTGAATGTGACTGATTCGCCCATGGGCGTCAGCAGGTTTAACATTGCAAGCTTTCGCTCATCGTTGCTGGCCCCCGCGACACCACTTCCGAAGATGTGCGGCACAGGCCGATGTGTTCCTGATGCCAAGCTCGGAACCTCTGCTGACATGTAGGCCAGCAATGCAAACATGGCAATGGCAAAGTCAAGCAAGGAAGCACGCGCAATGATTGCAAGAGCACCATGCAGTGCAACATGCAGCATCATGTGACATGCGACATGCGGCTAACATGCGGCAGCTCAGTAGAAGGGATGCGGGATGCAGATGCAGCAATCATTCACACGAAATCACACGCCTGCATAATGCTGATGCACCTGAAGCCTAAAACTAAAACTAGCTCTGCAAATAAATCTCGTGAGAGCAACGCAAAACTTGAGGGACTCCAGCATCACAAGCTTGATCTCATTCTTGGGGTAGAACCCCTTCATGGCCTTCATAACGACCTGTACCATTTGATTTAAGCAAGCAATGCATGAAGCTGGCGTGGATGCTGACGTCAAGAAGTCGCCGTGCTCCAGATGCCATGCCTTCGGTCAATCAGCATCCAAACGGCAAACCGTGAGCTAGCACAGAGGCACGCAGGCCCTCGAATTCACCTGTGACAGCATGTAACTCCGTGACTATCACAGAACTACATGGCACGTGCCGCATGCCCACGCTGCCTACAGAGACAGCAGACACACAGACACGCATACACACAGCCACACATGCACCCACACGCACGCATTACGCATGCTCACATACACAGATGCACACTCGCTCGCCCAAGCAAGGCGGCAGACACACAGATACACATACACGGACCAACGGACAAACAAACAGAGACTGTGTTGCAGTGGCATCTGGTGTGCATGAAGGTGGTGTGGTGTGGCAGCGCTGTGTTTCTGCGGGTGTCTGTGTGGGATGGTGTCCGGCGGCACTTGTGCTGTGGTGTGTGGTGTGCCTTGTGACATTGTGTGTGTGTGTGTAGCAGTGTATGTGTGGGTGGCGCATGGTGTGTGTGAGTGTTGTCTGTGTGTGTGTGTGTGCGAGTGTGTGTGCACTGCACTGTCGCCCACGCATGCACACACATAACATACAGATATCTCCAAAACTTCGCGCCTCGAAGGACTCAAGCAATTCGAACGTCTGGAGACTGTGCCCAAAGGACTTGGCTTCTTGGAACTGCGCGATGGACTCGAAACTGGAGGAGTATTCCTGCCTCACCCACTGATCGTACTGTCGTTGATAGGTGGTCATTTTTGTGGTAATGCCTTGGTCGGCGCATCGTCTGCGCCAGCCAGCTTCTGCCTTGAGAGCTTCGTGGACTTGCCCCATGACAGTCTGGCCACTTCCGACGTGATGTCGGTTGTGTTCCGACACCAGCCACGCCACTACGTGGTCTGGCGTGTCTTTTGACAGGACCCGGCACCTTTGCAATCCCTGTTCCAATGCCATTTTCACCATCGGATGCTCCGGCGAGTGCTTTGCGCAAGCATACAGGGCCTCGCGGCGATGATTGTAACTGAGCGCAAGCAGAGGGTAGTTGTGTTGCTTGGGACCCTTCCCCCAGCGGAGCCATGGAAGTCCTGCGCGGCATGCCCAGTTAAAGATTGAGTGATTATAGAAAATATAGGAGATGACCGATGACCCGATGATTCCCGATGATCAATGATGGTCCGCCATAGTGATGACTGATGACAGTGATGACGGTGGCAAGCAGGGACAGCCATCTAACTGTGAACCATGTGCAATGACGGCAGACCAGACCGACCGACCCATCGTGCTGCAAAGCGTAGCTGCACGGCTGCTATGGCGGCAACAGGCTGACTGCATGCAACCCCCAGCAATACCTAGCAGCATCTGGCGAACGCGCATGTTGAGAGTTCAGACTGTTCAGACTGCATCCATCGACAACAACGTAACAAACATCAACATTTATCAACATCAACAGACTCAACATGTTCTACCTTGCACATGGTTGGCACGCCACCAGTCCACCAGCGCCTGGAACTACTGTACTACTGAACTGTACGACTCGACGCCCGACGAATCCATGTACACGCAAAACCTCTTGCTTTAGCATTACTGTCTGTTACATTACTGTCTGTTACATGAGGCAGCATGAGGCACATGGTACATGAGTCATAAGGCACACATGACTGACAGCCAGCCTGACAACACACAAGCACACAGGCACTGGCACACCTGCGACGTGGCGATAGGAAGGCCCTGGGAAGGCGACGAGCAAGGGCCGCAAGGGCAGTGACACACAGTGACACTCTTGGCGCAGCCAATACCACTGCCACCACTGCAGCAGCAACCAGAACCAGACTACCACTGCCACCACTACTGCAGCAGCAACCAGGGCTCCAGGACTTGAACCAGGGATGATTCAGCGACGATTTAATGTGATTAGTCTTAGTGACTCAAAGCAGCACCGTCGCACCGAACTCCGTGACTCACCGTGTTGATTCCTGTTTTGCTTGTTTTTTGCATATGCCTGACGCCTGAGGCACGACCGTCACGACCACGTACGATTGCCATATGATTTCACATCTAGCAAACCAGCCCAGCCTCATCATCATCATCAGGCTATCACAAGTCACAAGTCACAAACTCGTCACACACTGTCTCACACTCTCACACTGTACAAATGAACAATGACAAGTCAACGAGTCAACATGAGTCAACAACAATGCATGTCAACAGCAAAATTGAATCGTCCGTCAACTCATACACACACACACTGACACTGTTTCAGCAACAATACATAGACTAGTTATTCCATTAAACATATCGCAAATCATCAATCATCAACCGTACTATACCGGTATACAGTATACAACCACACTCTGCAAAGCTGCAATTTGTGAGCGCTGCGAAACACACGAAGCAACATTATCATGGTGTGACGGGCGCGACATGACCGCGATATGTTTACTTTACTTTACGTGCTTGCCCAACCTGAGCAGTCCGCTGCGAGACCGCTTTTCAGCAGTCGTTGCTCATACTCTTTGACGGTCGATTGCTGCAAAGGTCTGTTGAGTGGATCAGCGATGATGTTTGGTTTCCCGTCGGCGACGTCGAACCACGGGATCGTGATGTACCTCGAAGTCAACTGAAACACGAAAACATCAGGGTCACTATCACGGACATCGGGAGCCATGTTGATTTACATGGCTTGCTATTCCCAAGCATTGGACAGCCGTGATACTCTTGCTTGGGGTCACCGAAGATCTCAAAAATCTTTTCGATTCTCATGGCACCGGTCACATCCGAGCCAACGAGCGCCTCGATGCTGTCTGGAAGCGACGACATAGCCGTAGCCCGCACGCGGAGGGAAGAGACTGAAAAGACTTGTCAGGTCAGTCTCGCGTAGACTACGGATCAGCCGAAAATTTGCTGCCAGGGGTTTAGCAACTCCAAAGCACCCGAGATCCGAGATCACATGATCGTGACAATGTGCACCTGAATGGGCAGTGGCGGGCAGTGGGCTACACAACAGCCAGCAACAAAGCTCCCGCACGAAGCTTGACTCATTGACTCATGGTACTTTCTGCTTATGCTGTCGTGAAATCCGTGTGCAAGGCAGGGCAGATATGTGTCATGCAGTACGGTGCAGCAGCACTGTCCACGTCCAGTCCACAGCGCATGGCATAGCAAGTTCGCGTGACAGATAACACACTGCAGTGCTGGCTTTGACTACTGGAAGAACTGAGTGCTGTGGCCGGCAGTAGACGAAAACAACGACAGCCAAGCGCCAGGCAATAGACGCCGCAGATGCCGCAGGCCGCAGCCTGTCCCAGGCAAGCCACGGCCCCAACGCACACATCAACAAACTGAACAAAGAACAATCGTGACAATCGTGATAACTATGGATTTGGCTGTGTGGCTTCAGTTAGCAGCTAGCTGTAAGAAAAGGAATCAATTTCGGCAAGCACGACCACTACGGCCTTTACAGCTCCAATCTTCTAAGTATCAGTGATATGAGCACCTCCCAACGGCCCAACGCCACTTTGCAGCCGGAGAGAAAGAGTGGGCTGTGGTCGGCCTTGGCAGAGCACTTTAATGTCTTAGCATTCTGTTCTGTTATTGCGGCATCCACTGCCATGTCAAACCAAATCAGACATGCTCTGCATGACGTTACAGGGTTCTTACATGTTGACATGGTAGTGACGACATGATGACATGTAGCGCATGGCCCATGGCCCATGGAACATGAAACAATGTAAATGGAACGGGGTCTGTTGTCACATGTTGTCTGTTGTGGCTTTGTCCATGGTTCCTTGGGCAATCAGCGCAAAAAAGAAGACAGTCGCAGAGCCAGAGGTGAAACTGTGCCCACTGCCTCTACGTGCGCAGCATCACGTCACCACACCCTCATCAGGCTCATCAGGAGCACACACGTCACGTAGCTGTCGCTGACAGTCCAGTCCACTCTGAATCTGTTTCGTTCCGACTCCACACGAGTCATTCTCCAGGTCCTGGCCGCGATTTGCACCTGTGGCGCTTCCTCACAGGCTCAGCGCCACCGCCGCCGCCCTGGCTGCGCGCCCTTGGGTTCTGTAGCATGGCCGCCCTCCTCACCGACTCGTTGAAGAGCGATACTTCTGCCACAATCCTGTTTGAGGCACAGGTGTCATACACGGATACGCAGCCAACGCACAGCTCAACTTTACTTTCCTTCATTTTACTACATGTGCGTCCTTGAATCACGAACACACACACCGAGACACTGACCCAAACTCATCACATCAGAATCATCAGCCACGGATGCAGGTCGCATGCCACCTACTGGACCAACAAGGACGCACGAGTCTAAGTCACAAGTACACGAGTAAGTCGTACAGTCACAGCCACAGCCAAACCCGCCAACCCCTCCCCCCCCCCAGTACACACCGACGCACACGTCCGTGCACCCGTACTCCCACACAATTTCCACACCCACACACACACACAGCACACACACACACACAGACACAGTACCCGCACACCGCGCGCACACACACGCAGGCAGATGCACACGCGCAGGCACAGACAGAGACCGAGACACAAACAGAGACCGAGAGACAGACACGCAGACGGACCCAAGGACGTATGGATGGACGCGGACTCATAGACAGAAGCACAAACAAACAGACAGACTGACACGCGCAACGCACATGCACATTCACATGCACATGTAATCGTTCCCATGCGGCGGTCCTGTCTGTCTCTGAAGTCTGGATCCAGCACGAAGCACCATGCAAATGGATGATGTAGGTGCACATGACGTTCATGGAGTTCCCTGCCTGATTGATGACGGACCTTGCCTTCCGTGCCTGACTGGGGGCAGCTCGACGTCTAAGCTCAACGACTCAACGACTCACTGGCACACTGGCTATGCGGCAGGCGTGCTAGTAGCTCATGCTGCAACTGCAACTTGATGCAACATGCAACCTCATTTGACTCATTTGCGACCTGAGCTGATCGTTCAGACAGGTCTCTGTCTTGTTCCGCTCTAGGTGGAAGCTGCAAAGCTTGACACCGCCATTCTTGAAAGCCTTCAACTGGTGCGGGTGCACCGGAAACGCTTGTGCAACCAGCGCTTCTGTTGGGAACATCCACCTCTTGCACGAACGCTCTTCTGCATACTCGATGTCGCTGAAATACTGCGGAGTATCTGCTGAGGTGCTCCGGCTGTGCTTAGGAACGTCATCCAGCCACAGCCTCCGGGCGAGTCCAAAACGACTGCAGCACGACCCGGGTGGAACGGCGGGGGAAGCCTTTAAAAAACTCAAAGCCAGCCCAAACAAAGCCACACGCCATGTGCAAAGGAGCAGCAAACCCAAGTTTCTTATCAGCGTCTGCAAAGCACCACCAGAACTCTTCATGCCACGCCCGACACGAGCGTTCTGGTTGAGCTGGAATGCTTCACCGGGGAAGTTCTCACGGTAGGCATGCAAATTCTCAAGTTCGTAGACGTTCAAGGAATTGAGGAAAGGCTCTGCATTGTGCGGGTCCTCCTTGTCTAGCAAGTCCTGTCGCTCTATTAGTTTCATATGAACTGACAAACAATCACTAACAGACTAACAAAGGACTGACTGACAGACTGACAACCACTTGACTTCCAGCACGATGGTCATAGAGTCACGGGCAAAGCTAGGCATGCACATGCTGGCATGCAAGCGTGGTCACAGAGTCACAGGCTAAGCTGGCACATGCTGGCCTGCATGTGTGCTGACATGGCCAAGAAGGAATCACGCACTTGCAGATATGGCGAAGAATTAGGCAAATAAATAATCATGCATTTGCAGACATGTCATGATGATGTCATGTGCAGAAACAGTGGGAAGACAATCCAGCGCCCAGCGCGGTCACAAGTCATGAATGTCGCTACACGGATGCTCTGCTCTGCAATGCAATGCAAACATGCAAACGTTCAAACTCTACCAAGAACCATGAATAATAAACGTGGCTGCAAGCAGATTCCTGCACCTTTGAAAGCCGGTCGCTGCCATAGTGCTCCACCAATGCGGCCAGTGTCTCTCTCCTGGCGTCCTGATCCTTGCCGTCGCGGATGTGATGCATCGAGAGTTTGCGTTCCTGTGCCCATCTAAGTTCCTGCTCGTACTCGTCTGGCAAGACACCGTCTTTGTACTGGTGCTGAAACCAGAACTCGCGGAACGACATGGTCATGGACTCCGAAAAGAATCGACGTTGGAACCTAGCCAACGGACTTATCTCCGCCAGTCGGGCTCCCTTGTGACGAAGACGATGATACTTGCGCAATCGCGTGCACGGCCACCTGGATTCTTTGATCTCGACACTCTGTCACTCTCCGTGCCACTCTGTCTCTCTCTCTCTTTCTCTCTCTCTCTCTCTCTCTCTCTCTCTCTCTTTCTCTCTCTCTCTCTCTCTTTCTCTCTCTTGCGAGATTCAAGCAAGGGCCAGCTAGAGACACACTGCCCACTGCCTTGTTTCATGTCGCCCACAGCTGAGCTTCGTACCCGTACGCCGTGGGGTCCATCAGCACATGTTCGATGATGTAAAGGTCTCCCAGCGTCTCGTGCAGCAGCTCTGTTGGGAAGTCCTGTACATTCTCTAAGGTTATTTCCATTTCCTGGACCTCGCGCCTCAACGCGATCCATGCCAACAAATGGATGACCGTCGGGTCGGTCAGGCCCTCTTGCTTGCCTTGTTTGCTGTAGGCAGTGCATGAAGATCCTGCGGTATGCGATTTCGCCGCCTGCAAGAAACAATGCCTTTGGTGGCGAATGCACCATGCCTTTCGTTTGACAGCCTTCCGCTCCTTCATTAGTGGCAGCAAGACGCTGACGGCTAGAGCAGGTTGTTTCTGCAGCTGCGTCACAACTTCATGAAGCTCCTTTCTCCAAAAGGAACTTATGTCGGAGAAGACACATGTGTCTTCTCCGAGGTGCTTTGCCCAGAGCAGTAGCTCCTCCTGACACTCTGGGTCATACTCGATAAAGCTCCGGATGCACGGTTGAGGCACCTGTCGCGTCAAGAGCAGAATTGGACGACTGGACGTAACGTGGAAGATTGTCAGTTTTCAAGGATCAAGATGTGAGGACTGACATGCGTAGCGGACTTGGCTTTGTGTATCCCTCTCGCGTTTTCGCCTGCGTGCCTACCTGGCCTACGCGGACTTTTGTGCTGCGCGTGGCACTGTGGCCGTCTAAACATATTATGATGGCTTATATATAGCCACGTTTCAACATGCAGCAGGCACGCAAGCCGCAAGCAAGCATGAGCATCATCATGAGCATGACTCGTGACGGAAACATTGGTCACATGCACATGATGTCGCGAGCGAGACGGGGGCAGGCACAGGCCCAGTATCGAAAGCCACGAGAACGCTGCGCATCATGATGAAGCATCATGTGCCACGTGATGCCACATGTGCCTCATGCTCATGTGCTCTGTGGGCCTGTGGGCACTGTCATGTCTGAGTCTGTCTGAGTCATGTCATGTCAGAGTCATGTCATGTCTCATGTCATGTGCGTGACTGCATGCTGGCATGCTCCCTACCGCCCTACCTAAGCCGTACTACTCCATGCTCACATCATGGATGCATGGATACATCCTTCGGGCTTTTAAGCTTTTAGGGCTAGCATGAAACAGCGCTGCCGCCTGGATGTCAGGCAACAAGGCTTGCACTGTGAGATGCAGGCTCAGCAAAGCAGTTTCAGGCGACCCGATGCCAGAGAAGGCTGAGGAATGGCTGCAGTCCTGGATCCACTGTTTAAGATCTTGCATTGTCTTTGCACCATTGCCGTCCCCAACTGACTTCTCCACAAACGAGCGAAAGAAGGACAAACCTCGTTGAAAGGGATGTAATGCTTCGGGCCCTGCTGTGACGTGGTCCCAGTCCACATCCCTGCTGGACTGCAATCCCAAAAGATGCTTCAGTTTGTCCTGTCAGGCAGTGCTTCAAAGGCTCGCAGGATTTAAAACTCCCCAACAACAGCCGGTGGACTCCGGCTCGAAAAACTTGCCGTCATTCCGCTTCAATGTCATGTCACTGCTCAACTGCTGGACTGCTGGACCCTAGAATCGAAGCAGTCCTGCGCGTCCTGACCTGGGGCCCCACCCGCGCCGGGCACACTCGGAGCCACCGCCATAACACCCTTCCCGGCAGCACTTGCTGATGCACCGTCCCCGCCGCCCCGGCCACTGCGAGTGCCTCTCGCAGCAGCATGACTCAATGACTCAGCTTGTGTGTGCGTGCTATCCTGACATGTCCTACCGAATGGGGGGCCTGGAGTGCTATGATGCCATTCCGCCATAACCAGTTACCGACAGTTACAGTTACCAGTTACCGCCGGTTACCCGCTTGCCGCTTGCCTGCATCAGCATCTGCACGTTCACTGGCATGCGCCGAGGATGACGAGGCAGCCGCAAATACACGTGCGAACATATTCGCATCCGCTGAAGGATTCCTTGCACGGGCCTTTGGCACATGCCCAGCCATGATCAGCAACCGACCCTCCAAGTACCCCACTAGGCGAGTACGGGCAAGTCAGCTAGTCCTGAGACAAGTTGAACCAAGCACACAGTCGGCATGCAGGGAGTGCATAGCCGTGCAAAGCGCAGCAGTGCGAATCATATGACATGTCATGATATGGCACGGCAATGCCGCAATGCAAACAGGCAGAACTCCTAGCCTCCTAGCCTAACACTAACACTAACACACTTCTGGTACTACTGAATGAAGCAAGCAACGCTAGGCCCAGTCGGTACTGAGCGCTGGACTGAGCAGTCTGATCCTCTGGCCGTCGCAGTGTACCTGGCATGCGCGTGTTGCAGAGTGTGAACATATGAAGTCTCGGATCGCAGGACTCCTGCAGGCTCGATAGACTGGCACTTGGTACTACTATCAGCCTTTGCGGTTGCGTAAGTGTGTGGGCGTGGGTGTGTGTGTGCGTGTGTGTGTGTCACTCTCTCTGTGTGTGATGTGTGTGTGTGTGTGTGCGTGCGTGGGTGTGGGTGTGGGTGTGGGTGTGGGTGTGGGTGTGGGTGTGGGTGTGGGGGTGTGGGTGTGGGTGTGGGTGTGGGTGTGGGTGTGGGTGTGTGTGTGTGTGTGCGCGTGCACGAGCGAGCAAGCGAGCGCGCTGGCTCGATTGCTCGCTTGATGTGTGTGTGTGTGTGTGTGTGTGTGTGTGGGTGTGTGTGGGTGTGTGTGGGTGTGTGTGCGTGGGTGTGCGTGGGTGTGCGTGCGTGTGCGTGCGTGTGCGTGCGTGCGCGTGCGCGTGCGTGCGCGTGCGTGCGCGTGCGTGCGCGTGCGTGCGCGTGCGTGCGCGTGGGCGCGCGTGTGTGCGTGTGTGCGTGTGTGCGTGTGTGCGTGTGCGGGTGCGGGTGTGGGTGTGGGTGTGGGTGTGGGTGTGGGTGTGGGTGTGGGCTGTGTGTGTGTGTGTCTGTTTGTGTGTATGTCTGTGTGTCTGTTTGTGTCTGTTTGTGTCTGTTTGTGTGTGTGTGTCTGTGTGTCTGTGTGTCTGTCTGTGTGTCTGTGCGTCTGTGTGTCTGTGTGTCTGTGTGTCTGTGCGTCTGTGCGTCTGTGCGTCTGTGCGTCTGTGCGTCTGTGCGTCTGTGCGTCTGTGTGTGCGTCTGTGTGCGTCTGTGCGTCTGTGCGTCTGTGCGTCTGTGCGTCTGTGCGTCTGTGCGTCTGTGCGTCTGTGTGTCTCTGTGTCTCTGTGTCTCTGTGTCTCTGTGTCTCTGTGTCTCTGTGTCTCTGTGTCTCTGTGTCTCTGTGTCTCTGTGTCTCTGTGTCTCTGTGTCTCTGTGTCTCTGTGTCTCTGTGTCTTTGTGTCTCTGTGTCTCTGTGTCTCTGTGTCTTTGTGTCTCTGTGTCTCTGTGTCTCTGTGTCTCTGTGTCTCTGTGTCTCTGTGTCTCTGTGTCTCTGTGTCTCTGTGTCTCTCTGTCTCTGTGTCTCTCTGTGTCTGTGTCTGTGTCTGTGTCTGTGTGTGTGTGTGTGTCTGTGTGTGTGTGTGTGGGTGTGGGTGTGCGGGTGTGTGGGTGGGTGTGTGTGTGTGAGTGTGTGTGGGTGGGTGGGTGGGTGGGTGTGGGTGGGTGTGTGTGTGTGTGTGGGTGTGTGTCTGTGTGTGTGTGTGTGTATGTGTGTTTGTGTGTGTGTGTGTGTGTGTGTATGTGTGTGCGTGCGTGCGTGTGTGCGTGCGTGCTGTGTGCACGTGTGGGCGTGTGCGTGCGTGTGTATCTGGGTGGTGGTGGATAGTGGTGGATCTCGGTGTGGCCGGTGTGGGGTCTTGGTCTTTGGGTGTGGGTGTGTGTGGATGTGGAGGTGTGGGTGTGGGTGTGGGTTGTCCTCGCTGTCTGCTTGTGATAAGTGTGGATTGCTTTTGTGCTGGCGCTGATGGCACACGCTCTTACTACTAATAAGTGCTGAGCGCGAGGTGCTAAGCATATCTAAGTGGTCTGTGCTGTACAGGTGCTAACATGATATGCATGATATGACTGATATGATATGACTAAGCCTGACCAAGCAGTGCAGTTCCCAGTACAATCGCTTGCCAGTGCTGTCTGCGCTATGCTAACTGCTACGTCGCTGTCCTACGTCATCACCGAGCAATGAAGCAAAACGTGACACAGCAACAACGTGGCAACGGCAAAATTGCAAAGTGCTGTGTTATGCTATATTGAAAGGCCACGATGCGAGCAAGTCTACAAGCGAAGCCAGCCAAGCAACAGTGACAGCTGAGCAATTGGCCATGATTGATGTTTTGAGTAATAGTCCAGGAATCGGTATTGATAATATTGATAGTTGATTTTCTTTTGGCTCAGGCCCAGGTTGATTGTATGTCTGCCGGTCCCGCTGTCTATAGGTGACTGTTGGTTTGGATGTTGCGGTTTGCGTGATTGTGTGTATGTTTGTTTGTTTGGTTGTGTGCCTGTCTGCTTGCGTGTCTGTGTCTGTGTGTGTCCTTGTGCTTGTCTATGAGTCTGTGGCACGGTTCGCCCGTTTGTCTCTCTGTTTGTCTATCTGACTGTGTGCAGCTCTGTCACCGTCTGTCGCTCGTATGGGATCACTGTACCGATGTCACCGAAATGCAGCAGCAATCGAATCAAAAAAAAGCCAATCTTGTCTACACGTAAGGCCCCTTCCCGAGGGCCCCTCGGGAGGCCGGCCCTCGGGAGCGGGAGGGGCCTCCCGAAGGTTTTGGGGGGGCCCTCCCAGCCCTTCCCGAAGGCCCTCCCGAGGGCCCCTCGGGAGGGCCCTCCCGAGGGCCTCTCGGGAGGGCCCTCCCGAGAGTCGGGAAGGGGTTTGTCGAAGATATCATCCAAAGACCTCGACTGAGAGAGCATCCCTAAGTTTGTTTGGCCTTGTCGTTTTAGGATACAGCAGCTGGCAGCTGTGACCGGCGATCGGCGTTGGCAAACAACTCAGCACAGCAAGCAAGAATAAAAACTAATAATAAATTATACATGCCGACATGACTGATGCTACGCTTGCATCCACGCCTGCACTGGCTACCACGCATGTCCTGGCAGCGGTGTTGTAGCCATACTCATTATCCTCATTAGCCAAGCTTTCTGCATGCTGCATGCTAGCACGGTGCTGGCAGGCTGACTGGAGTGGAGCTTGCATATGCATGGTCAATGCATGGTGCAGCCACATGACATAGTATCTGATCACAGCCACATACACATGCAGTCCGCACTTGGAGTTTTACTGTGTTGAGTTCAGAGCAGCTCCCAGTTTCCAGGCAACGCAAGTCAGCAAAACAACTAACCGGCCGGCATCACTCATGAGCAAAGGCTTCCAGCACACAACGGTGCGTCATCACTGGAACTACTGGAACTACCATCTGGTCCATCTGCGCGGTGCACTTCCAAGTCTTCTGAGTGCTCAGACGTCGTCTCATTCTCCTGGACCTCATCGATCTCTGTCGCACAGTCATGACTGCAACCAGCCTCGCCGTTACCAGTGCTATCCCTGCTGCCGTGATCGTGCTCCAAGACAACGTCGGAGTCGGAGTCTGAGGTCAAGTCTATGGCGTCAGCAGGTGCTGCCGTCAGGCACGGCCAGGTTTGATGCTCACCGTTGTGAGCACCATCATCGTTGGCGTCAAGGACAGCTTTAGGCGACGGCAACGTCGAGACTGTCGGGGCTGGGGTGGCACGCATCTGCACATGTATGTGCTTAGTGATATGCTTGTGCTTGTGCTTATAGGCGGCGTGACTGTGGTAGTGATTGTGAGTGGTGGTGCACCAGTGGTTGTGCGTGTGATACTGCACATGTATCTGCGAGCCTGGCAAAACTGGACCCACTCTGTCCAGCGTCGTGGGCACGCTGGGTGGCCCAACCCCTGCTGCAACGTCTGGCTCGTGTGGACCGACCGACACTTCAGAATACGAATCATCCGAATCCGAATCATCATGCTCTACCTCCATCTCGGACCCGGAAGGGTCGGACGGAGAGACGGTCGGGACAGCATCGGCAGCCGCGTCGCCAGCCACGGCCACGTCACTGGTGTCCATAGGCACGGCATCATCAGGCGCATGACCTTCTGACATTCTTCCCGATGCCTAGTTACGGCACTGCACTCATGACAACCAGCATGTTGTTCCTGCGCCCGTGCTTGCTGTTCCAACGTTCTGTTGTTGTTAACCAGCAATTGTGTTCATTGCGGCTACGACGTTAAGCTTTTGTGAGTGCACAGCAAAACCACTGAAACTGAGGCCTAGCCTGGCAGGCAACTCAACACAGCATCATGCAGCATGTGGCGAGCCTCTGAGAATAGGAAATGCAGGCAACGCAGGCATGCACGACTCCACGATGTCATGGTCCATGACTCCCATGATGACATGTCTGTGAGACAGCCGTGTCCGAGAGCAGTCATGTGACATGTGCAGTCATGAGCAGTCGTGTGGCGACGTGTGGGGTGCATGCAACATGGCTCTTTCAACCAGCCAGGCCTTCTTGTTCTTTCCTGCTGGCGCTGCAAGGCAGCGGATTGCATTCCTGGCATGGGGCAGGACAGGATGCAGTGTCAGAATGCACATGCATTGCGCGATTAACGGTGACTGCCATTGCTCGCGGCACGGTCTGGTGTTTCTGGTGCACACATCAAGCCGTCCGAGTCCACTTCTAAAGAGCGCCCCAGGAGAGCCCCAGCACACACCTCATTTATGCGGCTGATGCTCGACGTTCGCTCTTCGGGAGATTGACGGGCTGCGGAGGAGGAGGTCCATAAGGTGGTTCCTTCTGAACACGCTCGGGACTCTCATCTGTGCTCAGTCCTTCCTGCAGACGGTGTACCATGAGCACGATGCCGCTGTCCGACGAGGCTGGCGACGATGCCCTGTACTTGGATGACAGAGATCGCGGTTCACTTGAGGAACTTGAGGCCCTGATAAGCTCGTGGCGTGCACTTGGCTTGGACATGCTCGGGCGCTTGGAGATCGACTTGACTGGGGCCGCCTTGGCCTTGGCTGTCGAGGGACGTTTGACGGCTCTTGACGTAGTAGAGCAGACTGCAGGTCTCTTGTTGACTTGCAGCGCCATGCCCGAACTGCCAGCAATTGGCAAGCAGTGAGGAAAGGCTGAGGAGGCTGAGGAAAGGTGTTTGACTCTCGCGGCTGCACTCCTCCATGCGCACTGTCAGACTGTCATTGAACTGTGTGAACACACAAAGTATGAGAAGTACACACGTGCATTGCATCATGAACTCGGGCACTCATAGGCTCAGAGGCTGTGGGGCTATGGGCACATGGCACATGATGCTGGCACATGGATAATTTCTCAGGTTCTTATGATTTAAGATTCATGATCATGCCAAAGCAGGACTCCACTCATTGCAGACGACACGGCAGGCCTCGAATCCCGATGGTGACACCGACGAAGCCGACGTGTAGCCATCAGCGAGTTCCAACCTGGGCCAACAGCTGGTGACGACGTTGGTGCAACACAAGCAATGCTGGCAGCGCACTGCCTGTGCAACTCATGACAGGACACATGACTGTAGGCATGCAGGCAGGCAGGCAGGCTGTCTCAACGATGTCGAGGTCGAGCTGAGCAAAAGCTTGCTTTTTTTCGCGTGCACTATGCGGGCGTGGCCGGCGCCCAAGAGTGCAATCCTCGGGGCGGTCCACAGCAGCCCGCCATTACGACGATTATGCCAGCCAAAGCCTGACATATTGGCCATGGGCCCATGGGCCCATGGGCCATGTAAGCACAGCAACTCAGACTCAGACTGACATGAAATGGTGACATGACATGTGACATGAGCTGATCAACCTTAGGCGAGATAGAGGCAGTGCCAGCAAGGGGCAGTCTGGTCAGTCCACATCAGCTGAAGGTTTCTGCTTGCGGCCCTGGCGGCGCCTCTTTTGACGATCCTTCCACTGAAGAGGAGGACTGGGACATGGCCCAGACATGCAGCATGCAGAGAGACAGAGAGAGGCAGTGCGCAGCACTACGGCATGGCTCGTGACTTATGCCTAACTTATGCCAGAACTTATGCCACATGTCAAATGACTCATGAAGCAGTGAAGCAGTGCCAAGTTTGCACGGCACGTCAACCCATCAGCCCATCATGTGTGTCCCATGGTCATGTGTCCTTGTCCTGCTTGTCGTGCTTCTTGGACTTCTCTGAGGCGTCCCCACGCAGACGTGGGTCGCGTGGCTCGTCAGCCGCGGCCGTGGCTGCGGCCTCATCATCAATAGGATCCATCGTGACCTGGCTCCCATTGCCACCGTTGCCACCCTTTGCATCCTGCTCCTGGTAGTCAGCCAACAGAACAAACAAGGCGCACCACGGCCCGACACCACTGACACCACGGCCCCACTGCTGTCAAACGCCGATACAATCATGTTCAATAATGTTCTCATGGAGCAAGCACCAGCACCGCACACGTGGCAGAAACTTGCGACTCAATACCTCTAACGACTCAGCCGCTGCAGTACTAACACATGCAGTCACATGCACTGTGACATGAACAGACATGCACACGCAGTAGCTCGCACTTGTGACTGTGACTCCTTTCATGTAACCATGTCAATTATCATGCGGCGCTGTCCTCGTCAGACTTTCCGAGTCCATCGTACATCTGTTCCAGAGCCCGTGTCTGCGGCGTCGCAGAAGAGGCAGAGCGGCTACTTGAAGAGCTGTCCGAGGATTCCGAGTCAGAAGATGGTGAGGTCGTCTTGGACTTCCTGGAGCTTTTGCCCTTGGGGCGCTTCTTCCGCTTTGCATCCTCCTCATCATCCTGGCAGACAACAGAGATCGAGACACAACAGACCGTTCAACAGACCAGAGGCACGTGCGGCCGAACTCGGCAGAACCACTCACTTTGCGGCTCCAAAGGGGCCTTCGCGGCCTTCGCCTTCGAGCCCCTCGAGCTCCGCTTTTTGGGCGATGCTGCCTGGAAACACTGGAGACGTGACATCAGACATCAGACATGGGAACAGGCAGCTCCACACGCCCCATCCCACGGCATGTTGGGGGCCTTCTTCGCCGGCTTGGCAACAGCCGCCTTTGCCGCCTTTGCCTTGGCCGGCGTCCCAGGCTCCTGCTCATGCTTCACTTGGCTGCGACTGAGGAACACTTGGTGACTTGGATCAAGCAGGCACCACCTGCCGTAACTGCGTAACGTAACCAGATTTAAAAAGGCTTGTGTTGCATAGAACAACAGAGACACCGCAGCATCTGCTTGGCTTACATACTTCCTGTCCTTGGCTGCGGCGCGCGGCTTGGATCCATGCCCACGCCCACGCCCACGCTCCTCCTGCAAAGAACCACAGAAAGTCAGTAAGGCAACTGGCCATGACTCTCATCACGGGAGGGGAGGAAAGGGTGAGGCGGCGACTGCTCATGCTCACGTGGCGCACATGCACTGCACAGATCGCATGTCTCATGATTAGTAGCTATCATAGCTATCTCATAATCATGAATCATGGCAGATGGCAATCTTCGTCATGTTGATGTGTCGCGTCATGTTGCATCAATGCACACAGACTGACAGACCATCACGTGAGCATCCCTTGCATGTGTCTCAAACTCTACATGAATCAGGCCTTCTTGTTCTTGTCTGCTTCAGCCGCCGACGCCGACGCTTGGCCCGCTTGGGTCCTTATCTCACTTTTCTGCCGCAGCTCCTGAGCATGTGCAGATTATGTGACTGCAAGCAATGTGCAAGCCGCCCTACTGTTTACCGGCTGACCCTCGCCTCAGCGAACGTGTGTGCAGATTTCTCCGTCGACGGAGACTTCTTCTCGTCCTGCGACAAGCTGTGACCCAGACTGTGATTAGACAAGCGCGCCTCAGCGATTGTGCCCTCCTTGGGCGCAGCTTTCTCCGGTTTCTCCGCCGCCTTCGACTTTTTCTCGTCCTGCGACAAGCAGCTGTGACTGTGATTAGAGAAGTGTGAAGTGTGCCTGAGCGAACGTGCCCTCCTTGGGCGCAGCCGCTTTCTCCGGTTTCTCGGCCGACTTCGACTCCTTCTCGTCCTGCGACAAGCTGTGACTGTGATTAGAGAAGTGTGCCTGAGCGAACGTGCCCTCCTTGGGCTCTTTCTCCGGTTTCTCGGCCGACTTCGACTCCTTCTCGTCCTGCGACAAGCTGTGACTGTGATTAGACAAGCGCGCCTCAGTGAACGTGCCCTCCTTGCGTGGAGCCTTCTTCGGTTTCTCCGCCGACTTTGACTTCTCGTCCTGCGACAAGATGTGACTGTGATTAGACAAGCGCCCCTCAGCGAACGTGCCCGGTCCTTGGGCGGAGCTTTCTCCGGCTTCTCCGGTCTCTCCGCCGGCTTCTTCTCGTCCTGCGACAAGCTGTGACTCTGATTGAACAAGCTAAACAGACGGCATGACGGCCTTGCCAAGCCACTCACGCGGCCCACGCTCTGGCTCCGGCTGCGACTGCTGAGCCTGAGAAGCAGCGCGGTTTAGTTTATGTTAAGCTATAGCAGATGCAGATCTCCTACTCTTGTTGACAGAATGATGGCTGACTGACTGCGATCAGTCATCTTGCCTCCGGGTCCCCGCCAGTCGTTCCCGACGACTCCTCCTTGGCTGGCGGCTCCTCCTGAACAGCAACACAGCAACAATGGCAGCAAGAATTAAGTAATGAATGAGTAATCCACGCCCCCACCTTTGCCTTCGCAGCAGCGCGAGCCGGCGTTCTGCTGCGTGACCGTTGGCCACGCCGCCTCTCCTGAACAACTTCAGCTCCGGACTAACCCCACATGTCACATGATCCACATGCCACATAACTGTCGTTGTTCTTCATGAACTGTTGCTGGGAACACCTGAGTCTGTGACTGCAACTGTTACACGACATCACTAGATGTACTAGATGTATGTATGTATGATGTTATGATGCTCCAGTTCCAACCGGTACATAGTTCACAACGATTCACCGCGATACGTGCGATGTTGATTGTTGAAATTGTTGATGTTGAATCATTGTCTAATGTTTCCTGTGGATCCTTGTTACCTTGTTCTATGAGATTATGCTTACGACTCACGACACTATTGATAGACAGCTGACAGACAGCCTGATAGCCTGATAGCCTCTGACAGCTAACACATCTCATGTGCAGCTGTGCAGTACAACAGGTCAACAGGACCCTCAGCACTGCACCATCACGGATCATCATCATCATCATCACGATTCATCACGATCATCACGTGCGTGTCAACTTTTGTAAACTACATATGCTACAATGGTTTTCGAGTTTTCGGCCCGCCTCCCGAAGCGGCGAGTCAGGCGGCGCGATCGGCGGCGGCACCATAGCCCAAGGCCCAGGCTGAGGCTGCATGAAGGCATTAAACGGCGTCCACGGCCGCGCCTCAAAGGGCGACTGATGTGGAAGCCGCGGAAACAGTGGAGGCATTGGAAGCTGAGGCACATAGTAAGGGTTCTGGAAAGGGGCGGCTGTTGCGACGGCGCGGGGCTCGGGCTCTGCATCCGTCGGTTCCTCTCGTTCAACCCAGGGAGCCCGCGAAGGCCTTACTGGCCCCCTTGACCTCTGGGAGGCATCTGTCGTAACGGACTGTACCTCCGAGTTGGGCGAGGCTGGTGGCGCAGGCTCTCCTGCTTTCTCCTTGGGTGAGTGTGGTGGTGCACGCTCTCCTGCTTTCTCTTTCGAGTTCGGGATGGGCTCCACGTGCGGCTCCTGCTTGGTTTGCGGAGGGGGGGGTGGTGGGTCCTGGTTCGCTTTGCCGCTGGGCGGGTCTGGGATTGGCTCCTGCTTGGCTTGCGGGGGGATCCGTGGTGGATACATCATCGGCATCCGCAAAAGCTCCAAGGGCACGGGCATGTAAACAAGCCCTGCAGGCGGAGGCGTTCTCGGAGGTGGCGGAAGTGGCAAGGCTGCTTTCGGAAGTGGCGGTTTTACTGGTGGCGGAGGAGGCGCGGGGGACCAGTCCAGTCGGGTTGGTCGCAGTCGGGGTGCCGCCGCCTTGGGGCCGTTCCCCTTCTGCCCCTTCTCAGTCTCGGTGTTGCCCGGCCTTTCCTTTCCCTTTCCCCACTTTGCTTGAAGCTGCTCTTCACCCTGCGCCGGAGACTCTTTTGGCGGGGTTTTGGGGGCAAGGCTGTGCTTGGAAAGTCGGGCCGGTTATAACCAGATAGCCCATGTACTAAACACATACCGTCGACTTCCAAGTAGATAGGCGACTTAGGCTATGTCAGCTTAGTCGACTTAGTTCTGGAGATTTTTTGTGCACTTACTAGGTGGGTTTAGGGTACATAGACAACCCAGTTAGTTCACTTGTAGTTGTACAGGCTAAGTGGACTTAGGGCAGATATCAAGTGGTCCGTAAGTGGGAAAATATTGATTATTTTAGCTGCACCAACCACTGTAAAAATGGTTTCAAACTTGAGCGGGAGCCTACACCCATATCAGAATTTTTTTAAACACCAGAGCAAGCAATCCCAAAAAAAACCTTTTCGATCGACTCCGTTCGTCGGCTGTGTAGACGAGGTGGACTTATATAAGGAAGTCTTGAGGGCAGGGCCACACAAAAGAGTCTTTCAGGCAGCAGCACATGTAACATTCAGGCATCATCGTGTGACCTTCGCCCGGTATAATCGGCTTGCAAGTCGGGTGCACCCGAAGGAAGGACGGTCCGGCCTCGGCAGCATAGGTGTCGAGGTGTTGTAAGCCCACGTAATTAGGCACAGCTTCCGGCACCCGCCGACACCCCACATAGGTATACTACATGGTCTATATAGTGTTTATAAACTATACACAGTTACACGCGAGGCCCAGATCATGAAACTATATACATAACCCAGTACAGCCCAAACCCTACAGACCCTGAGCCCCAAACCCTGCACCCCTTAACCCTAAACATGTCCCACCATGAAACCCTCCTGTAGGTATCGGACAAATGTTCCGTGCTTTACAAAGGCACTGTAGCTGCCGAGGCCTGTCGCAAGAGCAGTTCCGGATGTCATGGTCTCCCGATGGAAATCCTGGGCCAATGCCAGCCTGTTGCGGTAAAGTCGTTGAGCCAATACAGCACAGTTTGCTTACACGTGCTCTGTGTGCACCTGCCCGTGAAACCCTACACCCTGAACCCTGCAATCCCTGTAGACTGTAGATCGGAACCGCACATGCTGGAGGAAGCCCGGCTCTCGATTCCCTGTGCCGTCTCACCCATCCTTTCGTGCAGGCAGTACAGGCAACGGTTTGCAGTGTGTATCTAGAGGTTATAGAAATAAGCAGGAGCCAGGGTCACCGTACATAGGCTTTTGGTGTGGTTGTATGTGTTTCCGGTGTCGCGAATACATAGATAGGTTCTATTACCTAGACCTAGACTTCGTTTGCAATGCTGCACCGTTGCGGGGCCTGCTTTGCTGCCACCTTGCAGCGACGACTGAGTTCGAGTGTCAGGAAGCTACAGAATAAATTGTCGGCCGTGCGGTGCAATGGGTCCATTTAGGGTTCGGTTGGTATGTTATATAGTGGGTTTCGGGTGGTGTGTTATGGTGGCTGTCGGAGTTTCTTGGAAGTGCTGCTGCAGTACAGGAGCGACAGTCGTGCTGTGCATGTCATGCATGATTGCAGTGACAGTGGTGCTGTGCAGTGCCTGTTGTGGCAGTCAGTCCAAGCAGTCTACATGTCCTGGTGGTGTTCTGAAGCGGTCATGCAGTGTCGTGCAGTGCACGAAATTTTCCGCCGACCCCCCCCCCCCCCCAAACAGCTTCAAACCAGCATCTACCAGATTTCAGTTTTTCGCAACCAAGCAAAACATAGGCATGGGTGTCGAGAAATCCCATGGTGCAGTTGCAAAAAACCGAAACAGGCCACGTTCGGGCCAAAATTGGCCAAAAATCACAGAAAAAAATCGGCGAGAGTTTCACCAGGGGGGTACCGCACCGTGGTGTGTTGAAGAACGATGAGATTTGCAGCTTTATTAAAAAATAAAGTTGCAGGGCGCAGGTTTATTTTTTAATAAAGTTGCAATGTGCAACTTTATTAAAAAATAAACCTGCAAATTCTAGAATTAAAAAGAATCTTGAAAAATAAACCTGCAGGGCGGAACTTTCTTGAAAAATAAAGTTGCCGGGCGCAACTTTATTTTTTAATAAAGTTGCTTTGGCCAGTGTGGCTGTTGATGGCCGAGCTGCCGCTAATATTTCTAAACTGTCCCGTGACCCTAGAGCAACCTTTGGCCGGCTCCGTGAGAATCTTTTGTGGGTGGTGTGGGCACAGAAACCACTCTGGGAAAGCAGTGGGCGGCGGCTCGGGAGCAAGTCTCCCATTGCTCTCCTCGGTGACCTTGCGGTTGAAGCCTCGAAGTGCCTCTCCTTCTGCGGTTGGTGGAATTTCGATAGCCACTCCTCGAAACTCGGCCGCCGAGAATCCGATGCTCGAGATGTTCGACACAAGGTCAGCCCGCTGATAGCCCTAAACCATCTCTGTTCTCTTCGTGCACACCTATGCAATCGCATCGCAGCACCTGTTTCCAGGCAAGGCCCTCCTGGAGTAGGTAATCGTGCAAAGCATCCACCGCCTGGACGAGTTTGCCTTGCTCTGCCGAGTGCAAGTAAGCACTGATCATCATCCGCTGTGCTTCCGAAATCGGCATGGCCACAATTGGAAAGGTCGTGGGGACGTGGATCAGAGTCTGCGAGCCTTGCCCTGCTGACTCAACTTCGCGAGTTTAACCCTGCGAAGTCATGCATGCCTGTGGGCATGACATATATAGTGGACGATACGTTGAAAAAGAGTCCCAATCCGTTGTTCCGAAGCCAAAAGAGCCAACAAAAGCAGAGAGCCGACAAAAACGTATCACACAAGTAAACTTAAACCAAGGGTCCTGTGTATATATACACACACACAGCGCACAATCCAGCCACCGAGAAGGGAACCAAAAAGGACTATATAATACACTCCGAAATTCCTTGAACCCACAGCCCTGCAACACCATGCCTGTGTCAGCCAAACCCACAAAACACAGAGATATGTGTGCATGTGTGTACACATAAACACATACACATGCACAAGTCTTTTAAATTTTGTGTCTTCGTATGCATGTATATAGGTCTGTACAATGTCTATGCATGTATGTTTGTGTGCATACATATATATATACATCTGCACGTGTGTGTGTATATATATATATGTATATATACACACATACATACACATATGTGTATACATGAACAGATATATAGATATGTGGCATTTATTCAGATATGTGTATAACTCTAAATTCCCACCTGCACCAAACATACTTATGTTGATGGTGATGCATGTTGCTATGTGTGTGAACTGCAGCAAAAAGAAACAAACACGACCCCTGCCTAACTTCCGACCAAACCACGATCGCCCCAAAACCCTTGGAACAAAGGAGCCCGCCTGCACCCACACAGGCAGCTGCAGGCGGCCCAGCAGCCGAGGCAGGAGGAAAGGAAGAGCTCTGGGGGGGGCCAGGTGTGCATGTTTTCTTTGAAGATTCTTGTTGGTTTCTGCTTTCGTTCCATGTGAAATGCTGTTTCTCCAGAAAGTCATCTAAAGGAAAAACAAAAAAAATCTGGCTGAAAGACCATCCCAAAAACTTCAAAATTACAAATCACGCCCCCAACGTGCTTGCTCAGTTTTCTTGCAATTCGCACTCTGCGAAGCCCTGAAATAGAAAATAACAATAAAAGCGATCCACTCGTACTCGCCCAAAACGATGAATTTGCTATGACCAGCCCGATCCCCAAGTGAGCTAAGTGGACTTAGCCCCACCATCGCAAAAACCCATCCGGCAAATGACTTAGCTTTCATTTATATCTGGTTTAGCTAACATACTGTTAAGTTGCCTAAGCTGGCTTGGTCACTTATACATAAGTGACTCAACTACATAGATAACCGAACCATATATGGCCAATTGGTTGGCCGCAACATATACTTGGACCCTTTCTGGTTGCTAACCTCCCTATACAGCTTGCATCACATGCACATCACTTAACCGGGTACATAGACAAGATATCCGGTCACTTGGTCGACATATAAGTTGGCATACTATCTAGGCCATGTGGGACATTTGAATATAACCAAGACCGACTTTCCAAGTGTGGGTTGGGGGGTGGGCCAGGAGGGGCGGTTGGCGGTGGGCCAGGGCAGGGTGGATAGCCAGGGGGTGGGCCAGGGGGCGGGCGTGGCCCCCTCACCGATGGGGCCGACTCGCTCATCTAGGGCCCAAGACAAGACCCCTTACCATCCAAAGCCGTCCAAAGCCAGCCGTTGTGCTGAGTGGCTGAGTGGCGCAGGCTCACTACTGAGGAAACTGTTTCTGATCACTGATACTGACTGACACTGATACATGATACTGTTTTGTTTTGGGATCGCGAGTGCTGAAATGAATTGAATGGTCTCAGATTGTGGTGATTACTCATTGTCGACTCATTGTGCTTCGCAACGACATGAAACCCTGTGTCACGTGACATGACTTATGACTCGCATGCCTCATGCCACATGTGCCACAGCGTCTGAACCCCATGGCCTAGACTGAAGCTGGCTGCGCAGTGCAGACAAACCATGACAGTAAGCAACAGCAGTGCTCGGCAGACTCATCACACTTCTCTGAGACTAGACGCTCAAGCTGAGATGACTTGTGCAGCACTGGCAGGCTGGCAGGCAGCGAATCTGGGACCCAGGCATTCGGCCAGGTGCGGCATGCGCCCGCTTGGGCATCTATGTCGACATGAATCGTGAGTCGTCATGTGTGCTGGCTGCAGACATAGTGACAGGGCCTAGACTCAGACTCAACCCTACATTCCTACATCACATCACCATGGCTCTGTCAGACTCTGCGTCGCTGTCTGTGCGTTCAGGCTGCGTCATTGCATGTCAGGTATCTAGCCGGGAGGCGAGGCCAGGCGGAGAAGAGAAGAGCAATCGGACTCATGGGCTCATGCAGATACAGCTCAGGGCACATGGGCACATGGGCACATGAGCACATGGGCAAGTCATGACAAGGATGCGTGTGCATTGTGCATGGCATGACATGGACACATGGGGCACGTGATGCACATGTCACATGAGCCACGTGAGCACATGGGCAAGTCATGACAAGGGTGCACGTGCATGGCATGACATGGGCCATGGGCCATGGGTTTGCACAGCTGACGAAAACAGCAGGTTACCATTATCAATCAACATCAACCACAACAGCAGCAGCAACAGCCAGCCACGGCAGCAACACCACCGGTGTTTACCACCACCACCGCCGCCTCTGCCACCACACCAACTACCACCAGGCCGAGGACCAACAACCACAGCCACGCAGCCACGACGGTCACCTACACACTACACGGACTACACTACACGGTCACTACACGCTACATCAAGAATCCAGAGCAAGACTCAAGACTCAAGACTCAAGACCGCAACCGACACCAACACCAACACGACGACAAGCACCAGCACCACCACCACCACCATCACCATCACCACAGACCACTGTACTCATCACAGCCCATCACAGCCCACAGCCGACCCCAGTATCAGTGTCGCCCGGTTTAGACCGAGCACTGTCGACCACAGACGCGGCCAGCAGCAACAACATCAACAACTAACAACGTTAGGCAACGTTAAGTTAAAAAGTTCACAAGTTAACAACCCAGCCAACCCAGCAACACCACTTCCAGTTACCACTGGCCCCTGGCACCACCACTGTCTGACTGTCTGCCGCTGGCACCATCACTCATCACTCGTGATCACTCGAGTCCACAGCAGCAAGAACGGCCTGTAACAGTTTTCACCGGTGGGGCTAAGAGTGAGGCGCAGTGCGATTCAAAGATCAGCGCCGCCGGCTGCCCCCATCGATTCAGCCTGCCAGTGTTGGAGCTGCACTCGAAGCTCTACAGCCTGCCTGTCTGTGTCACATCAAGACCGAATCAAGACCGTCATGTGGACACGGACACGAGACCAGCCTGAGATAGTCCCGATCCAGCCTCCGCCGATTTTGGCGATTCAAGACCTGGCAAACACTCACTCAGGCTGATTGTAACATTTTTTTGGAATGTACTGAGAATAGTACGGGTTTAGCGGGGCAGGCTGCAAGTCCTACGTAAGATCAATCAATCAATGCCAGTATAATGCCAATGCAGTACACCAGTACATCAACGCCGCGACCTTCTTCTCCAGAATCTGCAGGCGCCGCAGGGTTCAACAAGCCGTGGCAGACGGCGCATAGTAGCCTCCGTCAGTCCGTGGCAGAACAACGAAGCGGCAGAGTGAATGCAGGCAGCCGGCGGCGTGACGTGTGCATGGGCATGCAATGCAATGACGTGACGCACATGAAGCCGCATGAAACCTCGGAGCAAAGCAAGCGACGACAGCGGCAACAACACCGTAACACCACCACTGCCAACAACAACACCACCACCACCACCACCACCACCACCACCACCACCACCACCACCACCACCACCAGAACCACCACCACCACCACCACCACCACCACCACTGCCCCCACCACCACCACCACCACCACCACCACAACAACAACAACAGCAACAGCAACAGCAACAACAACAACAATAACAACAGCAACCGCAGAAGCCACAGCAATCAGCAACAACCCAGTGTGCCAGTGCACCAACTGCTGAATGAATGGCAGTTGACACTCAGCACATGCCAGTACATGTCATGTGTGCAACTCGAAGAAATCATTCCAAATGAAGCATCACCAACCACGGCCCGCCGCTACCCTAGCTTGGCCCAGTTACAGACTGTAGGTCATCTGCGGACGCCGGACAACTAATTGAGCTACTTTCAAGCAAGATGCGATGCATCTTGCCAAGTGAAAGGAGGTTCATCCAGGACTGCGATCCCCGCATTGGAAAGATCCACAGATGCACGAAGATCAATGCCATGTGTCTCGGAATATCGAACCACCTGTTGACAGCAAGCCGCGTGCGAAGGTAATGTGCAGCAGGGGCACAAGCAAATGAGTTTTGCATCGTCGACTGGTCCATTTGCATCTGTTGGTTGCTCCATCGACGTCTCACAGACAAAGCACTGCCGCTGCGTGTCAGCGAGACATGCAGCCTGATTGGGCGTTTCGCGCCGCATCCTCAATTCATCCCGAGCCAGCAGAGCTGTTTTCCACATCGTGTTCAACCGCATAACGCTCTTCGAGACCTGTGGGCGAAGCTGGTTTCTCCAGCCCCGAGTACGCTCCATGCGGGCACCACACGCAGGATGAACGATCTGAACATCTCTATAGTCCCTCGCCACGCGCAAGTCTCCGGTGGCCACGACACACACGACACGGTTTTCCTTATCTAGCCTTACCGGTCGCCCTTCCCTTTTGTCCGCTGCTGGATCCGTCCATGTCACAAAGAAAACAGACTCCTCTTCTTCTTCTGCGCGTGGCTGCTTCACCCTACCCAGGACAAGTGAAATTTCTTTATTCTCTCCGACAGCTTTGCCATTACATGCTTGACGCCGCTCCTGTAAGCATTCCAGTGAAAAGTTCACCGCATCCTGCCATACCCCAAAGGCGACAGGAATGCTGTCGTTGGTAGGTTCTGCTGCAGGCGCATGTTCGGACTGTTCCGGATCTGGATCGTCGTGTTCGTTCACAGACACAGAGTCTGAGTTGCCCATCACCTGCACATCATTCAATATGGCTTCGGCCACCGCATCTTCTGGGTCTGCGCCAGCATCAATCATGGATGTCACGACATGCGACAATTGCGACAATCGATCCTTCTTGACCTTGCCCTGGTCCAACGCCTCGTTTATCAATCTCTCCTCCTTGGCCTGTGCCGACGACAAGGAACCTTCCTCATCCAGTGCTTGCAAGTCCGCGGTCTCGAGATCATACGCATCAGTAAGCCCGAAAGCCCCACGCAGAACTTCTTGTAACCTACCTGCATCTAGACCCGAGTTTGTGTCCACATCTTTCTCAGTGTGAAGCTCGTCGTCACCGGCCTGGTCTTCACCTTCACGGAAGTCCTCGCGTTCTTTGCGTCGTATCTCTGCCAGAGCTGCTGCCATCCAAGGGGATAGAGATGGTTCTGTGATCGCAGGCTCGGGTCCCTTGGAGCTGGATGAACTGGAACTCGGTAGCGGCGGCACTTCCACCAAACTTTCCGTGGACTCCTTGCTAGCCTTGCTAGCATCCTTGTTGAGGGGTTCTCCGCCCTGGGCTTGGGACCGGGAGGCGACCAGACTTTGCACGACTGCTTCATCAGCCGCTGATGGGATTTGAAGATCACAGACCTCCCATCACGCTACAGACCGAGATCGAAAACCGTCATAACCGCCATAAATAACCGTATCGACGACGAGCAACTAACCATCATCATCATTCATCATCCACATCATCACATCATCATGCGGCAAGCACTACGGCTGTAGGTTGGAGGAATGGAAGCGACACCATGGACAAGGACTCGGTCACCGTCGGTCACCGTGACGGTATAGTGAGCGTACTGCTGAGAGACTACATCATCTACATCTACAACATGTTCGTGTCTGAGGCGGTATTGCAAATGCGGTGACATAAGTGACTGGCGTTATTGCACATGTCACATTGGCATTGCATAGGCACCATGGCACGTGTCTCAGCAGGCGATATGAGCAATGTATCAGTGACATTAGTAACAAACAAGAACTGCCTCTGCCACTCAGCAACCGCTGCTACAATTGCTACTACAGTGTTAACACTGCGCTGCCTCAGCATCCCTGGAAGCAACACTGAACAAAACCAATGCAAACAGCCAACCAGGCCAACCAACCAACATCAGCACAAGCACAAGCAAACCGTGCAGGCAGATGCTCAGCTGATCCAGCCTCGGCCACACGTGCATGTCGCTCATCCTCCCTCACGGTGCAAGCCCCTCTTCCTGTTAGCCCCATCGACGATGCGCTGCAAGACCACTGCAAAGGTACAGCAACGGCAACCAACTGCGACGAAGACTTGGGAGTGGTTTTGACAACTTCCATCACGGCGTCTGCTGCCCAAACAAATGTCCAGGGGCGATTTGGTTTGCAAACAAAGCCATCAGTCGTATGATGCAAGGTTCCCTTCAACAAGCGGATAGCACGATTAACTGATTCGCTGATGAAATACATGTTTGCGGCATCTGGAAAAGAGCACAAAGAGTTTTGGGCAACTTGTTTCTTGTTGACAAACAGCACGGCCGTCAGCGGGGGAACCTCAATCTCAGCACCGCGTTGATATTCGCCTTTGTCGTAGAAGCGGAAGAGGTTTCTGTTGACATGTGCGGCAAGAAGACTCGACGCTGCTACCTTGGGCGCTTTAGTTTTTGTGGCAGCTGGGGACGCAGCATCAGCAGCAACAGCTTCTGGGGTTGGCATCCATGGAGGTGTGCTGGCCGGTGCCCAACGTTCCTCTTGCTCCATTACCTCCTGTGACGCCTGCCAATGTTCGAGGCAGGTGTCTGCCACGCTTGCTGCCAAAGGGGCGATGTGTGACCACTTGCGTGTTTTGACATTCACGTCCAGTCCTCTCTGTAATGCTCCTACCGTGCCGAGCATGTATTTCAAGGTACAGCGTGCGCTGACAAGATCTAGGTTTGCATTTGGGCATCTCTGCCCCAACAACTTGAGACATTTGTTAATCCGCTCGTTCTCCCGCACATCACAAAACCATAGACGGCGCAAAGCCCTCAGGAATATGTACATGCGTACACCAAGGGTTCCATCGTCGGCCGCCTTCTGCACATCATCTTGGAAAATTGAGGCTATCTTCTTGGTGGATGCATCAAGAGTATGTCCAGCTGCACACTTCAACAACAGTTTGGCGATGTTTTGACGGCTCCTGTCCGGAAATTCTGGGCGTACTCGTGCTAACACAAGGAGCAGGTGCGGGAAGTCCAGGCAGTGTTGGCGCACACGCCTGTCAAATCCAGACGCATTCATCATGAACGCCTGAGCCAAGAGACCCAAAGCAAAGTCCGATTCAACTGCAGACAACGCTTGAAATTCCTGCATGCTCAGAAGAGCCCCCGCAGATGTGTCGTGGAACAGTGTTTCGAACTCCTCGAACAGCTGCTGAGCCTTCCCGTCTACAAGCTGCGCCATTTTATGGCCTTTCCCATCCAGGTCCTCTTCCGACACGTGTTTTTTCAGGAAAGCCTGCATGAACATGTCCAATCACAAGAGACGAGTCATCCGCACACAGTGAGAACGCGACAACAAAACATGGTCGAGTCAACACATATGCCTGACAGCCTGAGAGCTAGCAGCAGATATGAGACATGAGACGACATGAGAGTCAAGAGGAACGGATGAACGGTTGTGTGAGGAAGTACCCGGCGATGACCGCAGTGATGGTGCTGATCCGATATCGATCAATGATCATTTCCTTTGAACATGAGTTGAAGATGAAGATGATGTTGATAACTTGATAACTCATCCGTTCAGACAGCCTACTCTGATACTCTGACTGTTGATGTACTCGCGCCGATTGCCACCGTGATGTTTGAAACTGCATCAGGCACATGCGACCGTGACCCTACATGAAACGTGGCTAAACAAGCAACAGTTCAACATCAGATAACAGATTTCCAACAAAAGATGGCATGTCACCATGACCGACCATGACTGCTGCTGCCGCGTGCCATGTGCGGACATCTACGACGAAAACGATTGAGCAACTGCAGGCAGTAACTGCAGGCAAGCATTGCGGAGGCGCATCCAGCAGCACATGCCCGTGTGCACCGTGTGCATGTGCGTGTGCGTGTGCATGTGCTGCATGTGCGTCTAGGTGTGGGTGCGGGCGTGGGCGTGGGTCGTGGGTGTGGGTGTGGGCGTGGGTGTGTGGGTATCGGTGTGTGTGTGTGTGTGTGTGTGTGTGTGTGTGTGTGTGTGTGTGTGTGTGTGTGTGTGTGTGTGTGTGTGTGTGTGTGTGTGTGTGTGTGTGTGTGTGTGTGTGTGTGTGTGTGTGTGTGTGTGTGTGTGTGTGTGTGTGTGTGTGTGGTGGTGTGTGTGTGTGTGTGTGTGTGTGTGTGTGTGTGTGTGTGTGTGTGTGTGTGTGTGTGTGTGTGTGTGTGTGTGTGTGTGTGTGTGTGTGTGTGTGTGTGTGTGTGTGTGTGTGTGTGTGTGTGCGCGGGCGGGCGGGCGGGCGCGCATCTGTTCGTATTTGTCTGTCTGTCTGCGCACAGATCACAGATCACTACAAGACTTTATAAGCATTGCATTGCCACAGCCACACAGCCACACAATGTCACAATGCATGCTGCAGACTGCAAGCCGCGAGGAACCGAGAGGTGCAGTGCAGGCGAACGTGCCATCCTCATAGCTTCAGCTACTGTCCACCACAACGGGTCCTCCACGCATTTGAGGGTGGTGGCACGCCACCTGCCCATCTGTTGGGTGTAATGAGCAGTCTCCTCTACAGCAATCTCGTCGATGCTCTGGTGTTCTTTAGCTGGCGCCGCCTCGCGCTTGGCTCCCATGAGTCGTCGCATCACCGGTAAAACCGTAGCCTGCCCACCAGAATCGTGCATTCGACGCTCAACGTCGCTGCAGGAATTCCAACGTCCTGCCACGCACTTCGGCCAAAGACTTTTGGCGTGCTTGACACCGGACAAATCTCCGTGTTCTTGACACCACATCTGGAAAAAGTCTTTGGATGAATCCCGCACGGTGATGGAGAAAGTCGCAAGCGATGAAAAGTACTTCCATGCACGACCTTTCCCTTCGAATTGCAATGGCAAGAGCTTGTCAACGAGCTTAAGTGAGCTGACTGTGACCAAATGAGCTGCATGCTCCAGGCAATCACTTCCTAGCACCACCACGTGCTCACATGCAGAGCTGACACACTGCCATATCTTGCGCGCAAGAACTTCATTTGGTCCTCTGTCTGTCACAAAGACATAGACATGGACAGGCCACTGGACAGAGTCGTCAGCCCGCCTTAGCAGCAATGTACAGACAACATAAACATAGACAGACAGGCGGATGCAGTCTAGGCTACTAGGCAATCTAGGTTGTCTAGGTCTTGGCTTCGGTTTAGGACTCAGGCCGGACTTGGGCAGATGTGGAGTGGGTATGTTGTCATGTTGTCGTGTTTCCCGATAGACAAAAACACGTCAACTCACGAAATCAACGCACGACACACATTGCAAAACTTACTTACGGACTTACAGCTGCCACTCTACGCAAAGGAACTTCGCATCTGCGTCTGCGGGCTTCTCATCTGAGGGTTGATGCTGTTGACGCTGTTGACCATCGGCTTTAAGCTCTGCATGCTTGGCAACCAAGTCATGCACTGTCGGGCAGTTTATGCTCTTTAGCATTTTTGTCGTCATCGAAACAGAGCCTTGGCCGCTTCCATCTTCCACTGGTTGCACATCTGCAATGGCCCGAATTTCGCGAAACATGTCATGCCAGGACCATCTGAATTTGGACGGCAACGACACCAAATAGGCAGAATGACACAAAAGAGCAATCAACTTGCGCTTTTGCCAGATTCCAGAATTCGTTGCATCTTGGGACACGATGTGCAAAGACAGATTGAAATCCTCTGCACCATCTGGATGAAACATCTCCTGGAGCATCCCTGCATGCCACTCACGCATTAAAGCCGTGGCAGCTGCCCCAGCCCTTACCTCTGACCTAGACACACTCCACCTGCTAGCGTCGTCCAGAATTACCAACCCCAGGTCAGCACAGGACACGTTGCTCAAGTTCCGTCTCAAAGCCAGGGCCACCGTACTAGGGACCGTGAGGTATCTACCTGGAGCATCTTCACCCGCGCCTGTCCGCGTGATCGCCAACTTCTGCTTAGCCCGAAGGTAGTCTGGCAAGGTGTTGCTTTCATGCTGCTGTCGCTGTCCTTTGGCTCTCCTTTTTGTGGATGCTGATGCTGCTGATGCTGCTCTTGCTTTCGCTCTCGTCTTGGCCTTCGTTATTCGCCGAAGTTGTTGTTGTGCAGTCTTCAACTTCTTCTGCAGATTCTGTATGGTCCCATCTTTGGCCAAGCTGTCTTCTCGAAATTGGGTGCAATTCTTCTCATGCAACATGACCTCTCTGACAAGATCATCGTGGGAATAATGTTGATATTTCTGCTTGTACTCATCAAAGAGTGTTGCCACAGAATCACTGTTGCCCCTAACCCTGCGTTTTTTTCTTTTGTGCACATTATCTTCGGCCGCTTCTCCCTCTGCAGCTGCAACGGCAGGACCAGCAGGCACAGGATGAAATTCAGGGTCAAACATCGCAACTGCATCTGTGCCAGAAGAGGCAGCAGCAGCAGCGGCAGCACCACTCTCAGCATCATCATCATCACGGCCAGTCCGAGCAGCCCCTTCGGATTCCATGGAACCCATGCGACTGATGGGTGCATTTGGGCAAGCAGGAGCCGGGTGAGGATCAAGATGAATTGCCATGTCCTCTCCTGTGGCACTGTCACTCCCTTGCATCCTGTGCACAAAGTCACCTCGAGACTCATCTGTGATAACGGCTCCGAAATGCCGGAGCACCTCCACCACAACATCAGGACCAAAATACTCCACAGAGAGCGGTGCCCGGAGACCGTCGACAATGTGTAGATAGCCGGCTCTTTCCGGAGAGTTCGTCTTCAACCAACGATTCACTCTACGTTGCACCACCTCACGAGTACGTTGAACCGCATTCGAACCCGATGCCTCCGAATCGCAAAATACAACGATCACGTCAAGCAAGTCCGCCTTGGATATGACCCCGCCAACGTTGGATGTTCTAACTTTTTGCCCGAGAGCAAATAACACTGACGAAATGGCGGGATGGGCCGCCATGAGTGAGACAGGGAGACCGGTCAGCAAAAGCCTACCCGATGAATGCTTAAAATGCGTCATGAATCATGATCTTCAATGAACTTCATAATGCATGCTCTCATGCATGTGATTATCTTATGTGATTGAAATCAATGAAACTGAAACACGTGAGGGTCCTGTGCAATCCTATAATCTATACGTCTACCTACAGTCCGTGGCTTGCAACGAAGCTACAGCCCAACTAAGTAGTTGATTGATTGTGACAGTGTGACACTTTGGAAGTGCTACGAGCAGAGGCGCGTGCGGCAACCAAACATGAGTCAACATGAGCATTCATGAGCATGAGCAAAAGCTTGTGTTGCAACAGACGCAAACTGCGGCAAACCTGACTGCATGACTGCACATGTGGCACATGCGGCAACCGTCGACACCACGCGCTTGAAGTACCGTGTAGTGTCTACTGACCAGTGCTTGCCAGGGACTGCAACGAAAGCATGTAGTCTGAGCAGCGCAAACATAGCTACGCTAAGCGACAGTATAAGCAGCTTAAGCATTGCAAACGATAGCGCAGTGTGGCAGTGGCAATAGAGATACTGTACCTCCACGGTGCACACACGCACTACATCCAGCGCAGCAAGATCATCCCAGGTGCGCAAGCAAGCCGCACCCCCTGGGCCCAAAAGCACTTACATAGCAAGCTGCAATCGGCCGCGGCGACCCCTGAGCCACAACGCAAAGGCAACACACACTGCACCTGAACTCGTGCCAGCACTCCGCAACGGCGCAACAGGGTGCCAGCAAAGAAGTTGCAGCAGAACCAGGCACACTAGCTGAGGCATGCAAAATGCCACCGTGATAACAGTACTCAAGCCAGCATGCAAGAATGCCATGAATGCACATGATGCCGCTTGCACATGAGCTCATGCAGATGCAGGAAAAAAGAAACACCAAAATACGCTACCATGCGATATGGTAATGCAGGCAGCAAGATTTCATGAACAAATGCTCATGCATCATAGCCCTTGCACATGACCTCATACGGGCAACATGCAAGACTGAAGCGGCATGCGTCACATGAGTCGATGCAGGCAAAACGCAAAAATCTATCGTGCAACACAGTGCATGCAGGCACCTCTCATGATCAACCGCCTAATGCACTGCACAGTGAAAATCAATCTACCAGGGACATGCCACATGGAACAAACTGCCCAATAGTAATTAAAGTTCTGCGACAAAGTCAAAAAGTTTTACATCTTGGTGTGGGAAATCAAAATAATCGGTGGCTAAAGTACAGTTCTCAATCCAAAAAACATAAAACAAATGAAGTTTCTGTTGCCCGGCAAAAATATACATCCCTATTCCAAGAAGTCCACATGGCAATGCCTCATAGTGGTCGTACCATACAAGCCCTACAACATTACTTACTGCAGCGACCGGCTCCCGAACGGGGTGCCCCCAAGCCCGCTTCAGCCCACACCCCCCCCACGCACGTCACAACCTGTCCGGATTCTCCAAGTTGCGCGGCCCACGTGTTTCTTTTGAAGCCTCGTGTTTCGGTGTGCTCTGCGGAAAATTGGAGGCCCTTGCAAAGACCCGTCGCATCGCGCAGGGTGCAATAACCACTGCACCATTCCTCCTTTGTGGTCGTATGTTGGACAGCTCTAAGGGCACGATTAGGGTACCATAACAGGGTTCTTTTAACTTGATTAAGCATCTCTCTAAGGCTTCCTTTAGGGCTGAAGGCTCTGACTGGCTGTGACCTCGAAACCCGATCTAACCAGCACTGCGGGACTGATACGCAAATTATCGAACTCAGACTCAGAGCTTCCGCCTCGATCCGGTAGGGCATCTCCTCGTCGTCGACAGCATCCTTGCATCGGGCTTTGACGGGAATGACGGCTGAAACACAGGCGAACACACATGTCGGAGCTGGTAAATTTTTGTGCAGCTGGAGCTTAGCGACTGCAAAAAGACATGCACTCTACTTCCCTGCGCAGACGCTAACACACAAAGCCTGAGCTTGGTCTGAGATCGGGGCATCATCCGGGACCCGATCTCTGGTCAGGATTCTCCGGAAAGTGGCATCTACCAGTTGCTGCAACGACTCCTGCAAGGTCAGGCAGGCGAGGATTCAGCATCCAGGGTCCAGGTCCAGCTGGAGTCCTAAAGCGAAGCTAATGTAGGAATTAGGAATTAAAATAGGGTTCCTTTAAAGGGCTACTATAGGGGGATCGATAAGGTTACTCCAATTTGGCAACATGATGTGAAGGATGCCGCACTTTACATGGCTGGGTTCACCGGTCAGAGGACACGATCGCTAAGCTACGAAAGTCTTGCAGCACGCCTGCCCAAGAGTTTAAACTTCCGAAGGAACACCAAAACAAGCACACAAGCACAACAAGTCTACATGGGTGGTTGTCAAAATTAGGGTCCCTTTTTGGGGTACCCTAAATATTAGGTGCCGTACTATAATATGGACCCAAAAAGGGACCCTAATTTTGACAACCACGCACTAGGCTAACTCAAACCCGAGAACTCGGTAGGTCGACTGCCTTCTCCTCGGCAGCGCAAGTTCGCACCTTGTGAACCTCCTGCCGCTCCAGAACCTCTGCAAGCAAATATTTCTGATCTCATACATGAGCTTCAATATATTCAAGCAACCGATGAAAAACAGCGATATATGTAGTATCATGAGCTATATATGCCATCGGGCTCTAAGCTCTTAGCTTTAGTGTTCTCCGAAGGGTCACGAGAGAAGGCTTGATGCGTAGCTCTCAACTGAGGCCAGAGAGGGCCTTCTTCACATTGGCTTAGCGTTTTAGGGTCTAGGGTTTAAGCATAATATGGAGGCTCTCATGACTAGAATAGGGTTTTGGGGTCTAGAGCCGTATAGACTTCTGCCCGATAGGGGTGAAGATCTGTTGAAGGTCACATCTTCCAAGATCATGATCTAGGGCTTCAGTGATTAGGGCTCGGGGTTTCAATGGGATCAAGCTTGCAAATTGAGAGTATTTAAAGTTGAGCCAAAGTTGGCCCGCCTCCTGACAGCTCCAGTAGTCGGGGAAAGGCGAATCCATGAACCTCGAAGCGGAGGGGCTAAACGGTTGTTTGGCTTACCTGAACCCTGGCAAGACACCTTAAGGCTCGAACTTATGATCTCCTGTCCATGATATGTCACTGAAAAAAAAGTAGGCCGTTGGGGGCTACATGACGCAGAAAACCGAGGGTGCTCCGAACAAATGGCTTTCTGCAAGGACTTCTTCGCAAACCACCCATGTACACAACCCATCGCAACCGAACCGACTGACGGTGCGAGTGTTGCTCATCACATGCTCTTGGCTTAAGATCATGATTAGGACCAGCAAGTTAGCTACAAAAAAGCGATCACCAAACCCACGAAGAACATAGAAAGGGTCTGTTTCTCGAATTCGTGCGGATCCAGCAGCCAAGCTCGTCTGCACCGAGACACCCGCAAGCCTTCTGGGCTCGTCAGGCTCCGCTGCCGCAACCCTGGACCCTAAACCCTAAACCCCTAAACCCCTGAACCCTAAACCCCTGAACCCTAAACCCCTAAACCCTAGACCCTAAACCCCGAAATTCTAACACTAGCTGCCCAAGAGATGAGAAACATCGCGTGTGGGGCTTGGTCAGTTATAATGCTCTGGAAGCAAGCTCTCGGGATAAAAAGCTCAAGGCAGTGTCAGACTTGATTTTTGGGGGTTGGGGACTCGACTCCCGCCCTCGCACGAAGGCAGGCAAGGACCCATGAGGTCGAGATTGCTACTGTGACGTGTGACAGTCACACCAGCGAGACATCCCGATCCTTCGACACGACAGAACCAAGCTTAAGTTCACGGCCAGTTCAGGGGTCAAACGATGACTATGGGCAGCTCGATTGCTTGCTGATGTTGATGCACCGAGGGTTCAGGGTTTAGGGGGCCCGGGGTTTAGGGTTTACGTGTAGCCTGCTGCCCTGGCCTCTCGCAGCTACAAGCCTCCCGAAGTTTTTGAACCGGTTCAAGGTTTTTATTGAACTCCTTTTCTCCGGTGCCCGCAGGTCCTGAGAGGCTTTGACAGCCAGGAAGACATGGCACAGTTGGCCACGTTTGAAAAGAAACGGCACACTCGTCTCATGACTTGCTGCCACTCGTGACCTTCCCTTTCGGTATTCACATCTGTTGATGCACTCGCCTGAATCCCTTCACTTGCCCCCTTGGTCAGCGACGTCCATGGGGTATGTTTGTTCAGAAACCCCCACTGATTCACCCTGACTTTTTTTCTTGCTGACGCGGTCATTGGCAGCTACACGTTCGACGGACAGAACGTGGCAATGCAGCACTGTCAAGGATCCCAAGGGTCCCAAAACGCAGGCTGAAGACAAAATCGTTTTAATGTGATTCTGCTTCACAGACAAGCATGCATAACTTAAATGAGTGTTTGAAGCACGTGAGGGGCTGTGTTAGCCCAGGGAATTATGAAACTCACGTGCTTTGGACAAAACAAGCGCACTCGCACAGCTACGGGCTCTTCTTGCAATCACTTCGCTCGAATACACCGCTTATGGCTGGCGAGTTGCAAGCAAATAGCTCCAGCCGTTTGGGAGAGCCCCCAACGAATGACACAGCGTCCGCCAGGTAGTCTGACATGGCTTTGGTCTTGTCCTTTCGAAGTTCTTTCCGCGGTGCTTCCGCGCTCAGCTTCTTTCGGAGTGTGAGTCCACCTGGAGCGCATGCGGAGACTCCTTGTGTGATGTTCGCCGACGCTTTTGTCACCCACAACGACATCCACGTGCAACATAAATTTTGCACCTTTGCTTCCATTCTCACTCACAGGTTTGCAGACCTTCGGTGCCGGTGCACCCAAAGGGCGAGGTAGCTCACCGAGCTGGCTGTCCACAAAGTGCTGGACAGCTTTGCCATTGTGGCCACTGCAGCAGTTCTGTCCAAGCAGTGAGGCCAGCTCGGCGTAGGCCACAAAGTTGCCCTGCTTGTAGACAAGCTTTATGTTAGCAAGGTCGACAAGTGCATGTCCCGAAAGAGTGTCAAGAAGCAATCGCTTTGGCAGATTGGGCCAGTGGCTAGGCTTGAGCCAAAATGGCTACGGTTCAGGGTTTAGGGTTTAGGGGTTTAGGGACCGATGAAGCCAGAAGCGCTTTCCCAGAATGTCGTAATCGCAAAGCCTGTGGCAAACCCATGAAGAGGACACAAAAACCACGGAGACGAGATGCAGGAAGCTCTGATCCTTGAGCCCTAAACTCCTAAACGACTGCATCCCGAGCTCCCAACTCATCCGACGGATTGTTCACCTTGGAGACGGGCAGGGCTCGCTTGTCTCCTGGCGCTGGCGGAAGTCGTCGTTCGAGTGCAGAAGCAAGAAAAGCAGCAGCAGTAGTAGACGCAGTAGTAGAAGACAAGCAGAGGTAGAAATAGAAGCAGGAGGAGTAGACGTAGAAGTACGAGTAGAAGTAGTAGTAGTAGTAGTGGTGGTGGTGATGGTGGTGGTGATGGTGGTGGTGGTGGTGGTGGTAGTAGAAGTACAAGTAAACGTAGAAGTAGTAGTGGTGGTGGTGGTGGTGGTGGTGGTAGAAGAAGTGGTGGTAGTAGTAAGTAGTAGTCGTAGTCGTAGTCGTAGTAGTCGTAGTCGTAGTCGTAGTCGTAGTCGTAGTCGTAGTCGTAGTCGTAGTCGTAGTCGTAGTGGTAGTAGTAGTAGTAGTAGTAGTAGTAGTAGTAGTAGTAGTAGTAGTAGTAGTAGTAGTAGTAGTAGTAGTAGTAGTAGTAGTAGTAGTAGTAGTAGTAGTAGTAGTAGTAGTAGTAGTAGTAGTAGTAGTAGTAGTAGTAGTAGTAGTAGTAGTAGTAGTAGTAGTAGTAGTAGTAGTAGTAGTAGTAGTAGTAGTAGTAGTAGTAGTAGTAGTAGTAGTAGTAGTGGTAGTAGTAGTAGTAGGAGTAGGGAGTAACGAAGTAGTAGGAAGCAGTAGTCGTAGGAAGGAGTGGGTGTAGGATTAAAAGCAGTTGCTACGTATCGCATAGTACTTAGCAGTAGCTAAACCCTAAGCCCAAATCCGACATCCAGTCCGTCGAAACGGAAGATGATCTGCTCTAGCCGATTCTGGCCACAGTCTCCCATGTTGCACAGGGATGAAACCTCAGCTTTGAAGTCTTCTCGCGCAGCATCAGAGGCTGGAACATGAGTTTTGTTCTAAGTATACCGGGTATAGACATGGGTCCGGTTTTTTGACTTGGGGGTTTCCGAAGATAAGGGATTCTAATATAGTATCCTAATCAGAAGGGTCCTTATTGTAAAGACCCCATAATCAGGTACCCCTCATTTTCGGAAACTCCCGTTTGTGATTTGCCAGCAACGCCATGGTGGCGGCATTTGTTCCCATGTATCCATCCCTCAAGATGCCCACGTTGCCACGACCTGTTCCTCCTGGCTTCTGCAGTGATTGCTAGTGCACGGCCGCAACATCCTGCTGAATGCTACAAGAAGAGTTGCTAGTACGAACCATTTTTGAGTTTAGGGCTTCGGCCTTGCTTGTGGGCTTCCGGGATGAGTCATAGAGTTCTCAACCGTTTGCGAAGCCTACGTCAGATTCTAGAGCAGCTTCAAAACTTTAGCCCCCCCCACAGGCCAGAAATCTTGAAACGAGTCCCAACATCTTAATGTCTGAGATCATATCTACAGCACCCTGTTACCAAGGGGCAATGAAGCTCCACCCAAGCTTGTCCACCATCCAGTCCTTGTTCGCTTTCGGAATTTCGGTCAGCAGTATCTAGGGAACTGAGCAATTAAACTCAAGCTTCGGGGCGTATACTGAAGGAATATTGCTTCTAGTTATCACGTCACATCAGAACCACGATGAGCATCAACAGATGCGTTCCGAAATTGCAGTCTCTGACGGGAGGACATCAATGGTTCGCACCTGTTCCTTGTGACTACGGGCCGGCGTACTGTCAAGCCGATCACCGTGACCGTTCTCGTTCTACCTGGACCCTAAGGAACCTACCTTTTTAGGGCCACCCAATATGATTTCTTTATATAAGCCCCTAAAACGGTAGGTTATTTGGGGTTAAGGTGTAGCCGACGGTCCTAGCTACGGCATGTTCTTGTCGTCGTGGCTCTACCTGTGGCTGTCGCAATTGCTCTTCTTGGAGGGACCCTGATTAGTCGTAATCTCGTCGAGGCCTGCTAAGATGCCGTGCCGGCACAAAAAATCCGCCATGTTAACCTGACAGCCACTGACATACCTCAGCACGTCCAACCTATGTTACCATTCATTTGAGTCCTAAACTTGTCCACCACCGAACAAATACCCACCATTGCAAAGCAAAACCTGGGTCTCCCACACAAAGGCGCATCGTCCATTGGGCCAGGTTGTTCTCAAACCTCCCCCTGACGGCGCCAGGCTGGTAGCCCATCGCACGACCACTACCGGCGGTGCGCCATCAAAATGCCAGACGGACGACGGCGAAAAGGACGCCCACAACCACCACCTCCAGCAGCACCAGCAGCACAACCACCACCGGCAGTAACAGCACCAGCACCGGCACCACCACAACCGGCAGTAACAGCACCAGCACCGGCACCTGCAGCTGCGCCACAACCACCACCGCCACTTTTTCTAGCAAGACAGCACAAAGTTAAAGTTGCGTTCCCTGCCATGTCACGGGGTCGGGTGACCCATTGGTCGGTGCTTCAAGAAAGCTGCTAGACCCTTCCAAAGCCTGTGAACCTTACCACATTAGTAACATTAGGACTGTTCATGATGGGCCAAAGACGCAAGAACAACCCAGTAGACTTTCGCTTCATCCCTGCTTCGTTCAACACGAAGGAGAAGTGGGTGTCAGTGGCAAGCATGCAGTCATGGAAGATGCTATACTGCCTCCCTTGTCACAAGGAAGTGGGCTCGAACCTACAATCAAAGTTGAGCTCTAGGTCGTACGGGGACTGTCGAGATTGGAGAGTCGTGCGATCGCAGACTTGCCGCTGGCTGGGTACTTTGTGCTGTCACCCCTCGCGCTGAACTACTTGTTCTTGGCTTCAACTCTCATGACCTGGCAGGCCGGTAGAGTCAGTAGGGTGCAAGACAAGATCTTCAGTGGGCCTTTCGAAGCGGCTCTCCATGAAGTGCGCCGCGTGAAAAAAAACTGATAACTATAGGGGCCAATCATTACAATCGGCGATTGGTGCATCTTGTGGTGTAATTAGACCAAGCAACACCAGCAAATACTGCTGCTAACTGCTCAGGCCGACAGCTTCAGGCCTGCAAAGAAACACGTTGCAAGCGAAGGTATCTTCTCCGTTCGGGCCATCGATGCGTTCGCCGCCAAGGTAGTTGATCACGAAGCTCGCAAACTCCTCCCAGGAGTGGAAGCTCGCACTGAAAAGGTGGAAGGGCTTCACTCTAAGGCCCAGACTACCGCATGGGTCAAGCCAACTTAAAGAAGAAAGAGCATGACCAAGCTTTCCGGAGGTATTTACTAGCAAATATCAACAAGCAAAATGGGACCGGCTGCATCGTCACAAGCTTGTCCACCGCCGCCGAGGGACAATTTCACACGGTCCCCTTCACAGAAGCCCCGGCCAGCTTGTGTGTAACTCGCGTATCTACCGATCACGTTGGAACGAACATCTCGCTGCCTCCTATTTAAGCCATTCCGGCTTCTGCGCTGCAGCCGAGGTTTGTGGTTGGTGTGTTTGTTGATCAAGAAGTACCGTTGGTTGTCCGCAGTTCTGCCACGGTGTTACGGGTCAACTCTTCTCATTCTACGAAGTCAACGTGCCCGCATTTACATTTCGAAAACCCAAAGGGCTGTCTGTGCGCTTACCAGTTAGCGCCCATGCTTTTGGGTTACTTATTGCAGCGCCCCGTTCGCGAGCCGGCCTTGAGATTCAATCCCAAGCTCTGCATAAGTTGGGTACTGCACCCATACAGTAACAGTCTATAATAGGGCTACTACTAAGGTCCTTATATATCTATATTATGAATATTATCTAACTGCAACTGAGTGGGGGCAGTACCCAAAGCAGAAGCATTATCCAACAACGACTATAGAAAGCCTTCAATCACAAAACCAGGTAAACACCCAAAACCCTACCGAATACTTTGTGCTAGAACCCCTTAGCCATTCCTGAATCCCTAAATCACAACCTCGTTCCTCTATCCTAAACCAAACCCTGAACCCCTTTTTGTATCCAATCGAGACACGCAAATCAGCAGCACAGGAGCAGCACACGCCACAGATTTGCACGCAGTACTACTGAGAGAGTAACAATTCTGAAGCCCCTGAAACCTGAAATCCCAAACCCTGTACTAACCCTGCGAAGTGTAGCCGTGTGTCGTGCTTGTTATCACTGGTTTCTTTCGCTTCTTTCGCTCCCATCCCGAGTGAACTGTGCAATCAGCCTAAACCCGTAAACCCCAAAACCCTAAAACCCTAAACCCTAAAACCCAAAACCCTACACCCCAAAACCCTAAACCCTAAAGCCTAAACCCCAAAACCCAAAACCCTAAACCGGATGTGGAGGTGCAAGGTGCACAGTGCTCAGGCTTCGAGCCCCGGGTGACTGTGCTGCCAAAACCGATTCTAATTATTGAACTTCCGTATATAGAACCCTGCTATAGATCCCCTATCGACCTCTTTAAGGATCTCTTTTAAGGGAACCCTAAGCCCCAAAATCCTGAACCCTTAAACCGCAACCCCCCCCCCCCCCCGAAGCTCCCCCAAGACCCCAAAGTCCTGCTTCACCTGTCGGAGTTGGGGGCTCAGAAGCATCCTTAGTCGCTGAATTCATACCTATAGTCTCCATTGTAGTTCAACCCAAAAAGCGTACACTCTCTGCTTTATAGTGGGTAGTAGTATCCCAAAAAGTGTAAAGTGTATCCACTCAGCTACCCTAAACTCTATACTCTAAACCCAAAACCAAGCATCTTCTCCGAGCCGGGACCGATGGCCCGAAGACGAATCCGCCTTAGAAGGGCAGAAGGGCTTAGGGCTCCTTGACATCCAAGGGTAGAAGGAGGGACCCTTAATCAGGACCCCTAGGTATATACCCTTCATATAGCCATTATATAGCCCATTGTAGGGTAAGGAGGGATCTACAGGGTTCAAGCTTTAGGGTCTTCTGGGTTTAGGGTCTTTGGGGCTCCGGGATTATAGGGTCTATTGCATTCGGGGTTTAGGGTCTTTGGCTTTCCGGGAGTAGGGCCTTCTAAGCTCAGAGTTTAGGCTCTTCTGAGTACAGTGGATTCTGGCCTCGGCGTTCACACTCGGACAATCCAGGCGAGGCATATAGGACTGCTGCAGCACATTTGAGCTTTCGGGTCTTACCATACTATAGGGGCTTTAATAAGTAGAATAGGGTTTAGGGACCTTTTACCATAACTTCTCATAAGGATTAGGCCTAGGCCCCTGTAGTACTTCACGTGGGGCTTCGGCTTCGGGGTGTAAACGGATCTGGGGCTCACAGCGTCTTCATGCACAGCAGCCGCTTAGCGTTTAGGGAAACAGCAGCTTTAGGGTTTAGGGTTTAGGGATCACTGCCAAGAAGCTGATTGGCGAGGACCTCTGCAGACGTGGGGAAAAAGGTACCAGAGAAAGCTTGCTCTCGTGAGATTAGGAAGGCAAATCCAAATCCACAAGCCACTAGTCACTAGCAATATTGGATACGCCCTGGGTTTACACCCTGAAAACACCGCTAAAAAGCTTCCAAGAAACTCTATACCCAAACTGTAGCCCTATGCGGATGGCCTGAGTGGTCTCCTCGTCTTCGAAAAGCTCGGGTGCTCCCTCACCTGAGGCTTCGGTCTGATTTGGGTTGAGGTTTTGTGGGGTTTCAGGGGATGGAGTTTAGTCGCTGGCAGTGAACGTTGCACATAAGTTCGAACAAGGAGATGGAGCTTGGAAACCAAACTAATCTGTATGGATTCGTGGGCCGGATGCCGATTAGCAATTCTGCTTTGAATAACACTTGATTACATCACAATATCTACACACCCCTTCTTACCCTACACACACCAGAGCCCAGAGCCCAGGGAACAAACACAACCTGGCAACTGAAATCACCCAGCAACTGGTCGCCTGCATAGAGCTCGATGAAGACGTGAGGCTCTACACTTCCCACCTGCTGATGACGGGACCCGGCAGGGACTTGCGATGTCGGTGTTGTAGTGCTTAGAAATTGGCTTCATACGTATATGTATGTATTTGCAACTGTGAGTATAGACAAGAAACCTGTATCTATAAAATATGTAGTAATACATTCTGCACAGAAAACAACAAGAACCGTGAAACCGAAAGACCTAGAGTCAGGCTTGAGTTTAGATTCGGCTGGCTGGCATCGGGGGAGGGCGCTGTCTGAATTTGGGCATGCTATCGCGTTCGCGCCCGTCAGCGACCCGTGCGCTCGTGGCAACTGCTATCGCGAGCAAGCACAGCATGCAACTCGGGCCACACGGATCGGGTAAGCCTTGATCGAAGCTTCACAAATGTCAGAATCACACCTTTTATAATTCTACGTTGGCCCTCCAGGCCACTAGCCCTGAAAGCTCAAAGCCAGTGAATCCCAAAATCCCCAGCAAAGCTACTGGCCTCGGTCTTGCCAGGGCGAAAGAGCAGCTGTTGCTCTCTACACCAGGAACCATCCTTCGGATCTCACCGCGAAGCCGGGATATAGGGCAATGTAGGGCAGTTTCGAGTCAATGGCGACATCCCTAAATCCCAAACCCAAGCCGGCCATGCCTGTGACAGCCTGTCGCTGTTGTCACTACTGCACGCGTTGCGGCTGCTTCTTTGGCTTTTCTGAGCTGGCTCTAGGTTCTCCTACCCTAAAACCGTTATGCTCTTTGCAAAGTCGAAGTACACCAAGCCGCCGACACTCCGTGCTCCTGCTTCTTGGATACATCTTGCCGAGCTCAAGCTCTGAGAGGAGTTGGCTTAGATAGGAAAAGACTGCTCGGATCACAAGTATTGCCCTTATTTGCTCCTTGCAGTCCTAAAGTGAATCGAAAGTCGTAGTGCTGGACAGTCGACATTATGTCGGAGTTTCAGAAAGCAGAAGACCCTCATGCACATAGATCCTGAAAGCAAGGCATAGGAGATCATGGGAGATTTAGGGCGGTTGCTGGCAGGGCGGAAAGGGAGGCAGCGTAACGGAAAGTGGAATTAGTTGAAAGATAAGGGCGATGATGATGATGATGATGATGATGATGATGATGGTCTGACTCAATGACCGAGTGACGCAACGACGGAATGACGGAATGAAGGCATGAAGGATGGATGCATGGATGGACGGATGGACGGACGGACGGGAAGCTCCTCCAGGACTTGCTGCTGCGAGGCCACCTGAATCTCCTTGTGTTGAAGATGCTTTCGGTTTAGGGTTAAACCCTGTAGGTAACAATTGACAGACGGGGCTTCAGGTTAAGAGTAGGCTCAAGTTGGAGGTCTGAGAGGTAGGCCTTGGGGTTTGGGTCGAGGGCTAAGCATTCCGGGTTTTTTAGCACTCGCACTCGGCATAGCAGGCGAGGTGTGGGGTGAACACTGCGTTTCTGTAGAGGGACGGGCATTCTGGGTTTAAGGTTTGTAGGGGACCAGGGTTGCATAGGCTAAAGGGTTAAGATCGACAGCCGACGTGGGACCCCTAAGGGTCCATGTACCCATATAGCATATACTTTGGGCCCAATGTACCTACATAGGGAGTACTTTAAGGCCAATGTATATGCTATATGAGTACATGGACCCTTAGGGATCAGTAGGATTCAGGCTTTGGCTGGGAATTGAGCTTCTGCTGAGTCTGTATCAGCTTGACCTATGGCAGCCAAGGCACCCTAAACGGCCAGTTATTGATCTAGTAGGTCACTCCTCCTGTAACATGAAACTGATTGCTCCGAAGGCTGTCGCCATGACATGAACCCCAACAAATCGAGTGAATCTCCACGGAGAGCACGAGTTGCTGGCGAAGTTGTTCGTACATGGATTTTGACTCCTGGCGATTCCCAGTATGGTGTGAGAGCTGATATGATCAGTACTCTCCACGCAGGCAGCACGTCTTACGTGCGTCAGGAACTGCTAGGGGCCCAAACGTCTGACGGCCCTCTCAGATTTGACAGAACTTCAGAACACTGCCAGGCGATGCCGATGCCCTCACTTCCCGTTCTGCCTCTGAATGTAACAAGCAATGTGCATGAAGAACGAGATGGGGAGCAAGAAGGACTCCACGATGTAGGACACGTTGAAGAAGCCGCCAGCATCCACCTTAGCCCACTGCGGGTCATAGAAGTTGAACTGCAGGTTGCCATAGAGGCCGACGCCAAAGAAGAGCATGGACAAGAAGGCAAGCTCGTTCGAGCTGAACGCCTCATACAGGGTTGACTCACACTAGAAGCTGCAAGCTCGAGCGGACGACTTTCTAAAGGGCCCCTACAAACCTCCCTTATTGATGGCGAGCACAGCCCAATAAGCTTGAAACGTAGGCATTTCTACATGAGGGGCGAACCCATAAACCCCGGAACAAAATGCAAACTCCCGAGCACGGACACCCTTTCGTCCTAAACCTAGCTTTCCCATCTATAGTGCTTAGCAGCTAAGGGTTTCCACATGTGAGGTTCTGTAGCATGTGCCTATGCAAGGCTTTAGGTTAAAAAATGGCGAACACTGTGACAGTCGACAAACTCCTTGACCTTTACCTCGAACTCAGCTCGGAGGTCTCCGATCTGCTCCATTATACACCAAGGCCCTCAAAGCAACAGTGTAATAACTAGAGAACCCAACAACACCTTGAAGACTCCATCCGAACACCTCTACCTAGACCCCCCAAATTAGGTAAAATAATGGCCCAAAACCTAAAAAAGGCTATAACACAAAATACTTTTGGCGTCCAGGTAAGACGGCTCCACCTTCCAAGCACTACGAAGCTAAAGCCTCCACCTGTAGGCTTCCGATCAACCTCAACCCTTTTGGAACCCTCATAGGTAGCAGGAGCCCTGTATAATGAACCTTGAAAAGTTCGCCAACCCTACATTTTGAGAAGTCCACTCTGACCCCTAAACCTGTACAAACCCTCAAATGATAGGAACTATGCCCTCTTACAGGACCCCTTAAAAAATCCGAAACCCAATACCCTTGAAGGATCCCAAGGCCTCCACTAACGCTCAAGTTTTCGACCTACAAACCTCACAGAAGGCCGTTTAAGAGAACCCTTCAAGGATCCTAAACCCTACACAACTCAAGAATCGCTAGCCCTACAGTAGAGTTTTAGGAACCATGGCCCCTTGATGGATCCTAAACCCTGAACCCTTGCAAGGATCCTGTTCATCCTTCAAGGATCCTAAACCTTACACCCTTTAAAAAGGATCCTTACCTTAAACCTCTATAAGCCCTACAGGTTCGAGGAACCAGTCAAGAACTCAATAGAAGCCCCCTTTCAACGAACCCTTAGAGTATATCAAAAGCCTACTTTCCGAAGCCTAATTCTAGGGCTCCTTTAAGGATCCTTCAAGGGGATCCTTTTAAGAAAGATATATCATGGCTTTGGGGAACTCCCGCCTTGAGGTTTCCGATCACGTGGCTCGTGTACTTGCCCTCCTTGATCATGGGCGTCCCCGGGTAGTCGGGGAGCCATCCCTGGAGCTTGTCCGGATGCCTTCTTCTTAAGGAAAAATGGGGTCCTTTAATCAAAGGGGAAAAGGAGGGACCCTTAATAAGGACCCCTAGGTATATACCCTTAATACAGCCATTATATACACATTATATAGCCCATTATAGGGTAGGGGTCCCCATTAAGGGTCCCTCCTTTTCCCCTTTGCTTTAAGGGGTCTGATAAGGGTCAGTTAGGGTTATGGGATCCTTTAACTTAAAGGGTGTCCTATAAGGGCTACTGGAGCTTCTTTGGGTTGTATAGGGTCCCTCAAAACGGGGTCCTCTAAAAGGGCTACTAGAGTTTAGGATGCCTTCTTCTTAGGGTTGTTTAATAGGGTCCTTTAAACGGGTGTCCTATAAAAGGCTTACTAGAGTTACTAGAGTTTAGGATGCCTTCATCTTAGGGTTATAGGCTTCTTTATGGGGATGGATGCCTTCTTCTTAGTGTTATGGGGTTCTCCTTGAAGGGGGTCCTGTACGGGTCTCTACTTGTGGTTAAGGGGTCACTTAAGATGGTCCTGTAAGGGTTACTAGAGTTCAAGGGTTTAGGGCTTTACAGGGTTTAGGGTTTCGTCGGATGCCTTGTTTCAGGGTTTCAAAGGTGATAGCGTCTATAGGCTTTTATTGGGTCGTGTTAATAATGTTGAGGGTTTCGGTTGTAGTTTAGGATGTAAGGATTTAGAGTTTTGTCCGGATGCTGTTTTTGAATTCGGGGCGAGCATATAGGTGGTGTAAGAAGCGGGTCCATGGCCCTTCTTCTTTACGGGGCTTATCTGTTTGAGTAGGTTTCAGGCATGGCCGTTTTTGGCTCCCACTTGTCAGCGTTTGGGCACTGAAGCATATACAGTAGGGACTGGACTCCAGAGGGATATGGATATGGGGTATAGAGCTTTGGGTGTCGGGTTGGTCCGGGTGCCCTGTTGGTGATATGGATTTCTTGAAGCTTTCCTGATTGGCATCAATACGGTCACTTGCTGATCCTTACCTCGCTATAGCAGTCGTTTGGTCATCATGAAGCTGAAACAGAAACCAAAAGTAAACCTCAAACCCTGCGCCCCGAAAGCCTAAAACAACCCAAACCCGGTCCTAAACCCCCAAGGCTCGAACCCTAAACTCTACCTCCCCGTATTTGGTCGGCTTTTGTCGGGAGACCAGTAGAGAGGGCCCTTCAGGTATTCCGAGGTGTACTGCAAGTAAACCTGCTCAAAAAGCCGCTGGTCGGCGACCGTCTCCACATACTTGCTCCTGGGCTTAGAGGCTCTTTGTTTCGGCTTCTTCCTAGACCCCCCAACTACCCTTTATTGTAGTCCCGAATTACCTCTTAATGAAAAAGATTAGCCCTTTAAAGGGTGCTTTGGGGGTTGCTGGTTGGGTAAAGGGGTTAAAGGGTCTTTAAGGGTTTAGGATGTCCTGCATCGGGTTTAAGTTCAGGGTCCTTACACCCCTAAAGCCTCCCCAAACCCTGCAGAATTCTTACAGAACCCTTCACGCTTAATCAGAAACCTTATAGAAATCCTAAAACCCCAGGAAACCTTATAGAAATCCCAAAACCATAGGAAACCTCCGAAAACCCTAAGGAAACCGTATAGAATCCTGAAACCCTCTAAACTCTAAACATCCTCGGAGAGTCTTCTCTGCTGGCTTTGTCTCGGCGCGGCGTGCGGCACGGGCGCGGAAAGCCACGGCCAGCCCAGCATGGGCCCCGACCTCGAGGGTTTAGGGATTAGGGTTGCTGCCGTAGTATGCAAACAGACTTGCAGGCATAGAAGGGGGAGGTAGTAGGCTTCATTTTCCCATGTTCTTGGCTCGAAGGGGATGCCAATGTTCCGACTTGCTTTCAGACTGTGAAGTTTTCTTTTCGGAAGCCCTTCAAATAGAATTTGCAAGACTTGGCGGTTTAGGCCTTGCGGTTTGGGAATTTTTGCATTCAGCAGGTCTCTGGCTTTTCATGCTGACTGTTGTGGGCTACTACTTTGGCCTGAGGTCTATGCGTCCACGCAGTGATGCATGCATTTGCACAAAGCTCAGCCGTCAATTGAGCTGGGTTCTTTCGTGCCCGTGGTCCCCAAAACGAGTCCACACTCTAGCGATAAGAACCTAGAAGGGAACCAACTTATCGAAATGACCCACAAGTGAAACCACGTGTATACAGATATATAGTTATATATATATATATACATGTGTGTCAGGTGGCATCGAAAATCTGTCTCTTGAATGCCAAGCTTAAGGTCTATCACAGGAATGCATGCCTGTCTCTTGAAGCCCTTTTGTAGCTTCCCTGCTTCTGCTGTGTTGCGAGTCGTACCTACGGAGTTTGGACTAGAAAAGCTTTTGGAACTCGCAGATTTCGGATTGCCGTTGGACTTCGGATGCCGGGATTCGGTCCAAACCCTGAACACTGAACCCTGAATCGCCAGGCTGCGCTTAGTTGAGGGAACGGACAATATATCGGCCTTTAATTACTGATTAGAATAGGGTTTTGGTGTACATTATAGTATAATCATAATCAGGAACCCCCTGAGGAATGACTTTGGTGATTATTGAACCCAAGGTGCCTTCCGCACTGGCCCGGCTCCTTTTGCCATCTTTTTCCCTCTCGCATGGCTAGGGATCTATGCCCACAGGCGAGGTTGTTTTGGAAGCCACCGGAACCCTCCTAAACTTCTTTTTCATGCTAGAGTTGAGAGTTTAGGCTGCCAAGCCACCGCCAGGCCAGCCGCCGCCAATCCCCAGCCTTGGCTGCCGGGACTCAGGCAGCCGAAAGCCACTTCATGGTCAGCAGGGGGCTTAAGTTTAGGGCTTTAGGGGTTTCAGGGTTACATCAATTGCCGTTCTGATGAGGCCTTCGGCTTTCTGCGCAAGAATGCCCAATGATCGGCCCACCCTGAACTCTAAACGAACCCCTGACTCATTAGTTGAAAACAATCAGTTCTACAGTTTCGAGCTTTAGGCTCATGGTTCCCAAACCTTTCTCAGCATGGGCTTGGATTGCGTGCCAGCGAACACTCCTCAACAGCAGGGCCTTCTCGTTTGACGAGGGATGCAAACGCAGGAGTGAGAGGGAACCTTGAACCCCAAACCCTGATATAGAAGCCTGAATAATTACAAATTCGTATCAATTACTGTATAGACTAATATACCCAAAACCGTACTCCAACTATACATGAATAAGACATATATATCTATATATATACAGATATATATATATATATATATATATATATATACACTCAGTTAACTTTGTATATATAAGCATAGCACATAAATATGTGTATACACATACACATACACATAAACACACAGAGACACATACACATACACATACACATACGCATACGCATACGCACACACACACACACACACGCACACGCACGCGCATGCACATGCACATGCACATGCACATACACATACACATGCACATGCACATGCACATGCACATGCACATGCACATGCACACAGATAAAAAATACATATATATATATATATATACATATCGTTTATGAAAGCCTTTTCGTTGCGGCATAAGGGGCCAGCTGCCTCTGTCGGAGGCGCCGCGGCCGCAGCGGTCTGCGGGGCTGCGAGGGGCGCAGGGCGAGCCGACGGCGCCACGAAGGCCTGGCGAAAAGGTTGGGGATGTAGGGCCCTTTTAGGAAAGGCTGAGGATTTAGGGTCCTTGCAAACGTCTTGTCTTATCATGAAAGTCAACAGATTTTTTGACAACCGGCACCAATTGGGGCACTGAAAGCACTAGCTGCCGCGTGACGCTGTCCACCTGCTTGAACCAGACGCGGATCCTCCCTAAGACCCTTAGTTTCACCAGAAGCACGAAACCCCCGCAACACCCCGCACCCCACACCGTGTGAGCCTCGCAGGCGATGCTGGCCAGGCAAGCAGCCGCCACAACTCCGACGGCTGTTCTTAACTGGCTCATGGCGCTCGGTGCGTGCGATGGCGCTGAAAGGCTCACTCAAGGCTGCGCTTCTGCCAAGATTCAGCCGAAACGGTTGCGAAAAAAATTCGAGCTTCGAGACTATGGCATATCAAATGTTTCGCTATTTCGGGGATGGATCTCCCAGGAAGCGGCACTAAAACCACCAGTCATCATCCAAAAAAACCCTCAACCCTAACTCTCACGGCGTCGGGCCTTGGGGCACAAGGGGTCCCTAAGCTAGCCAGGGTCATTTCCCAGTTCATGACATACGCCCTCGCCTACCGCCCTCACCCCAACTTCAACCCAAAACTTTTACCCAACACTTACATCATAACCCTAACCATAGCAACCTAAATAATCCTTAACCTTATCCAATGCATAAACCAATACCATAGCAACTATCTAAACCCATAACCTTATCCATATCTTCAACCTAAACTGGGAAATGACCCCCTGATAGAAAATCCCCAAAAACAATGACCTTGAACTGGGGGATGACTCTACATAGAACAATCTATTAACCAATTTCTTGGTTATTAAACTTTGTTAAGAAGCCATCAATATTTCTGAGATGGTCTGTGTCATTTCTTATTGGTGTTCGTTTATATTCTACTGTAAATAAATAGTGATATCTGGCATCCATAAATCTTTCAAATGAATAAAAATCTTCATAATAATCTTCAAAATGTGCTTCTGCTATTCGTTTATTAATCCATATATTGGTTTCAATTAAATACAACTATATTTTCATTTGCTAAAAGCTTCATTGATGTATATGTAACTCATAATCCAGAAATTATTGTTTCAACTTTATTCATTTGTCTTTCAAGATGATTAACAAATACAATCTTTGTACTATTCTTCTTATCTACATTTTTGTCATATTGACAAAATATTATGTTTCGTTATGGGCTGTAAGATTTTCTTATTTTGTCATCAAACTTGAAGGAAGTATCGTATAATATTTTAATCTCATTGTAGAGTTCATTGTTGTAAAATTTGTCTTCGTCATCCAATTTATGATTCAACACTCGTAATGTCTTCTCGTATGTAGGAAATGGGTTTAGTTTAACATAGATAGATATTTGAGTGTTTAATTTGGTTGGTTCATATTCGTCTATATTGTGTTTATCTTCACCGCTTCAACTACATCTTCAAACTGTTTCTTTCTACAATCATAAACATTCTCCATAAGCCCTTTTAAAGTTTTACACGCCTCGCATTCTCGGTGGGGGTGTCAGATAATTATTGCATGAATAGAAGGGAAGAACCCAAAGAGGGCAAAATGATAGATGCTATACACGACCTAATAAAACTAAGAGATAAAGATGATTATATACCGATACATAGAGATAATGACCTGCCAAAACTGCTACACGACTTCAAGCAAAGCGGTTATGAACCTTTTGTTAAATCAGGCAGGGACTATATCAGAACTCAAAATTAGGTGGACGCTTCGGCAGAAGCCTCGCTAGGCTAACGCGAAGATTAAGAAACTAAATAAGATGATACCTTATACCATACAATCGCAGAATTTAGCCAAGAGTAGCATTGATGAGGATGTCGCGGTGTCATCGGAGGAAGCGTATAGGAAAACCACGGAAGCAATGTTTAATACGAATAACAGTATCTTTAACGAAAAGCATAAGTCATATTATACCGGTATCGATATAGATATACTGAATGAATGTAGAACTATAGTGCCATCGGGCATAATCCAGAAACCCGAAGTAGAAAATAATGTTGCAGATAAAGATATTAGCAAGGCATTTACGGAGGCGTTTTTTGTCACTCGCACTCGGCAAGCAGGCGAGGATTCGGGCTTTTCGGGTGTTCAGGGCAAGACTGTACAACCCTCAACCAAATTCCCCAAGCCCCACCCGCAGCTCCATGTTAGCAAATCTGTTGTAGGCTGCTGGTACGAGTCCTGTCCCTGGCAGTTCTACTTGCCAGAGAGGTATTGTCCCTTTGGAGCTAAGGGCCATATGAGTCAGGTGGAAAGCGGGCATCGGAGCGAAAGAAAAACAAGTCATAGAAGTGCACCTTGACATTTGTATCGATCTGGTAAGATCTATCATTGTCCATCACGTCGATAGCTTGTTCTTCATCCAACGACATCTTGAAATCGTCGTCCGTGATCTGCCCGTTCGCCCACTTCGTGACTTTGGTTTGAGCGTCACTTCGTTTAGCAGGGTCTATTTCTCGCGATGGCGAAGGGTAGGTGAACGTGTCCCTGAGCTGGACGATGATGACTGCCACACACATCAAGAAAAGAACTCGGCATCGGTATCGGTTTCTAGCAGCCATGGAGACACACAGGACGAGCCGAAGAGCCTACTCCGCCTTGAGAAGTGAACGCTGCATCACCAGTGCGTCAGCATGTTCCTGCAACATCTGCTAACATCTGTGCAAGCCATCGGAATCGGCGGTGCAACATAGGGGTGGGTACACAGCCGATCACTGAATGCGATATTTGCATTCGATTTTCACGACAGGTTAGCTATCAATTCCTGCTTGTTCTGTATTCTTTTGCATGTGCTGACTGGGTGGGTTTGTTATGGAGCCGTTCCTCTAAGCTTGGCCTGGCTTCCGAAGAGTTGGGAGAGCTGGGAGGATGCGGGTACTGCTACAGGAAGCTATGACTGGACGATGCAACAGACGGAAAGGCATTGTTGGCATTCTGACTCGATAGTGGAACACTGTAAGGGCATTGTGATGGTTTATGGGGTGGGTGGTAATCGGCATGGTTGTGTTAGGGCGCTGGTCCAGTTCAGAATTAAAATACAAAAGAAATAATCTAGGAGGGGGTTGTGTGGGTTTTCGAGCTCGTGATTCAGTCGGGTGTTTTGGGTGAGGATAGGGTTCAGGTGGTTGCTTTGGTTTGGGTGTTTAGGATGTTTTGGGTGGTTGCTTTGGCTTTTGGATCTTGGTGTTTCAGGTGGTTGCTTTAGTTTAGATTGCGGGAAAGTTGGGGGACTTTCTCATTTCCTAGTTCAGTCGGATATTGCTGGTTGAACGGACAAGGTTGTGGGCTTAGGTGGTTGTTATGGTTTAGGGTTCTGTAATATTGGGTTAATGTAAGGACTTGGGTATTAGTTATGATTCAGGGTGATGGTAAAAGTTTGGGAGAAACTTGGGGTATGAGGTATGGTAAAGGCTTATGCGCAAGTTGGGGTATGAGGCATGGAAAAAGTGTACGTGAAACTTGGGTCGGGGGTATAGGCGAGGGCGTATGACATGAACTGGGAAATGATCCTTGCTAGCTCCCCCAAGGAACCAAACCCTGAACGTAAACCCTGAAACCTTATCAACCCTAAACCCAAGCCTCAAACAACAACTTTGGATGCAGAGTGGCCCAGCCCTGGAGCTCGAAGAAAGTAACCACATCGGCAGTGGCACGAAGCATATTTAACTCCGAGACATCCCACGTGTACCTGTGCAAGGGACGGGTGAGGGTACTCTTTTCTCGAACAAACTCTTTGGGCTGTAGGGGTCTAGGGAGTCTGTTTCTCATCGAATAAGAAGCGCATCTCTGGAACATTCCAGGTGTACGTGTCCAACCGGAAGAAGGCCACGCGGTCTCCCCCGTCGAAGGGTCCACTCAGACGGAAAGCCCCCCTTGCATCTGCGAACTAAGTATGCAGGGCTTAGGCAGTTTAGGGCTGGGCTTAGGAACAAGGGCCTCTTTCATCTACGAGGTATTGTAGGGTCTAGGGTTTAGGTTAGGGCTTTTTGGATAAATTCTGAACTCGGGTTCTCCATGCTCTATGCCCCAAACTCTTTTAACCAGAAAACCAGAACCCTTTTTTGCAGCAGGCCCCGTTGTCCAGCAGCCCGGTCCGCCTAAACCCTAAACCCCCAAAGAACCTAAAACTCGAAACACGACATCCGTCGACGAGCCCAGGACCGAAGCAGCGACCGACGAGTCTCGGCGTTATGTGTGAGGTCTGGCTAAAGCCTACCATCGGGGCCTTAATTCATAGAATAGGGTTTTGGGGTATTATTTTTCTATGATTATAATTCAATAAGGAACCCCTCAAAACAGTATTTGTAGCGATTTAGGCCCCTATAGTACCGGTTGCTGCTGCTGTCCGGTTCATGGTTAGACCCCAGCAACAAACAAATGCCACGGGCTTGACGCCCTGAACCTCAAGCCATCTAAATTCTCCGAAACCCTATGGCTCTACAGCAAGACACTAAACCCAGACCCCTGAGACTCTGAAGCAAACCGAAGCAAAACACTGGCTGCTAAAAGTAAATCCGCTTCGTCAGTGGCACCTGCGGCAGAGGGTGTCGCCTTCCCGGAAGTGTCCCGCCCTTTCCTAGGCCGGAAAGCTTGGCAAAAAGCTTGGATGAAGCGCTGGGCTTGGAGATGCTTGGAGTGTAGGACTTTAGGGCCTCCGCTGCTCGGAGCGCGCGGACTCAAAGCTACAGGAGCTTAGACATGCCGGCGGCAAAGTAGTTCATATGCAGCGTGCGGCGGCGAATGCTCCGGCACGAAAGTCGACAAATACTGACGTCTCGCACCATGCATTGCCAAAGCGACAGCTGCTATTGAAGGTGGGTCTAGGAGCTGCAGCGTTTCGGACAGCTTGAACAGCTTCTGAAATCAAAGGAGCTGAAAGCACTTGCACCCATAACATGCTCGGCGAGAACACCACTAATCGCATAAACTGAAACCTAGCGTAACCTAAACCACTAGCCCCGAAACCGTAAACAGAAAATCTAGATCACAAGCCCCGTCGTCAGGGGTCGCATTTCCACTTCCCTCGGAAGAAGCCGTCGAGCTTTGAGTGGATCTCCCGCACCTGGGTCAGGATACTGCAGGGTTACGGGGTCTTTCAAGAGGTTCTAAAATGCTTACTATACGGAAGGGTTCGGGGAGAAAGGGGCCTTTAATTTGAGACTAGGGTTTGAGGTATAGTGTAGATCACTGTGGTGTAGCTTTATCTGATTATACTGAGGAACCCTAAAAGAAGTGTGCCTAACCTTCCCTACATTTCCCCTTCCTGACCCTGAAGCTGTAGCCCCAAACCCTACAAAATGGTAGGCGGAAGTCGAATCCAAAGGAGCAGGTTATCGGAGTTTGGTTTCCTCTTTCTTTGGAAGCCCCATAAAACCTAAAATGAGGCCCTAATCCAGACTTGCGACATGCTGGCCGTTGACTTCGATGTTCCCCAGCGCATTCAGGATGACTTGGAGGTACTTCCTGAGGGGCTTCGACGGTTCTTGTGCGGTTGGGGGTTATTACTTAGCAAGTTGCAGGGTAAGGTATAGTGGCAGCCGGCTTTTCGGCATGGGTTTACAGAAATCAGTAGCCGGAAATGTATTGATCTTTCGGGCTTTGAGCCTTCAGGGCTTTTGGGGCTTCTACGCTCCCAACTCGGACTTCTGTGGTTAGGGTTTGCTGGGTTTGCGTTGGTTGCGATTCTTAAAGATGGCGTTTCGCATCACCTGTTGAGAAGCTTCGTCCAGGGACATCGCATGATACCTTGCACCAAGCAGCAGCTGGATGTGGCTTCACACACATGCGAAAGTTGAACGTGAGAACCATCTTCGAGGACGCTCCAGCAAACGTTTTTGCCTCCGGAAAACATCCGATGAACCAGCCAGCATGTCTCATCCTGATAGACGAAGCCCTATAAACCACAAAACACCCCACTTAGAGGATCATGGGGCTTAGTAAGTAGGTTATAACTGGGGTTATAAGTCCCCTAAGTGGGGTTATCCTAATTATAACCTACTTATAACCCTACTTACTAAGTCCCATGATCCTTGAAGCAGACCCCATGACCTAAAACCCACCCCGTCAGGCTGGCAGAGCCTAGCTTCGAATCGCCGAGCGGGTGATAATCACGCCGGAAGATCATCTGCCTGGTGCTGTTCCGGCTGAGCAGCCGACCATTATCCCTCCGAAAGGCTCAAGACATGAAAAGTATGTAGAATAATAGCCTTTTATAGGTTTTGGGCCATTATTTTACCTACTTTGGGGGTTCTAGGTAAACCCTAAACCCTGGAGCACGGACTTGGAGTGTATGCCGGCAGCGAAGCTGTAGGGCAGAGCCTTCCGCAGTCACCCTAAACCCTTAACCCTAAACGGCTATTTGTTGTCGGACACTGGCCAACCTGCCGAAACCCCGCCAAACCCTTGGGCGGCAAAACCGCACCCAACAAAATCCTGTACTTAAAAACCTACCAAGCCAAACAGGACTATAAGGGCTACTATAAGGGTTACTATAAGAGCTACTATAGGAACAACCGTAAGGGTTCTTTAAAGGGATCTACAAGGGTACTCTCAGGGTTTAGGGGTTTAGGGGTGTAATGTAGGAACCTGATTAAGAAGCCATGGGTCTTTACTAGGGTTCTGTATATGGATACCAGATTCTGGGGTTATAGGACCTGAATTCTTAATCAGGCTCCTGCCCTAGACTCTTAAGCACTACCCTAAGGCTCAAAAGAGCCCAAAAGACTTATGTAGTATGGTCTTTGGGCCCAAAAGCCTTAAACTATGCGTCCTCAGAGCCTTAGGGCTAGAATCTAGAACTCCTACAGTTATAGGACCTGGTTTCTTAATCAGGCTCCTACCCTAGACTCTTCAGCACTTTTGCATCCAGGCCTCTGTGCCCTAAAGGCCCAAAAGCCTCAAACTATGCGTCCTTAGAGCCTTAGGGCTAGAACTCCTAGAAATCCCAGCGCGCTGAGGGCCCGGGCTGCTCTGAGAATTTGCCATCGGCGCCGTAGTTGCCGGTGTTGCAGGCGACAAGGCTCCAACCCTGGAAGCTCAGGGGTTCCTTTAAAGGGATCCTTAATGAGTCTATAAGGGTTGCTATAAGGGTATTAGTACAGGGTTTTAAATTAGGGTTCAGGTTTGGGATTTCGGGTTTAGATTCCATGAGAACCTTTGCTTCCGGCTTGCAGGGCTTAGGACTTAAAGGTTTGCGTCATTTTGGAAGAGTTTAGCCCAGGCCTCATGCGTTGTGATGACATCGCAGACATCTGTGCACCTGGGCACGACTAGCTGCTCTCACACGGCAGGTCCAAGCGGCTCCTCGGGATAGAAAGTGACAACCGAATAACACGGAGTTGCTCTCTTATGAAATACCTGGAGATCACTTCGATCCTTACAACACACATACCACATGTACAAAGACCTTCAAACTTCAACTAGAGCCCGATTGCAGCATGTACGGCTAAACCTTCAGAGTCTTAAGACGTTGACAAAACCACCATCAAGTCTGTCTACCCCCAAAGCCTTGGCATCCCAAAACCAGAGCCAGCTCTCTCAAACTGAGACCATGAGCCCCAAAAAGCCTGACACCCCAGAGCTCAGAAGCACGAAACCTACTCTAAAGCTAAAGGTCCTAATCCGCAAACACGAAACACTTTTTGGGGCTTCTGGTATGGGATGTGTATATGGCACTCTCAACCTCGGGCAAACTAGGCGAGGCTTCGTGCAACGACAGCCCAAGTAAAGCAGTCTTCCTTGGTACGTCCGAAAAACATCCGGAGACTCAGGGTGGATTGCTTTTTTGAGTACGTCCCTCGACAAGACACTGAAGCCATAGTGAACTACAGGAAGTTGGAACAAGGGGTAGGTAAGATTCGTGCTGGGAATCCAGTGCTGGGAATCCCTTTACATTGCCTCGCGGGCATGAGGATAAGCACGTTCCAACTCTATTTTAGACCCTGTAAACCCTCCCGAAAGCAAAAGAATTCTAAGACCCTTGTTGCAGCAGGGCTCTAAATGTCAGCCAGCGCCCGTCCACGTCTATATAAAATCCTACAAACTCTAATTGCGCGGCCCTTAATAATTCCCTATGCAGTTGTGGGGGCCCCTTGATATGGTTATAGTGCAATAGGCCCCAAAACACTATTCTAATTATTGAGGCCCCTATATTAGACCCCGGAAGCGTTCAGCCCAGCAACAGGAGGCCGAAGTTGCTGTCGAGGCTGCCACCGCTCCCCTTGAAGATGCCCTCGCCGGCCTTTGTGCTTGAGAGTTTGTTTTCGGGGTTCCTTATTATAACTATGGTACTATAGTATAAAATACCCCCAAACCCTGGTCGAATCATTGAGGGTCCCATATTACGGTTTCACGGGTTGCTTGCTACTGCCTTGGTCTTGTATCCGAGATGAGGCATTGGACACGCGATCTCTATGGACGGGGGGAAGGGATGGGGCTCTTTTTAGGGGAAGAGTTAGTTCGTCACAAAGTTTAAGCATGCCTCCTGTAACCCGGTTTCGGATTTTTTTGAATATGATCTTCAGTTGAGTGCATTTTTCTCAAGTTGTTTTGCTTTGCATTCTTGGCTCTAGGTTTCGCAGAAATTGTGGGCATCGAGCTTCGAAAGATGGGCAACGCCTGGTACTCTAAGTGTGACGACTTACGAACACTCCGAACCCTAAACCGTAAGCTATGGTATCTCAAGCCTTGATGCGCACTCCCAAGAAGCCCAAGCCCTCACCACGACAGAAACTTGCTGTCAGAGTCGACAGGCTCATGCCCGTTGTTACAATTATATGGGAAGCTGGTGCTAGTAACTAGTTCTGCGCGGGTGCTAGGGTAGGATTCTGGGCTTCGAGTCCACGGTGTACGCGGCTGCATGACTGAAGACCTGTTGGCTTGCGATCCTGCCTTTGCATTGAAATCCACCGCCACTCAAACAAGCGCATGTATAAACCCGCGACTACGACCACAACAACTAGAAAGTTGAAGCAGGTTTCTGCTCCAGGAGTGGCTGCAGGTCTGTAATTTATAAACGGTCTTCTTAGTGATTAGAAAAGGGATTCGGCATATATTATACTATAGTAACTATTCTACCAAGTACTCAACCTCCCATGGTACAAGCAGCTGGCCTCGTAGTAGCGGTCACAAAAATCCTCATGGCCTCCAGCAGAATGAGACTCTTTCAAGTCCGTATCTACCTCTTCAGTCACACGGTAGGACGGGCAGATCCTTCAGGAGAAGTTCTCTCGATTCCCCGAGCGGTGGGCCTGCCTTCTATGAGTGATGCCTTGAAGCGATCTCCAAAGTATCTATCGAGGCTGCCCAGAATGGCGTTGTTCTCCTGACACCGCGGCATTGGCAATGGCGAAGGACTGGCGAGGTTTTGCCGTGGCAACCAAGAGGTATCCGCAGTTCGTCATCCGATCGAGAAACTATGAGGCTCTAGCTGGTACAAATGTATCAAAACAAGAGTACAAATACGGGCGTCCTCGTCTAGGCTTGCTCTTAACATTGACTGTGGCGAAGTTACGAGCTGCACAAGCAGAAAAGAAACATGCACCATGCCCAAGAATCATGAAACAGTGGAAACCCATTCATGGAACAGAAACTGGCACCCAGGTGTCCTGGTGTGACTGTACACTATTGATACTTGTACTTGTCGAGTAAGATAAGGGCCTTGATAAGCAAAACGGGGTTTTGCGGTGTGCCACAGTCAGTAACAAATATTAAATCGGGCGATGATTGTTCTGTTTGACATCATTCTCCTTCTTATTGTCTATGGCATTTGCATGTAGCCACAATCGTTGTCATCAAAGCACGGCCCTAAGGTAAAAACAATCCAGACTTCGACGCTCCCACACTTCCTCGTCCAGGTCCGCACAGATCTCGATGAAGCCTGCAGACCGAACCTGGGATAGGCCGTGTATGGACGAGATGATAATCTGGCAGGGCGCAAACTTCACAAGGATACTTCTGACCTGAGCTCCCAAAACCTCATTAAGCCAACCCCATGACAGAACCTGTCTCGAGTTTACTTTGAAGCAAGTTGGGTACGGCCCCCACTCAGTAACAGTTGAATAATATTCATAATATAGATATAGTAGGACCTTGATAATAGCCCTGTTATAGACTCTTACTGTTTGGGGGCCGTACCTAAGAAGCAAGTTACCTCCACGAGAAGATGCGGTGCCACGAGATTCATGGGATGAGGAGCCTGGCAGGGCAGCATACATGTTTCTGGAGGAGTGAAAAAGCCTATAATGGGCTATATCATGGGTATATAATGGCTATATTCAGGGTATATACCTAGGGGTCCTTATTAAGGAATCCAGGGCTGGGAAGCTTTTCGGATGGCGGTTTAAGGAGCGATGATTATTCCGAAGTGCTGCGACACAGCGTTTCGAGTTCAGGAACCGATGTCGAAGCGAACGCTGCGAGCAAACTAGGGCAAGCAAGCTTTAGGGTTGAGGGTTCTCAATTCAACAGTAGCTCAGAGTAAAGGTTTGAACGGTAGTTGGACATTCGAAAAGCACGAAGCGTACGTCAGTGCCACATCCTGTCGCAAGCCCTCAGCAATCTTCTGCGCCACCCTGTTAGGGCACCCCCCCTCAAAATAAACAACAAAACGCCCGTAACCCTAGATCCTTGAAGATGAGCTGTGTCTCCCGAACGTCCTTGTTGCTGGCTGCCGGGGTCGAGAGAGGGTTCAGGGCTTGTCGGAGCTTCCAGTGGCATCTTACCATGTTTTGACCCTCTTCATTTTGCGATGGTGCTTTAAGAAGCCACGGCGAAAACCCAAAAAACATGCGGGGTGCTGGACGCGGCTCTTTTCCTGTAAGCATTGATGTGCTTGATGTTAAGTGGGTACTGACTGACAGATACGAAACCGGTCTATGTGGGACGGATCTAAAGCGACGATGTGTTGACAACCCCAAGTCCCATGAACCGTCGCGACGCTCTCTGAATGCAAAAAACGAAACCTCTGCACCAAAAGGTTGAACACTAAAACTTCCCATGAAATCAATGACTGGCGTCTCTATTTTCGCCGACGTTGCCGCCATTCACCACGGCCAGTGTCCAGCTTAAGTTTCCACACATGAAGTCCTTGGAAGGGGTGGACTTGGGATGTCGGGCTAAGCAAGGTTTCGAGGCTTCTGGTTCTGGGCTTCGGGTGCAATAAGGTGTTTCGTCTTGAATAATTACGTAATTACGTGAGTGTTGTGCTTAGGGCTTCGGGTTTAGAGTCATCGGTGGTAGTGTAGGATTCATGTTACGGGCACCAAGACAGAAACCTGCAGTGACGCAGTGTATCCTTCTACACCTTTGCGCACAGGCTTGTGTGAATCCCGCCTGGATGTGTCGCACCTGTTCTCTGAACAAGGCCAGACACAGAACGAGCTCAACTAAGCCACTAAGCTATACCTGAAACCCTGCAATCCTGAACCCTACGTCCCTTCCTTGAAGCTCGATACCTATATGTAAATACTTGTAGCACAGCTGAGGTTCAGCGAAAAGTCCCACAAATCTCGGGATCCTCCTCCCGATGCCCGAACCCCAAAACCAGATTCCAAGTTTCTATACAGGAACTCTACATCCCGCGCTCGAAATCCTCAACCCAAAAGCCCCGTCAGCGAAAGTTTTAAGCGCGGCTTACGAATCATCGTCCAGGCTCCTGCGATGGTTAAACTGGGAGGGGTTTCTACCGGATGTCGTCTTCTATCTTATAACTATAATGACCTCTCTTCGTTGCCTTTACCGTTGCTCACTGCTGTTCTTTCGAGACCTCGTTGCTGCTACAGCAAAGCTCGGTTTTATGGGATTCTCTGGCCGTGGTTTGAAAGGAGATCTATCGAACTTGGAGTGAGCTGACTGCTCTAGTGGCTGCACTATGTGAACTTGAAGACTTGAAGAAGCACTCGCCACATAGGTATACAGTATATACCAATAATAACAAATGATGCCCTTCTGCAAAACTTCGCTAAGCCCTAACAACTCAACTCCAACAATCAACCTGCAGCCGCGTCACTATGAGTCTCATAGTCATGAGCCCCTGATTGTTCAAGCCATCATCGCCTTTGACAGAGTAACCAGGCCACCTGTACCTCGAATGCTTTTCGGGTTCTTTGGTTCAAAACGGGTTGGGGCTCTTTCTGCCTCCCGCATTGGTTTAGTGGATTAGGGTTGGGGGCTGGAGGTAGCCGTCTGCGAGGCAATCCGAATCATGAAAAGCCTGGGATGGGCAGTTACTACCCCCAGGATTGAGGATCCTTCTCCTAATTTCACGAAACTACCAAACGTGGAACTGGATGTAGCCACCTCTTAGAAAATCAACTATCAAACTCTCTGCGTCAGTAGCCTAAACCCTACAGAAACTAAGCCCCCTGACTAAAACAATACTTGAGAGACACCCATGTGAAGCTACGGGAACTTCCCCCGGGTTTTGCAAGCCCTTCGCACACGACAGGGCTCGTGCATCCACAAGGGTACTATAACCATAAGGGTTCAACAAGTGTAGTAGACAGGCCACATATATATATATACATATTTGTATACTTACTTATGATGAAAGGTTCTGTAGCGTTTTGGGGTTTTCAGCGTTCAGGGTTGGAGGTTCAGACAAGGAGCTGTGCGGAGCAAAACGGCACTTTAGTGTCTTCTGTCTCGTCACCTGGCAGCATTTAGCGGAATGCTGGTGCCTCCAACAGAGGGCTCCGAGTTGCGTAGCTTACAACACAAAACTGCAAGACGCAGCGCCTGCGGGATACAACCTCCAATCGAAATTGAAAGCTGTCTCATGTGCACCTTGGGCTGGCCTATGACACAAACCTGTGAGATCAAATCCGAACATGGGAAACGGAATCTGCGTTCGCCTGTGGCCAGTGGCTCAGAATCGCGTGAGCAGCTCCGAACGAATTCTTCCAGGAGAAAACGTGTAGCGACCCGACCCGAGATTGCAGAAGTCTAAAGACCCAGAGCTCTAAGCCTCTAAACTGCTGGATCATGAGCCATATGTTGGCTATGCATCATAAGTGCAACTGCCCGCCACATGCCTGGGTCCAGAGGATCGCAGCCCCAGGTGTTAACGAAGAAGTTGTTCAAAGCCTGCAGTCGCAAAATGATAGGCTCGGCTTAGGGTATATTGCCTTCGGATTTGTGAGGGTCGGGGAATTTGATTCATGGTTTGGGGCTGGGGGAATAGAGTTTAAAGTTTTCATCACCATGCCGGCGTACCTTAGCACACCAAGCACCCGTGTAAGTCGGAACTTGTAGCAACCCTTACAGGAAAGCTTGTAGGAATTTGCAGAATCCTTTGCTGAGCTGCACGGATCTGACCCTCTTGCGCCTCGTACACTCCGTACTCGTCCTTGCCGGTTACCTCAATCTCACCCTCGCCGTCGCCTTCTCCTGCAGAACATCCCCTGGAGCAGCGCTGAGCTGTAGACAGGAAACCTACCTATAGTCTCCATTGTAGTTCCTTTTTTGGGGTTAACCAAATCTCTATTATAGGATCCTAACCATAAAACTGGTTAACCAAAAAAGGAACTACAACGGAGACTATAGGTAAAACCCAGACCCCGAATCGAAACCCTAAACCTTTTCTCTGGCTACTGGACTCAAGTCCAACCTTACAACCCTTTTTTGCACACCAGAAGTCCTGTGAGCTCTATGAGGATGAAGGGGACTTTCGTGGTAGAGTCCAGCTCCCGCAAATTCCTGGCCCATGGCCGCTGGATGCTTTTGACACTCACACTCGCAGCGACACGAGTTCCGACAACATTCAAGCTGTGCTAGCTTGTCAGGTAGGTATCACCTAGTAAGCCGTGCCGTTAATCATGCTAAACATTCCACGCCAACAACAAGTCACACTCATGGGATCATAGGTGCGCAGCACGTTGACAGCAGCCCTTCACCAGGAGCACTCGGCACTAATCCCCACAACGACGTAAAAGACAACCTTCTAGTTCGGTCCCTGTGAAGGGTAGGTGAAACAGTTTCCCTATCCCTTCTGTTACAGCTGCCTTCATGCTTCGTTTCATGCCAGCTTCAGACACATCATATATCAAGCGGGGGTATCAGATCGCCGCTGGGTTTAGGGTTTAGGGGTTTAGGGCTTGGGATTTGGGGATTTTGGGTCTCTACATGTCCGTAGGGTTTAGGGGTTTAGGCTTTGTTCAGCCGACTGGGCCGCCTCGTCACTAGCACCTGCCCCAAAGCCCCAAAATACATGCTCAGCAAATAATGGCATCTAGGGTTTTTGGTTTAGGGTCTCTTGAAGCTCTTCCTGTTTGTTGCTGTAGGTCTTTCGGCATCTGATGCTTAATCCATGGGATAAACCCTTCGAAACTGGACCTGCTGGATGCCAGAGAGGGCTTCCTTCCAGGACGGTGGCGAAACCCAAAATCCAAGCTCAAGCACGCAAAGCTCGAGCTCTAAACCCGAAAACAACTAAGCCGCAAGCCCTAACACTCGAAGACCCTGGCTCCCAAACCCTAAACTCTAAACCCTAAACTCTAAACTGTAAGAGGGGAGCCCGGGGGCCTCAGGCGCTCGTGGACGGTCTTGTGGTGGGTCTCATCCACTGCCACCGCCCTGAGCTCGTGCAAAAGAGGAGTCCCAGGGCCATCCCCGAGAGGCTTCGCGATTTTTATGGTGGGGCTTTGGAGTTGAGGGTTTTGGGGTTTAGGGTGTAGGATTGGGTAGGGCTTTGCTACGGGTTTTGGGTTTTGGTGTTTAGGGTTGGGGCCCTTTCTTGCAGGTTTGGGAGTTTCAGGTTTACAGGGCTTCAGGGTTTGTAGCTTTAGGGGCTTTACGCTGCACTTTTAGTTTTCGATGCCGCATACCCTCTGCCCTTGCACTTCCTACCCGAGGCTAGGTCACGCCGTTGAACGAAATACTTGCGCTTCGAATGTAGCTACCACCGTTGGGGTTTCAGGTTTAATCCACCTTTAGTCTACCACCACCAGGCTCAGAAACAAACACGGACAGTACAATCCTAAACCCTAAACCCCAAACCCCCAAACCCCTGAACCCCTACACCCCTAAACCCTAAAAACCCTACAAGTAAGAAAGTGCAAACTGCAGGCCCCCAGCCGAAGCCATCTTCAGCCCAACACCTACTTGGAGGATCATGGGACTTAGTAAGTGCGGTTATAAGTACCCTAATTGAGGTTATAAGTAACTGTAAGTATAGTTACCTTAATTATAACCCGAGGTACTAAGTCCCATGATCCTTTAAGTATTGTCTGGACCCGGACGCTTCAGTAAAGGCACCACCCAAGGGCAAGACCAAGATCTGGGATAATGTTAAGGGCAGGTTCTAGCATAGAGACTTCAAGGGGATACGATCCCGAATTTTTGTTCAGCCCAAGCAATACTGTATTACTTACACGAGCTTGGCTCATGTTCCAAATTCTGGCCCTGGTGAGGTCAGGAAATATCAGGAGCCCCTGTGCTCTTGTTGAATGTCCCGCCGGCTGGACATGCCGGGCATGGGAATGGAACCCTCTTGCAATCCAGGCTTGTGCGTACAGCCCTGAAGCCCTACACTGCAACTGCAGAGCCCCACTCGAAAGCCGCAAAACCCTAAAAGCCTCATAGCCCTTAAGCCCTGAACCTCTAACCAGCTCAAACCTACAACCGTAAACCATACACAAAGACCCCGTAAACCCCAAACGGCCCTGGAAACCTAAAGCCCTAACCCTAAACCCTAAACTACCGTAAACCCCGCTAAAACCCCCTTCGTTTTTCTAACTGGGCTTGGGGACTAGCCAAATCCGCGCATGACGGCCCCATGAAACCCCTAAACCCTTAACCCTAAAACCCCCTAAACTCCTCAACCCCTTTTAAGCACGGACTTGGAGTGCGGCATACGCTCCAAGTCCGTGCTTCCCAATGTGCTCCTACACCCTAAACCCTAAACTCCTCGCCAACTGCTTGAGCTCCTGACTCTCGAACATTTGCAGGTGTCTCTGGCTCTTTCTCCTTCCGGCTTGATCGAACTAATATAGGGTTCCTTCAAGGGTTCTATAATAAGGTTCTTTTATGTAGGGGCCTAAATAATTAGAATAGGATTTTAGTGCCCATCTACAAGGTGTCTCTGGCTCCTTCTCCTTCCGGCTTGGTAGGAACCAATATAGGGGCCCTAAACAAATGGAGTAGAGTTCCCTTAAAGGGATCCTTTGAAGGGATCTATAATTATAAGGGCTTGATGTAAGGACCCTAAATAATTAGAATAGGATTTTGGGGCCCATTATACTATAAGGTGTCTCCGGCTCCTTCTCCTTCCGGTGCGGTTATGGCTGTCTTGTTGTTTCAGGCCTCTTCTCCTGAGCCTGTTAGACTGTTAGGGCTTAAGGCCTTTAAGTCTGTATTAGCGTAAGGTTTACGAGTTTACCGACAGCAACCGAGAGAGAAAGGCGCGATTCCTACCTACCACAGTAGGTATCCCAGTTTCGGCTTGTCTACCTCAGGTAGATCATTATTGCGAAAGGCTAGCAGCAACCAATATAACAACCATGATATACACACAACCCTGACCTGCCCGAGATCAAAGCCATTGCAAACATTCCGATTTCAAAGCACGGAGGGTAGCTCAATGTGCTAACTCAACTGTTCGAGGCCGGTTAGTGTCAGGAAACCAACCGTCTGGAAACGGTCACCCACGAAGACTTCAATATAGCACAGATGACCTTGACCTGCCCGCAAGACCAATACACTCGACAGGCGTTCCACTGTAGCGAAAGTACCAACCTAACTTCAGCAGCTAGAACAGACAAGTACAAGGTTTCATGGTTGCTGGCGAGTGCATCTCTGACCTGCTAGTGGGAATCGAGTTGCGAGGCGCGAAGAACGACTCCGAAACCTTTCAATCCTCAACGTAGGCCTTATACGGTGTACAAAGGGAACTGCAAGTTTGCAAAAATTCCAAACACTATAGTTCAGAGATTCTATCTAGTATGCTGGCCATCCGTGAACCCGTTTTTTTGCCACTGGACTCGAAATCTAGCCAGAACTTTCACCCCTTGATCCTGTTGACCGAGGGGCGCGTGCATCCGTGAACCCTGAACCCTAAACCCCTAAACGAACCCATGGCTGTCCTCTACCGGATCCGAGGCCAAGGATGCAGAAGCACAGCACCCCATGTGACGTCCTTCCGCAACTTAGCGAATAGGGCACCCGTTTATAGTATTATGGCCCCTTATGGGAGTTTCCGGAAAATTAGGGGTACCTTACTTGGGGGGTCCTTTAATAAGGATCCTACTAATTAGGGTACTATATTAGGGTCCCCTGCTTTGGGATTATGGGCACCAGAACACTTCTCGAATTATTAAGGCCCCTATATTCGCGAGATATGTTGGCTGCAACCGACAGCTGACAATTTTTTTTGCGATTTGTCCGGTTGGGTTTCAGGGGTACGGTTTAAGTTTAGGGTTTAGGGTTTAGGCTTCAGGGGTTTAGGGTTAAGATGGGTTCCTGTCAGAGTCAGCATTCTGAACTCATACAAACACATGCCTCTCTCAAGAACTCTGACAGACGAAACTCGGGACAGCATCACAGAGCGCCTCGCCTGCTCCAGATGCAGGGATCTGCCGGAAAAGGGTATGCAGGGCTAAGCAAATTCTACGGAGACTGATTAATTAGTTGCAAGAACGGGGAAGGAGCCTGGAGACCGCCAGCACTATCCGTCTTATGGGTAACGACTCGGCTAAGAAACCAGAGAACTCCGCTTATCGAGCCGGCTTAGATTCGTGCTTCATTTTGATCTAAGCAAGCATGCGTCAGCGGGTGCTGTGCAATCCAGAGTGGCAGCGGGCTTGGGAACTTTCAGCAGAGCTCCAGAGCACACCGAGGCGGCCGATCACGCGAACACACATTGATTCAAAGCGGCAATGTCAGCTGGGCTGATGGCTTCTGCCTGCTAAGATGTGGCTGGCAAGGGGTGTGGCATGGTCTGCCCCAACTTACCCGTTCGAGTTGGGATGCCTCCAAGATTGACTTGCGAGATGCGTTGTTCCGTGGCCTGGTTTCTCTTAGGCGCGCTGACACTACTGATACGATAAAGCATTCAGTAGCATGAGTAGCAGATTAACGCAAGCCTGTCTGCACCTGTGCCTGCGACAAACTATGGGCAATATGATGTTGAGAAGAACGCCTGGCTCGTCACCGGAAGCACCTTCAACTCTACAATGAGGCTCTCTTTTGCTGGTGGGCATGAAACGATCCATGGTGACGCAGCTGTACAAGAATTAAACAATACAGTCTAGCTTAAAGACTGGCATACAGCTCCGCCATCATCTCTTTGCCTCGGCGACACACATGCAGGCAAGGTAATACAGGGGCCTTAATAATTCGAATCGGGTTTCCGGGCCCATTGTACTATACTCACAATAAGGACACCGCCCCCCAAAATACCATTGGTCATACGACAGGCCCCTGTATATTAAAGAGTGTTGCATCGACTCGTCTTGCAACCGACGGATCTGAACCTGAACCCTCACATCCTGGGGCCCTAGACTCCTAGAGCCCAGACCCTGAACTTTAAACCTCCAAACCCATGGCAACACAGGAAACTTAAGAAGCCACATAAGCGCAAGGAGGCCCCGAACATGGTCCCCGTGCCCCGAAAGGAAGGGAAGGGAAGGAACAAGAGGCCGCAATCGATTGGAATGGCGGTGGGGATCACCCGAAACCTCATGAACGGTCCGTTGTTTCTTGCTATCATCAGTCTTCTTCTTGTACATCTGGTGCCTTACGCATGCAGCAAAAGATGAGATACTTGACATTGTCCTAATTCATAATGTTATTGGATTTTCCGGCTGCGTGGGTGTTTGTCTCTGCTGCTGGCCTTGTGATTTCTCAGTGCAGCTATGATCGTCGCCCCTGGCCCTACCCTGGCCATGTACCCTTCACCCTTCACCGCACCCGAGGCCCGCACAGAGGCTTTCGAACTGAGGCGCGGTTAAACCATCACTGCCGGAGGCCTGATCGGGGCATGCTAATACCGTGTTGGGACGCCAGAAAGGGCTCCATCTACAGTTTATGCCATTCTGACTGCTACTGGTTTAGGGCTGACGGTATATGGACCAAGCTACTACTACGACGACGACTACCACTGCTACAGCATGGCGATGAAATAGAGTGCAGGGTTTACGGTGTCACTTGATGCATGCTCACGAATGAGCAAGAATACAGATCGTTAAACCATTGCAACATCTTGCTCTCCACCACGATAGTGCCCAAAGAAGCCCAACCCCTCAATCCTTGAGGCCGAAATCGTAACCCAAAGCTTGAGACTCAGACTCGGAAGCCCCACGAGAGAACCCTTCAGGGTTCCTTTAAGTTGCTCTAGGGGTTCTGTGATAAGGTCCCCTTTAAGGGTGCTATAGAATAGGATGCCCTTAAAGGAACCCGAGTACAGAACCGTAATGGTGCCCTTAGCGGGAACCCCATTACAGAACCCTGACCCGTAGTACGTAGGAATTACCCTGAAAGGTGAGGCTAGATTATAGAACCCTATAGAATCCTTCCTGGAACACCGTAACCCCTAAACCAAAACCCATAAGCCCTCTAGAACGCTGAAAAGAACCTTTAGCCAATCATCTGTGCTCCCTCTCTGAGAGGATGGCGAAGGAGTAGGCCCGCTGTTTCACGGAGCTCAAGTGGTCGCCCTGTCAATGGGACTGGCAAGGGGCTTGGGTGTTATGGGACTTTGGATTTCAAGGTTTTTCTGAGACTTTGGAGATTGAAAGATCTCCTAATGCTTCTGAGGGAAAAAATAACGAGAGCTCGTTTTGGGGACTCAGGTCCCGCAGCCTTTCCGGATTATGGGTTTTGGGTTGAGCCCCGGAGCTTTTGCCTTAACAGCTTGGGGCCTTGGCTCACAGTTTACAAGAGTTTGTGTCGGGTCTAAAGGTGAAGGGCCTTGCGACCCAGGCTTCTAGGAGTTCCTGGCGATTCGGCCTTCGGACCGGTTACGTGCTGTTACAGTTGAGGGGTTTAGGGTTTAGGGGTACATAAGGGTTTAGGGGTTTAGGCTAAGGGGTTAGGGTTTAGGGTCCAGTCCCCATTGTGGCTCCTTGTTGCTTCCAACAAATAGGAACTAACCCTTCTTGCTAAGCCAAAACCTACTAATTACAGCTATGCAGACTATCGGTAACGCCAGGAAGAGGCAGAATCCTGCTTTGACGGGCTTGGTGACGGTTGGCCTAATTCTAACCTGTCGCTTCAACCCCCATTTGTTGGGGAGCTTGAAGCGGCTTGGGGTTTAGGGTGCAAGGTGCCCGACTGTGGGAGGACTCTACCCCAATACAAAGTCCGCGCTGTTTCGTCGATAGCCAGCTCACAGCTTGGATCCAATCCAGACCCCCCCATCGACATTGATCGTGGCGCCATTGACATAGCTTCCTGCCGGACAACATCAGGCTAATCATTGTGCAGACTTCCCAAAACCTTCAGAACCCAAGACATCAGAGCTCTTCTGTCAGCGGCGTCCTGCGCGCGAGATGAGGAAGATCCTGCATCAAGATCGGCCATCGACGGAAATGGGGGCGGATATTTGAGGAATAGTGAAGAGGTAAGAAACTAAAGTTATATCTACTTATAACCCCAGTTAAGGTACTTATATCCCGACTTACTAAGTCTCATGATCCTCCAAGTAGGTTGAAGGATTTAGAGTGTCAAGTTTAGGGTGTAGGTTCGGGGTGCAGGGTTTCGGGTCTAGGGTTTAGGGCCTAGGGCTTAAGGTTTACCTTAACCCCAAATAACCTACCTTTTAAGGACCCATATAAGGAAATCATAATAAGGAACCCTAGAAATGTAGGTTCCTGAGGGTCCAGGTATGGTCTAAGAATGGCTCAAGACCCCGAACTTCCCAGAAATTTGGGGGGTTCCGAAAATAGGGGACCCTAATACAGTACTCTATGTAAATAGTAGGATCCTTCTTATAAGGACCCCAAAATAAGGTACCCCTAGCATTTGGGGCCGGGGAGTTTCAGCTCTCGCACTAAAGGGCTTTTCAGGCGAAGCTGCACCGGTCGGGCTTCGGGCTCCACGATGAGATTGGGACACGTTCCGATCGTGATGCTTCCTTCGTATACATGTATATATATATGTATATATACATACATACATATATATATATATATATATATATATGTACACGTAACTATATATACACACACCACAAAACCACAAGACTCCACTGCGAAGCCAAAGGTCCTAACCGACTCAAACCCTGCTACTGCCATGATGGGCTCTGAGAAGGGTCGTGAAGAGAATGACGACGACCAGGACGATGATGACATTGGTCATGATGATTCGGTGATGGTGCGGCTGCTGGCGTTGGTGACGGCTTCCGTGGCGATGAAGAACATGAAGGTGATGCCTACTACATCGGTCGTGCTGATAGTGGTGATGATGACGAATCCTGTTCGTGCAAGTCTTGCTGTTCTTACTACATTGCTTAGCTCTCCCAGTGACATATGCCGCCAAGCTTCGTCGTCCCAGCGATGTCGTGCGTCTCGCCCAGACGCTTCATAGGGTTCCCGGACGCGATGTGAGCCTGTGTCTGCAATTCGGGCCACTCCCCAAACGGCTCGGCTTGCACGGCCCGGTCTAGCTTTGAGTCAACATCGTAAGCTTCAAAGACTTGAGATTTTCGCTCTTGGCGCTCGGTGATTGGGATCTCTTTGGCTCCCAGAGTTGGGATATGTGGAGTGTTCCTGGAAGTTCATGGGTAGTTATAAGTGGGGCTTATAAGGGTAACAGTTACTATGAACACTATTAGGGGAAGTATAACCTTACTTATAACTATACCCATGAACCTCCAAGTATGCCGTGTGATTCGGGTTCACAAGGGCATGGCTTGTTGTGCTTGCACTGCGGGGTCTATATACGTAACCCCATAAGGACAAGAAGAGTATAGCTCCCTCCATAAACTGCACACCATACAGTAGAATCCAGAAAGTTGGAATATGATTATCCTAAACCCTTTATGGCAAATTATAGGGTATCCTACCCTGAAACCATATTCCAACTTTCTGGAGTTCCCTTTAAGCCCTACACCATGAAGCCCTACAGCACACTGTGTACACCCTGAAGTGGGTGCTTTGCACTCTCAGTCTCAAACGCTCCATCCGAGGGTTCTTGAGTTCGAGCTTAGGACCCACAAAGTCTTGATTTCTCTAGGCTTTTAGGGTACGGCTTGGGGTCAAGGATTCATATGCATTCATGAACTAGGGTTTGGGGTGGCCAGAGATGTCAGCACCACAGGAAGTCACACAGAGCAACCACAAAGAAAAGCTCCGTAACTCCCTAACTATGGAACAATGGTAAAACCGGGCCTTAATAATTAGAATAGGGTTTTGGGGCCCATTATACTATAAATATAATAAGGACCCCCCCCAAGAAGCCCGAAACTCCGAAAAACCCAGTGGGCGGTTTGATCCAACAGCAGAGGGGGGGGCCTTGAAGCTCTTGACTGCCGGATGGTCTGGATTCTGCCAGTTCTCGTATGCAGGCCTCTCTTGCACTGGCCGGGGATTCGGGGCTGGAAGGCTGAAGTTTGGGCCTGAAAAAAGGCACTGGGCTTTCTGGCACCAGGGATTTGGGTGGAAGGCTGCAGGAGTTTGGGCCCGAAACGAGTTTGGTACCTCTGGCGTTGGTACGTGCAGGAACCCGCATTATGGAGATGAACCTGCCCTGCCCTGCCCTGGCCCCAGGCCTTGGAACGAACCATTGGAGGGTTTGGGCTATCTTACTTGCAGGTTCACATTTAGTCATAGGTAGGGCTTATAAGTCGGGTAACTATACTATAATCATAAGCCATCTTCGGGGACTTGTGACTCTTCTTCTAACTACCCTCCAGGTAAACCCTGGACATTGCCCCCCTGTTGCGGGCTTTGTGCTTTGTGTTGGGTCCGGCAGCTTCGAGGATTTTAGTCTTCGGTCATTACCTAGCAAGGGTTTTTGAGGACCTAAACTTTAATCTTGTTTTGGTGTGACCTTGCTCCGTGCCCAAAGGTTGGATCACAGATCACTGACAGAGTGAGGCATCTGACGATCGGTGCATCACCTGACTCATTGAAGAGCCGCAGACGTCAGGCCACATTACACAACGGATTTCTAGTTGCAGTAGATGTAGCTCGTCTGTGTAAACAAGTGCAATATCGGGGTCTGCACGATTACGAGCTTCCTGTGTCTGTAACACTGTAACAGTCGTTGCAGAATTACGAAAGACTGAAGCACTTCGAGGAGCTGTGAGCGTGCAAGGATGTTAGGCACCAAGAAAGCACATAAGTAAAGATTAGGATACGGATTTCCCATACAAACCCTCTCATAATGGAGCTCAATAAGGTACCTCTTAGCCTTATACACTCTAAAAACCTCAAGGGGCCTGTAGTTGCTCGCCAGCATTCTGCTGAAGAAAGGCCTGGACGGGAGCTATGGCTGGGGTGGACTCGAAAAAGCCGGGCACATCATCACTGTAGGGTCCTTGTAATACTCAACTGCTAGACTGTTTAAGATCTGCGTGTCCCCTTGTTTCTGACACTTCCTTAGTTTTAACTCAGAGATGCTATATCTGCGAATTGTTCGGATATTCTAGGGCGCACTATTGAGCATCATGGCTTTGGCTTGAAGGGCTTAACGCGTGAACAAGATTCGCCGGGCCCTCAAATTCACTGAAGGCTGCTCCGATCTCAGACGAGCAAGGTCCAAGCATAGCCCCGTGGTGCCTGTGCAATCCTTAGTAGCTGAGTTCATAAGCCCAAAAACGTGTACACTTTTAGTTTCATAGTGGGTAATATTATCCCAAACAGTGTAAAGTGTATCCACTCAGCTACTAAGAATCAGATCACCAAGCCCATCCAATTTTCACAAGCCTCTTGCATCCAGGCCCCTTCACTTGAAGGCCCTCTAAACTAAATCCTCTCTAGGATGACGAGCCACCATTCTCACATCCCCACAGAAGCAAATCTGCTGGTGCGGAGGCACTAACAGCCAAACTGCTGCACCCCAATAGCCAAGCGATTCCATTACAACCAGGCAAATGCCCCACAAGCATCCCCTACGCCCAAGTCTTCACCAAAACCCGATCTGCCCTGGCCCTGCCCCGAAGTCCCAAAGCTGTCCCTGCGCGCCCTGGCGAGATGGCGTTGACCGTGATGTTGCGTGGGCCTAGATCTCGCGCGAGGTGCCTGCAGTCCAGGCTCAACTTTGGCCTGGTTCATCCAACTTAGTTGCTGGGTTCATAAGTCCAAAAAAGTGTACTCTTTTAGTTTTATTGCGGGTCATATTATCCCAAATGGTGTAAAGTGTAACCACTCAGCTACTAAGCCAAGGTCAAAGAACGGAAACAGGTAATCTGTAGGGGCCTTAATAATTAGAATCGGGTTTTGGGGCCCATGATGCTACAAGCATAATAAGGAACCCCCAAACCGGTATAGGTAATTATTTAGGCTATAATATCAAACCTTCACAAGGATGAATTCCAAAGCCTTCCATAAGATCCCACGCTTCACGATGCCCCCGACAACCTTTTTGGTGCCCGCACGACATTGGAGCACTGGTCACCCCAGACTCGGTCAGGGATGCAAAGCATGGATCGCTAAGTAGTACTAGTCTTTAGTCCTTGGGTTTCATGATTGCAGGGTGAGGTAAGCCCGAAGCCCTGGAAGGCTTAGAACCTTGATCGTTTATGCAATCCGGTTTAGGAATGAAGCCCCCGGCGCTTGCCGAGATGAATTCTCGGTACAAAGCCCTTGCGCAGCTTGCGGCTGCCAGGAATCAGCCCCATCACTGCCACGGGACCGTACCTGTTAACCTTCAGGAAGCTTCACTAATCAGAACACAATGCACCATAACTGCCTTAAGCCCTAAACCTCTATATGGCCTACAACAAGTAATCCTGTTTTGCAACTTTGCTTAGGGCCTGGACAGATCCTTGCATCACGGCCCTAAACCCTGAACCCCTAAACCCCTTGGCAGCAAAGACTGAGTAGCTCCTAAGCCCTTTTTGAAACTCGGCTTGCAGATCCTTGCATGACGGCCTTTCGTGTTCACCCAACTGTGTGCAGGTGCAGTACTCGGCCATAGAAACCCTAAACCCCTAAACCCTAAACCCCTAAACCCCTAGACCCCTAAACCCGAAATCCTGAACCCGAAATTCTGAACCCCTGAAACCCTAAATTCTTAAACCCATAAACCCCTAAACCCTAAACCCTGAACCCCTAAACCCCAGGAGCCCCGAAAGGCTCGTAAGCTTCAGAGGCCCTTGGACATGGCAACCATTCGCTGATACTCTTCCAGCTTCATGCGGCGGAACTCCTCCAACGAAGCACTCATTAAATATGGGTAGATGCATATGTACATATGTACAATATGTATATATGTATATGTATATATGTATGTATGCATGCATGCATGCATGCATGCATGCATGCATGCATGCATGTATGTATGTATGTATGTATGTATGTATATATGTATTATATATATATATATATGTATGTATTTACATATACATTTACACCCCTTTTGTACAGATGAAGGTGTATTTATATTTATATTTATATATATATATACAAACTAACTATATTAGGCTTACCAGGTTTCGGGTGCATCTAGGCCTGAAAGGTGCTTGGGCCTATAAGCATAATCACTGGGTTCATGCTACTTTCAATACAAGGCTTGGAAACCTGGAGGACCCATCCTGGGCATCAGGATTTTGGAGTTTCCGAAAATTGGGGGTACCTTACTTTGGGGCCCTTATAATAAGGATCCTACTATTTAGGGTACTATATTAGGGTCCCCTGTTTTTCGGAAACTCCCATTTAAGGCTCAAGGTCCCCGGATCGTTTGGGGCAGAGACTCTCAATTGTCGGATCTTGGCAACCCGAAACCGTGAACGACCCCATGCGCTTGCCCTTAGAGCATCCGTCTAGGATCCCTTAAAGAACCCCCTTTTTCAAGGGACCCCCCAATCAAATAGTATTAAGGCCCGAATCCGGCTAGGGTCTACCCACTCCCAGTTTGAACGCTCCAGGGTGAAGCCGCTCCGCATGTCGGCGCCACTGTCGGTCGGCATTGAGGATTTGCGTTTTAGGGGGGGATTTATGGAAGCCTAATCTAGGGGCCTTAATAATAAGAACAGGGTTTGAAGTTTGGGGGCCCATTATACTATGACTTACAATACCTGGACCCCTCAAAGTAGGTAAAATTATGGCCCAAAACCTGTAAAAGGCTATTATTCTACATACTTCTGGGGTTCAGGTTATAATAAGGCCCCTACAGCAGGCCGTGGTTTCTCCTTCTCGGCCGCCTTTCGCGTCACCAGATCGACCTGATCATCCACCTGGGCCCATGCGAGGGCGCTTCGTCTAACCAGTGATTTGGGGGGCTTTAGGGTTTAGGGTCCCTTGGCTCTTTAGCTCCTTATCTAGTAGGGATTATCATCATCCCTGGCTCCTTAGCTCCCCCAATATCATTGCTTAGTCGTCTTGCATAGAACCATCTTACAGGATCCTAGGGAACTTGAAGGGCTAAGAGCTGAGGGGAGGCCAGAAGGGGGGTTTGAGATTCTTGGGGTAGGGATTCCTTAATATGAACCCTATTTATGGGAACCCTAATCCCTACTAAACCCCCATAGGCTAAAACCCCTTTTGGACTCCTATGAAGATCCACCGAGCCCTATACCCTGGGGAGCCTTCTTAGGACGGTCGTAGGAGCTATCGAAATTCAGCTATCGATACTCTATTCAGTGGTACTACTGCACTGCAGACGTTAGGTCTAAATCACACATGCAGCGGCGACGAGAATTGAATAACTCCAAACTGTACCTGTAGTAATTAACCGATACCTGGACCCCAAAAGTATGTAGAATAATTGCCTTTTATAGGTTTTGGGCCATAATTTTACCTACTTTGGGGGGTCTAGGTAGTCAAGCCGAGCCGCCGATTTCTGCGCTCGCTCTGCGTCGGTCATTGGCTTGCACGTCCGCCGGTGGAACTTCCAATCTTCCTTTTGGCACGCTTTGGAGCCTTAGTGCGGCGGCTTTGAGTCTTCGAAGTTCAGGGGATTTGAGGCTCTCTGGGCCTCATTTCGTAGGGTTCGGGTGCTTTAAACAGGGAGGTCTTCTGATCGAACCTTCTGCGGGTCTTCTGCGGCCCAGACGACAAGCACTCGGCTTGATGAAAGTAAGCCTGCAGTAGCACAGCTGTTCGGACAAGGGCGTCCTTGGGCTAAAGAGCTGGAAGAACGATCTCTGACCGACAAGGACTATACATAAATAATCAGGTAAGGTTTTGGGATAGCCTACTATGTTCGCACAGAGGCTGTATGGGGCTGGAAGGAATACTATCACTTGTGATCCGGACCTAAGAAAACATGATATAATAAAATGCAATGGAATATGGTGAGATAACATATAACCTAGCAGAATACACTCGAACATAATACAATACAAATAAACTCATCAGGTCATAGAAACCGCTAGATACTATATATATATATATATATATATATATATATATATATATATATATATATGGTCACCCCCCCCCCATGACAGACCATGCCCTTTCGACTCAGTCGTAGTGCATGGTCTGTGATCGGGGGGAGGGGGCACTCAGCTTTCAAAGCCTCAATTCCAAAATTTCCAAAATTCTCTCCCCTAACTTTCCGGATTTCCAAAATTTCCAAAATTTCCAAAATTTCCGAAATTTCCAAAATTTCCAAAATTTCCAAAAAAATTCCAAAATTTCAAAAATTTCCAAAAAGTCCGCCCTTATGTTTTGGAAAAATCCTGTCGACTAGGTCGGGAAATTTTGGAAATTTTGGAAATTTCGGAAATTTTGGAAATTTTGGAAATTTTGGAAATGCGGAAAGTTAGGGGAGAGAATTTTGGAAATTTTGGAAATTTTGGAAATGCTGGAATCTGTTCTATATATGACTCAAGTAAGATTACTGTGTAGTGCTTACTATGTAGTGTATCAGCACAACCCTCATCCATACACGTGTGCTCTGTAATTCCTTTCTTGGTAGGACACCCGCGCGCCTTGTCGTGCTAGTCTCCGCATCGGACCAGATTACTTGCAAAGGCAAGGGCTGTCAATACTCATGCCCATATTTACACGAATATCTCTCTATCTATCTGTATATCTATATATACATATATGTATTGATACTCCTACATATAGTATTGCCATTGAACATACTGACATTGATCATTTGTTGAATGCTCAAGCTAATACCAGCATTACTACTAATATTACACTTCTATAAAGCTTAGTACGAATATGCATAACACAAATACTAAGATTGATTAGTATTGCTCTTAGTACTCCTACGCATATCAATAACCATATTCATATTGATAATAATGTATAATAATACCAATACTAACACACACCTGTATGTACTAATGTACATAAACATGCATACCACCATATTAAAATACAAATCCTTTAACTCACTCATGAATTCAACTGTTAGAATTTCACGTGGTCAAGAGTAATAACAATACAAACATTCTTTCGAATGTATATCATCAATAATATGATAGTACTAACGCTAACACTACTGCTAATACTTAACACAAAATCTATACTAACATCAATATTTACATAGCTATTTATACTCCTACGAATACGAATACGTAAACCCTTGTGCGTTAACAGTAGTGCTATCACCAACACTAATACGGACTTTGATAATCTGCTGCATATTCAAGAATGCCACTAGTATTACCAGCATGAACACTCATATTATGGCTATTACGAGTATAAATAGTCCTACTTCTACTAGTATTGACATTAATACTCCTACGAATACCAATAGTATATTCATATTGATATGAAAACTAATACCATTACTAATAGACACCTGCATATACTCATGTACATAAAATACGTACCACTATCTTAAGATACAGATATATACATCAGTGCATTCATGTATTAATGCTTTGGCATAGGCATATACCCATATACCAATGTATCAATATACTTCTCGTTGTTGTATGAATATACTATACGAATATGTGACTATAATCATATACGGCTACTGCACTATGCAAGAATACCGACATGACAAGTTCGTATACTAATATGCCAACATACTGATATACTTATACATGATTAGATAAAACAGTAATATAGTACACATATTCGTACACTAATATGCTAACGTACGAATATACTGGTATGTCAATATACTAGTAAGCTAATACAGCAGTATAGTAGTGTAGTCATGCACCAGTTGTACTAACATGTAAAATATACTAGTATACAAGTATGCAAATATTTTGCTGTCCGAATACATTGATGTATTGATATACTAATCTGCTAATATACGAGACTATCAATATACTAACATATCAAAACTAACTAGTTCTAATATTGATACTAATACTAGCACTTCTGCGAATATAAGCTGCTGTTAAACCCAGCATTAAGACTGATACTGATACTACTCGTAGCAGTGGTGCTGTATTACTGACATTGACACTGGCACTAGCGCTAACTCTAACACGAACATGAGCACTAACACTAATTTATAGTTGGCAATATTGATACGTATACTTACAGCAAGCAATAGTACTAATATTAATAACAATACTCACCCTAATACCGATACTACCACAAGACTATTACGTAACTCATGTGCCGCACGTCTGGTGCTATACTATATACCTCATGTAACGGTTTTGCTTCACAGAATATCGTTGTGCACGGTGTTTTTTAGACCCGTGGTCTGTCACCGGGGGGGGGGGGGTGAGCATATATATATATATATATACATATGTATATATACATATGTATATATACATATATATATATATATATATATATATTCTCAGGAAACATAATGCCATATGGTCCGACATAATGTAATATCATATGGTGTAATATAAAAAGAACATAACATAATATGATGCATATAATGCATTCTAACTTAATAATTAGTCTAGTCCACTCTAGTCTAATATAGTACAATCTTGTATAGTAGAGTACCGTCTGAAGGCACAACTCTACCTTAGCCTTAGCCTACCAAACCCTACGTTTGTAGGTTCTTATTATGAACCCTAATATGGAGTTTATAGGGACCCCTACAAAAAAGTAGTGTTTTTTTCCCTCTCGCATGGCTGGCATCTATGTCCAGAGGCGAGGTTGTTTGGTAGGTTAGGGTACTCTGCACACCTGAGCGGAGACCGAGTCCAGAGCAGTAGATCGCCTTCGCACAGCGCCCACAGCGCAGCTGGGAGGACTGTTGCGTGATGCTGTGCGAACAGTTCCGGCACCTCACAGAACCAATGAAATGACGACATGGAGCTCGTATGAATTTGGAAGTGGGGCTTTCCATTTCAATCAAGTCTGTGCACACTTCCTACTATAGCAATGCCTTACAATTCTTCCCTATTCACGTGGAGCGAACAGCTGTCATGCAGACAAAGCGAACCACATGCCAGATCAGTCGAGTGGCTCCACGACACATCTAGGCCTCTGCGGAACCTGTACAGCGGCACGTGGTTTTCAGATTTAGCGAAAAATTCGCCCACGGTTTCTAGCACCCAACAGTCCTGAGCAACACATGGCGAGAAAGTTTAAAGCAACCTGACACCATATCGCAGAAGCGCCTGGGGAAGAAAATACATCCATGGACTCAAGCATTCTGAGGTGGGACTGCCGGCCCCAAACCTCTCCCCTTGACTATGATAATATTTCAGAAAGTAAAAGGCCCCCCAACCCAGGACGTTGCATGTACGTAGGATGCTTCTTCAGCGGCTTCATCATGAGAGGATACGAAATCGGGGACCTCAACAATCAAAACAGGCTTTCGGTAGTAACTTATACTGCAGGATGCTGCAAGTATGTTGCGGACTTACAGATCTGTAGGGTTCTGCTATGGGGCATGGACACCGCGTAATACGCATGAATCGTGTGGCAGCTGCTGTTCGTCTCTCGTCTGCTTGATCAGCGTCCAAAGCGTGCCTCGATGTCTTTTTCAGTCAAATCTGGGTACTTTGCATTCGTGTCGTCGTCGCTCTCATCCGCCACCGCAGCAGCGAAACCTGACCAGAAATAGAGGCGACCAGGCACTCGTTTCGGGCTGAGGGTTGCGGGCTTTGCCCCTGAAATATTGGAGTTTTGTGTTCCTGACGTCCTGACACTTTAGGCAGACGGTGGTGGACAACGGCAAGTGCAGCCGGAGGAACGGCTGTAGTCAAGCTGGCGTTGGCTGCCGTCGCCCCACACGCAGGGCCTGCCATGTTCCAATCAAATGACCATTCAATACCGTTCATGTACTTATAGTTGCCTCAGGGCCTGCCATGTTTCATCAGATGACCATTCAATACCGTTCATTTACTTATACTTGCCTCTGCCACCGAGCAAGCCCGCAGTCTTGCACTGAATCGCCACCCTCGCCGCCGTCAACCACGAAGAGCAAGATCCTCTAAAACCCAACGCCCCCTTCATCCTCAACCTGTAAACCAAAAACCCCAAAACCATCCCTAAACCCTAAACCCCTTAACCATATAATCGTACCCTTATAGATCCCACCCGACACAGCTGTCTGAGCACCCTGCCGATGGGTCGTCTGCGGTGCTAGCGGCTCCTCGACCTTGAGCACCTCACCTTCCCGGGGCGTCTAGAGTTTTTTCAGGGTTTAGGGTTTAGGGGTTAGGGTTTCGGGTTTAGGGTTGTAAAAGTTTTAAAAAGCTTTGAATGGCTTGAGCCAGATCTTTGTTAGGGCGACTTCGTCGTGCGCGCAACTGCTTCTTTTCACGCAGGGATTGGCTAGCTGAACCAAGGTTTAGAGGCTTCGGGGCTCAGGGTTCTTTACTGCGTTTTAAAACATGTGTCAATGTGTATATTATATAGTTTCGAAGCTGCCCCCACCCTGTAACAGTGACTACAAGGATTATATTAGGGCGCTATTATATTCCTATTATACCACTATTACAGGGTGGGGGCAGCTTCTAATATATAGGCCGAAGATAAGCTTCCTTCAACAAGGATTCTGGAGTCACCGGCCACTGGCTCTGCGGCAACTCCGTCGACTACCTATACCACTCCTGTGACCCCAGAGAACTCAAAATCACAAAGCCCCACAAAACGAGCCCAAGCCGGCAAAAACAAAGACTACAATCAAAGCCTACTTAAACGATCATGGGACTTAGTAACTATACTTAGGGTAACTATACTATAACCCCAATTAAGGTACTTATAACCTTACTTACTAAGTCCCATGATCCTCCAAGTAGGCAGCTTAGGTTCCGCTGCTTGGAGCCGAGAAGCCCTTAACTGGAGCCTGCGCCGTACGGACAAGACCGATACTTTTAAGGTAAAAGCCAGAAAGTTGGAATATTATTATCGTAACCCCTTTAAGGTAAGTTATAGGGGATCCTACCCTGAAACCATGTTCCAAGTTTCTGGAGTTCCCTTTACACTAAACCCTACCTATAGTCTCCTTTGTAGCTCCTTTTTTGGGATTTGTAGCCAATTATAGATGAAGGATCCTAACAAGGTAAGCCCAAAAAGGAACTAGAATGGAGACTATAGGTAAACCCTAAGAACCGAGGCGCCGACTGTGCCGTGGACTCGTGCCACGCGGCCACCCCAGATTGCAAAAACTGATCAACTGGTCATCCACAAGACCGATCCTAAACCGCAAACCCAAAGCCCTAAAGGCAAAAACCCGCAAACCCGAATCCCGAACCTAGAAAGCCTGAACTCCTCGAAACGAGTGAAACCTGACAAAGCTGAACCTGACCGCTCGATATAAAGGGATTGAGAATCGACGCGGTGCTTCGGGGTATCTGATAACTACTATAACTGGAATGATACCGGTCACGGCCTTGGGGCGCCCGGAAAAACAGCCGGAAAAGGCGGCGGGGGCAGAGAACTCCCGACCAACATGCACCTTTGCGCAAGGTCCGTTGCTTGGGAGGTTTAGCACCAGGAAAACTACGCTCGTTGTTACACAGGGTTGATTAGTGCCGTCCAACCAGATGCCACGCTGAACCCGAAACGGACCCTGAACCGTAAACCCTAAACTAAACCCCTACTACGACATCGCTGCAATGCCAGCCCCTCCTGAAACTCTGGCTGTCTGCTGTCTGCTCTGCCTGGAACCTCAGCATTGAACCGACTTCTCTTTGTCTGGGTACTTCTCGCCCTCGGCAGCTGCTTTCAAAGCTCCAGCTCACCGCTTATAGTTGCTGAGTTCCTAAGCCCCAAAAAGTCTACACTTTCAGTTTTCTAGTGGGTAATATTAGCTACTAAGACCGAAACAGCATCCTGAAACTAAGCCTGAACTGGGAGTTTCCGGAAATAGGGGACCCTAATGTAGTACCCTAAATAGCAGGATCCTGATTATATGGATCCCAGAATAAGGTTCCCCTAACTCTCCCCATGGCCCGGCTGGAGGGATCACTGATCAGCCAAGATCTGCATAACTTAGAAGGGGCCCCCACCCTGTTAGTGACTATAAGGATTCTATTAGGGCCCTATTCTATTCCGGTTATACCACTATTACAGGGTGGGGGCCCTTTCTAATCCATAACCGTTTATATGGGAGTTTCCGAAAAGAAAGGGTACCTTAGTTTGGGAAAGGATCCTCCTATTTAGGGTATGTATTAGGGTCCCCCCCTATTTCGGAAACTCCCATATACCAAAAACACCAAACAACACTTAGCCAAACACCTTTGTCTTCCCTAAACGAGAATATACCCTGCATCAAGTTCCCAACTCATCCCCGTATCTCTCTCTATCCCTATCCCTATCCCTGTCACCGCACCCCCGCCCACAAGCTTAACTAAATACGACATGTGCGGGCCGCTGCATTTTCGCGAGCCCAAGGAAGAAAAGATTCGAGCCCCTGCCCTCGTTAACGGCATGCGAGAGCCAGGCGACAGAAATGAGAAAGTGGTAAAGTTGAAGTCTAGCTTTCGAAACGGATCTAGGATTGGGGATTCTGTTGAGATGGAGGATATCCTAGAGTCGAGACGATCTGGCCGAAGCCTTCGTCCAGGGCAACCGTGCTTGCTGAACATTAGAAAGGGAAGATGCCAGACTTGAATCGTGGTGGGGTCTTGTTTACAGACTAACTAGCACTAAACCGTTTCTACCGTTTAACTGGACGTGACCAACGGAAGAGAGCCGGACGGAGCACAGAGCCAATCTGCCACAGAACCCCGAACTACTTCAGCACCTGAGATCCCTTCCGAATTATTCTGGGTGATCCATACAACAAGGTACATAGCGTACATTGGGGTACAGGAAGACTCCGAAAGAGCAGGAAGTCCTCCGGATGACATCACTTCAGAGGGCCAAGATGCGCATCCCCGGAGCTGGAGGACCTCTTGCTGCCATGGCCGCTGCAGCTTCGTGGCAGCGGACGAACCCTCAGGCCCAAAACCTATCTTGCAGCGTCGCCGAAATGAGAAATGTCAAAACTTGGAATCGGCACCGTGCGAAAATCTCCAACCGCTGGTGTGTGACTCTGTCTTGGGTATAACGTGCTCCTTGAGCCAACCTCATTGGCGGTCATGGGCGTGCGCATCAGCAACAATCCACTTTACGGGCATACGGCGCCTCGGGGGTTGGATCCTCTGATCTAATATGGGGGGGGGGGGCCTTTATGACTACCTATACAATTTTGTTGGTTCTTTGGGGTTGGGCCTTTATAACTACCTATACAATTTTGGTCCAATTTTGGTGGTTCTGTATTGGGGCCTTTGTAACTACCTTTACAATTTTGGTGGTTCTTTATTGGGGCCTTTATAACTACCTATACAATTTTGGTGGTTCTTTATTCAAAGTATAGTACAATGGGCCCCAAACCCTGTTCTAATTACTAAGGCCCCTATATTACTCTGTCGCAAAGCACGGGAACTCAGAATCAGTCTTGCAAGAACATCCGCCGGACGAGGCGGTTTGAAGCACAGAGGAGCCTGTATCCTACCACACGTACCAGAGAGATACGTAAATATACATAACGCTAACGGATGCTAACGGCAATACCAGGTTTGACAGAGTCTCAGTACCTAGACCAGTAGGTAAAATAATGGCCCAAGACCTATAAAAGGCAATTATTCTACATACTCTTGGGGTTCAGGTACCTATATGAATGATCTCGGCAGAAACGTGCGCCTGGTGAGTGCGATGAGACCGGTCTTGCTAGTGGAATAAGAGTAGGTCTCTGCCGGAGGCGTTCGCATACCGTCGATGCTGCCTCGGCCGAGCGCGGAAGGAGCCCCTCGCTTAAAATAACCTTCGAGAGTCTGATCAGGATTTATGGGGTTGCGGGCTTACGGAGGCGCGCATTTACAGGGTTTGGGGTCTGGGCATCGTTTCTGGCAGGCGCACAAAAGCCTAGCACGCATCCAGATGTGAGCAGGTGCGGTCTTTTCAAAGCTCGCTTTCCTGTACAGCGATGCAGCACTGTTTCTAGCCACGTGCTCCGTGGGCCCATCTCGTGTTACTATAAGAGACTATCAGGACTACAATCGGTCGTTGAAAGACACTTGCCGCATGGTGCACCTTACCATAAAGGGAACTCCAGAAAGTTGGAATATGGTTTCAGGGTAGGATACCCTATAATTTACCATAAAGGGTTTAGGATAATCATATTCCAACTTTCTGGCTTCTACTGTAGAATGTTACAGACGGCTTTGGCTTTCGAGTGCGAGAGCGTCGAAGGCGACTCTGCGGTGATTCCACTGATCTTAAACTAAATCCCTGGACGTCAGGAGGTCTGCTTATCGCCCCTAAATGTAGGGATCAAAATAGCCCAAAAGCCTTATATAGTATGGTCTTTGGGCCCAAAAGCCTTAATATACGAGTCTTTAGATCCCTAGGGTAAACCGGTGTCGTTTATTTATCTCAGCGTGTATCAACCACCGACTCCCACGGGAGCATGCCCTTCACAAGTCCAAGCCGGCAGGAATAGCCTCGGTTGACGCGTGAGGCAGCGAAGCCAAAAGCCGCATGGCTCGGAAGAGAATTAAACTGACCTAAAAAACCTGCATAGGGGTCTTAACAATTAGAATGGTATATTGTAGTATTGCAATACGGTTTGGATCCAGGAGAGCTCAATGCTGAACGAGGGGCTCCGTTATCCTGCCCCTGTGCCGGCAACTGCCCTGCAGGAATCGCATAGCCGCCTTCCTGAACTTCAGCATTTCGCATGTTCCGAGGGCATCGGGAGGGAGGGGTCTCCGTCGCTGCGATGTCTGCAGCAGACAGAAGTCTTGTCAGCGGTCGTCATCAACCGGCATCTCTCAAGTTTAGAAGGCTTCACTTACATTCAGAGGTGCATGTGCACACACCAGCGGCACACACAGGGGCTTTAATATGTAGCGAGTCCGCAGTTACATAGACCCAAGGCAAACTAAGGACCCACGTTCCTGAAACAAAACGGAGGACATGCACCAGCAGAAGACCAGGTACTTGGAATTCAGCATCACACTAGTTACGCACATAACCTGCATGCATATGCATATGCATATGCATACACACGTACATGAACACATATGTACACACATACAAACACAGATACAGACAAGAAGTAGCTGCAAAAGGACGGGCAAACCGGCAGACAGGCAAGCAGGCGGACATATGCACAGACCCACATATGTCAATCCTAAGTACCCCATGCTCCAAAGTCCTAAACTACAAATCATGAAACCATATCTTAACAACATTTTTGCTTCCAGCCTGCATCGCCTCTGAAACTCCAAAACTTATAGCTCTATGGCACTATGGCTTGTTACTCATTATTCAGACCACTAAAATCTTATCAAGCCCTTCTAGGGCCCCAAAAATCCCTTTAAACCTTGCCGTATATGAATAGAGCAGCAGTCCTGAGCAAGTGGGACCTGCCCAGGAGGGATCTCCAAGGGCGGCGACAGCTCTCGAATCTTTTCCTTCCACTCTTTCAAAACGGCTCTTGACAGCGTTTAGAGGGCTTTATAGATACCTAGACCCCCCAAAGTAGGTAAAGTAATGGCCCAAAACCTATAAAAGGCTATTATTCTACATACTTTTGGGGTCCAGGTAGAGATAGGGTTCCCTGAGATTCTTACACCGCATTCCACAGGTTTTCACAAGGGATTTCGAGCGTTTCAAGAGTGTTTTGGCTCAAGGTCGCAAACTCAGTCAAGCACAGCGGGTTTATGCGTTGAAAAAAACAGCGCGCAGCATTGTCAAAAGCTCTAGGTAGGGTCTGAGTTGTGGGGGCTTTTGGTTGTGGACTTGACCGGACCTTGGCTTTGGTGCCTGGCCTTTCCGTGGGACTTCCCACCATGATGTAAGACGTTGTAAGGACCTCGATACTATACTGAAAATACAACCCTAGCAAGAAATGTAATTTTAGCTGTTTCTTAGAAATTTTAATAACCAAAAATTATGAAGTATTTCTAAGTACTCCTGAGGATACTGCCAATAATTGTATGGCAGTATCGAGGTCCTTACATCATCTTACATCATGGTGGTGTTTTGAATCTGGCTGCACATGTAAACCCTAAACTCTACGTGCAAGATCGACTCATTCAGGATCGACGGCCAAGGATCTAAGACCCCGGGACATCGAAACTAATTTGGAACCCTCATCCGTGACACTGAAGCCTGATTCATTTCCAAAGGCCCGCAATTGCAGGAACACGCAGTTCATAAACCCGTCTTACGTCGGTGTGTGAGCCGAACCACTGCAAGTCAAACCTGAAACGTCCCAGAGTGCCCTTGTTCCCAGGTTTAGAGACAACTAAATCCCTCATATTTTAGATCTTAAAGCCCAGGTGAATCTCCAGCAGCCTCGATCTTCAGGAGACGGTCCCCCTTTGTCTTCAGCACTTTTATGTTGTCCTGGGTTCGATTCAGATCGGCATGGGCTTCAGACCTGCAGGCCTCCATACTTACAACTGGGCTTACGTAAATATTACCTTGACCCTAAGGAACCTACCTTTTTAGGGTTCCCTAATATAATATGATTTCTTTATATAAGTCCTAAAAACGGTAGGTTCCTTAGGGTCCAGGTATAGTATACAAATCTTCATGAACCAGAAGGGAGATACTTACCCAGTATACATGGGCTCTGCATTAATGCTCTGCTTTGACAAAACCTCCCCTAACTCCCAAGGCTAGGAAGGGTGTGTCTTGGGCTTAAGGTTGTTTAGCTGTTTTGCCTGAAAGCCACGACGAAACTCTGAGTGTTTCTGCATCACAAGGATTCTCCGATGGCTGCCCACAATCAAGGGGGACAAGGAGGGACCCTTAATGGGGACCCCTATATAATGGGTATATACTAGCTATATTAAGGGTATATTCCTAGGGGTCCTTATTAAGGGTCCCTCCTTTTGCCCTTGGAAACAAACCTCTCAACCCCAAACCATTGCTCCTCGATTGCTTCTCTGAAGTCCGCATCATCTTCCTTCTCCAGCTCCTGGGTGGCCCACCCGGCTCCCGAAAGCCCCGCTGCCACCACGTAAGGTGATTCACAACATGGCCCCCTGTACTCTGAATCATGGCCCCACGTTGTGCTCTGTCCATGCCCGCCTACCTACAGTTTGAAGGCGGACGCCCTAAAACATGGTAAACAAACCTCCTCAGCCACTGGCCAAAACACTCTGAATCTTACACCAGAGCCGACGACTCCCAAACCCTACAACCTGCCTCCTACATCCCATCTCCAAAGCCCTACGCCCAACAACCTAAGGAACGGAAGCCTCTCTACAGCTATGCTGATTTGCTCTTTCATGATGCTGTTGTTGCTGCAGTTGCTGTTGCTGTAGCCGTGCCAGTAGCAGCAGTAGAGGTCGTAGTCGGAGTAAGAGTAGGAGTGGTTTGGAGGAGGAGCAGTAGTAGCAGCAACAGGAGGAATAGTAGGAGGAGGAGGATGAGGAAGACGACTTGGAGTCTTCGCAGTACCAAGCAGTCGCAGTAGTAGGAAGAGTAACCGTAGCTGTAGTCTTGCTTTCTACTTACGGGCGTCCTCTTTCAACTCCCGGTTCGACCGTTCTAGGTGCTGCATGGTCTGCTTCTCATATGCCTGCCGGAGGTTGAGGACTTCAGGGAGAGATTAAGCTGGGGTGTCTCAGGTTTCTTGGTTTCAGGCCTGTGCTTTGACACATGAGCGATTCAAGGCTTTAACTAAAGTCAGCCATCGCCATCATCATCCACAAGACCATCCATGTCTTTGCGTCCTCCGAACAGGCCCCCTGCATGCACTGCCCCCAGGTCCCCAGAAGTGAAAAGCCCGAAAACCTTGCCTGAACCCAAACTTGCCCCAAAGCCCACAGTCCAAACCGGGCAGTTTCGACACGAAACCGTGACCCCGACCCTACTACCCCAGCCTCAAGAGCCCGAAGCTCGTGCAAGTTGTCCGGCAGACCGTCATCGTCTGTCCGTCGCGGCTCCAGCCGGGCATGGATGCCACGCTTCGGGATGTGAATCTGCCGCTTAGCGTTTTCGCGTGCTTCGGCTTCGGCTGTTCAGGGTTGAGTCGGGCTTTCTTCCACTTGAGGCTTCCTGTCTGGAGTTCACGGTTTATGGTTTCGGTTTCGGGCCCTTAGCACACCAAAACATGCTGCATTCATGATACAAGCGTTGGCCAGCACAGTAGCTTTCGATTGTGGATCCCGCATTAGAGTAAGCTCGTTCTTTGCTGGCCGCCGACATTTCGAAGGAAACATTGCAGCTCTTTCAACTTCTGCCTGTCTAACACTGTAGAGCTTAAGCAAAACAGAGCCACCTCGGTCAATGTAAGGCTTTGACGGTTACGGTTTAGGGTAGTAGACTCAGAACCCTTGCGAAAACAACACGCGCAACGCACAAGAACCGATGTTTACTTTGCTGTCGGTTGAGGGTTGCGACTCACATACTACCATTTACTACTACTAGTACTACTACTAGTACTACTACTACTAGTACTACTACTAGTACTACTACTACTACTACTACTACTACTACTACTACTACTACTACTACTACTACTACTACTACTACTACTACTACTACTACTACTACTACTACTACTACTACTACTACTACTACTACTACTACTACTACTACTACTACGTACTACTACTACTACTACTACTACTACTACTACTACTACTACTACTACTACTACTACTACTACTACTACTACTACTACTACTACTACTACGACTACTACTACTACTACTACTACTACTACTACTACTACTACTACTACTACTACTACTACTACTACTACTACTACTACTACTTCTCCTGCTACTACTACCACCACCACCACCACCCCCAGCACCACCACCACCACCACTACTACTACTACTACTACTACTACTACTACTACTACGGGCACAGCCCGGCAAAAGTGTAGCTGACCGGCCTCCACCATCGCTCACGAGCCGCCGCCGGGAAAGTTTACAAGTCTACCTAGATCCCCCAAAGTAGGTAAAACAATGGCCCCAAACCTATAAACGGTTATTATTCTACATGCTCTTGGGGTTCAGGTAGTGGTTGGGCCCTGCGCAATTGCAGATTAGGGCCATGAGGGCAGCAAAGCGCTGCAGTTGCTGCTGCAGGTCGTCCGGAAAGACAGGTTGGTGTAAGGGTCACTACAAGGTTAGCATTATAGTAAATACACCAGGAACAACTGTAGTTTCCCATCCGGGCACGTAACAGTGACAACCAGCCATGCATGAATTCGCTTTCAGCATTCTGACTTAGCCGGACAAGGCAGCTCTGCAGCCGGGCCCTGCAGGGGCCTTGAAGCCAAAGCTGCAACAACAAGCTTCAATAGAATGCAACGAAACATCACTCAAAGCCTGGTGCTTTAACACGAAGACTCGAAAACAAGCACGAAACGCCAGATTTCTCTCGCTAGGAAACTGTCTGACCCTTGCATGCTCGAAATGGTATAGGGACCAGAATGATTAGTACCAGTATCCCTCATCGTCCCTGATATAGTTGCACTCTCAGAGTCTCATATACCCCACAACCTGTTCAAAGCTAAACCCTACACGCCAAACCCTTTCAGCACGGACTGAGGTGCCGGCCAGCACCCACGAGATTTCGGGGTTTCCGAAAATAGGGGACCCTAATATAGTACCCTAAATAATAGGATCCTCATTATCAGGACCCCAAAATAAGGTACCCCTGATTTTCGGAAACTCCCATCTCAAGCTCTTCCGGCCCCTCAAGTAAGCCGGCGGCTGATGTTGATGACACTGGCTGGATGCCCGGGGCTCTGGGCAGCCTGCCAGGGGTTTTTACCCCTCTCGCATTGGAACAGGCCGGGGTTAGGGTTTAGACGTTTAGGACTTTTCTGTCACTCGTGCTCGACAAGTCAGACGAAGTTTCAGGGGTTTAGGGGATAAGGTTTAGGGTTTTAGGGTTTCGGGTTTTAGAGTTTTAGGGTTTATGGGGTTTTAGGGATGTTTGCTTCATGGCGCGGCATGGCCAGGAACCTGTCGGACGTTGAAAGTGGGGCGGCGGTTTACTTGGTACACTTCTCGATTTGGGGCCCACGGTTTAGGGTTTAGGGTTTAGGGTTTAGGGTTTAGGGTTTAGGGACGGGAGGTTTTTGGAAGCACAATGGGCTCAGGGTTTTTAAAGCCGAAACTCTCTAAAACCTTACCCGCGCACTCTTGGCCTCCAGCATCGGCAGGCAGAGCTTCGTCAGGTGGAATGGCGAGGTGACATTGATGCGAAGGATGTCTTCAAAGCCCTTCCTCAGCTAGCATGTCGGCGGCCACGACCACGACAATCTGTCGTGGTTTAAAGACGTGGCAGCAGCAGCAGGAGGAGTAGGAGTAGGAGTAGGAGTGGGAGTGGGAGTGGGAGTGGGAGTAGGGGTAGGAGTAGGAGTAGGAGTAGGAATAGGAGTAGGGGTAGGAGTAGGAGTAGGAGTAGGAGTAGTAGTAGTAGTAGTAGTAGTAGTAGTAGTAGTAGTAGTAGTAGTAGTAGTAGTAGAAGCAGTAGTAGTAGTAGTAGTAGTAGTAGTAGTAGTAGTAGTAGTAGTAGTAGTAGTAGTAGTAGTAGTAGTACTGATGATTAACAATGCATGGTAGCAGGTAGCTGCAGCAGCATGTGTGCAAGCAGCAGCAACACTAAACTAAGAATTGAAGACCTTGCACCCTCCTGACATCGAAGCCCTAACTTGACATTCTCAGAGCCGTGGCCGTGGCCCCCAAGGCAAACCCGAGGCTCTCTCAAAGGCCGAGACGCTGCACATCGAAGTTTTCAAAAGGCTCGCCCCAGGCCTCACCGGGCTTTTGGGCCAGAAGGGTTTGGGATGGATTTGTGTAGGCTTAAGGCTTGGGTAGTAGAGTTATGTATTAAGAACTCCAGGGCTTAGGGTTCAAGGAGGATCGAGCTCAGGAAATATAGGCCCAAACGAGGCATAGGTTGGAGGGTTAAGGGGAGGTTTTTAGGGTCCAACTGGCTTGATTGGTTAGGGTTTTTTGGGGCCTTGGGGCATTCAGGGTGGAGGCTTGCAAAGCCGAAAGGTGACAGAGGGAGGGTTGCAAGTCTAGGATGTAGATCGCTGGCTTTGCCTTGTGACCTCCGGAGTTTTTGCCAGTCAGTCCAAGGCTTTGAACCTACTGAAGTTGACGGTTCCCTGAGCCCGAGGTCCGAAATCCGCATCGAAGAGCCAGCAAAGAGTTCAGCCAGGCCTTGCCACTGTTGTTGACCAGCGCATGTAACTTTCCTGCCCGTAAGCGAGGCTACTACAGTGGAGGATGTGGTGGAATTCTTCGTGGTTGAGGAAGAGCCGGAAACGTTGAACATGGACATCCCCCGTCGCCAAAGCTCGTAAGTTCACAAGATCTCTGTATGAGGCCCCACATTGCCACCTTGCGAGATGCGAGTGAGCAGGTGAGTGAGGGAGTGAGTGAGCGAGTGAAGTGAGAGACAATTCGAAGAGAGAGAGAGAGAGAGAGAGAGAGAAATGCATTTCTCATCCCAATCCAGTGCCATAGACGCCAAGGGCCTACGGTCGCTATAGTATTTCAGTTTTGAACATAGGCATTTATCTTTTTTTTGCCACCCGCCCAGAGGGCTCAGGGTTCAAGCTCGCGGGTCGAGGCTGCAGTAAGGGCTTCTTGGACCCTCGAAGAGGCCGTTGTCCAGCTCCAGCTTCTGTCAAAGTCTTAACAAACATCGAGATCAGAACCCGATGCATGCAACCGGAACTCCCTGGAAGTAAAGCCTCACATCCTTGACCGGCAGGTCCAAAAGTCCCGACGCGTCAATGGAAACCCCGAAACCCCCTAAACGGCCCTAAACCCGAAGCCCCGCCAAACAGCCTCCGGTCAGCTCCTTCACTTTCGCTGCTAGGGCCTGTCTGCGCGGAACGGTGGTGGCTTGGCAGTAAGGGTTGCCTGCATAATTAGAGCTTGCAGGGTGCGGTTTAGGGTTTGGGGCTTCTAGAGCCCTGTCAACCCTGGGGGCTAGGCTTGGAGCTTTGAGGCTTTGGGGGTTGTTCTCAGGATAGTCAGGGTTTAGGCTCGGAGATCAGGTAAGCCGATGCTCAGGCTCTGGATGCAAGAAGAAGAAGATAGAGTAGAAAGTAGTTGTATAGAAGAAGAAACATGTTGCTCTGCTTATTGGGGGGTAAAGCACCTTCTCGACAAAAGACAGAAGTGTATAGGAACTTGTACAGCAAGCTGTTAAGATGCTTTTCTGTCGGTCGTTCGCTCGTGGAAACAGTACTGCTGTGGCCATCCCCCTTCCGGGGGTTATGAGCCCAAGTCGTTCGTGCCATGGATAGTTCAGCTCCGCCCGAATCTGCAAGAGACAGCTCCCCAACGAATTGGGGTTATTCAGTGCAGGCGGCTATGTATGGTGGTGATGACCACGGTGGTATTTCAGAAAGATCACACATGAGCTGTGTATCAGAGCAGGACCTTCATCCGCCATATGAGAGAGAGGCTATGGACCGCGAACATCAAGAGTCACCGAGGTTGGGAGTTTATCGTGTAGAAGCAACTGGTCCTTCTCCAGCTTCCCAGGGGTCAAGACTACCGGTTATGGACATCGATGAGCCAGAACTGGTCCCAGATTATTCGGCCTTACCGGCTGAAGAAAGCTCCAAATCGGAAGTTGCCAGCCCTGAGAAGCCGCAGACATCATCACGACCAGTGTTACGACCTGGAGCAGGTAGTGTAGACCATGATCCGAACCGTGCACTAGCAGCGGTTGGTTTATCACCGGGTGCAGCCTCGGGTTCGCCGAGCAGTTGGAATACAGGGCAGACGCAACTTGAGGAAGGTTTGGCGAGAGTGCGGCATGAGGTATTGGGTGAAATGAGCGTGATGCTACAATCGGTTATTCAGGCTAGTCTGGCACCGGCACTTGATCAAGTTAGGATGGCGCAAGCGACCATGCTTTCACGCTTGGAAAGGCTGGAGGTGGAGCACTCGAGCGAGAACTCAGCATCTGAGCGAAGTGTTGGTAGCCATAGACGGATGGAGAGAGGAGTGGATGTTGGACCTAGGCGTAGACCTGGGGATCAAACAACCGGTGGATCCAACGTCACAGCTGCTATGAGAAGCCTTGCCATTGCAGATCCAAGACCTGCTGCTGTTGTTCCGTTAGGGAATGTCGGGGTGGACGATGCCAATTCAACCCAGGTTGCGGGGGTTCCATTAGATCATGGCTCGGCTAGAGGCCCCAAGGGTTCTGGGACAGTGGTGGTGGATGGTACTCGACATTCTTGGCGCTTTTCTCCTGAAGGAGAGTTGGTTCTCGAACCATGTGTTGAGAGAGGTGAGCGTGAGCGAGAGTTTAGTGAGAGACGGGTGAGAGAACGGGAGTTGAGTGATAGAAATGAGATGCTCCGAGAGTCGAGAGAAAGAGGGAGAGTGGATAGACCGGGGGCGATTTGCGATTCGGTGGAACTTCATCTTGCTGGAAGTAAGAATCGTACTACTGAAACTCGTTGTGCATCTCCTTTCGACCCGAAGGCCAGGACTCCCTTCAGTCCATATCAATCAGGTGCTGCGGCACGGACGAGGGAAGAGCCACATGATTTTGTGCATGGTGAGGGTTTGTCTCGGTCGCGAGGTTTGGATGCTAGGAGTTACAGTCGCTCTCCTGAAAGAAATCGAACTCCTGCAGAAGGTGCTAACGTGACTGCTACTTCCGCACCGGGTGTATCTGAACAGTCTCCAACTCGACGACCCAGAATTGTTTATCCGATTTCACCCGGTGGAACAGAAATCAAACCTCCTCCTCCTCGTAGGTCCCCCAGTAGGAGTGAACAACTTCAACACGACGATTACCGTCCTTTGCCCCCACCTCCTGCTCCGGAGAATGACATTCAAAAGTTAACAGCCGCCCTCGAAGGGGCGATCCGAGGAACAGGGTCGGTGGATCGAGATCGGGTTGAGGATGTGAAAAATGTAGGGGAATTGCCCAAGCTTGAGGTTAAGGAAACTGAGCGGGAGTTGACTCCTTTGATTGCTGGGGATTGGGTTGCTTTGATAGGCCCTTCCTTGCGGGATTTGTCCGCGCATGCCTCTGATTGGTGGGCCGAGTCTCTATCTGCGGCCCAGGACTATTATGCGAGGTGGTTGGATAGTGGACCGATTGAGCGTCTCACTCTAAAACCTGAAAGGCCCGATAGGTTCGAGAGAGGCAAGTACGCTAGAGTGGAGCAGCGTGCAGTGGCACTTCTGTTGAAAGCAGTTCCCCCTACCATCAAGGACGAAGTAGTGTCAATGAGGCGCATGACATCCATCGAGATAATGGGCATCATCCTTACAACATTTCAGCCTGGTGGCCTCAGAGAGCGTACGGCGCTGCTGAGGTATCTTGCTACACCAGAAGGGGCCAAAACGGTTTCGGATGCTTTGAGAGGTGTCAAGCGTTGGGCTCGTTGGCGTAGGAGGGCTGTTGAATTGGGAGTGACATTACCGGATGCCACGCTGCTAATATCCGGCCTGGACTGCTTGACGTCGTCAGTTGTAGCCCAGTTTCCGGACGTGCAGTTTAGACTTCAAACGTTTCGTCATCAACATTCGGTTGACTTGGTCCCCACCTTAGATAAGGCGGTTTCTTTAGGGGAGATGATGCAAGCAGAGCTTCAGACTCTGGAATCTTCTGGGGCTAAAAAGCCAAAGCTTGCTCGGGTTGATACCCGATTGGACGGTGCCGATCCGCCTCATGGTGGGAAGGATGGTGGTAAAAAGGGTTCTAAAGGGAACAAAGGTTCAGGGAAGGCGAGTGAGTCAGCTTCGGGTAACGCTTGTTATCACTGGCTTACCTCGAAAGGGTGCTCGAGGGGAGCGCGATGCAACTTTGCCCATAGCCATGAAGACCTCCAGAAGGCCCCAGATGCTAGAAGCAGGTGTTTTGTGTGTAGCGGGTTGGGTCATATGGCATATCAGTGTCCCACGGATGCTGGGGACACAAGCAAGGGTCAAAAGGGTGGTAAACCCAAGGGCTCGGGTGGAAAGGGTGCTGATAAGCCTGATCCTAACAAGCCCCTCTTGAAAGGAGTGGAGGAAGAGAGGCCGTCCGAGAGTTCCCAAGCCTCTAAAGCCCAGCTTGAGTTGTTGAAAGAAACCCAGAACTTGATAAAGACCATGCAAGCTAAAGCATTGCGAATGAAGCCAACATTGAACAGGCTTGAGGCTCGTGGTGTTCGTACGGGGTTGTTGGATTCTGGAGCCTCCACGTGTCTTCGGGGACTAAAGCCCGGGGAGACTACGGAGGGGATGACGCGTCGGCTGGTAGACTTGGCCGAGGGAAACGCTGTGTTGTACATGAATGAGTATGGCACGTTGGTTTCCACTCAAGACATTGAGTGTATTGTGGCATTGAGACCTTTGATTAAGCTCGGGTGTCATTGGTTTTGGTCTGAAGGGAGGTGTGAATTGATTCATCCGGTAAGGGGCGTTCTCACGATGGACGATTCGAGTGGTTGTCCGCGCATGAGTGAAGACCTAGCATTGGAGCTTCTTCGAGACATTGAGAGTGGATATCACGAAGCATTAGCCACCTCGGTAAGAGCGATCCAGATTGCGCATGAGTATTCGAGTACTGAAGAACGTCACCTTGTGAAGTTTTTGGTTGAGGCCATTCGGATGGATCAAGATGTTGCTGCGAGTCTGGAGGCAGTAGTCCGGCGGTTATGGTCAGGGCAGTTTGACTTGGCTGTTGGTTGTCCGTTCACTTGGGCTCCTCGGAGTGGAGCGCTCGCGTGTTGGAATCGTCGGCAGCGCCGGGCATGTAATAAGAGTGATAGGGTAGTGATAAGTTATAAAGGAGATCCTTGGTGGAGTGAGTGCCGCAAGATGGCACATCAGTCGGGCTGTGAGCCGTTGCTTCTGCCAGTTAAGGATCACCTCATGAGCCCTTCCACTCAGAGACTGTTGCTTGAGCTGGCGGTTGATGGAAAGATTGCTGTGATTCTGGTTGATAACAGGCGCGGCTTGGATCAGGATGAGTCCATCTTCCTTGGCTTGTTAGCAAAGGTGAGTTGTGTTGCGTGTGAAACACTTGGAAAGGATAAGCCGTCTGTGTTGGTTGTTGGCACAGGGGACCATGCTCTTAGTCCTGTTCCCGGTTCGGGCGTGCAGAACTTGAGTTACTTCGGTGAGTTGTTGTGTGAGCATGCAAGTTGGGGGGAGCCAGCTAGGGACAGGCTTTCCTCGGTGCTGTTGAGTCGTTCTCGCGCGTCGGCTTGTAAGGTTGACTCTGTTGATTGGCCTCAGCACATTCGGTCAGGACACTGGCCCCCGCATAGAAGGTGTAAGTACTGTATTATGGCCTCGGCACAGCAGCGTGCGCACCGTCGTCAGCATTCTCCGGCTTCGTTTTGTCTCTCCCTTGATGTCGTGGGACCGTTTGTGCGTGTGGCAGATGATGTCTCGCATAAGCGTCGGTATGCACTGGTAGGTGTCCTCGTGGTCCCTGTCGATGCGCAGGGTAAACCAGTTTTGGGTGAAGACCAAGAGCAGGCTTCGGGTGAGGATAAGGATGCTTGCGTGCGGGATGTTGATCCTGACTTCGAGGAGCTTCAGAAGGACGTTGATGAGTGGTTCGGTGCTCTTGCGGATGATGCTTCCGAAGTCTATGAGGGTCCTGAGGCCCTTTGGGAAGGCGAAAACTTGGAAGCTGAGGTCCCGCTGGAAGGTGAACGATTGGACGCTCCAGAGGTTGGAGGTCCTGAGGATGCGTGGGCTAAGCAGCAATCCGATTATGAAAAGGAGGCTGAGGGCATGGCGTGGAGAGAAGTTGTTTTTGTGGAGCTGTTGGATCGTAAGACCCCGCAAAGCGTGTGCTTGGCGGTTGGCCGTATTCATGCTCAACTTGTGGAGCTTGGCTTTCCATTAGCTCGCATTCATGCTGACGCTGGTACTGAGTTTACTGATGAGCGTCTGCGGGAGTATGCTGCGTCTCGCGGTATCCTCCTTACACTCGCCCCTCCCACCGAGCATGACAGTAACGGTAGAGTTGAGAACGTCGTCAAAAGACTCAAAGTCCAAGTACGAGTGTATTTGCAGCTGGTGGGTAATGATACATCTAAGTGGGCCCTGGCCTTTCGTGCGGCGGCCGCCACATGGCGAGCCGATACCTTGAGGAAGTTTGGTATGGCGGTTAAACCGATAGTGCCGTTCGGCACCCGGACCCAGGTTTTGGTTCGACACTGGCTCAGGCGTCGGCATCGAGAATGGCATATGCGTGCTACTCCGGCTGTCGTTTTGGCACCGGCCACGTATGTGAGACAAGGCTATGTCGTCAAAGTAGGCAACAAGCTTTCTGTCGTTAGTAAACTTCACTTTGGCGAAGAATCGGATCTGCAACTTTTCGTTGGCAAGGGCTTACCTCCGATTGCCGAGCCCGGGGCCGTGAGACGGCGCATGCGTGGCAAGGTAACTCCCTCTCCTGCATTTCGGATTTGGGGTAAGCGGTCTTTGCGAGCTTTGCGCGAGAGACCGGGGCCAGGGATTGATGAGGATGCTCAGGCGGCCCGGTTGGCAGAACAGGTTCCTTTTGATTGTCAAGCCGCTATGGATTTCGTGCTGGGGTCCGAGTTTGTACATAGGTCGTCTCACCAGGCTCCTACTCGCTGTTTGGGGGGAGTTCATTACCTCTTTGGAGCTTGTCGTCATGGTGGTGTGGTGTCTATGACCCGTCTCACCAAATCCCATCCAGGCTTTGCCACGCTGCTAAGTCGTGTACTCCATGAACGCCTGCCGGATCTTACTTTCACAACGGTGAGCTTGTCAGTTGACGCTCAGGCCGTGGTGCACAAGGACACGTCGAACGATTATGAGTCGCGTTCCGGTTTGGTGCCTTTGCAGGTTCCGGAGCGCGGAGGGCGCTTGTGGACTGCACTTGAGGTTGGTGAGGTTGTTTCGGGCGAGATTCAGGTCGTGCGACATAAAGGCCGTGAAGTGGTCGGCCAGCTGCATCCCTGGTCTGCGCCTCTGCTGTTTAAGCCTGGGGTTTTACACGCCACTGAAGCCTGGCAGCCTCCTGATCGCCGTGTCGTGTTGATTGCATATACCGTTGGTTGTTGGTCCAACATGAGCGATGAGCAGGAGCAGACTCTTCGTAAGTTGCGGTTTTGTCTGCCTGAAGGGCAGACAAAAGGGGGAGCCACCGTGACGGGGTACCCTGGAAATTTTGCGAGCTTGCATGAGCATGCATGTATAGCTAGTGTTGCTGATGAGCCGTGTCCCTCCACTCCAACTCAAATAAACACTTCTGTGGAGAGCGCGGTAGAAAAAGACTTTGAAAACCCAAATAAAAATTGTATAACCTATAAAAAGGAAGCGGAGGCACGAGTGGAGCTTGTGCCAGGTGAAGTTGAGGTTGTGTTGAGTTGCGTGAAGCTTGGTTGTGATGTCGACGTGAGCTTGGTTGATAGCGTTCAGGCGGTCTCGGACATGAGTTTGGCTGTGCGTGATAAGGGTGCGGTGGATCTTGGCTTGACCTTGGATGATAACTTGGTTGAAGCGTCGTGCCCCATGGATGAGGCTACCTTGAGTTGTCTTGGTGACCAAACTTCTGCTCAAGTGGATGGCACTGGGAGTCATGTTGATGGTCCTTGCGCTTGGTTGCTGAGTGGTGAAACTTTTGATGCAGCTGACCGTCAGGATCAAGAGGATGATGCTGCTAGCGTGTGTAGTTGGCATACCGCGTCTGAAGGTGAAGTTGAGCAAGCTCCATGGGACTTGTCAGAGCTGACGGCTCACATTGAGGAGCTTGATCGTGCTCAGTTGAGGTTGAGCGGGTTCGCTGAGGACCGTTTGGCGCGTTGGCTTGAGCATGCAGGTGGGAGTGAGGCCGTTGCTACTTTAGGCGATACGGACTTGGCTGAGGTCCAAGGGGCATGGGATAGAGTCCACGAGCTTCGCGAGGAACTGAAAGCTCTAACTGCGGTTGAGGTGTCCACGCGTGCGTCTGAGGATGATGGTACAGACACGGTGCTGCAGACCCGAACTGTATCTCTGCCGGAGGTCCTGGCGAACTGGGAAGTTTGGGAGCATCCTGCAAACAAGGAGATTTCGGCCTTGGTGGATGAGAAGCGCGCCTTGATTCCAGTTGATTGGAAACAAGTGCAGCGGTGGAAAGACTCTGGAAAACGAGTAATCACCATCCCTGCTAAGGCTGTGTGGACAATTAAGGCTCCGGATGGTCGGCATAAATGTCGAATAGTGGCGTGTGGAAACATGGCACCCTCGAAGGATGAAAGTCGGCAGGATCACAAGGATGCTGTGTTTGCCTCTTCCCTTGATGTCACACACCTTCGATGTGCCTTGGCAGTAGCTGCGAGACGTTCCTATGAGATAGCCATCACTGACATTAGGACCGCATTTCTTAATGCGGAGCTTTTACCGAGGGCGAGGGCCAAGGCGGAGCAAGCCGCTGCGGCGGCTGCGCAGGGAGAGAGCGTACCAATCGATGAAATCGTGATCTTAATCCCTCCGCGTTGTTTGGTGCAGCGGGGCTTAGTCGGCAAAAACACCCTTTGGCAGGTGGCCAAGGCGATTTACGGACTTGACACTAGTCCTAGAGACTGGAGCCTGAGTCGAGATTTCTCGCTGAGGCGGGTAGTCGTGAAGTATAAAGATCAGGAGCTCAGATTGTTTCAATCGTTTGCGGACCCCAATCTCTGGCTTATCGCCGAGAGCGAACCGGAAAGATGCTGGAGCAGATCGGGTCTAGGGCTTGATCAGCATGAGGAGTCTGGAGTTTCGGTTTGGGGTTGGATTGGAGTGTACATAGACGACCTTATTATCGCTGCGTGCTGTGAATTGGTTAAGTTGTTGCTGAAGACTATTACCACTATGTGGAAATGTGGAGACCCAGAATGGTTGACCGCCGATTTGTGTAAGCCGTTGCGATTTCTTGGGTTGCAGTTGGCTTGGTCGTCTGAGCGCAATTTGCTTATCTGGCAGGAGTCGTACATTAAAGACCTTGCGGATCGGTACTCCCATGAGCTTCAGAAGGTTAAGCATTGCGGGACCCCGTTGGGACCAGGGGTAATGGAGCCGGAAGCAGTGGAGAACATTGACAGCAGTGTACTTCGTAAGTGTCAGCGTTTGATTGGCGAAATCCTGTGGGTCAGTGTGCGTACGCGTCCAGATGTGTCGTTTTCGATATCCAAACTTGCGCAGTGGATGAATCGTGACCCGTCCAGAACTTACCAACTGGGGTTGCATGTGCTTGCTTACCTGGTTGATTCTGCGAATGTTGGATTGGTGTACTTGTGTTCTGATCCGAGCGGCCCAAGACCGGGACGAAAGGAGGTTGGATGTAACAACCTGCTGGAAGTGCTCACGGACAGTTCATTTGCACCGGATGCGTCACGCTCTAATGAATGCTGCTTGTTGTTCGTTGAAAACTGCCTTGTTGGTTGGCATGTCACGCGCCAGGCTTATATGACTCAAAGCTCATGTGAGACTGAGCCCTTAGCAACGGCTACAGGATGTTGCTTTGCACAGGCTCATGTCTACCTCTTGGCGGAATTGGCCCAGAAAGCGCCGCGCGTCCACATCTACAATGATAATCAAGCAGCCGTATCTGTCTTCGTAGGGCAAAACTCCCATTGGAGAACGAGGTCGTTGAGAATCAAAGCTCGCACGATGCGCGAGCGGTGGGAAATGGGGTTTTACATGATTAGCCACATTGAGGGGTTGCAGAACGGAGCTGATTTAGGTACCAAGCCTTTGGGAGCTCAACGCGTAAAGTATCTGTGCAGTCTGATCGGAGTTCAAGAGATAGGAAACACTTCAGTCCACAACCCGAAGGAGAGCCAGGGTCTGTCGAAGGCCACGTTGAAGTGTTTGCAGGTTGTGCTTTTGGCATGTATGGTTTGCCAAGCTGAAGGACACCGGTCCACTGAGGTTGATGATGACGGAATCGAATGGATGTTCTGGATAGGGGTCGTAGTTACGGTCGTGTGCTGTTGGGAAGGGCTGAAGTTTGGGATTAGGACTCTTTCGGCGGTTCTAGCTCGGCTGCGAAGGCCGGATTTACAAGAGCCTTTACCTGAGGACCATGTAGAAGCACTGCAGATGCAGACAGAGCTCAGAGAGGAGAGAGAGAGTCGTTTGAGAGCTAGGCGTCGAGGACTACCAGTTCAAACCACTGAGCCGGAACTTGAACCGGCATCTCAGCAGGTGCCCACTCGAGTGATCAGGTATTTGGACGATGCTGTTGAAATCCCTGTAAGTCCTTCGGACGACCGCCCTGCCCCACACGTGCGAGTGTTGAGTTTCGAAGAGGCTAGACAACAGGCGATTAGGGCTAATAATCCTCAGTTTTTTGGGACCCAAGGCCCAAGGGCGGGTGTCGTTGGCCTTCATCCCGATCGTATGGTTGCTCCTGCAATCACGGAAGATTGGCAAGTGCCGGTTAGGGTTCCTTTACGGGACATCGATCAGCAGCGGTCGGTCTGGGGAAGCAGGCTCTCGGCAGCAGGACCTGGACAGGATGACTTCCTGCATCAGCACCGGCGGTATTGATGAGCCACGTGGAGTTTGCAGGCACGGCAACGGCCATGCCAGCAGGGGGAGCGGAGATCAGGTAAGCCGATGCTCAGGCTCTGGATGCAAGAAGAAGAAGATAGAGTAGAAAGTAGTTGTATAGAAGAAGAAACATGTTGCTCTGCTTATTGGGGGGTAAAGCACCTTCTCGACAAAAGACAGAAGTGTATAGGAACTTGTACAGCAAGCTGTTAAGATGCTTTTCTGTCGGTCGTTCGCTCGTGGAAACAGTACTGCTGTGGCCATCCCCCTTCCGGGAGGCTTATGGGTTTGTACGTTGCGGGTTTTGCGGTTTTGGGGCTTAGGGAGATGCCTGCTCTTCAGCTGGCGTATTGCAGAATCGTCTGGTTTCAGTGTGGTGTTAATCACTAGGGCCTCACTAGGGATACAATGCAGAAGCATGACGAAAGAAATGCTACTACTAACTATTCCTGCGGTCAAACCTTGCACAGCCCTCAAAAGGCCAAACCCAAGTGCCCTCGCTCTGCCTCGACCCCAGCAGGCGAGGCCAAATCGCTGCCAAAAGCCACACATTTTCCTTTCCCCAGCGCATTCAGACCTTGGCATGACAGCAGCAGTAACAGCAGCAGCAGTAGCAGTCGTCGTCGTCGTAGTCGTATTCGTAGTAGTCGTAGTAGTCGTAGTAGTCGTCGTAGTAGTACTAGGAGTAGTAGCAGCAGTAGTAGTAGCAGTAGTAGTAAGACTCAGCTGAGGCGGAACAAAAAGAGGAACTACAAAGTCAACTTGCCTGCCGTCTTATCAAGAAAAGCCTTCTGCGCTTGAAGGTGTGTTGTTGGGCCTTGCGGGCCGGGTGCCCTCGTGGCTCAAAGGACCCCGAAACCACCGTCTTCGAAGATCGAAGCGTTTCGAAAACCTCGACGAAGAAACTACGATGTTTATCGATGATAAAGCGCGGCAAGCCCAGGTTCCAAAGCTGAGTGCCTGAGTGCAACTGACGATGGCAAAATGCTTTGCCAGTTCGCAGGATGGCAAATGAAAGGGGTATCTCGGCCTCGAAAAACGGGACAATCCTCTTGAGGTGTGTCGTTTCGAAGTTTTAGGACTTCGGCTACGGGTTCGAAGAAGCGAAGTACTGAGTCACGGCACGTTTTCAATAGAATCCACCCCAAACAAAATCAAGAGCCTTGAAGCCCTCCTGAATTCCAAAGCAACCTGTCACAGGACCCGGCATAAACAAAGCCACGTATGACTGAGGCCCGTGACGTGACGCGGTTGCTTCGCACTGCTTTGCATCCCGTGAACTGATGATGACGAAGCACCGGTTCACGACCAATCCTCTGGCATCTTCAAGGGGTGATATAGGAAGGGTACCAACTGGAATAGCTCTTTGGCGCATCTCTACTACAGTGCGACCTGGGGCCATATTGACTATAAGGGGGTACGTGTATAGACATTACTTCTACTTCAGATGCTTATATCTCATAGTCATAGGTTCTCTTCAAAGTTTCCTGCTGGGGCCAAGGTTTGCCGCTCGTTGAGAACCGAAGGGTTGCGAGCTCCAGGTTGATATGCCTGAAAATTGTGGGGCAATGCAGTAGACGGGAGAATTAAACAACAGGAGTTGAGGCGTAAGATTCTCGGTCGCTCTAAAAGTTTAGGGTTTAGGGTTAGCCTTGCAACTGTCGACGGGTCAATACTGCTCATGGACAAAATCCTGCATTACCCTTTTTTCGGAATATACAATAGTTCCCATAGTTTAGAGTCCTTTGGGTCATGCAGGATTTTGCCCATCAACAGTATGTGACCCGTTGGAAAGTCTGTCAGCCTTCCGCGTTGCATGCGCCTCAAAAGCCCTGGCAACCTAGTAAAACGGCTGAGCAGTCTCCAGACTATGAAGACCCGAAGATTACTATACATATATATATATATATACACACACATAATAGTATCTACAATAAGAAAAATCATGATAAAAATTGACACAAGAGCAAAAAGAACACCTGCAAACAAAACGAGCACGCAGCCTTCCGCGATCATCTCACCGATGCCGCGGCCGCCGCCGGTGACCAGCACATTCTTGCCGGCCTGAGCTTTGGAGGATTTGGGCTGTAGGGTTTAGGGTTTAAGGATTTAGGGTTTAGGGGTTTAGTGTTTAGGAGTTTAGGTTTTAGGGATATCCAGGTTTAGGGTTTAGGGGTTCAGGGGTTTAGGTTTAGGGATTTAGGGTTTAGGGTTTAGGGTTCAGGGCTTAGGTTTGAGGGCTTCCGGTTTAGGGTTTGACATGGTGCACTTCTCGATGTGTGTTCAGGGATTAGGGCTCAGGGGTTTTCCGGTTTAGGTCGCATCACAGCTGAGTCTGTCTGCAACCAATTGAAATCACCGACTTGCGTCGCCACCCGGCAAGTAAGGTTGCACAGCCATATGTAGGTCTACTGAAACTGAACAGAAATACAAAGGAAACCAGAAGCTTGCTACCAAGAGGCCACTCCAAAAAGATCTGCCAATTCCATGGCCCACACCAAAAGCACTTCACTTCAAACGGCACTGCAGGAAGCCCGACGGCTGAAACGGCTGGGTAGTCGACGGCCACTACCGAGACTTAAAAGCGCCCAGGATGCAGACCAATAACCATCACAACACGCGTCTACGGGAAATTGCATGCGCAACCCTAAATCCGTTTCTAATGGAAGCTCGCAGTGCACATGCCGCATGCCCAGCCTCCTGCACTTCACATCCAGGCTTCAGGCACTGCTTAAATCCGGAATCCATAATCTCTTCCCCCTAATATTAAACGCCCCTCGCCCCCTTAATATTAAAACTGGATTTCGGAGGTTTAGTTTTAATAGTAGGGGGGGTTTAATAATAGGGGGAAGTGATTAATTGCAACCCTGATCTGACAGAAAGCATTACTGATCCAAAACGGGAACTCTGACACCCCACACAAGCCTACAGCACCCTAGTTAAAATGTTATCTTCGTGCTAGATCTTGCAGTACCCTACGTAATCACAACCCGCACAGGACAGAACCTGAGGTCTCTTGGACCTCCAGTGCACACAAAGGCCTCGAGCTCAAGGCGGACGCCAAACTGGTCTGCCAAACCCTCGAGGGCATAGGCCTTGGTCGTCGTCGCGGTGCGGTCGTTGTCGTAGTAGTAGGAGGTGGAGGAGGAGGAAGCGAAGGACGGGAGGGGGGAGCTGTAGTGAAGTGATTAAGCATTTCGGGTTCTATGACTTTTCTGACCACCGTTACAATGCCAGAATCGACAAAATTGATGCAACCGGCAGAAAGCTCACATCTGCGGTCACTCCCTGAAAACACAAACCTCAACCTTCCCACAGGAAAAAGCTACTTGGAGGTTCATGGGTAGTTGTAAGTCGGTTATAAGTCCCCTAACATGGGTTATAAGTATAGTTACCCTACTTATAACCCTGCTTATAACTACCCATGAACCTCCAAGTAGGGTTTAGGGTTTAGGAGGAACCCTAGGGATTCCTTTAAGGGATCTTAGTAGTGCCGCCGAGTCCTTCTTTCCCGCTCAGGACACGGCCGCATGCTCGGCCGGTAGCACCTTTCTATATAAGAATTCTCTGAAAAATAGGGGACCCTAATATGGTACCCCTGTTTTCGGAAACTCCCATATACTCTCTTGGCTCAACTAGCCGTCCGGAATAGCACTTCAGGTCCAGAGTGTGAGATTCAAGGAGTAGTGGTCCGTGGTTCAGGTTTGAGAGTTTTTAGTGACTTTAGTGTTTAAGGTGCAGTTTCTTGACTTTGGGGTTAGCAGGCTGCATGGTGCCGCACAGGAGCCTATGGTCTTGTGGGTAGCGCCTCATGTCAGTGAGCCTCCGATGCTTCAGGGGTAGGGTCTAGGGGCTTAGGGGTTTCAGCACTCACTCTCGGACAAACCACAGCGAGGATTCCAGGTTTAGGGGTTTAGGGTTTTGGAGTTCGGGGATCGCAACTCCATGAGCATAATTACAACGAAGCCATCGAAGCAAGTCCCGATGTTTCAGGGACCCAAAGGGGCTTACTGTGGAACTTCCCCTGACTGAGTCTGCCAGACGCTTGCGGCTTTGGATTTCAGATAGACATCTACAATGGGAAACTCGTCAAGTGCAAGGGCAGGCTCAGGGCTCATGGTCTGCGACCAATCTGGGTTTGGAGCTCCTTTCACTTGGGCAAACTCTCATGGTGCAGCTGGAATACCAGTGCCCATCCCAGACTTTCGAGATAAACGAACCTCGACGTACGACTACCCATCAGGCCCATGAACAGAATCTTGAAACACCCGTGGCCTCCTGACCAGGTAGAAGCGCACTGGTCCAGACCTTATCGAAAGGACTACAAAGCACCCCTGCACGGCTTTTATCATGTGAAAACCATTTGAAACTCCCGTTTGAAAACCCCAGCCCCAAAGCCTACAGCCCTGAAGAACCCCTGAAATCAAACTGCCCCAGTAGCCTAGAGCTGAAACCAAACTGCCCCAGTAGCCTAGAGCTTGTACAACTTGAGCTTTTGCTGTGGAGTTCAGGGATTCTGAAGTGCAACGTACAGGTACTTAAAGGATCATGGGACTTAGTAAATAGGGTTATAATTAGGGTAACTATACTTATAACCCCAATTAGGGTACTTATAACCTTACTTACTAAGTCCCATGATCCTCCAAGTAGGGCTGAAGATGCCGTAGCAGCAAGGTTTGCGGGTCAGCGTGGTTGTGCTGCGTTCATGCTTGTCGGATCGTATCATGTCAGGTTGTGCTTTCGACTGGGGAGTTCAGTAGCACCTTATATAGCCAAACATAGCTGATTTTCCTACTTTTCCCCGAAAGCGTGGCGCAGGATTTTCTTCCGTAGAGGTGTTTCTGGATGGCATGATGTGAATAGTTCGTGAAGTGTGTTCGTGCAGTTGTGTCTTCGGCGTTCGTGAGGTTGCCTCTCGCAACTCATCCAAACTGATATCTCTCAACGCACGAAACAGCGCGAGCAGGCGTCCCCGGGCTGCGACCTCTCGAGCATAGATACAGACCCCGCACACCTGATGAATCAACCCCGAACCCCGCAACTGAATCCTCTGAGCCTGCAACTGACTCAGCGTGACGATGGAGCGTCGAAGGTTCTGACCTTTCACGCCACGGAAGTGCCCAACTCTCTCAAAATGACAAAACGACTGAGAACCAAACACAACTCTGATTTTGCAACACGGTTCAGGTCCGGGTTCTTTGTTTTTGAGCCTGAGCCCAACAAACCTAAAGTGCTTTCCTTAGGGTTTACAACTTACGAAATCACCGAAATCCATTAACAAAAAAGCCGTCACTGCTCCACTTTTACTCCTTCCCCGCATCCTGCTCTCTGTGGGCCCTGAAACTGGGAAGCCGTCCATGGGTCAGCCAGCGGCATCAAGGGCTTTGGGTCCAAATTCGGGCTCAGGGGGGTAAGGTGCAGGGCTCTTTGTGCGCGCCGATAAACCGAAACAAGAAGAATGCTTGTCATATCTTTTGAAAGTCGCATTATATTATTAAACTAAAGACTCACTCCTAAGAACACTAGGTTTAGGGGCCCAGGGCGTAGGGGTTTCTGGGCTTAGGGAAGAGGGACTTTGAGGGCTAAGGTTTTGGGGCCGCATGAGGTTATATACATATATATATATATATATATATATGTATATATATATATATATATATATATACATATATATATACACATATACATACCACTTCTCGACTACTTGGGGGCACCCAAGGGAGAAGAGTCCTGTGAACTGGCGAGGCAGCCCGAAATACTGCAATCACACGCAATCTGCATTACAGGCAGGTAAACCGTTTAGGCGTCTTCGGCTTCGCAAGCCAGGGCCTAGCCCTAAACCCTAAACCAAAGGGCTTGGAATAGCGAACGAGTTCGGCTCCCGGGGACGGCCACACATCGGTCCAGGCAGAAACCGCAAGCCTGGACGCGGCCCTCCTCGAGGCTCGCCAGCTCAGTAAGAGCCGCCTTATATTCATATAGGGACCATGGCGAGGATCCCTAATGTAGGAAGGCCTTGATTAGGGTTCCTTATATGAACCCTAGTATTTTGGGGTTATAGGACCCAGGGTTTCTTACTCAGGTTCCTACATTAGAGAGTCTAGTTTTCAGAAATCAAGCTGCGTTCTTCAGCGATGCGTCTTATGCTTCATTATAGACCATGACTAATACTAAGACCCCTGGAGAGTCGAACTCATGTAGACCGGAAAGAGAAGCTTCTTGGAACAAGGGCTGCCGCGGTGTTGGCTGTAGGCTCGTCTCTTACTGAAACCCTCCCATGTTCTGCAACTTCCTCCTACCAACTAACACGGGGGAAGCAGGTTAAATGGTCAGACCAGGGTTTTGGGCTTCGGTGGTATAATTTGCAATGATACTATACCGTTCAGGAACCCTAAACAATGTAGTGCTACTATACAACTCCAAGCTCCATAATCGGGTTGTGATATGGCTTGTAGTAGGGCGAGGCTTAGGCGGTTAGGGACACGGAGCTTGCAAGGACATTCGGGGTGTTGAGTTGCTCAGCGCTGTCTCTGGGGTTGGTGCATGTGCGCTTGCATTCGGGGCCTGCGGTTGGAACGGGCACTGGTGGCTAACCTTGAAGGCAAAGGGCTTTTGAATCTAGGGCTAAACCCTAGACCCTAAACAGGGTTCAAGGTAGGTGCAGCACAGGGGTGTCTGCGAGCAGCAAGCCTCTTCGAAGAAACAACGGCGCAAACTATCTGTCTGAGCCAGGACGGTGCACACCTCAATGCTTCGTCCCCTCTGCCAGGCCCCCTTAATGAGGGAATCCTTGAAATTTAGGGTCTTTGGGCTCTGAGGTCATATTTTGCCTCAGAGATGTTTAGGTTTTCTCCCGCATTTGGGACAAGTTCCTTCGAGGCGAGAGGCTGATGACCACTGCTTTGAATAAGATGTTGGCTTCAAAGAGTTACAACTTAGGGTTTAGGGTTTATTTAGGGTTTGTAGGATTTTCACTCCTGCGCAGGGGGGCACGGAAGATCTTGAAGCCAGGGGGTCGGATGTAGGGCTGGTGGGCCGCGAGAAGTACACCGGAAATGGAAAGAGGACTCGCGCGTTGAGGTTTTGCCAATTGGGCACGAAGGTGTCCGGAGGAAGCTTCGCTGACCAAGATTTTCTGGATTGTTGGCGCTAAGCCCTTACACATATGTTCTGGCACCTCTATCTCTATACACCCTCAACGCTGACCTCTGGGTGTAGGGTTAGAGGTTACATGGCTGAAGAGTAGCAGGGAAAGTGGAGACTGCGGCGGAATGTCGCAAACGCAGTAATTCTGTTGCATGCTGGGGCGTTCTCAATACCCGGCCCAGTCACAGTCTTCACAGTTGGGCTACGACAGGTACACTGGATCAATGACGTAATGAGCTGATGTGGTAAAACATGGTGCATCATCAACTCGCTGCAGCTTATGATGCGTGTAACATCCTCCGTGCGCTATGTTCAATGTCACTGTTGCACTGTATGACAACGACGGTATACTAAAATACAAGATAAGGCACCACGAACAACTTACTTTCCATCCTCCTACCCTCTTTTGTGTACTCTTGCACGTGCCGCTCGCCTCGTAGACACCTCCCGGATGCTTGAAAATCCCGGCTACGAAAGCCGACACATGCCGACTCTGTACAGTGAATGGCGTCTGGCCGGTCTAAAACTAATTAAGATTGGGAACCTTTGGAGAGAACAAGCGCGATGATGCAGTGGGCTGGTCTCTCATCTCATTGAAAGGCCAACCCGCCACTTTGCCTTTCCGGCACCTGCGCAGGACTGACAAGGAAGCCAGAAAGGGAGAAAGAGAGCGGTAAAATTAACACAGGGGCCTTCATAATTACCTATACTATTTTGGAAGCTCCATATTCTAACAAGAGCATAATGGGCACCGACACCCCATTTCTAATTGATAAAGCCCCTATATTAGGTTTTGGGCTCTGGCCTCCTTGTTCTTGTCGACACTCGGCGTTCCTGGCGGGAAACATGTTCGCACTCCTAGATGCTAGATAACCCCGCAAGTCATCTTAAAAGCCAAGGCCCGGGCAACACCGTGACCTCCACTGGGCTGTTCACAGCCAGCTTGCCCGCAGCTTCCCCCAAGGGGAACTTTGAGATCTCGGTGCAGGTGTCAGGAGACACAGGCGGTTCTTCTAACATCGGATCCTCGTATCTTGCCCGGCATTGCAGGGAATAAAGCTATTTATATTTTCACTGCCACACCTGCCATCGACATGTTGAACTTTATTTAGGCAAGAATCGAAGCAAAAAAAAGCGAAACTTTGATGCAAGCAGTGCGTGCAGCAGCTCAAACTGGGTCGCTGGCATGCAGAAGCCCATCGTGGCCCACACCCACATCCTGGGTTCTTGTTGAGGAACTTAACTTAAGTTACCATAGTAAGGATCTTTGTGGTAAACAACATAGTTTCCTGATTATGCGATCTTAAATTAAATTCCTTAACAACAGCCAAGCATCCACGAAAGCCCCGAAGGCCACAACGTTGCGAACCACTCCCTGCAGACGCATTCCAGCTCGTAACTGGTCGACCTCGAAGAACTGCACACTTTTAAGCCGCCTCAATAGTTAGAATAAGGGTCCCGTAAACAGTTCTAATTATAAGTGCCGCCGTAGTTGGGGGTTCTACCAGATATAGCGAAGTAGCGATTATTGAGCAGGGTTGCGGGGTGTATCTGTTCCAAGCAACCCTGAGTATCGCCAAGTGCTTAGGCTTCTGCATTGGGCAGCGCCTAGGGCTTCACGTGAAAGGTGATGACTTAGGACTTCAGTTTTCCTATGGGACGGCCGTAGAACATCCCTCAGGGACCCCTTATAGAACCCTCGTAAAGCGCCTTAGCGCTTAACCCTCAACCCTGAAGACCCTCTGAAACGATATAACACAAACCCGTCACCGCCACTGGAACATCTGATACCCTACGATTCCAAAAAAATCGCTGACTTACCCTACAGTACGTATCGGAAAAGCCCCTTCAACAGGCCAGGGAGCTGTGTAACCCGCCTCCTGTGCGTCCAGGGCAGCCCCCTCCTCGCAAGGCAAAGTTTCAGAGCCCCTGTTTTTGCGGGCTGAAAAGTTTGGGCTTTCCTGTTTTAGGTTTCAGGGTTTAGGATTATTTCGGAGTGAAAAAGCTGGAACTCTGGTAGCCTTGTGCTTGCGTACCTGCTGGAGTTTGGGTTTAGGCCGGGGGTTAAAGGAGATGCGTGCTCTGCCCACTTGGCTGTCAGTAGTGGCTGTCAGTGTGACAATGGCCGTGGCAGACGCAAGAAAACATTAACAGTAAGGACCAAATATAAGATCCAGTCCTACTATCCAAACCTAGCAATGATATCGGAGACTGTCACTTCAAGCACTTCAACCTGCAGTACCCTGCTCCCTATGTCCCACGGCGTGCCTGAGACTTGTGGTTTTTGAAATGGACTTGGTTCATGCCAGCACACTTGACGATTGCATGTGCATGAAACGTATAGCTCAAACATCAAGTTAACTTCCTAGCAACCCGGGAACGTTCTTATCTGTGGCCACAGCGGAAGCCCAACCGATCCTGATGCCCTAAGCAACTCCGAAGGTGAGAATGTGACTGCTTTTAGAGTTGCTCTTGCCATGTTCTACAGACTGGCAACAGCGCTTTAGGATTAGGAAAGCTGCTGGCTCCAGCGGATTTCGCGAACCCCTGGAACTTAGCAGTCGTTTCATCATGACATGAACACTCTTAGCTGCTGCGAGATCGACCGCAATCAGCAACCACATCTGCTAACCTACACCCTAAACACATTCAACACGCAAAGCCCTAAACCCTAAACCCCAACGCAGATTTCTAAACCCCCAAGACTTTTTTTTCAAACCCTACCAAACTCTTTCTCACGGGCCTCGTAGAGCCACTCAAACTTCAAGGAGCTCATCCAAGCCCCGAGGTCCCCTTTTCAGAGCCCGAACTCCGGAACTTCCGATCCTCGGAACCTACCTTCGACCCAGCCCTGATGCCTTGATCTCAGCAGGTCGTCCGGGCACCTCTTCAAATTTTTAAAATAGAAACTCTACATATACATATATATATATATATATCCATATGTTTTCAGATTGAAAGAGTATCTTCAATTATTAATATCCGCTCTTTGGGAAGTTTTTAGAAGCTAAGGGGCCCGTATTTGGGACTCGAAATGAAAGGATCCTCGTTTGTCAGATCCCCCTGCTTGCTTCACGAACCTTTCCATCGTAACGTAGACCGGAGATAACTGGAGGATCTTCCTTCGTGGGTTCTCTGTTCGGGGTTCCTTTGTCTCTCAATTCAAGAGGCGACAGCAGATAGGGTTACATAGGTGGTCAGGGCACTACGGTTGGTAGGACTTACATGTAAGTACGCACCACCAGTGCTTGCAGAATCCCCGTCGCGAGTTCTTCTCAACAACAGGCATTGGATATCGGATCCTTTGATATACGTATATGAGGGCTTGGTCCCACTCTAGAGGCTGCCAGTCACGAGTCATGGTTTCGGCGCTCACACACGGACAATCCAGGCGAGGCATGTGGTTCATGGTTTAGGGTTATAAGAATCTTAGCAGGCTACAGCTGGGCTTGCATGTATGAATTTCCGGCCAGGGCCAGGGCATGTTGGCTTGCGTTTTTTTTGCATTTGCTGTTTGCGTTATTTTGCGCCTTGCATTTTTTTTGCATTTGTTGTTTGCGTTTTTTTTGTGTTTGCTGCCCTGTCTGAGTTTAGCGTTGCGTTTTTTTTGCATTCCTGTGGACCGAGACGGCCGAGGCCCTGCAAAATGCAAAAAGAATGCACACGTAAATGCTGAGAACGACCAAAATTGCAAAAAAAATGCAATCCTGAAAGCCGCGGCCGGCCAAAATGCAAAAAAAAAACGCAAGCCGGGAAACCGTGGCCGGCCAAAACGCAAAAAAAATGCAAAAAAATGAAAAAAAAAAACGCAAACAAAACGCAAAAACAATGCAAACAAAAACGCAAATGCTCCAGGAAACGGCCAGTTTTGTTCAGGTTTTTGGTGGTTTCGGTAATGACCGCTAACTTTTGCATTTTTTTGCGTTTTGGCCGGCCACGGTTTCCCAGCTTGCGTTTTTTTTGCATTTTGGCCGGCCGCGGCTTTCAGAATTGCATTTGTTTTGCAATTTTGGTCGTTCTCAGCATTTACGTGTGCATTCTTTTTGCATTTTGCAGGGCCTCGGCCGTCTCGGTCCACAGGAATGCAAAAAAAACGCAACGCTAAACTCAGACAGGGCAGCAAACACAAAAACAACGCAAACAACAAATGCAACAAAAAATGCAAGGCGCAAAAAAACGCAAACAGCAAATGCAAAAATAAACGCAAAATAAATGCAAAACAATATTCCAAACACTGACCCAGTCTGTGGCCCTAAGATTCTTATAAGTTTAGGGTTAAGGGGTGGTACCTTCAGAGGCTTGCTGTCGGGGGTCTCTGGCTGAAATTACTTGAAATTCTTCTTAGATCACCCATTCCTGTGCATCTATTCCTGCACATCTTTATAATGGCTCTTCCAGACATCCGGCAGCCCTAAACTAGGGGAAAGAGCGGTGATCCAAGAAGGCTTGCGCTGTCGGCTTCCCTCCGGGAGGGTCCAGGGGTTGAAAAACTGAAACATACTGAAACAAAACGTGACCATCGAGTCCTAAGTGGGACCGTTGTAACTTGGGCGGGATCCTTGTTTCGTCTCATACGCCCTCGCATGTGGAGATGCTTTTGAGCTTGTGTTAAGTCCAACCGCATGCCTCAGATACGACGAGTGTGTAATATCAACAAAAATCCAACACCAGGGTGTAGAGTCAAGTTTCAGCGTCAGGGATTCTGGTGCCGACGGGATTAGTGAGTTAGGATACCAAAAACTGCAAAGCCTAGCCGTTTGGCCTAAACCCAGTCGACGGCCTATGGCCCGGCTCTCACTGTCGAAATGAAGATCTCGAACCCTGGGCTCTTCACCTCTGAACCTAGATACAAAACCCTAAAATAATAACAACAATAATAACAATAATAACAATAATAATAATAATTGTTATTGTTATTATGTAGGATCCTGAACCTTTACAATTTTTGGTGGCATTATTTATGCTCTGGCAAAAAACCGCCGCAAGCACAGCATCGCAAAGAGCCCAAGTGCCTTGATTCGCACAGCCGGCTCCTCGCGCCTAAAAGATGAGGTTTGGGGTTGGCTCTTGTGGGTTTCTTGGGCTGCAGCGCGTTCGGATGCAGCTGCAGAGCTCTACAAACCGACCTGCCTGCTTACCCAGCTACTTATCCAAGACGGTTTAGGGTTTTGGGGAGATTTACCTATACTGAAATGCATACATAGATTTACATAGACAGATCTAATTACCCACCGACCGACCTATCTCGCTGCCTCTGATTTGTGTTTGGCTTCCTTACAAGGGCTCCGGAGCTTGACCACGTGAGGGGCCTCCTTCTCCTTCCGGCTGTAGGGGTCTAATTTTCAGAATTGGGGACTAAGATTTAAGGCTTTTAGAGCTGGAGGGTTCATATTGTTTACGGTCTACGCTCTCGCAACTCGGACTCTGCCAGACGAGATCTCTCTGTTCACAAGCACATTTCCTGAACTACAACTTGCTGACGTTCACGGTTTCGGGTTCAGGGTTTCGATCTACCCTCACACCCAGATCGGTCTGGCACATCTGCACCGAGCACCAAGCCCAGCACAGCTGACTCTAGCCAGCTAGCACCACACATACCAAGCCCTACCTAGCCTAGCGTTGCCCTTTTTACATCTGGACTTGATGAATGCCAGCATTGCCCTAAACCCTAAACACTATAAACCCTATAGATCTTGCTCGCTCCGAATGCCCACACCCAAGGAGCCTTGGATCCAAAGATGACTGGGAGCTGGCGGCCAGGGCCTTGCACAAGTCGGCGAAGGTCTCCTTGGCTCTGAGGGTTTGGGGCTTGTGGCAGTTAGGGTAGGCAGGGTCTAGGGTTTATAGGGTTCGGGACATTTCGAGTATAGGGTTTAGCGGCACAGGCTGGCTCAGGATGGACTCGACTCTTACAATCGCACCAGTATAGGCAAAGCTTCCAGACTTCCGCAGGACTTCAAAAGCCTACAGCAGGCTTCCATCCGGCAACGGGAAGGAGACTTCAGGTTTCAGTTCTGGGGTTAGGTGGGAGTTTCCGAAAATGGGGGACCCTAATGTAGTACCCTGAATAGTTGCTTGCGTCGAGCTCTGTCCGGTTAGGTGTGCGATTAATTCAATCATGCATCTACAGCTTCAGCAACTCAGGGTCGAAAATGAGCTGCCTGGCTCCGAGCAGTATGCGATGAGCATTCCACTGGGCCCTTAAACGTACTCCGCAGAAGCTTCCTGACCGACACTCGCGCGTGCGCACGAACACTTCAATGAGATCAAGAATCTCGTGGAGGCCAGGAGTGTCTATGGGAAGCTCTTCTGCAGCATCCTTCGCGGATCCGGGGCAGAAGCCCTGACAGCTGAGACCCCGGGATAGCTTATGGAACAAGCTAGCAAGTTCCCTACCAACAAGTCCTTTAGAGGCCTGTTCAACATACCTGAGCACCATATCTGCGGCACTGATGCGAGGCAGCGGCATATCTGCCTCGCCAGGCGCCCCCGGTTGGAGTGTTGCCCAAAAAGGCTGAGGTCCTTCAACCCGAAGCGGTGGTACCCAAGCATGCGTTGCGCCAGCAACCCGCGTGACAGCGTGGGACAGGTCAGCTGCCAGGTACGCGTGCAAGCAAGTCTTTTTGTTGTATAAATGTGCCTTTAATCGCTTGGTAGTCTGATGATCAACCAAACATACTTGACACACCGTACCCTGCGCCACACGCGTCAAAGCCGACACGGTTCCATGCGTTTTACTGAGATGAGCGGCCATGGCAGCATTATTGGCAAACAGCTTGCCGCAGTGCGGACAAGGAACAATCGCTTCACTGCTCAAGTGCTCAGTCGCATGTTTGCAAAGCGCAACCCCCTTCTTTTCGGCCTCTTGCAACTTCCGTGCAACAGCAAAGACTTGCTCTCTTGTGCCTGCACGGCCTTTCAAGCAATGCCGACGGTACGCCTTCAACTTCAAACGCAGCCGCTCATGTAGCTCAGGAAGTTGCTCCAGAAAAGCCATCTTTGAATCAGGTCTCTCCAGTTGCGGCACACGCAGCTCCGACCAACACGCGTCACGCAAAATCCGAAAGTCCTCAAGCACGACGGTCATCCAGGTAGCATCCTGAACTAGAACATTACGCAAGTAACCGGCATCCTGTGCAATGGCTTTGCTCAGAGTGCGCATGCGTTCGATTCGCACAGCTTCTTCAGGTAGAAGCATGTCAACGAGCACGCACGCATCGTTGTCACACATGCCTGCACATCCAACTCCAACAATGGGAAAGCAAGACTGCCGGACAAAGCTCATGTATGCAGAAGACACCAATGCTTTCTCGCGGGCGGTACTCAAAGACCACAAACCGGAGCCACAAAGGAATTTCCGCAACACCATGCCTGTCACCAAGCTCTTTTTGACTTGTGCTGACAAGTGCCGATTGCTCAGCAGACGCTTTTTTAGGGGCGCCATCATCGCCTGAGCTTGAAATTTGCGCCTGAGGATATCAGCTAAGTCACCGCCCGAATGATGAACTATGTTGCCAAGGTGTGTGTACTGTTCCGCAACGATGACCGGGACAACACGCGAATCCGTCAACTCGACAGGCACGCATGGAGGTCCTTGTCCTAACCACTTTCGTCGCTGAGCCTGACTGCCGGCACCATTGAAGGCAACAACGAACTCAGTCTTGGTAGGTCCGAAGTTGGTGCCAACCCCTATGGATTGGAGCGCATGCTGTGTGTGTGTCGAACGACGGTGTGTACATGCTGCATCACCATGGCCGGTCGAGCGTCGCGCACAAGCAACGATGCATCGTCCATCCATGTAGCGGTTGGTGCTGTGAAGCACCGCTCAGGGTCTGTACAGTCCGCAACGCCGACAAGAACACCCTCGTTTTGTAGCACTTGGTCAAGATCCTTCAAAAAGCCTGCGAAGACTCCCGCAAACAGCAGATCTGCGAGTGGGGCTCCGGGCGTTGTGCCCGTTCTTGATGCCCGCACCTGCACGTCTTCTCTGCGCATGACGAAGTAGGTGTTGTGAAGCAGCGCCATGATCATCCGGCGCAGCGTGTCAGGCGTGTGAACCTGCTCCAGAACCGACGGTCCAGTCAAGACTGCAAAGATTCTAGCCTGCTCAGCAGCGTCAGGCGTCAGAGCAACGATTAAATCCATCAGCGCATGCGGCTCTTCGGCATTGACCGCTCCGTCATACAAGTACTGCCTAACAGTTGAGTAAAAGGCAGACGTTCCGTCAACGAATAACACCCCACCACTCACATGCTCCTGACGCAAGCGGCGAAAGTGAGATTTCACCAAAAGCTGCGGATATTCAAGGCCCTGCCCTGGCAATGCTCCTCCTTGTCCTGAGCAAAAGGCCTTCCGAAAATATGGTACAAGCCTCTGTCTTGCAGACTTGGCTATGGCCTTCATGGAGGGTTCCATAAGTGCTACAGCGCGCCATGCTTCAACACCTACGGCCAACTTCTTTGGGATGGCAACGTTCCAAACTTTCCTCATGTCGCGAGGGCATTCCCCTGTCGCAAGCATTTTCAGCTGCAACGGATACAATGCTCTCGCAGCTTCAACAGGCACTTGGTTGTAAGCCTCCGGTGGTATGCCCCGTAGCCCCGGCGCCTTCCCATTCTTCAACGACTTGCATGCACGCACAAGATCAGAGAAGGCCGGTGCATCCGTCAAGTCCTCAACAACAGAATTGCTTGGCCGAAAGTTCTTCACAACCTTTTGCAGCTCGGCTTCAGTGGACATGATGCAACGCTCAGCTTTGGCAAAATGCTCGCCAAGCATTTCCCGAGTAATACTCGGGTCCGTGATCCACGACCCGTCAGCTGCAACAAGTACGGGCGCTGTCCTGGGGGCCCTGTACTGCCTGCCGCATTTCAAGATGCTTCTCAAAAGCCGCGCCAGTGCCTCGGGCCCCGCCGCAATAGCCGACTCCATGGTGTGTTGTGTAAACCTTGCCTCGTCAAGGACAAGACAGCATGATTCCTTTCGTCCTTTAAGGCTTGCCTGTCGATCTGGAATTCCCGCCTCCGCTTTGTAGCTCTACATCCAAACCCGAGTTGAATCATAAGTGGCTCATGGTCCCACTCTGATGTGACATGCTCACCGGAAAGAGGCCGTCCCAATACTATCATGGACCCCTGCATTTGCGTGGGGACCAAGATGTAATCTATGACATCTTCCTTCATGCGCGGGCTTCGCCAAGTGACAAGACGTCTGCCTGCGGTGTCATAGTGGCCTGTAAAACACATGCTGAAGTCACTGCGAAAGCGATCCAAGTGTAGAGCATTTCTGTTGACGGGGACACAATGCTCGACAGATTCAGCGTTGTAGCGAGCGTTCGCATCCAAATGCACAATGGGGCAAGCATCCTTGGGAATTCTGTGCATGACTTCAAAAAAGCTTTGCCACCATTGGTCGATGATTTCGTCGCAATGTTTTGATTGGGGAGCATGGCCTGAGACTACTGCAAAGGTCTGCCCACCGCATTTGCCGGTAACAACAACCAAGCGTGGCTGCTGGACTGTGACAGCAGTGGTCGAGAGGTCCCAGTCGGAACCGTGCGCTATCCAAACTTCACATCCAAACTGACCGTCACATCCAGCTGAACAATAGCACCGGTAGCCGTCTACATCGATAACTTGGTCCTGACTGCTGCGTGTTTCCTGGAGCCTCGCTATCTGCACGTGATTGTTTTTGAATACTTTAGCAAGCGACTCCCGACACGCTCGTCCTTTCAAAGTGGTCACGTTGTACGTGACAGTTCGAACAGTCACATGCTTATCACAACCCGAATCAACCGCCTCTGACGAAGCGCCGGTTTCAGAAGATCGGACCTCGTGTTCGCCCTTGCGTGCGCAATACTCCGTGCTATGGTCAACATTGCACGCGAAGACCCCCGTCTCAGGGCAAATGTATGGCCACTGGCAGTCCGCCGCTATGCTGGGGTGGCACAGCCATAGCCATCGCAGGATGCCGTCACTAACAAATTCATCGAGCATTGTGTTACATGCTGCGCCATTCCAGCCGGGGCACGTGATTTTGGCCAATTTGTCCGCAGCCTCATTCAGAGCTACACCAGTGTGAGCTGGTTCATGCCTGAAGTAAGTCGCATACAACTTCCGACTCAACAGCTCATGCACGCCAACCGCAACATCCGCGAGCACGTGATCACTGGCATCCAAGCCCTGTGCTACGCGAGACGCGCTGCAACAGTCAAAATGGATGCAACACACCTTGTCACACGACAAAGAAACGATCATGGCATGTATGATGGCAAGCAGCTCCGGTGTAAAAGCGCTGCGGCAGTAACTTAGCTCTGTCATGCCATTCTCTCCACATGGATTGGCCAAAGAGCCGGCCCACAGCCACTCGCCAGCATATGTTTCAACGGCACAGACCAAAGCCCATGCTCCAGTCATGGTGTCTTCGTAATGGGCTCCATCCGTGTACATATGTACTGTGGCAATCTCAGTCATGTCAAAGGGCCTGCTGCCCAGCCACGTTGCAAAAGCAGTGCTCACAGATTCATGGAAGCAATCAAGACTGGGAAGCCCGAGATGCAAGCTGCCAATGTCATGTCCAAGCAACAAATCGCGAAGCATATCAGGCACAATTCCAACTCCAGCTTTTGGGTGCTCAGGTATCATGTCAGCCAAGCACAAGACCCTAGCATCGCCCTGACGGCTATCGTCATCCCTGAAAGTCTCAGCTGTCGTGAGAGCCGACGCCTCAACTGGACCGGAGGGTTCAGCAACAGCCTCGCCGCTCTGTCCGTCAAAATTGCTGTCGATGGCATCCGACTTGAAACGCTGTACATCGGAAGATGGCTCTTGTGGCGTTCTTCCGCAAAATTCCGCAATTGGGGCAGCGCACTGGTTCTTGCTACCCGAATCGCTCATCTCTACAGGCTCTAGGTCGAAAGTGACATGGTGGTGTGGTTTCCTGCCACGTCCTTTCTTCAAACAGCTCTTGAGCGTACTGCCGCGGTGGTGACACTTTGACCCTATATCAGCAAGCCTGCTCCGGGCAGTGTCCGATGACAAATCAGTCTCGGCTTCAAAATGCACAGGCTCAACCCTGGGATCAAGCATCAAACGAAGTCGGCCATCCCACTGCTCCAACCAGCAATCGAAATGCAAGTGTTGTCCCAGGAAGGTGGCAAACCACTCGGAGCAGAAATCATCCTCGGCCATCACAGCCGTTCTCGGACTGAGTATCCCCGTGAGGCACGTACTCAGGCCGCACCAAAAGACTGCACCGATGCGTGGGGCGCTGGTGAGTCTGGTACTTCGATGCACTCCGCCGCGCCCTCCTTGTCTTTGGGGCGCCTGCGCGGGGTTCTGTCCCGATCCTTTTCCTTTACCACCGTGGCGGCCTCTGCTGCCTCCTTGGCTTTCTTTAAAGCCTGCATCAGCTCCGACTGCTGTTCCTCCATCCGTTCCCGCCTGATAACATGCTTCGCCTCTATCCTGGCGGCTTCTGCCACCGCCGCTTCGTTTGTATCCACATCCATGTGTGCCTGGTTGGACGTCCCATCCTCGCCATTGGCCCTTTGTGCCAACTGCACCGTTGCATCCTGCAACTGTGCGCTCCACTGTGCTTCTGCCTGCGCATACTCCCCCAAGACTTTGGCACGATCCAAGATTTGGTGTTCTAACGTTTCCATCACCTTCGTCAGATAAGCACACCAATTCGCATCGTACTCTTCTTGCTCCTGCGCAAGCTTGCTCAAGGCCGCTTTGGCCTCTGTTTGCTTTGTAACCCAATGATGCAGAAGTTTGCGTTGTTGGTTTGATGCTGCGCAAGCATGTTGCGGAGGGATGGAGGTAGATCCGACTGCTCGGACACGTGTGCGATGAGTGCCCCCAGCAGAGGATCGCTGGGAGTCGCTGGGTTTGCTTGTGCTGGGACCGGCCTGGGCATCACCACTTTGGGGGCTTGCACTGTGTTTGGCAGCTCCTGCGCAAGTTGTTTTCCATGCGCCTTGCCACCCTTGTCTTTGCCACCTTTCTGTCCTTTGCCTTTCTGGGCATTCCCGTTTTGCCATCCATCCCAAGAGTCCCAACTGCTTCTCGCTTGCCTGGGCGACTTTGGCCTCGGAGACCTGGGTCTCTGCGCAGATGGCGCCCAACCTGGTTTCCATGAGCTGGCATCCCAAGTGTCTTCGCTCCAAGAGGTGCCTGCATACGTTCTCTGTGTCGCGGCTGCTGCCCCACACTGGTCGCAGATCTGGCTTCTGGCTTTGCGCCACAATCTGCAGCGGTGGCACCACCAACTCTCGCCACTTGTCGCCATCACGGCCCTGGCTTGTTTGGGTAGGATGCTGTTGCTGTGATGTGCTTGCAGTAGCTGTATAGCTTCGCCAACTAGTCGCGCAGGCACGCTGCCTGGACGCCCGACGTGCTGACGGAGTTGTGTTCTTGCTCTGCTTCTGCTTCTTCTCAACCTGCGATGCCACGGTGGTTCCGCCGTGGCTACCCAAGCGCTGTCGATGATATGATGTTTGCTGTAGTCCCCACGATGAGACGAGTAATAGTAGACACAGATATCTCATGCACTGACCGCTTTCGCACTCCAAAGGGTAGGCGAATTTAACCGCAGCTACCAACCACTGAATACGAAGGAGCAGCAAGTGCTGAACTGGTCAATCAGACTGTGTATGATTGACAGTGCTGTCGTGGTCTGAAACCAGCTGATTGCAAGGTCTCGACACACTGGGTCAGTGTCAAACGGACCTCCAAGACACACCTACGGAGATACCTGGAAGAAACTACGCTTGAACCGACACCTCCCTGAATAGTAGGATCTCTATTATAGGACCCCAAAATAAGGACCCCTAATTTTCGGAAACTCCCAGGTAAGTTTAGCGTAGCGTGCCCAACATCCACTTCGGGTTGCAAAAAGCATGACTAGTGGTCCTCGCTGTTCGACCTGACCTCAAGGGCTAAAGGTGATGTGATACAAACACACCATGAGGGATTGCAAGCCTGAAGCAAAGGAGCTACATTTGCTCTTTTTGTGCTTAATCAGAACAGTGGCGCAGCCCAGACCCTGGACAGATAGAAAAGATCGGAGTGATCATACTTGCCCAGCTTGTGCTTATCTGCAAAACTGGTACGGATGCACTGGATCCAACAAGTACTGAGTAGGGCCAGAGTGCTGGCCCCAAGCCAAGCTCAGCGCCAACGTCGACATCGTCCGAAAGTTCACGAAGGCTTCTGATAATGGAAGCAGGGAACAGGCAGAGGGTGTTCGGGGTAAGGTTTTGGAGTCAGAGTTTTTAAGGTTTAGAATTTGGGGGCTTCGGGTTCAAGCTGTAAGGCTCTGCGGGACATGTTTGCCTCATCGTTCGCTCTGGCCAAGGACAAGGGTTCGGGGGCGTTGTGCCAAAGATTTCGCGACTCTTGTTGCGAGTGCTTCGAGATCTCAGATTCATGAGTATAGGCACATGACCTTTAGAAGACACTTTTTTGCCTCCCACTTGGCTAGGACGAACCTACGATGCTGGGTCTGTTGGCAGCTCACAAGATCAACTATACCAGAAGACACTTCATCATCTTAATCGAAACAAAACTACCCACAAAGTGCAACTTGTCTCCTTGTGTTCACTTTCCTCCCTGCGGTCCCTGCTTAGCGGCTCACTTGCTTCCCTTATCGAACGCACCTCACAAGCAACGAAGATCGATTCATTCTTGGACACTCAGGAAAGGCTTGACTGCCATGCTTAGTTTCAACCTCGTCCTGCGACAAGCCTCCTCCCATCCTAGTATCAAACGCAGTCTGTAGGAACTTCTGTAGAAACTTCGTTGGGATCTCGAAACCCATAACATCCTCACAAGAAGCCCACATACCCTTATTCATAACCCTTTTGTTTGCTGCTGGACTCAAGTCTTTACTGTATCCATAACCGTACACCCTGAACCTTAAACACTGAACCCTAAACCTATCGAACCCTGGCAGAACCCTTGCAGCAATTACTTCAGTAAACCCTTTTTTGAACCCAGACTCTGCCGATCAGCTGGGAAGCACTGCAAGACTTCAAATCTGCAGTAAACCCTAAACCCTTTTCCCTTAAACCCCTTAACCCCTAAACCCCTAAACCCTTAAACCCCTAAACCCTTAAACCCCTAAACCCTTTAAACCCCTAAACCCCTAAACCCTAAACCATAAACCCCTAAACCCCTAAACCCCTACACGCCTATACCCTAAACCAAGAGCCCAAACTCAAGGAGCTCCTGGTATACCCCTCACCGTCCACTCCACCACAGCGCCGCTGAAGTGCAGCTGCTGCAGGGTAGCCTTATGCAAAGCACAGTAGGGCAGGGCCCAAGTCCAAAAAAAACGCGCAGGAGCTTTCCTCAAGCGTTACAGAACTGCAACCGCTGATTGCAGAACCTGAACCGAACCTGATAGAGCCCGGAAAGACATTCCTTATAGCCAGTAGTGTTTCTAAACCCTGGGCCCTGAACTGTAATCCCCTAAACACTAAACTCTACACCCCGTTAAAGAAATTCCGAAGGACTCTCGGGGTGGATCGGCAGCTCATCCAAAGGCTCCGAGCCCGAGAAGACGCGCAAAAAGCCGGCCGCCTGCTCGAACGTCCGGGGACCCACTCCTGGCTCAAAAGACCCAAAATGGGGGCCCAAAAGAACATAAGCATAATCACTTCACAAGTGCTTCATCATCAGCAAACGGTAGAGTCTAAAGAAAGGCGTAGGTTGTATGTGGGTGGTTGTCAAAATGATGGTCCCTTTTTGGGTCCCTATTCTAATACGGCACCTATTATTTAGGATACCCAAGAAGGGACCCTAATTCTCACAACCACTCATGTCGAGGTTAGGACTAAGCCCAAAGGTGGAGTGCAGGGAGAAGAGTAGCGTTTGTGTAGGGATATGTAGGGGCTCAGGCCTGACGCTCCTGGCTGCAAAGCCCAGTAGGTAGAGTTTCGGGAGAAGCGTAGGGTTTGTGTAGGGTTTATGGGGGGCTCAAAAGACCAACAACGCAGCGCTTTCAAAGAGGAGTAGGGTGAGAAGGGCTTCTGTCGGGGTTTATGGTAAGCTTGTTGGGGGTTCACACTTTTAGGGCTTCAGGAATTTCGACGATTCGATCTCACGGCTTCTTGGACCTGAGCACTCTTGTGGGCTTGAGGCGGAAATGAGGGATTGTGTTTGGTTTGTGGTTAGGGGCCTTCAGCTACAGTTGAAAGGAGTGGCTTCTACAGGTTTTGTACGCTCTAGGGTTTCGGAGAAAGTCGTGTTTAGGTTGAGGCTGATGCAGGATCTAAAAATTCACGGGGTTTGTTGGAGTGCAGGCTACTAGGGCAGAGTTGGCGATGACTCTACCGGATTCAAGCTTCACTCAGGTTCGACGCTGCTTGATGGCTCTCGATTCGGACAGCTTGGACTTGACTATCACGGCTTTTGGGGTTTCGCGGGTCCTGGCTTTGAGAATTCCGGGTTTGGGTTGTCAAGTTGGGGAGTGGGGGTTTAGTTCTGTCTTTGTTAGGCTGTCCCCCGTGGGAACGGGCTTTGGGGGGTCAAACGGTGTGCTCTGGAGCAGTGCTGACGATGTCGGGCATGACGAATACGACTAAAATGGCAAAATCTTTGATCATGCCCGTGGCGCCCTGCATTATGCGTGTGCTTCATTCTGCTGGTCCACCGAATGATGGAATTGCCGGAATACTTATCGAACTAGCCCAACCCTATTACACCGGACCCGCCTCTCTCTCTCTCTCTCTCTCTCTCTCTCTCTCTCTCTCACACACGGACTCAGCCCCATATGCTAAACCCTGACCCCTAAATCCTAGAAAGGAGCCCAGACTCCTCGTACTGACAGCAAGTCCGCTCGGGACTTGAAGCGGCCGATGTCGCTTCGATGCCGGATGATGCTCTGCGCAAGAGCCGCTGTCAGCCCGGAGACATGCCTAAGTATAAGGTACTTAGGATTGGGTTGGGGGGTTTATGCTACTAAAGTATATAAGGACTAGGAGAGGATGTTAAGACTAAGCCATGCAGTAGCACACATTCCACGGCATGCTTGGGATTTCATGAATCAGCAATCTTGAAGATGTGTCCGCAAGCAGAGGGTTCCTTGGCTGTCCTACCTAGACGACTAAAGCCTCAACCCAACACTACCTAGTCAATCCGGTAGCCTAATGTAGCACTGGAGGACTCTAGGATTGCCGGCGACGCGGTGTTGAGATCGACGCCCACGGCGTTCACGCAATCCATGGTTGCACCTTTGAGCTCCTCGGCCAGCCGCCTTTGGTCCACATCCTGGGTTCTTACTAATCTACGGGCCTCAATAATCAGAATAGGGTTTTGGGGCCCATTCTACTACAACTATATTTTTCTCGGAACCCCCAAAATAGTGTTGGTAATCATTTGGGCCCCTAAAGTAGGCAACTTAACGGAACCAAGACATGCCTTCCCTGCTCTCACAACTCAAAAAACAAGTTCCTGAACCGGAACCCAGCATCGTGCTGGTAGAGGCCCACTCCTATGCCTCACTGGCCCAAAACCCAAGGAAATAAAAGTGGAAACTTTCAGAATCGACTACCTTATAAGAACCCCAAAAGTTGAAAAGTTGACTTTACAGCCAATAAGATGCTGCGAGGATCGATCTTCACTAACTCGGAGAGTGGGTCTAAGAGGCGTCGCGCGATCGACACTGCGCCCCGCATCGACACGTCCAGGTCCGGCAGCTCTGCACCGGCGAGGTTCGAGGCGCTGTATATCGAGGCCCCAGACTCATCCTGGGTTCATAATCAGGAACTCATAAGGGTTCCTTTAGGGGTTTTTTCCCTCCTACCTAGCAAGGACGTCCCTATGGTGGTTTAACTTAGATTAAAGTTCCTTAACCAGAGCCCAGCATCCACCACGGCATAGCCTACACGATCAGCCAGGAACTCCGACTGTTTGAGCTGCTGGCGTAGCCAAGCCTCCGGGGAAACCATGAAGCCGTGCATAAAACAACCATAAAACACCCCCAAACCCTTACAAAATCCCGTAAACAGCTAGTGAAATCCGCAAATTCCTAAACCCGCTCCCACCCCCCCTAACCCGTACTAAATCCACCTTTTCAACCCTTACTGAGTCCCCCAAACTCCAAATCCCCCTAACCCCTGAATCCCAGCCTCTGTCTCCCTGCTGGCCGTGCCGTTCCCCAAGCTGCAGACAATCCGGCTCTTAGAGTCCAGGCAGCGCCTCTTCCATGGCCTCTCTGGAGTATCCACGTCCTCAAGGGCTCAATGCAGACATAGATAGAGATGTAGATATACAGACAAAAATATATAGGTACGTACATACATATGTACGTGTGTGTACGTGTACATGTATATGTATCATATGTGTATGTATGCATAATATTTAACTGTATATAATTACGAAATAATCTCAGTTAGACAAGGACAATGCGGCGCCCCACGGGCCTCGGGATCAGGCACTTCGCAGAAGCCGAGGCCCTGCTGAAGCAGATCTTGAAGGTTACGGCTGGCAGTCTCGGCCTGTGGCTTGACTTGAAAGGATCAGGGTGTAGGGGTGTGGGGTTTAGGGTGTATTTGGGGGCGGGGAGGGGGTCGGGGTTTAAGGTTGATTCATGGCCTTGTTTATAGGATCCAAGGCTCAGTGTTTCGACGCTCACACTCGCACAAGGCAGGCAAGGCTCCACAAGGCTCAGTGTTCAGGGTTTACGGTTTTCGGGCATAAGCGCTTCGGGAACCAGGGGCGTAGGGGTGTCAGGATTTCGGGCTTCATGGTCCTGTGGCAGGGGCACCGATGCTCCAACATAGTTCGGGTGCGGAAACACGGTCCTTGCTTGTTGAGTCCATGCTTTAAATAGATTCATGGAAACCTTAAATTACATTACAGTATATTGTATTATATTAGAGTATGTTATTTTATAGCAAAAGAAAGCGTACCTTCTTGCCGACCAAGGATCTTGGTGGCTAGGACTTGGCCCGTCAGCGAGATGAGAGCGCATTTACAGCCGGTGCGAAACGCGGGATCCACGCCCAGAACGGCGGACACGGGGGAGCCGCTGTCTTCTGCGTAGCCCCAATCGGGATGAAGCCTCAAAGGTGCCAAGAGGAGCTTCTTCTTCAGGTTCCGGCGGTAGGTGTCGAAAGCCTCGTCTTCGGCCTGGGTTATTGTTAAGGAAGTTAGTCTTAGCTACCATAATAGTAACTTAAGGAAGTTAGTTTAAGTTACCATAGTAACTTAAGTTACGGAAGTTAATTTCAGCTACCATAGTGTGGATCTATAGTAAATACTGTGGTTTCCGTACTATGGTAATTAACTTAAATTAAAACCCTTGACAAGAACCTAGCGGCTTGCTGCTTCAAGCGCCGGCGCCACTCGCGCTCCAGGAAGGGAAGCAGCAGGCGCTTGTAGGCATCCTCCAGCGCCAAACGAATCTCTGCCCGATATGCAGCACCTTAGGGACCAACTGACCCTTAAGAAGCATGCTGCCTCATACCCGACAAACCGACAACGCCGTAAATGAAGGTATGATACATAAAATGCAAAGCATTCGGGTTCGTTTGGGGCACGGCCCCCGAGGCTCGGATGGCCACCTGCTGCCCTCATGGGCGTGGGGGTTGCTCCGATGCCCTGTCGCGGCCGATCTCCCAGGAAGGTGGCCATCAAGGCATCGAGCAGGCAAGTTGAGTCTTCAGCCTATACTGAACTTAGACCCCTAGCAAAAAATATGGTCTTGGCTCTTGCTTGCTTAGGAGTTATAGTAACCAAGGATTAAAAATCATTTCGAAGTACCCCTAAGGAGCCGTGATGGCGAAGGTCAAGCTGAGGCACTTCTTCTGCCTTGGCTTCTCACAGAACTTTGGCCACTTGCGATGCTGAAAACTCCGAATCAATCCAGGAAAGTCGGCAGACTTTAAGAGACCGGGGTGCTCTCCGCGCTGCACCGCCAGGAACTGATGCGGCTTCACCTGGCTAGCGTCATGGCTTTTTTGCTTGAGCGACCTCTGCCCGTGTTAAACACTTGAGGTTAAGTGCTATGATCGCATGTCCAAATGCTTGATGCCGTCGCACGGGGCCAAACTCAAAACAGCCGAATCGAGTCGAGTTCTCTCCCCATCCATCGTTCAGCCCTAAATCCCTCTCAGCGCCGTTATGCACCAATCCTTGAACCCTATGGAAAACACCCTCAACAAATTCTACAATCTACAACCCCAAACCTTAAGCCCCACCCCCTCGGAACCCCAATCCCTAAATTCCTGAAACTCAAAAGCTCCGAAACATAGGCAAACGGCAGAAATCTTAAAGCCTCCCTCTATGACTTAAGATCTTTTTCCTTAACAAAGAGGCATTTTCAAGAGTCTCTGGGAACCCTGTCCTAAATTGCTGGAGTGTTAGGGGAGGGCCTCAGATGACTCTGTAGGTTGTACCCATATGGAACACCCTTAAACCCTAATCACCCGCTAAACCGATCGGACATGTTCACTTCCAAGTGTCTGCCTACAGAGTCCCTCAAGCCCTGAACCCCACCTGACGAAGCGGGCAGCTGAACTCCCAGTATGTCTTGAACTGACCCTCCGGGTCGGCGTCACCGCGCCGGCGAGATGCGAGCCGCACCTGACGGTTTGAGCGGGAACCCTGGAGGGTCCTTTTGGGTTGTTTTAGCTGGGGGTCGTGAGTCCCGCATGCTCAGGCAAACGCCAAGGGCTCCTTTTGGCTTCAATTTAAGGTTCCGGGTTTAGGATCCGCAAATAAGAAGTGTCATGTGGGGTTTGGGTTGTAGGATTGAGAATCTGAAGGGCAGGAAAATCGGGCACGCTCGCTTCGGGGAGCTTGGGGGTTATCTCTACTGAGAAACACTATACACTACAAGAAAGGCAGTCGCACAGCACAGCCTGTGTGTGACATAGTAGCCTACAAAGCGGGACAGTGCTGGACCGAAAATACCATCATTAAGCCTTATGCAGCTCTGTCCTTGAAACCTAAGCCCATAAACTGTCGACCGACGACCCCGAAATCCGGACCCAAAACCCCCAAATCCCAGAACCCCATACACAGCAGCCACATCTCTCAACCTCAGTACACAAACGCGGCTACACCCCTAAACCCTAAATTGGACGCCCTAAACTATTGGAGGCCACCTTGTTCTCGAGCACGCTGCGGGCCAGCTGACGCACATCTCCACGGTGTGCGAACTGCTCGGCTAAGATGTCCCGGGCCGCCTGAAGTACAACGTGGTGTTTAGCGGCTCAGCGAGAAATCCAAGCTTCCACGGCTGATGGGCTTTGGAATAAGGTGTACTGCAATAGGCAGGGACGGGCCCGTTCCAAGGCCCGGTGGAATTTCTGCACCCTAGTACGAGTTTGTTCACACGTGCAGACGATTAAAAACCCGTGACAAACATCGCTTCTGTCAGCTCATCCGCGTTTGGGGCTCCTGCGACTCATCTTAAAGTGCCGAGGGCTGGTATTCTCAACTGTTGAGCCTGGAAAGTTTCGGATACTATGTGAAGCTTGTCGAAGTTCAGCTCTATCCTGATGGAGGGTCGGGGACCTAGCATCATGACATTGCCTGGCACGTGGGAAACCAGCTTGGCTAAGGCAGAAACTATAGACTGTAGAGGCGAAGAAATGGAAAAAGACCTCTACACTCCAAAGTTGATTCAAAATAAACTCCAAATACTAAATCCCTGAACCCAAAACTCTTTTTACCAACATCCCTTTGCCGCCTTCAGGACGGCCTCGACATTCGGGACCTCAGCCGTGATGAACTGCGCTGCCGCCTCCTCCAGCGTCTTCTCCGGCAAGGGCACCTCCGGTGTCAGGATCTCCACCTGTGGCTCTAACCCAGAGAGTCCAAGTCTCGTTGTGGTACGGTTTAGGGTTTAGGGTTTTTGGGGTTTAGGGTTTAGGGTATGGGGGTTCCCAAAAACAGGGGACCCTCATCTAGTACCCTAGAAAAATAGGATTCTTATTAAAATAGGATACCCCGAATTTTCGAAAACTTCATACAGGGGCCTTAATAGTTAGAATGAGGTTTTGGGCCCATGATACTATGATTTTAATAAGAAGCCCCCACAATAGTATTGGCAATTATTTAGGCCCCTATATTATATACTTAGGGTATTTTGGTGGTCTAAGTATATACCCAAACCTGAAACCGCTTAAACCCTAGACATCGAGGCATCCAACCTACCATTTTGCAGGGTTTGTGGCTAGAAGCCATCGGCATCAGAGCTTGACTTAGGGCTCCAAGGTTTCCTGGCCTTTCACTATAGAGGCCTTAATGATTAGAATAGGGTTTTGGTGCCCAGTATACCATTTTTGCTTTGCGGGGCGCAAGGTCAGGCGATCTATCGCCATTATACTATACGTGTAATAAGGAACCCCCAAAATAGTCTTGGCAATTATTGAAGCCCCTGTAGTAGCCCGTTGAGGGTGAAGTTTGAACACCAACAGCAATGAACACAAAATTGAACATGCATAGCACCTGGAATGCTTCATATACGGCCGGTGGCAGGCGAACTTTTGCAGCTTCGGACATCCCTTTCAAACCCTAAACCCTATTACCCTAAACGGCTCTACCTCCCTCCGATCGGTTGTGGCCTCGCTGGGCTTCTCTGCCTCCACGCTCTTCTCGGCTTCGGCGTCTTGGGGTGTCAGGGCTTCTGCCTCCCGCACGCTCGAGTTTCTCGCACTTCTAACTAAAACGGTAAGGTGGCTTGGCTAGGAACCGCTACGATTAGGGTTCAGAATGTCGGGTTCAGGGTTCAAGGTAGCGGGATTAAGGTTCAGGGTTTAAGATTCAATTACCGGGCACGTCTGGGTTCAAAGTTTTGCGTTTAAGATTCAGGGTATACTTGGAGGATCCTGGGACTTAGTAAGTGGGGTTATAAGTACCCTACGTGAGGTAATAAGTAACTATATAAATATAGTTTAGTTACCTTAAGTATAACCCTAGTTACTAAGTCCCATGATCCTTTAAGTAGGGCCCTTCAGGGCCTTTTTTGGGTTTCCTACTTTCAAACCTCCACACTTGGAATCCGGCCTCGATCTTCCTCGGGGCGAGCTGCTTTGCCGCCTCTTCCAAGAGGCTGGCCAAGGGCTCCAAGCCAAGAGACTTCGCCACCTGGGAGTTTCTGAAAATACTACTTGGAGGATCATGGGACTTAGTAAGTAAGGTTATAAGTACCCTAATTGGGGTTATAAGTATAGTTACCCTAATTATAACCCTAGTTACTAAGTCCCATGATCCTTTAAGTAGCAAGGGACCCTGATGTAGTACCCATAAAATAATAAGGATCCTTATTTTAAGGACCCCCAAATAAGCCACCTGGGACCCAGAGAACCCAATAATCCTTTTAATTAAGGGGTATACCTCAAATCATATTAGGGATCCTACTATCATTTAACGTATATTCCTTAATTAAGGGGTATTGGGATCTCTGGGGAGACCTTAACATAAGCTACCCCTAATTTTCGGCATCTCCCACCTGGGCCCGGGTCTGTCTCTTGGCTTTGAAGGGCGCCCACAAAGCATCGATGTCCTCCAAGCTTTCTGCTTGCAGCAAGCTCTGACCGAGATCCTCACTGGCCCAAAACCCAAGGAAATAAAAGTTGAAACCTTCAGAATCGACTACCTTCTAAGAACCCCAAAAAAGTTGAAAAGTTGAGTCTACAGCCAATAAGGATCTGGGGTGAGGTGCTTCCCCCGTTGCAGGGCCAGGGCTACCCTGGCCCGTTTCGTCTCGAGGTCCCTCACGCGATTCAGCTCACGCTCGATGCGCCGCAGGTTCTCTTCGTTCATGGAGCCTGTCTGCTCTTTCCGGTATCGTGCGATGAAGGGCAGTGTGCTTCCCTCCTGGAAGAGGCGAACCGCCCCTGCCACGTGCCCCTTCTCCAAGCCCAGCTGCGCCGCGATCCAGCCTGCCTCATCCTTCCGGATCTGCGACTGATCTCCCAGCACCTTTTGAGCATCAGCTAGATTGGGGGAACCGTTCTCGGAGCTGTCCCAGCCCTCGCTATCACCGGCCAAAGCCATGCCCTCCTTGCCGCCCTTGGCTTTGGCCTTCGGCGTCCCTCGCACCTTGGCTTTAGCCTTGGCCTTCACCTTAGCTTTGGCCTTGGCCTTGGCTTTGGCCTTGGCTTTGGCCTTGGCCGGACCCGCCTTTGCTTTTGCTTTGGGCTTGGCCTTGGGCTTTGATGCCCTCGCCCGGGATCTTGTCTTGCTCAGTCGGGACTCCAGGGCATCTTCCTCATCTTCCGGTGCACCTTCTACCACTTCAGCCTGCGGCTCATCTACCACTTCAGCCTGCGGCTCATGTATTTGGGTAGGTGGTGATAGTAGTGGCAGCGCAGGTCGTAGTGATAGTAGTGATGGACCGCTGGTACTGATGATGGTGACGAGCTGATGATTAAGATGATGGTGAAGATGGTGGTGGTTATGGAGATGATAATGACAATGATGATGGTTATGCTGGTGATGATGATGTCGTCGGGGTCGTAGCAGTAGCAGTAGCAGTAGCACTGGCAGTAGCAGTAGCAGTAGCAGTAGTAGTAGTGCAGTAGTAGTAGTAGTAGTAGTAGTAGTAGTAGTCGTCGTAGTAGTAGTAGCAGCAGCAGAAGCAGCAGCAGCAGGAGCAGGAGTAGTAGTAGTAGTAGTAGTAGTAGTAGTTGTTGTTGTTGTTGTTGGTGGTGGTGTTGTTGTTGTTGTTGTTGTTGTAATAACATGCCCCAAGGCAAGAGCGAGGGTAAGAGTAAGAGCGCCGGCACTCCTACTCCTACTCATAACAACAACAACAACAACAACAACAACAACAACAACAACAACAACAACAACAACAACAACAACAACAACAACAACAACAACAACAACAACAACAACAACAACAACAACAACAACAACAGCAACAGCAACAGCAACAGAAACAGCAACAGCAACAGCAACAGCAACAACAACAACAACAGCTACTACTACTACTACTACTACTACTACTACTACTACTACTACTACTACTACTACTACTACTCCTACTACTACTACTACTACTCCTACTACTACTACTACTACTACTACTACTACTACTACTACTACTACTACTACTACTACTACTACTACTTCTACTACTACTTCTCCGACTCTTCCTCCTCTTCCTCTTCGTCCTCCTCCTCCTCCTCCTCTTCCTCCTCCTCCTCCTGCTCCTACTGCTGCTCCTGCTCCTACTCCTGCTCCTCCTCCTGCTGCTGCTGCTAAAACTGAGCTACCCGTACCATCGACAGTATTTGTGTACGTATGTCAAAAAGAAATAGTAGCACCTCGTGCATTTTTTGTACATGCAAGTACTGTTGGCTCCCGCTTGGCTGATCATACGTACGTATGTCATGTAGATATAATATTGATTGCATGCATGTCTGCGTGTGCAAGGCGCCTTTGCAAGCTTCGGCTTTGGAGCACGACTTGCAGGCTTGCCTTGCAAAACCACACCGGCTCAGACATGTCGGAATGCCGTGCCACAAGAGTGGGCCAAACATGTCATCAACACTGCGTGCTGCGATACTGTCCGAACCCTGACCCTGACCTATCAGATCAAGACGAGGGCAAATTATCAGCAACATGTCGGCCAACTACAGCTCAGGCACTCTTGGCAACGGCTCGGACTGGGCGTTTCAAGCTCAATCGCATCTTCTGCCTGTTCAGTACCTCCGTGAGGTGTTTTTAGCGACCAGCACCAGGGGCTTTCCGCAAAGGGCAATCAGTGAGGTTGTGCCTACTCTCATTCGTTGAATCATGCAAACCAATCCCTAACCGGTTCGGCTTGAGGCGAACATCGCGATTCAGGGCTCTAGGGCCAACCCAACCAAATTGAAAGTCATACCTAAACCCTAAACCCTAAACCCAAAACCCTAAGCCCTAAGCAGTAGCTGTCCATGTGCATGAAAGCTGCAGCCGCGAGCAGGGGAGTCGGCTCCGGATCGTGTGCGTCAGCAGCTGCTGCTGCGTTGGCGCTTGTCGAGCTCATGGCGCTCAAGCGATTTTTAAGGGTCAGGGGATGTCAGGGGCCTAGGCTCCAGGGAGATTTCTTGTATCCAAACGTCCGCATCCACTCCGCTCTGTGCCAAAGCAGTAGAATCAAGCGGGAATGGATGATGATATTTTTATTGTGTGGGGGGACTTGACATCCTCGGACATCCTCCGACACTGCTTCTCGCTGACATACAGACAGTCTTGACCACCAGGTGGAGGAATTCGTTTTGAGATGGGGCCTCGCGATCTGCCTGTACAAACAACGCAGTCGCATAGTTTTGGGCATGCATGATAAAGTAATAAGGCAACTTTGTGGTTGTCAACTTCTCCAATCTGCAACGGCCTTTTATTCCTCTTTCGAATCTCGGCCACCGAACCTGAAGATCCTGACATCCTTCTCATTACGAAATAATCGGCGTCTCCGCCGTCTTCAACCATGAAGCTCGTGACCTACGACTTCCATCATAAGCTTACATGGCAACTTCAAGTCCTCGACGGTGCATCATGACTAGCGGCTAGAGGATTAAGCTACATGGGTGGTTGTCAAAATTAGGGTCCCTTTTTGGGTCCCGATTACAATACGGCACCTAATATTTAGGGTACCCAAAAAAGGGCCATAATTTTGACAACTACCCACATGACAAAACGAAGGCCCTGGTTGGAGCGACATCGTCGCGGCAGTGAGACTCGACCTGTGCACGTCTCAGCTCCTCACAGCCTACTTCCCATGAGAATAAACTCCAGGTCCAGGTAGCCCAGAGGCGAGAGGCTCGGCGAGAGGTATTTGCTGATTCTGGAGGTTTCTGGTTCGTGACTAGACCTACCTCGCGAGGCGCTGAGGAAAGTATGTCTGAAATTTGGTATCCCTAAACCCTAGACTCTACCGCCCCTATACATCCCTTATAGATCCCTGAAAAGGAACCCCTAGGGTCCCTAAACCCTAAACCGAATCGATGCGAGGCCTCTGGCCTCTAGGACTCACGAAAGAGAGAGCTTGTCAAGACCCAGGGCGCGCACCACAGCACCATAAGGATGAATTACTGTAAGTGGGTTTAGGGTTTCGGGTTCAGGGTTTATAGGGTTTAGGGTGCTACTATTGGGGTGGGGGGGATTCGAAAAGCTGCACAAAATGCTTCTACAGACCATGTGCCCTAGCCTTATCGTAGGACCCCTGCTGACATGATGCACAAGGCACCCCGAGTTTTGAGAAGCTCTAAATGCCACCCAGGTCAACATCTACATGGTGGCCAATCCCCACGCTGACTTCAGTCGAAATTGTCAGCCATATCCTTTGAATTCATCAATCTCCGTCCAACACCTCTTGTTGAACGAGAGGAGTCCGAAGCCCGGATTGGCTCCGCCGCCGGGTCGAACTTTGCAAGGAATAGGGCCCCAGAAAGGCACATAAGCAATAGAATAGGATAGGGATCTCCCATAATAAAGCCCCTTACAATGAAGCCCAATAAGGCAGGGATAGCCCTATAAAATGGATATGTTTATGTCCTTTTGGGGGTCCCCAAGGAAGGTTCCCTGATAGCGGGCATTTTTCACGGCGACTCCCTCATCTCCCGCGCTTCGTTGGGCAGATCGTCCTTTTGCCTCGGTAGTTCGCAGCCCTTGCAACAGATGTTTAGGGTTAAGGGGTTTAGGTGTTTAGGAGTTTAGGGGTTTATGGGTTTAGGGTTTACGCTCTCACAACTCGGACACAGCAAGGCGAGGTGCGGAGTCGGTGTGAAAAGAGAACAAGACCGATTCTCGCATGTGCCTAGGGTTTAGGGTTTAGGATTAGGGGTTCAGAGTTTAGGGTTCAGGATTTAGGGTTGAAGGGTTTAGGGGCTCAGGGTGCACGTCTTCTTGAAACTCGGCTTGCTGGCTGCCAAAACACGATTCAGGCTGGACCCTAAACGCCAAAACCCCCCAAATCTTAAAACGCTCTAAACCCGAACAGGGTCCATTGTTCCGTTTCGGAGTGAAGGATGTGGTGGCCTTGCAGCTGTAGTGACTCTGTTTTCCGCAAGCCAGCAGGACCACTTCTTCTGCCAAGTGCAGACCGATGGCAAAATCAGAGTTAGGGTTTTAAGGTTTAGTCTAGGGTTTAGGATTTAGGGGTTTAGGGTTTACAGGGACAAGGATAGCAGCTTAGAGAAACACCAAACTCAGCTCAATTGGCTATTGCGCACCGACCAAAGATTCGATGTTTACCAAAAATTCGACATCTGACGCATTCAACAACTCCCTAAGCTCCCACCACCTTACTAGGGTTTAGGGTTTCTATAGGGGTTTAGGGTTTAAGGTTTGCCATAATGTTCCAAGGATCTCTGCTGCTGGAATTTCCTCCACGGCAGATGGGAAGCGGCGTCGTTTGGGCCCCTCACAATTGCAGGGGTTTGTGCTCAGGGCGTGGGTCGTGGAGATTTTGGATGTCTTTACCTTACACATGACGGTGTTGGGTTTCGGACTTTGAAACATATTTATGGCTTCGGGGTTGATGTCCAGCAAGGTGACGATGATTTTCTGGCTTCGGGTTCAAGGTGCGCAAAAGCCCAGACAGAAGTTTTCTGATTGCATTCAGCTTCAATCATGCTTAAACCCCTATTAGACCCTATACCCCCTAAACCTGCAGGCGAAATCCTGAACTTGAAGCCCGAGGCCCCACTTCCCCTCAGACACACCGCAGTATCCTTTCCAGGCCCACAACCCTCGAAGCCCAAGACCAAACTCTGAAGTCCTTGGAGACCCTGGTAAGGGCTCTACCTGTAGTGTACAGTGTAGTTCCTTGTTGGTTTTGACTTTTTAAACTTAGGATACTTTTTGGTAACCCCCAAATGAACTACAATGGAGACTATATTACGATAACTTTAAACTACTTCCTTAACAAGATTTTGGGCCTTCGTTCTACAAGGTTTTGGGGCTTGCTTTCACATGCACGCTCCGTGTCGGCAAACACCCCCCCCCCCCACCTTTGCGGGCGTGGAAAGCTCCTCTGCTCGAGCTTCTTCGCCCTTCCTGTGATTGCACATGCCGCAAAACCCTACCTGGACCCTAAAGAATCTAGCTTTATACGGTTCCGTCTTATGATTTTCAAAAAACAAAGCCTTAAAGAGGTGGGTCTGGGTAAACCCATAAACTTAGAAAAGGTCTGCCGGCAGCCGAAGGCAGCTTTGGGCCAAGAGACGGACTCATCTCTTGAGCACCGCTCTTGGGAGGCGTGCAGGGACTTGATGCCGCAAGGTTGACCTCTTCTAGGCAAGCTTCAAGGTTTTCGGCTTCAGGTTTCTATGGGTTCAGGGATAGGTTTACCGAACAAGAAATCCACTGAACCTCGCAAGCTCTGTAAGTCAATCTGCAAGACAAGACTACGACGGACTGCTTGCATCATTTGTCCTGACAAGGGAGGAGCACAACAGATCCAGCTCGGAGGGCTAGCGCCTAGCATGCTTTAAACAACAAGGAGTTTGAGGCTTGAAAACCCAATGAAACCCTGAGACAACCCCCTTTTTATTCACTACCAAAACAAACCCTATGCGATCCTAAACCCTAAAACATCCTCTGGAGCTGTATGATATTGCAAATCATGGGACATGATTCCTACGAACGCTCCAGAACCCACCTCCAGACCGCAGAGCTTGAGGATGCGCGCTGCCGCTTCTGCCGGACTTTCGCAGACCTCCTCGCCATGCCTCGCCGAATCTTCGAGCAAAGTGGCCAGGAGCTGCAAGTCTTGCCTTACCGTGCAGACCAGTGGGATTGTTCCAGGAGTTGTTTTTGGCAGAATCAGGCCTGGTAATAGTAGTGGATTGAAAGACTTTCAACGTTTTAAAACAAGCATTCAGCATTACACCAAAAAACACATATAAAAGCATTGACTGGACCACAGAGTTGCGGGCCCATGCCAAGGTCCATGCCAGCCCCCTCTGCATGTTGGAAGGGCGCCCAAATATCATCTAGGTCTTCTGCCGTTCCCGCCTCTAGCAGATCTTTCTTCCTCTCCTCGGTAAGTTGCCCACGGCTCTGCAACTCCAGCGCCACCTGCCTGCGCCTGGTCTCTAACGCCAGTCCCCGTTTCATCTCCCGCTCAATCTCGTGCAGCTTCTGCTCCTTCATGCATCCCGTCATCTCCTTGCCTTATTCATGGTTGGGATAGGATTTGTTTTAAGATTCTGAAGATCTACGGGGATCATGTTGCAATCGTCGAGGCAACGGAGCTAGGGCAAAGACATGGCACAGCGCGCTTCAGTTCGAATTTTACCACACGACAAGACCTTGATCTGTGAATGCTGTCTACAGTCCATTGTACAACTGTACAGAACTGTGCTTGACTAGCTGTCGTGAGCTTAGCTCGAAGTTCGAAAGGCTCAGCCATCAAGGCTGCAGTACATAAGCGCATACAGCTCAACGCCATCAACACTCCTCCTTACCTCTGGCCTCCGGCCTCGAGGTACTTATGTGCTGTATTCGCGCTCGTCACAGCCTTCTTAGCTGTGGAATGTGACAAAATGCCACTGTCTAGCCTTCCTTCCACCTGGCAATCCAAGCAGACACTCTAGTCTTCGAAGAAAGGTTCTCCCACTTCAGACGGCACTTGTAGGACAACGAGTGGTGCCGCCACAAGTACAGCACGTAACGGTACTGCCGATTGGTGGCATCAGAGTTGATCATGACTTCAGCAAGACGTCGAGCCTGGTTCATCTTTAATCCGGACACAGGCAACCCTAAATCTCTCAAGGCAGCCTTCAGGTCCTCAGTGGTCATCAACATCAGAGTGTCAAAGCAAACACGCTCTCTCTCTGACCGTTCATCGACACCAGGCTGCTCACGTTGCGGAATCATCACCGGTGATGGTGGGCGCGGGGTTTGAGACACTGATGTAGTAGTACTCGGAGATGCCATAGGCGTAGACGGTCTCAACGGAGACGCCCGTGGAGTCGCAGGTGTCCTGGACGTAGAAGTCGGCGGAGTTCCAGGCGGCGTAGGGATAGGAGGCGTAGGTGGTCTCCTCCGTCGAAGTTCACTTCTCCGGCTCACCTCCGCGATCTCACGCCTCGCCGCACCAGCAGCAAGACGACCAACATCCTCTAACTTCTTGGCACGCCTGACTCGTTTTTGCCACCGCTTGCACTCCCTATAAGCCCATCGGACACCCTCCCAAGCAATCACCGCGAACACTGAAACCACCAGACAAACTAGTAGTAGCTCGTCCCATCCGGTAGTAGGCAAGGGGTCCTTCGACTCCAGTTCCGCGCCACGTGCTGGACACACGCACTGAGCAATCGTCACCAGGATCATCATCAACTTCAACTTTAGCTCCTTGATCCACTCAGTTGCAAACCCAACAAAGCCCCAAAGCTGCAACAACCTCTGAAGTCGCAACTTTGGTTGAACCTTGGTTGCCAGATCTGCCAGTTGAAGATCCCCTGGGACATGTCGTACAACAAGGGTGCCATTCTCCACGCTCTCTCTCACGTAGTTTGCCCTAATCTTAAGGTGACGAGTCCTTTGGGATCCAGGGCCTCCAGCACACATTGAAACCGCGCTCTGATTATCGACGGCGAGGATCCTGACAAACCTGCCGGGACACACCTCGTCGAGCAAAGCATGGATCGAACTTAACAATGTGCACCCCTGCGTTGCTGCGTAGAGCTCTGCTTCCATAACGCTGAGGGTGATAAACGATTGGCGGCCTGCTTTCCAGGCAATTGGACACCCAGCCAGAGTTACAACAGCAGCCCCAAAGCTGCGACGACCATACGGAGCATAGGAGGCGTCGGTAAAACAAATCAGTTCATTGGGTACTTCCTCTGTTGGACCTAAGGTAAGCCGAAGGTCCGCTGATCCCGCCAGGTAGGTCAAGACTCGCTGCCCCACTCGAGAGACGTAGGCTGGCTTCTTTGCCAAAGTCATAGCCATATGGCTGGTCGTGAACAGTAAGTCTGGCCTCGTCTTGGTCGCTAGCCAAAGGAGCTCGCCAACGATCTTCTGAGCCTTTCTAATCGCTTCCTCATCAATATCAGGCTCAGGCTCATCATCGTTTTCAGCTTGCTCAATCCACTCACGTGGAACAGGTAGCTGAGTGGTATGGCATCCCTCCAGCCCATAAGACATGAGAACGTCCTTCACGTAGGCCGACTGCCCCACAGTGAAGACTCGCCTTGCCACTCCATCAGAACCAACTCGAGAGTCCGTTTGAATCTCCATGCCCAAGTACCTCACCGGCTCCAAGTCATTCACCCATTCCAAATCGGAGGCTGGCCACTCCTCAATGATAAAGGCATGCAACGCCTTGACAATGGGCTCGGTAGAGAAATAGGCGATGTCATCCACGTAAAGGACGATAAGACCATGCATAGTCCCAGTAACCTCACACAGGACCGTCCAAAGCTCAGGCTCTGAAACAGTAGGTCTCAAGATCAGCACCAAGTCTCCGACGCAAACACGAGCCTTGCGGAGTCGATCATTCCTGTAGGTGTTCCAAATGCGAGGAGACTCCCGAAGACCGTATAATGGCCGTTCAACTATCCAAGCTTCATTGCCAGTTATTCCAGCATCCCGAACAACACGAGGAGGGTATATTCCATACTTCGGGAGATTCTCCGGCCACGTGGCCAAAAGGAACGCCCCTGTGATGTCGCTGATCCCAGCGACCCATTGGCGAATGGCCGCGATGACCAAACTCAACCTCAGCGCGTCCGTAGATGTGCCAGCGGCGTACAAGTCGCCAAAGCACTGGTTGTCCTTCACAAAGTTTCCACATATCACAAGGCGGCATTTGCGCCGCGCCTTCTTCCCCACAACCTGGGGGGGTTTTAGGGTGAACACGCACTTGGCGGGAGCGAAGATCACCTGCTTGGTGGATTCCAGGCGTCTGGCCTCTTCAATGGTCACCCTTCTCAAAGTTCCAGAAGAAAACAAAGCCTCAACTTCCTTCCGGATGGCCTCGGTCCACCGCGACAGATATTGTTTGACCTGGGCTGTGGGCACAGTATGAACGACTTTCAAGTCCTCCTCTAAACCTTCAAGCAAAGCCTCGTAGTCGATCTCCTCCTCTCCCGCACCCTCGGCCGGAGTCCTTGCCGACATTACGCAAGCCATCAACTTCACTCGCTCTAGGCCCACCAACTCCTGGTGCACATACTCGAGAAACTCACTCACTTGATCCCTCGTGTCTGTGAGGTGCACCCGGGTCTCTTGTCCCATTCGCCGGTACTCTTCACTGAGGATTTCCTCCTCCTCAAGTAGATCGCGTAAGCGAGCAGCTCGGTCCTCGAGGTCTCCGATGGCCAATTCGAGGTCATGAGTCATGTAGTGAGCCGAAGAATTTTTGCTCCCACCATCAAGGCCTCGATTAGCATCTGCAGGTTGTTCTGGGTGGGCTTCGTATTGATCACCCCGATCCGCTCCAGGGCGTAGGGCATGGTCATTCCTGTCTGGCTGACTGGCATCCATGAGTCCAACTCGCATCGCTTTCAATGCTGACACTGGTGGTTCTTGTGGTTCATCAGGCCTTGACAAATGAGGATCCCAATCAAAACCAAACTCACGAAGGTACGAGGTCCTCGCTTCACCCAGTTTTCCACTGTCCCTCACTGAGTACGCAACCAAAACAACTCTTGTTCCACCGTACCAGGGCCTTGTTGAATGCTTGTACTTGGGGTTGAAGAGTTGATGCGTTTGATCACCGTCCAAGGGCAAAATCTTCACACCAGTCGGCTCCTCAACCTCCAGCGCGCCACCCTTGAAGTAGGACAGCCCAGCAATCAAGTTATTTCCAACGTTGTGAGCATCGACATGCTGTTGGGCCTCTACATTAACCGAGACAGCCACTGCATTGAACTTGTGGTCGGGCTGAAGCTGCTTCACGTACTTAACAAGGGCCTTTGTACTCGCCGGAAAAGCTGAAGTAGCATTCTTTACCCCCACTATACCTCCATGGACAAACGCTCCAGAGATCCACATCTTCTGGGCTTCTGCTTGAGGACCAAATCGTTTTGGGAGGGGAGCATTCGAAGGAAGCATCAAAGCCAAAATCTCTAGCTGGTCCGGGGTCAGGCGCTCTTCTTCTAACAAACGAAGCGCAAATTGCTCAGCAGGATGCTCAGGATCGTAGTTAGGAGGGCCATCACCGGCATCATCAGGAAGCTCCAGGTCCTTCGCTCCAAGCTTCGTTCTCAATCTCCTCGCCGGAACCGGTAACGTCACCTCATACTCATCAAGATCAAACATCTGATCAGGCTCCCGTAAATAAGGTCGTAGATGAGTAGACGTCATGTAGGCCCTGTTCTCAAACCTTATGAGGTGACCGCCCCGAACTTCCAAACTTGGACCTACGTAGCGGCCTGCCTTCCATCTTGAGTCCAAGTCGTATCTCCCTCCTGTCCCGTACACCTTTGACCGCACATGCACCTTTGTCCCGAACGGTAGCATAGGCGAAGATCGCCTCAAAACCTTCTCCATCTGCTCCTGTGCTGCGTAGTTGGCCGCCACCGCCCAGTTTTCCTTCCCGAGGCCCGAGGACTCAAGCAATCGTTTCACAGCCGTCTTCACCCATTTGACAGCCGCCTCCGCACGCCCATTTGACTGAGGCGCTTGTCCTTCAGTATACGTAGAAAGGGCTCCCCTCTCTAAGAGCCAGCGACGTAGAGGTTCAACTCGAAGCTCTCTTGCCCGGTCCGAATGAACACGAGAAATGTGCAAGCCCTCTGCTCGTAGTTTCAACACCAACTCCTGAACCGCCGCCATGACTTCCGCTGCCGTCCTTGTTCTCATTGGTCTAACCACGTACACCGTCTCGTAATCAAGCTCCTGGCCGACCTCGTCATAGATCCTTTCAAACTCCTCCTGGGACAGCCCGCGTAACTCGCTGGTATCATCATCAGGAACTTCCCGAACTCGCCCTTCAGGAGCTTCTTGCATAGGGTGAGGATCATCGTGGTCATCGACAAACGGATCTAAAACTGAGAATCCAGCTCCAGGATCTACCTTTCCAACACCACAGCCCGTGTCATCCGACTCAGATTGTAGTGCATCAAGTGACTCGCTTGGTGGCTCTACGGAAGGTGGTAGTACATCAAGTGGCTCTTTGGAAGGTGGTAGTACATCAAGTGGCTCTTCGGAAGGTGGTAGTACATCAAGTGGCTCTTTGGAAGGTGGTAGTACATCAAGTGGCTCTTCGGAAGGTGGTAGTACATCAAGTGGCTCTTTGGGAGGCTCTTTGGAAGGTGGTGGTACATCAGGTGGCCTTGGCATCAAGTAGGCTCCAACAAGCAGGTAGCGATAGTCATTGTGATTGGGGTCCGCAGCTCGTTGCCTGAAAGGGCCCGCAACATCCAAACTCAAGCAATGTGCACTGGGATGACGAACCCGACGATGAGCCCGACCTGTTGCCGAAGATCTCACACAGGTGCCGCATCTTCGATTGAAAGGCAAATGGTTGTTGCGCACATGTGTGCGCCACATCTGTAGCTCCTTATCCGTAAAGCCTTCCAAGAACTTACCCTGCTCAGCATCAAGCTTCTTCATCCACTTGACCACCTGAAGTGCATCCGGTTCACGGCCCCATCTCGTAGCGGATGAAGCAATAGCTCGCTTGAACTCCACAGTCCAAGCCAAATCACTGCCGGTCGCCAACGGGACAGGGTCCTCTAAGTTGAGGTTCGTCACCACGTTGGGGCCCACCTCCTCAAGGCAAGCCGCTTCCATGAACGCGTCCCATGAAGACGACACCGAACTCCACTTGTCCACACCCGGATTGCGCGCCAACTTCATCACCTTCTGGCTCTCCATAAGCACGAAAACCGGGTGGCCACCATGCACAGCCCTAGCTGCCTTTGAAACCACTGACAACCACATCATCTTCTGAACCAACTCCGGTTTGTTGGGCGGGCTTCCAATGATTCCATCAATTCTGCCAGTTGCCGCAGCCCACAGCAGAGCCCTGTATACTCCCGCCACCATGCTCAAGTCCTCCGCCTTGGATCGGTTGATGTCCACTTGCACCAGCACTCTGCCGTCATCAAGCTCCCGGAAAACTGGATCCAAGGACTTACCAGGTCCAGAGAACAAATGCAACACCCAGGGGGTAGTCATCAACCTCTTTCTCCTTTGTCGTGACCCCGGCATTGCCCTCAGAAACGTCCAACCCGACTTATCATCCAGGCTTATCGCCTCCGAAATCACCGATCTCTCCAGCGCAGTCCAGGACGCAAACGGCGAGCCTTCAACAGACAAAGCTTGCAGCTGCGAGGCCCGAGAGCCCGTCTTCACAAAGTCTTCCAAGTGCTTCGCCCATGGCTTCTCAACGTCCCAAAGCCACAACGATCTCGCAGTCGCTCGCGTAGCCCTTTGCAAATCCCGCAGCTTTTCGCACTCAATCTCGCGGATGAGGTCCAACGCTTGGGCCTCCGCCACCACAGGGCACCTTCCTTGCAGCATTGGCCTGATCACTCCATGTTCAGGGTGACGAATGACCAGACCTCCTCGTCTCGTCCAAGACACTTGGCAGCCTAAGTCCTGGACCAACGCTCCGAGGGGCACAATCGGACCAGAGGCATTAGACCCGGACTTCCGGGTAAGAAGAGTTCCACTTGGTCCTTGGCCGAGAACAACTTCCTTGCCGTCTGCAAGTTGCACACGCACCAGGTCAGCGTCACATAGCTCCTCCTCAGTTGCCTCCCTAAATGGGTGGCTAGCTCCAGAGTCCAACAGCCCAGTTCTCCCGTCCATTGGGTTGCACTTGTGTCCAACCGCCTGATTCTCGACCTGCGTGGACGAGAGCGCCATCATCTTGAGCTGCCGGATCTCCTTAAGCATCGCCGAAGCCTCCTGAAGCAAGCTCTTCAGCTCCCCTTCCGGGAGCGACGAAGTAGTAGATCCCGTGGTAGGCTCCGTTGGCAGCGCGGTAGTAGTGGATGAAGTAGTGCCGCCGGTAGTAACCGCGGTGCCCTCACTTCCGGCTGCATTGGTAACTGTCGCAGACGCCACGATCGACGACTGCTTGGGTCCCGGAGCTCCACCCGGCTTTGCTGTGGGGCTGGTTCCGCCTGCCTTGGTGGGGCAAGCATTCTGTTGGTGCTGCGTACTCCCACATGTCCAGCACCTCCCAGCCTTCTCCTTGCGGGTGAAGTTGTGGGAGAAGGTGCAGGCACTGCCCCTGGAACATCCCTTGTCCGTCAGGTAGAAACGGCAATTAGGCTTTGCCTTGGCCTTCGGGCTCCCAACACTGGCGCCACCATCTGCAGGTGGAGTTGCTGACGGCCTTGTTGAAGGTAGTGCCGTCGCTGCCTTGACAAACGGGGCACTCGAAGATCCAGGCCTGCTCCTGTACGCAACTTGCTCCAACTCCGACATCAAAGCCTGATGCAAGTCCTTAGCGCCCTTGACTGTGGGCCGTGTGTCCACTTCCATGTTGTATCGGAGCATTGAGACTCGGAAGGCAATGTCCTGGTTCTCAGTCAAGACAACCTTCACGAGCTGGTCCAAGCCCTTGATGAGGACGCTGGCGTCCGGGGGCTGAAGCCCCATGTCTGTAGCCCTCGACATCCACCTGCTCCACTTCCTTAGCTCGTTCACGGCGTCCACAGCATTAGCGGCCGTACCAGGGGCTTCGAGCGCCTTCAAGATCTGCTGGCGCTCCGCAACAGAGCTGGGGCGATAGAGGACGATGATTCTTGCCAGCATGGGCAGCGTTCCATTCACCCTTGCCTCACTCTTGACTGTCTCCGGGACACTTCCCAAGATCATCGCAGCCGCCCTCTTATCCACCCTGGCCCATCTGACATCCCTGAGCTCCTCCGACTCATAGGCCTCCGGCTTCACCGCAAGCTTGCCCACATGGGAAGAGGACATATAAACCACGTAGTAGGCAACCAGGCATTTAAGGATCTCCTTCCACCACGCACTGCTGCCATTGGAGAGGTCGCCCATATGATTCTGTAGGCCGTGTAGCCAGTCTCCCACGTCGATGGCTGAGTTGCTGGAAAGCTCGGCCAACTTCGGCAACTCCGCCACGCCCGGCTTAACCTGTTCCGGCTCCTTTGCCTTGGAAGACAAACTCTGCGACATGGCATTCTGCAACTGCGCCATGCCCTGCATTAGAGCCCCCATTGGATCGATGGGGCTTCTCGCCGTGCTCGGCCCTCCATGTGCCGAGTCGTGGCCTCGTGATTCACCTGCAACAGGAGCCGAAGGATCACCACCCCACTCTCCAGGACCAAGTGGACCGCATCCTAGATCACGTCCACGTACTCCCAGGGGATCACCGCAGAAGCCTGTAGCTCCTTCTCGTTGTCCAGGAGGATCACCTGCATGTTGTGGGAAGGTCACGCGAGGGCCATCAGGTTGAGGTCCGAAGGGAATTCCTCCATCTCCGCTGGAAGGAAGACGTAGTCCAGGAGGATTGCCATCACGATCCGCTGGTGGAGCGGCCTCGGTTCCCTGAGGTCCTCCTGAAGTTCCACGTCCATCTTCTTCTCCTTGACCTCCCAAGCCTCGCGCACTCATTTCTCCCAAAACCTTCTGCAGCATAGTTCGCAGCTGCTGGTTCTCCTGTATCAAGTTCTGATTCTGCTCATCGTGTACTCTCATTTCTCGCTGAACCTGCCGCTTCACCTCTGCAAGGAGCTGCTCCTGAGAAAGCGAACCGCTCGAGGAAGATACCTCCGCTGGCCTTGCTGGAGGCTCAGGAGTGTGGAGGTGAGGAGCCCGTCTCGCCCACTGTGCCATTGCATGTTCTGCCTCAGGTGTAAACAGTCTGGGCTGTCGAGCAGGGGGCGTAGCAACCTGATTAGGTGTCCTGGCATGTCGAGACTCCAAAATAGGCGTCATCATGGCCCCTGCTTGGCTCACTCTCCTTTGCACAAACTCACCAAGCCGCATTATCCAAAGGTTCTGAGCTCCAGTTCCTTGCTGAGCAGAGTTACTGGGGAAGTCCTCAGGAGGCGAGAACTCCATTCCACCAACCTCAACCCGCTGGCCCACCTGAGTATAGACCATCTGCGAAGTTGAAGCTGACCCCGAACCAAAGGAACCCAAAGCGGCAGGTGCTTCCGATCCAACCGGCAGCGCAGTTCCAGCACCCTGCTGCCCCATAGAAGGAGCTTCCAAGGTGGCGGCTTCACGCGGCTCTTGTTCAACGACTGGGGGCTGGATGTTCTCTCCAGCCACAACTGACGAAACACCAACATCCTGCGTATCACTAGGCAGTCCTGCAGCTGGGTCCTCAGCAGCCGTCGTTGCACCATATCGTGGTCCTGAGACCTCGCCCTCAAGCACAATGGCTGGTTTTGGGCTCATACCCTGAAGATCTACGGGGATCATGGGATCATGTTGCAATCGTCGAGGCAACGGAGCTAGGGCAAAGACATGGCACAGCGCGCTTCAGTTCGAATTTTACCACACGACAAGACCTTGATCTGTGAATGCTGTCTACAGTCCATTGTACAACTTTACAGAACTGTGCTTGACTAGCTGTCGTGAGCTTAGCTCGAAGTTCGAAAGGCTCAGCCATCAAGGCTGCAGTACATAAGCGCATACAGCTCAACGCCATCAACAGATTCTTATTCCTTATTGGGCTTCAGTACCCAAAAACATCTAAAATGTTAGCCAACTATGACAAAGCTGCGATATGAAGCGATGAAGTGAATGGAGGCCCCATCCTGGAGCAGATGAAGGGCCGCCTCCACATGGCCTGGTTCATGGTTGGGAGAGTATTGAAGATATAAGTTTCCATTCCTTATTGAGCCTCATTGGATTTACGTACCCCTAAAAGATGTAAAAAAGCATGTTCATTAAATATTGAATTCTAAGTATCCATTTTTTTGAACCCAGACTCTGCCGATCAGCTGGGAAGCACTGCAAGACTTAGTTCTAAGTACCCATAAACATGTAATATGTTACCCAACTATGGCAAAGTGGCAGCGCTCCAGAGCCACCTGCTGCGAAACCCAGCCCGCCAGGTCCCGCAAGACTTGGGGCTCTCCCCCCAAGAGCTCCTCCATCTCTTGCAGGCTGGGAAAGTCTTCGAAAACCTCCGGAAAATGGTAGTTTTCAGACAAAGGCAAAACGCCACAAAGTAGGGCCCTTACTCCAACTTTAGTCTAAGCACTTCCAAATGGCCAAATAAGGTATACGGTATACCCCTAAACTTCTAAAACATCCCAATCCACCTCCGATGCCTTCAGGGCCCGTCCATCGCAGTCGGTGGCCGAAGCTTCTGCGAGATCTCTGGAGCTGGCCCGGAGCCCCGGACCAGCTTTAGCTTTGGACCTGCATCGAATCGTCGGCTTAGGGGTTTAGGGGTTCAGGGGCGTAGCGGTTTAGGGCTTTTAGGGTAGGGACTTTCGTGTTTGTAATAATGTAGGAACCTGATGAAGAAACCCTGGGCCTTTATGTGGGTGCTTTATATGGCCCCTTCTTTTCGGGGAATGGCCCCGGATTTCTTAATCAGGTTCCCACATGAAGGATCCTGAGACTAAGGGTTTGAGAAAAGCACCGTTTTGAAGGGTCCTGGCAGTAAGGATCTTCTACTTACTATCGCAACTTCCGGGAAGCTACGTACTGTCTTCGGCTCCTTAAATTGAAGGAATCCTTTAAAGGGAACTCCAGAAAGTTGGAATATGGTTTCAGGGTAGGATACCTTATAATTTACCATAAAGGGTTTAGGATAATCATATTCTAACTTTCTGGCTTCTACTTTAGAACAGTATTCTACATCTGAGCCCCATCTTTTCGGGTGTTTTAACCTTCATTTCGCAAAGCCGCACCTAGCGCCTCGGGCTTCAGCTTTCTTGAAGGCGTCCTTATTGAGACTCTCGGCAGCCTCGCGCGACTCCACCTGAAAACGTACGCGTATTTTTGAAAGGCGAGTAGCAAGAATCCTACATCATTTATGTTGGCGTGCCAAAGGAAAACTCGAACCGGTGTGAGGCTTTTGGTTCATGGTCGAGGGAAACACCGGAGGTTTCAAGAGTTTGCGGTTACAGGGTCTAGCATCTAGGGTTCAAGATTCTGGTACGAGTGTACCTAAACCCTCCATCTACCCTTATTCGACCGTAAATGCTCCTGACTTGGGACCATATACCCCTATTTGAGGGTACAAGGAGGGTCCTTGTAGAGTAGAACCCAAGACCCTAATGCAGTTCAGCCAAGAAGCGCCCTTGGCTGCCTGGTCAGACACCTCCAGGTTTTCAGTTCCTTGGCTCTCGCTCCCTTGCAAAACCCGGGGATGAAAAAGCAACGGATGAGGTTTGCATTGGGAACAAACTAGAGTTATAGTTTGAGTATGAGTATATGTGTAGTGGGATCAGAATCCGTAAGACTATGTTATCCTAACTCCTAACCCGATTGTGGCACCCTAAACCCTCAACCGCAGTGAAGCCTCGATAAGCAGCCACACGACTTGCATCGTCGTGTCGCTCTTCCAAGCGAAGACCTTCGGCAGGAGCCTGTGGCCAGAGGCAAACGGGCAGCATTCGATGCACTGTACACGCACATGCAGATTTAGACATGCACGTACACGGCACATGTGTCCTACTATACGTGCATCCAGGTAGAGTCGAATTACTATTGTTATTATTGTTATTATTGTTATTAATTATTATCATTATTATTAGTAGTAGTATTATTATTATTAGTAGCAGTAGTAGTAGTACTACTACTACTACTACTACTACTACTACTAATCAAGAAGTTCGAATCCCAACTCCCAGGCCTGCGACTCAGGGCCTTTGTGCGTCGCATCCATGCCGCCAGGCTACAACACAAAACAGCTTCCCACCACGAACCCCAGGATGAAACTAAAGGCAGCGGGTGCTTCAGCAGTTTCCGAAAATGGTGGGGGCACGGGCAAGGGGTATGACGAGTCAGAAGCGGTTTGAGATTTTACGTTGTGGGTTTAGGGCTCCTCAACCACATTCAAAATGGCTCATCTTCTTGCTAAGTGCGATTCGTCTCTGGTCCTAAGCCCTTGAAGTGAGTAACCCCGTACCCGTTGGAGCTCCGCAGTCTGGCCAAAGACCACAAAAAGGGGTTGGACAATTAGTAGTTTCGGGTTTCGCTGAGCGTTGAATTTAGGGTTAGTTTAGCGTTCTGTTTAGGGATTTTGTTCAAGGTTTAGGGTAGTTTTCCCAGCCGTCTCGCTGAGGGTTTGGGTTTACAGTTTAGGGTAAGGGTTCTAGTAATAGCCCTAAACGCCCAAAGAGACCCAGAGAGCTTCAAGAGCCCTGTCAACAGAGAGTTCTGCAGAGCAAGCTGGTTGTGATCTTCGGAATATATCCCCCAGTAGTCCCTATGAAGCCATAAGGCCATAGAATACCGTACCCCCAGGCTCTAGTCCAGTTCTTACGCGAACCTACTGCGTATTGCACCAACTCCTCCGCCCCCGAAGACTACTTCGAAGCACTTGCAGCCCCACATGCTGAATCCCTCCCTTCCCCCACGTAGTGGCCTGACAGTGAGATATGTAAGCAGGGTTTAGCATGCTGTCTAATTAAGTTCTAGAAGAGCCCCCAGAAGGAAGGTCCCCCATAGGTCTTGATAAATCCTTTACAGGGCCTGAAATCCCTACAGGGCAATCCAACAGCAAAAAACGACTTGCACGCAGCAACAGGGCATGAATTTGCAGACATAAAACGCCAGCAGCTGGCAAAAGACTGATAATGCTATAAGGCTTGGCTAGAGCATGTGAGAGCTTGGGGCACGTAGCTGTATCGAAGCTGAGACTGAGACAAGGCTGCTTTCAGCATGGCCTTCAAATCCAGTGATGATGGGACTTCCACCTGTGCGAATGCAGAGGGGCGACCTGGAGCCCGTGCCGGGAAATGGGCCGCTGAAACATCCGTAGACCCTGAAACAGCGGGAAGACGAGGATTGATGAACCAATAAACCGCCGCTGATGGCAAACTGCACCAGTCCTGAAGCACCTATGGTCTCCATGCCCATCGGGACATCATGAGAACAGATCTTACCTATAGTCAATAGTCTCCATTGTAGCTTCTGCTTTGGTTTAACGTTCATATTTAGAATCCCACAAGGTAGCCACAAAAAGGAACTAACTACCAGGGAGACTATATCTTAGGGTCTTAGTGTGCGCGACAACCAAGCATCTTCCAGACCATTGGACGATTTTGGATAAAAAACAGAATGTGGTAGACTACCACTTAAAACTGCAACGCAATATCGGAAAAGTAAGAACACAACATACGTAAGGGGAAGGACAAATGAGGTTATACTCTGACAGAAAAACGGTAGCCGCCTTCTGCAGCATCCGGGCCCGGTCTTTCGGAAGGACCCATTTCCTTGTGGAGGCAAGGCTCTGATGTTTTATTGAGCTCAGCTTTTCGAGTTCGCTGCTACGGACTGAGCCCGGGGCACACCTGTTTCGGACAAGACCTGTTGCCCGGAACAGCACTCAACCCTCACCGCCCTCACCCTCTTTCTGGCTACTGGACAGCTCTGCGCACAGCATTGCGAAAGCTACCCAGCAGCTACCCTGGGCCTTGACACTGCCAGCCGGCACATCCTCGAGAAGCGAATCCACGAGTGAGAGCGGCGAAGAGATGAGACAAGGAGACGCTCGGCTGCGGACAAAACCCTCGGACTTGCTGTCGACCAAGAACACCTCCTGGACGACACCTGTGGAGGTACTGTATGGCGCAGAGAATGGGCCCTTGCACACACGACACTTGTTGCTTCAAAGGGGTACTGCCAGCCGCACTGCCGCGACCAGGACGATGAACCCTCCGCTATATAATTTCTGCTCCGGCTGCGACTGCAGCCTTTGGGGACTGTGACTCCGCGCCAACGAGGACGACGACGATCACGACTGCATCGCACACAGCAAGGACCCAACCACCAGACGACCACAGCCGTTGACACCTCTATCATCAGCATGCCAGCACCAGCATGCTTGTGAGCAGCAGCGTGACCAATGCATCCGAGCCTAGCAGCCACACTTGCCGGCTCTCGCTCCATACCTGGATCTTCTCGCCTGCACTCAGCCACGCAGGGACTTCCAAGGCCGCTGCGACAGGCGCTCTGCGCCTTTGGCGAAGTCCGGACTCCCGGCAGGCAGCGATGAGCTCGGTGCCGGTGCAGCAGAGGACCTTCGCATTGTGAAGCTTATGAAGGGTATACTACGAGGTGGAGCATTCCGTGCGGACTACAGACCAAGTGCCAGACGATGGCCGCAAGGTCTTGCTGATCTGGTCAGGCATCACCCACTTTGATGTGCCTGGAGGAGACATGGCGGTTCCGGTTCCGGGTTCCCGAGACTGCTGCCCGCAACCTGCCGAAGAGCGAACCAATAGCGAGCCAGCCTCAAGCAAAGACACATAGCCATACTTTTTGCAACGCAATGGTGTCTCAGAAGATTGCCAAGCTGACGAATTGATGGGCGCACCAACTGAGCTGTCAGCGGGAATGGTGAAGCCCTTCCCTTCGGTGTCCACCATGTATGCCTCCTGCAACTCGCCCATTCGAAAATTAGGGGTACCATATTTTGGGGTCCTCATACTACTAAGGACCCTACTATTTCAGCACTCACTCTCGGACAAGCCATCCTACGATCTAGGGTACCATATTAGGGTCCCCTGTTTTCAGAAACTCCCACTTGTCCATGTCTAGAACCAGCGACTGGAGTGACGCAGTAACTTTTCCAGCCATGAACTTTCGCAGCACCGGATGCTACGCGGTGGAAAAATCACAAAGCATGCTCACACATCGCCAGCTCCACTGAGGCTATATTAGCGAGCTGAAGAAGCACAGAGTCCGGTTTTTGCTACCCATGGACCTGCGAGCTCCCTTCCCGAAGAATCAGTGAGAGCATGCTAGTGCCGGCACACGCGAACCTTGCTGCGGCAAGTGCATGCCGATTCCTAGTAATCCATGCCCGAGCAAGGGCCCATGAAAGCTTCTGCCAGCCAGTCAGCTTCTCAAGAAGGGGCTAAGGGTTTCGGATTAGGATTTAGGGTCTAAGGATATCTGGCGTTTGGGTTTTAGCATTTCGGATTCAGAGTAAACTGGGTATGGGTGGCAGCTCCCACGACTCCTTCTCCTCACGGCATCCTCCGTTTGGAGGCGGGAGCACAGGATCAACGAAAGGAGGCATACCCCACGATCAGGGCTGCAGAGTCTGAAATCATCAGCCCGACAACATGACAGAAGTTTATCAAACATCTCTCGTAAGGGATCCTCCTTTTCGAAAATCATCAGCCATCTGAAGTTGGCCACTAGAGTGCGAAGGCGTTGAAGGATGCGCACCTGTCAGGGCACCCGGGATTGAAGGCAACGCTCTAGAGAAGCAGCCGTACTCTGTTTTGGCTGGGTTCGTAAGGGAGAGACCGTACTGTAGACTTTCCTTGATGCCCTGCCATTCATCCAGATTACTTTAGCATCGACCAGACGTTGGAGAGACCCTCCTGCTAGAAGCGAGCAGTGCCAAGTCTAGCTTCTAAAGGCAAGCTGGAAATGGCAGGGCCTGCCTTATCTTCGTTGGAAGCTTGTCAGGAAGAACAAGGATTCAGGTAGAGGTGGTTCTCAAAGCATCAAAATGCCCGGGACTTCTGCTTGCTCGACTTGCTGCCGGTGTGCTTCTCGGAGCCTCTCCCACGCAGTGTTCGCAGAGGCTGTGCAGTCGACGGCCCAAAGAAATCGGCAAGCTGTGGAACATCCATCACTTTGACGTCCCTTTCTATGGAATTCTGAAGACTGAGCAGCCAGTCGGCCAGGCCCGAAATAGCCTCTGAAGCCTCTGCAGATACGGACATCCAGCTCTGTTGCTTCGGCTTCTTTCGTCTCCGTTTCGGAGAGGCCTTTGGGACAGTGTGGGCGGCGTCTGCAGAAAGCGCCAGAAGGCCGGAAAGCCCAAGTTCTTCGGCACTGTCCCTCAGATCTGCCCCTCGTTCCACCTCCGAGCAGACCTCGGGGGCCTTCACCGGGGGGCGACCTTGGCCCCTCCTCGGCCGCCGCAAGCACGGGATGGCCGAAGCGCGAGGGGTCGCTCCCATGAAGTTTGAGGCTTCGGGTACCCTGGCAACCTGGGGGTCTCTTCCGATAGGGCTCCCAAGGTTCTAGAGGTCCATTTACCTACTCTACTAGAATCATACACTCTTGTTCTTAGGATCCTACTATTCATACTCTAACGATCCTACTACTCACATACTCTTAAAGCCGTTAATACTCTAGTACGAATATTACGAGGTCCTATTCTGCACCCCCTGCGTTCTGAAATCCGACCTCGTCGGATCCCTTCTTCGTCTCTTTCCTCGACTGAGGGTGCGATTTGGATGGTTGTCAAAATTAAGGTCCCATTTTGGGTACCCTAAATATTAGGTGCCGTCGTATATTAGGGACCCAAAAAGGGACCATAATTTTGACAACCACCCATTTAGTTTTCGGGTGTTACTACTTGGAGGTTCATGGGCAGCTATAAGTGGGGTTATAAGTCCCCTAACATGGGTTATAAGTATAGCTACCCTGATTGTCGCCCTACTTGCAACTACCCATGAACCTCCAAGTAGGGTTTGGCGTTTGGTGCTTGGGTATTGGGCAGGCTTCACAAAACTATATAATGGAACGCATCTTTGATCAAGCGCACCATGTAACTGTTCGCTGACTTCTGCTCAGACAGCAACATGCAAAGTTTTGTGCTAAGCTTTTTTGCTTTAGCACTACAACACAATAGTAATAATAACATTAACACTACTAATAATGAGACTAATAATAATAACATTGTTAATAATAATAGTAGTAACGACAATACTAATAATAGTAAGAGCAACAATAATAATAAGAAGACCCTAAACTGCCCGAGAGTCTGTGGGAGCTCCACAGCCGTTCTGGGTTCCGGGAATCGCATGCGCTTCCGTCGCCGCTGCCGAAACCACTGCGACACCTCACAGGCGAAATTGCTTACAAAGTATGCTCCTCTTTAATCACTTTAAACTACCATAAGCTACTTTTTTGTAGGTTCTTATTATAAATGACCCCTGCAAAAAAGTAGGTTTTGGTATGTTAAGGTACTCCCTATACCCTCCACCTCCCACACCTCATGTGAGATATGATCTAAAACCTGCTTTGGTGCTCCAGGTACTTTGCACTGGCCACGAAAGTGCATGGGCATCTTCGCTGGCCGCGAACCTGGAGGTCCGCTCCGGTCCTTACAACCAGAAGTGACGAGATTTACGATCGCGAGGGTTCAGGCTCTTCGGAAATTAATGTAACATGTTTCCCCATAAGCAAACCGAGAGTCCGAAATGTCTAGATATCCGTCCTCCCCATCCAGATCATTCTTGCACGGACTGGCGAGGGCGAAGTTCTCATGCTCCGGTCCCGCGATCGCCGTCTGTCCCTTGACGTCCTGAGCCATCTGTAGCTCTTCCACAAGCTCCATGATGCCTTGGCTAAGGTTGTTCAACTCCTCCGCAGATCCTGCGGCACTTTCTGGTCCGAGGCTTGCTGCTTCCTTTTGCTCAGTCATGCACAGCTCCTGGGCCTCCTGGGACTCGGCCTTGTCAGATTCACTCTTGTCCTCTTCCCCTTCCTCTTCCTCCTCTTCCTCTTCCACTTCCTCTTCCTCCCCCACCTCTTCCTCCTCCACCTCCTCCTCCTCGCGTGCCTCCTGGTGCTGCGGGCTCTTTCGAGAAGCGCAGGGCTCAGCATTTCCATCCTCGTCCTCTGAGGCCTCGGTCCTTCTGGCCGAAGCGTCGCCCTTCGAGGGCGGGTCGGCGGACAGGTCGCGAGCTAGCCTCCGCAAGGGACCCGCGCAGAGGCCTGGCTTGTGGATCTCCCTCTTCCCAAACACGAAAATATCAAAGGAAGGGTTTGGGGTTTAGGGAAGTCCGAAATACCTAAAAGCTTTAGCCTCCCATTTGCATCCGAGATGCTTCCTAGGGCCGCTTTGAGCATAAAGCCACTCCTCGCCAGCTTTGCGTGCCAGAGGAGCTTGCAGCTGTCGGGCAGCACAGGCTGCACCAAAAAGCCGCAGGCCACCTACAAGGCACGGATTCGCTAGAATCCCGGCCATGAAACCCCAAACCATGAACCCTAGTAACCCAGAAACTCCTGAATCTTTTACATATGGAATGTCTAAAGCCCCAATTCCTCGAACCCTGAACATCTGCTTGCGGACCTCTGCAAGCCCCACCAAGTCGGCTAGGGCCGGGTGCCTGGGTTCTTTTTGTTTGGACATCTTTTTCCGCCTAGCTGACTGGGCCGCGCCCAGCAACCAGGATATCAGAAAGTCATCTGATGTAAGGTTTCTGTTGCTAGGTATCACAAGTAACCCCATCATAAAGCCCACAACACACCCGACTCCTTTACTACCCCTACTATGGTACCCTAAACCACTATACTGAACTTAGAACCCTAGCAAAGATTATAAATTTAGCTGTTTCTTAGGGATTATAATAACCCAAAATTAAAAAACATTTCTAAGTACCCCTAAGACCACCTGAACAAGAGCCCAGGTGCTTGGGAAACCAGCCAAAGCTCCGTCCTCTGCTTTTCTTCTCACGGGGCTCCTGGAGGGCTTTTCCTTGAGGCCTCTAGCCTTGGTAGAGCTACTGCTTGAAGGATCATGGGACTTAGTAACTAGAGTTATAAGGGTAACTATACTTATAACCCCAAGTAAGGTACTTATAGCCTTAGGTACTAAGTCTAGCATAGGGGCTTGAGTAGCTAAATCAGGGTTTTGGGAGATACTACTGTTGACGTACATAGGGAGAATCATCAGCGGGATATTGCTGCTTATTGTGTTGGGGCGTTTGGACCGGGGAAGGAAACTGTGGTTTCTCGGGCTGATTTTGTGTGACCACTCAGAGTCTCTAGGAACCCTTATAGGCTTTAGATTTTTCTGAATAAGAATGGCCTTTGCCGGCTGAAACCAGCACGCCGCACGGCCATCCGGGTGCACACGAAGACGCCGCCAGCGAAGGAGCTCCAAACCACCGCCCTCGACCTGGGGTCGACGGTTAAGGTTTAGGTGCTTTTTGCCTCCTAAGTGTGGTTCTTTTGATAAGGTTTTATACAGGGCCGTAGGTTTGTCAAGTCCGGCTTCTGTCGGGCTTCAGTGTTTTTTCAGTAGGTCGTGTCAAGTGGGCCTTCTGTTGCTTGTGAATTTTCAGGAGTTCAAACGGGGGCTCTGAAAGGATTTCCGTATGGGCATGGGGTTTGGGTTTGCGTGGGGCATTGCAGTTTTTCGGCTTGGGATTAGGATGACGCGCTGGGGTTTAGGGCCTGCATGAAGGCTTGCACTTTAGATTCAGAGGCTGCGGGCGCGACGAATGCTAGCAGAGACTTCGAGACGATGATTGCTCCGTAAAGAACCGCATTCTATGCCATGCATCCTGATCCAAAGTCCGCCCGCCATCGCTCGCCAGCACGACACTTCGACCGATGTACTGCAGCGACGTGTGCTACCTGCTGTACTATGATCCTTCTTCTTCAACAACACTCCCTCAATGCTACATGAATATACTAGAGTATAGCATACTGATAGTCGATGGTATACAATAGTACTGAAACACTAGAACATACCACAACAACTTACCATAAGATAATACCATAAGTTAATATAACTGTAATACTAAGCAACGTACTATAAGATACTACCATAACTCAAGATAATTAATATACTAAGATGTTTACAATGTACATTATTATACTAAGTGGTTTTGACCACTTTTTTAGTGTGAACGCCGAGGCCAGGGGACGTGGAGCAGGCTGCAGGAGCTGCAGTCGTGATCGGGCTCCGAGACCTCCCCGACAGCTTCAAAAGCCTATACGAGATGAAATCTTTTTTATATTTCGTATTCTGTTCGTATGGTGGATGATGATTTATAATAGCTATTTGTGATCTATAGTCTCTATACCCCAAATCCTAAACTTAGCCTTTCAAGAGCGGTCAGGATTTGGGGACTGGGGCCTGGGGGCTTCATAGTTTAGGTGGGTGAGGGGCTTGAACATCGCCAAGACAAGCACGAAAAAAACTGGCGCCGGTGTCCCGCGGTTGAAATTGGGAGCCGGAATATGCATTTAGATTACGGCTTTGGAAAATATTCAACAACTCTGGCGAGGTTTGTCGCAACAAAAAGGGAAACCCTTGTTCGAGCGGCGTGAACAGGCGCATTAGCCTCAGAGCAGCCACCTGACATCTTTACAGGCTCCCACTTCCAGCACTACACAGTTCAACCAACTCTCATCAGCAAACGGTGAAATCTGTCCCACCGCCCACGAGCAGTTATTCGCAGAGGCCCAGGCGGGGGACTCAAAGGTCACCATACAGGGACTAGTTTGCGAGACTTGAAGCATCTTTCCGGATTCATGGAGTAGGAACGATTATCGTGCAGCTCATTATTAGCACCATGAACATCGTCACAATACTGAAAACCATTATCTCTCTCTTGCTCTTCTACAAGCTCACGACCATTTCCAGACGCATCTGCATCATCAAAGGCTCGTCCTCTCCGTCCTCCTCTTGCATCTCGACTCTGCCACCATCACCATTTCAAATTTCATCATCATCATCACCACCACCATCATCACTGCCACAGCCATGATCGTCACTCAGCAACATCAACAGCTGCAGAAGCACTTTCGAAAGTGGGCATTCCTTGCGAAAGCCCCCATACCCTCACCAATGTTCTTAAGGAGGCCTGCATACTCTGACCAAAACACCCACCATAACTCTTAAACCTGCGACGAGAAACCCTCAATCCCTGACAAAACCCGAAAAGGCAAAGAAAACCTTGAATGAACGCTTCAGAGGTCCGAAACAAAAACCTGTTGGCCTTTTCATGCCTGCCGCCACTTCTGGGTGCGTGTCCTGCCCGCCTGGAGGCCCAGCCGAGGAAACAGCGACTGCAAGAAGGCTCCACTGTAGAGTCGCTCCTGGGAATCGAAGGGGCTTGATACCTATACTGCATCCTGCAAGAAGACGTACTAGAATCATACAAGACTTGTAAGATATGCACGCACACACGATCACTTTTCCTGACTTATTTTCCTGTAATCGGGGCCGTTGGCGCGTGTTGCTTGGCGCTTTGGACTGATACACTTTGTGATATGTGCCCCTAGATGCAAAAGTGCGAGGTTGTGACACTGGTTGCACGGGCAACCAACCTCTCCCCCTCCCGGAACACCCCAAACCTCGAAACCCCCAAATACGATTGCCCAGAAGCAAGTAAGTTATACACTCCCACATAAAACAACAGTCATTCCATATGCGCCCAGTGGTCTCGTCACACCCACAAACACAAAAGGGCAACTTTTCCTGAACAAGCGAACATGTTAATTTTATGTGTGTGTGTGTGTGTGTGTACATATGTATGTGGGTATGCATGTAAATACTGGTCAGAACCACCATACGAGAATGCGTCTATCCTAAACGCGACATTCTCAACCCGGCACCCCCGACCCCACACTCCAAAACAACGCCCTCATGCCTGAACCCGTCCCGGAACCGGAAACCCTAATTCAATCCCTGAAGCCCTACACCATATAAACCCCTATTGCCCTACACCATATATACCCCTATTCACGACCATGAATTAAACCCGAAGCCACACCCAAAAACCACAACCAAGACTGCACCCTTTTCAGTCAACCCTGATCAAACTCTAATCCCTGAACTTTAATCCCCAATCCCAGCTCTCATCATCCCTAAACTTTATACCCTATACTCAACCCTTAAAGCCTATCAAGCCCTAACCCCTAAACTTTAAGCCCAAATCCCTAAACTTTATACCCTATGCTAAACCCTAAAGAAAGCCCGACAAGGCTCCAGGGCAACACTTGCCGGCACTGCCAAAGCCAGGGACCCACGGAGTTCCGAGCCCGACTTTGCTTGGCCTTAGGTCTTAAAATAGGCGCCTTAATAATTACTATATTGAACTTAGAACCCTAGCAAAAAAAAAATTGCTGTCTGTTAGAGATGATCATAACCCAAAATACCACGGTGAGGCTCGGATTCCGTTCTTCCCATCTGGGTGGTTGTCAAAATCATGATCCCTTTTTGGGGTCCCTATTATAATACGGCACCTAATATTTAGGGTACCCAAAAAGGGACCCTAATTTTGACAACACCCATATAGCGGCCTGAATAATTAGATAGGGTTTTGGGGTCCATTATACTATGACCATACTAAGGAACCCCCAGAATTCTACAGATAATTAGTTAGGTTCCTATCGTAGGTTTGGGGCTTTTTGTGGTTTTTGGACTTATATCTTTAGGGTTCGGGGCTTTAGGTTTGATAGTTTTAATCTGCTTAGCCTCTTGGTGTAACACTTCTCGCTTTGTGCGCGTCATCCTTGCGAAGGAGCCATGCTCATCTTCCCTGTATGTGGAAAATCGGTTTAGGGTTTAGGGTTTTCCCGAAAGCGTCGCGAAGGGTTCTTCCGTGCGGAGCCGGGTAGACAAGTACATAGATGACAAACATAGAATCGAGCACATGACCTTATGACTTGACACTTGAGTCTACGACTCTATGACCCTATGACTCTATGACTCTAAGACCGAACTTGACTACTCTTGACTACTCTATGACTCTATGAACTTGAGGACTCTGTGACTTACTCACTTGACTACTGACTTACTCTGTGACTTACTCTGTGACTTACTCTGTGACTTACTCTTGACTTACTCTGTGACTTACTCTGTGACTTACTCTCTGACTTACTCTCTGACTTATGACTTACTCTGTGACTTACTCTGTGACTTTCTCTCTGACTTACTCTCTGACTTACTCTCTGACTTACTCTGTGACTTACTCTCTGACTTACTCTCTGACTTACTCTCTACATCTCGGTATCTAATCTCTCTTCTAAAGCCAGGGGTGGCACCGTCGTCGTCCATCGGGAATGCAACCCTTCACAGGGATTGGCCACCTCGAGCGCCCAAACGCTAGGTAAAGTTACACATTTTTTAGGCGCCCGGCGCAACCCTTCCCAGGGATTCGCCTCCTCGGGCGTTCAAACGCGAGGTAAAGTTACACATTTTTATGTGCGCTTCGCACCCTTCCCAGAACTGCATTTTGCAACCTTTCACAGGGATTTGCATTTTGCAACCCTCCACAGGGATTGGCATGGTCGAATGCACGAACGCTAAGTAAAGTTGCATTTTTCGATGTGCATTGAAATGAATTTTGCAACCCTTCACAGGGATTGGCGTGGTCGAGTGTTCGAACGCGAGGTAAAGTTGCAATTTTTGATGTGCATTGAGATGAATTTTGCAACCCTTCACAGGGATTGGCGTGGTCGAGTGTTCGAACGCGAGGCAAAGTTGAAATTTTTGATGTGCATTGAAATGAATTTTGCAACCCTTCACAGGGATTGGCGTGGTCGAGTGTTCGAACGCGAGGTAAAGTTGCAATTTTTGATGTGCATTGAGATGAATTTTGCAACCCTTCACACAGATTGGCGTTGTCGAGTGTTCGAACGCGAGGTAAAGTTATTACTTTTGATGTGCATTGAGGTGAAACTTGCAACCCTTCACAGAGATTGGCGTTGTCGAGTGTTCGAACTAGTACTAGTACTACTACTACCACTACCACTACTACAACTATTACTACTACTACTACTACTGCTACTACTACCACTACTACAAAAGAATACTACTACTACTACTACTACTACTACTACTACTACTACTACTACTACTACTACTACTACTACTACTACTACTACTACTACTACTACTACTACTACTACTACTACTACTACTACTACTACTACTACTACTACTACTACTACTACTACTACTACTACTACTACTACAACTACAACTACAACAACTACTACTACTACTGCTGCGACATAAAGTGACCATGCATAGAGTCATAGAGTCACGTTGAAACCACAGTAACAGGGATGTCTATATAGTGAGGTTCCGGAGCTAGGAAAGGAAGACTTCTGCGTCATGTTGGACTATACCCTAAACCCGCTAAACCTGAACATTAGTGTTCATAGAGTGAACTACATCAAGTCAAGTGCGTGGTACATAGATGACTCCATGACTCTATGACTCTTTCTCACTCTGACGCTATGACTCTATAACACTATGACTCTATGATTCTGTCTCACTGTGACTCTATGACTCTATATGACTCTATGACTCTTTGAACTATGACTTGTGCTTGACATGTACTCGACTCTATTTCTCGATGACTCTATGAACTATGACTTGTACGACTCTTGACTATATGTGACACTCCGACTCTGTGACTCCGTGCTTTTGACTCGGTGACTCTATGACCCTATACACTGGATTCTATGACGCAGCGCAACACTCTTCGCTGATGATGCTTTCGGGCCAATTGTCTTCTAGTCTTTGTCTTCAGGAACCCAGGTTCCTTCCAATCTTTCAGGCATTTAGGGTCTCTGGTTTCTTTGGGCTTGTGAGGGCTGTCGGGTTTGTTCGGGCTTACGATGTGAGTGCTGTGGCTGCTGGGTTCCCACGTAGTTTAGCCGTCAAGTGCAGTTATAAACTAGTTAAGGGCTCTGTACCAGGGTCGTGCAGAGGTGGTACAAGGGTTTTGGGCTTAAAGTAGAAGTTTGGTGCGAGTGCTTGGCTCTCGCAACTCGCATAAGGCAGGCGAGGCATGGGTGTGGCTGGGTACCCGAAACCTCTAAATAATAAGGACCTTACGAGTTTATAGCTTACGCTGTGAGGTCCTGGAGCTACAGAGCTTTCAGAGTTTAAAGCTTTCAGCGTTCGAGGCTGAAACTCCCCGCCCTATGTGAACCCCCTAAACCCCCAAAACCCCTAAACCCCTAAACCCTAAACCCCCAAACCCTAAACCCCTAAACCCTAAAGTAGGGTCTCCGCCAGGGGACGGTAAAGAAGTTGCGGTCCGCCACCAGCACCGGCCAGAACGGCCCAGCCGGTGCTAGGCCTTCGCGGCCCGTAGTTCAGCGATGACAACATGAATACCCTAAGGCCCCAAAGTAGTTCCTTTTGGGGTTCGTATATAGAATTCTATAAGGTAATCTCAAAAAGGAACTACTTTGGGGCCTATGGGTAGCTGCTACATAAAAGCAGCACAGCATCAGAAATCAAAGCAACAATACCAGTGATAAAAGTAGACAAAGCTGTGGCATTAATGATAACAGTAACAGCACGAAGATGAACACTGACGTTAATAACAAAGACTCGTGATGATGATAATAATAATCATAGATAACTGGGGAAGATCTTAGAGAATGGGTTTTGGATAAAAGGAACAATGACAATAGCTGGCACCAACAGCAGGAAAAGGACTATCAACATAAGCAACATTGACTCGCACCTTTTTGAACCTAGGCTCCATGCCATCATCGAGTCACTGTTTGTGGAACTATCGGAATAAGCTGCATACCAAACTTGCCAAGCCTCCTACAGGTTTAGGGTTTAGGGTCTAGGGTGTAAGTTTAGGGATACATTTCACGGTGCGGAATGAAGCCCCTGTGAGGAAGAATCCTCGACCTCAAGAACACGTGCAATCGATATGGTGGGAAATGTGGTTGTGACCCCATGTTCTTGCTATTGTTAGTTTTGTTAGAACTAAGCGTCTCCATAAGGAACCCGCGCTTTTTAGTGTGTTCAACACCCCAAGGCCTGGTTTGGCGGTTTCCGGTTTGGTTTTTTGAGGGGTGGGGGGGTGGGGGGGGTTGGGGGGGGGGTTGGGGGGGGGGGCAATTACGTACATTGGAAGCGCGTCAAGACAACCACGAAGTCACTGACAAGCCTAAGCCCCAAACACGTCCTTACTCTAGGGTCCCAAACCCTTAAACGCCTCCAAACCCCAAGCCCTTCCAACCCTTAAACGCCTCGAAACCCCAAACCCTTCAAGGCCTCGAAGCTCGAAGCCCTAGCATGGCACATGCAAGCTCAGGTGCACACGCACAAAACGAGAAGTGTACCGGATGGTTGCCGAGTGGGTTGGAGTACAAGTCCAGGGATTTTTGGGTTCGTCTAGGGTGTCGGGTGCAGGGTGCTCCCAGACTGCCCGGGCAAGGACGTTCATGTAAAGTTTCGGGTTTGGAGTTGTGGGTTCAGGGTACTCCCACTCTGCCATGGACGTGACACAAGAGCAGGTGGTGCCATGGCTGGCTCTCGGCCTTTCCATGGTCCTTTGCTTGCGCGTGGTGGGAACCGTGGAGCTGCAGGACACGTTTGAGCTCTTCTGCGAAGCTGGCGTAGACCATCTGGTCGCAGTCATCTTTATATAGAATCGCAAAGGAGAGTTGCCACGGCCTTCGCTGCATCGACAGATGCCGCACGGAGGCGGTCGTGAGTGATTGGGCGCGCTTGTACCCTACTGTAGCCGACGACCTAGGTTTGCCTCACTACCATGTCTCCCACGGCAAAGGCGTGTGGCGTAAAATGCACCGTCGGGGCCGGAAGCCTGCTTTGCAGGCGCATTCTGGCACCATTGATAGTAGCTGGAAATATATTCAGCAGTCCCTTCCACCGCCTTGTTGTTAGCCTTCCCGACATCGAGCCTCGTGCCAACCCTGAGCTGTTGCAATATGTGTATCAGTGGTGTACTCGCATTCATAAAACATGAACATGAGAGCACTGCTCCTCATGCTGGGTCGCTTCCTGAAGCAGAATCGCTTCAGAAACTTCTGAAATCGACGGGGCAACTAACTTTCGACGCAGGAAAACAGTCCGAAATACTGCGCCTATCAGCAATTTGCGTGGGTGCGCTGTGGAAGCGCTAGGTGTTAGAACTACCGATGTTGACTATTGATAGCAGCAGTGGAGGACAAGTGCTTATCATTCTCGGTTATTGTTGCTATTACTGCTATTGTTATGGCACTTATTTGCATAAGCTGCAGCTTATTTTGATGGGAGGCCAAAAGGGGGGTTTAAGATTCTTGGGGTAGGGATTCCTTGATATGAACCCTATTATGTGAACCCTAATCCCTACTAAACCCCCATAGGCTAAAACCCCTTTTGGCCTCCTATGATATTTGATCCCCGGCTGTGCCTCTGCACCTCCGCCTCGAACTCGTTTAGCGTGGCCTCGAGGATGGGCTCTTGGCGCCTTTTTTGCACGCCTGGGTCGCGGGCTGAGATTTCAAGGGTTTAGGGTTTAGGGTGAGATTTCAAGGCGTACTTGGAGGATCATGGGACTTAGTAAGTAAGGTTATAGTACCCTAATTGGGGTTATAAGTATAGTTACCCTAATTATAACCCTAGTTACTAAGTCCCATGATCCTTTAAGTAGGGTCTGGGCTATTTATTGAGGTCCAGAAATTGGGCGTAAGGGCTTCGAGCCGAAAGCTAAGGAAGAGTGATGCTCGTCTTCTGGGGGTGCTTATAACAAGGATCTTGTTATCCCCCCTACCTAAATTCGTCTGACCCCACGAGAACGGAAGGCATGATTGCTCAACCACAATATCTTTAGGGGCCTTAATAGTTACCTATAAAGGCAATTTTAGGGTTTCGTTACTACATCTAATTATAGTATTATGTACCCCGGAACCCTGTTCTAGTTGTTAAGGCCCCTATTGAAAAAGCACACATAACATCCGAAGGCCAGGCTGCCAGCCGTGGCCTTGCCGAGGAAGTTCATCACCGAAGATCTGCGAGAGTCTTTAGGTTTAGGGTTCTCCAAGGGTAAAAGGAGGGACCCTTAATAAGGACCCCTAGGTATATACCCATTATATAGCCCATTATAGGGTAGGGGTCCACATCAAGGGTCCCTCCTTTTCCTGTTTGGGTTTCGGCTCTCACACTCTGACAATCCAGGCGTGGCATATGGTTCGAGGTCTGACAAGTGAAACGACACTAAAGGAAGTAGTCATGATTGTTGTAATCAACACCAATATAATCGACAGAAAGTGACTGTGCTCAGGTTTAGGGTTCAGGGTGTTTTGGGTGTTTAGGGATTAGGGTTTAAGAGACAGGGCATCATGAAGGAATAGGGGTTTCGGGCCTAGGGGCTTAGGGTCTCAGGGCTCTTTTAATTTAGGGTCTCAGGGCTCTTTTAATTTAGGGCTTATAACAGAAGAGGGTCTACGGTGTATAGTGTTTTTGATGGGGTTTCTACAACTTCACAGGCCCTGTAAGGCTAAGGGCTAATAATGCTGTACGGCGCTGCAATACAGGGGCGGAAAAACACAGCAGGTCTTTTTGGAGGAGGGTACAGTGCAGCACAGTTGATCAAGAAAAAAACCTGGTACAAAGGAATACAGTAAACCCCATAAAGTTGGAAACCGGATTAAGGCCAAATAGAGCTGGGATTCCCTATACATGACTCTTAAGGATTGAGGCTATTGGTTTTCCAACTTTTGGGCTTCTACTGTAAAGCCTAAACCCCTTTATAGAACCTTTATAGACTAAGGAGCCCTGATGGATCCCTTTAAAGGAACCCTAAACCCCCTAATCAGCCTTTAACCCTAAACCACATGTTCCTGCTAGGGCTCGGGGGCTCGAGTCTTCCCGGCCACACGGCCATGGAGTTCGGGATACTTTGCCTTACCATTCGGAATGTCAAGAGGAGGCTTAATAATATAGGGGCGGCCCTAGTGGTTAGAATAGGGAGTCGGGGCCCATTATATATTAATAATAATCATAATCATAATAATAGGGAGCCCTCCAAAGAGTGTAGATAATTTAGGCCAATATGGTAGTCTCAAAAGGGCTTCTAAGCAAGCCCGCGCAGACCCAGTGTATGCATGTCCCATCTAAACTCCGGCGCCTAAACCCGCAGCGGAACCTGTGACCTTCCCCCCACGCCAAATCCTAAATCCTACTCTTCCAGGAGCTTGGTTTTCCTAAAACCTAAACCCTAAGCCCTGAACCTGTACCTAAAGCCTGTATCAAACCAAAAACTGAAAGGAAGGAGACCTGGAAGCTCGCGGCACGCCCAGCCATGGACAAAGCACAGGAGGCCGGCCCAAAGCCGAACGGACCCAAGTATGACGGCTCTTTCTGTAGATCTTTGGGGCTTTGGTTTTGGAGCGAAGGGTTTGGGATTTGGAGACCATGGCATGTGTAAGGTCTTTGGGTCCAGTTGACACCGTTGCAAAGACGGCTCAGACTTGCCTGCCTAATGGAGCGTTAATGATTAGACTAGGACTAGGGGGTTATGTAATGGTAGGAACTCCAAGGAATAATAGCTATGAGTTATGATCTTCAAAGTAGCTTTCCAACCGTAGAAACTCCCCCACTGCCCTGAATCTTGCTGAATTCTAGAAGCTACATCGTCCCACAGCCTGTCTGAAAATGAAGGAACCCTAAACCCTAAAGATCCCTTTAAG